>CM060452.1:75792801-77018771 GCA_030545235.1 Helianthus tuberosus | reverse complement strand
CCATTCTTTTTATCCCGTATATAAAGATATTTTACCCCAATTAAAACCCTAACTTTCATCATTTTCTTCCTCACGATTCATCAAACAATAATCAGAACCCCCTGTTCAAATCAGAACCCTAATTTTAGAGGGTTGCTCAACAATTCATCATGGTATACTGCATATGTGGGTTTGAAACCAAGATCCGTACCTCGAGGACGTCACAAAATCCAGGTCGCCGTTTTCATTGTTGCAATCGGCCAAGAAAAAGTTGTGGGTTTGTCTGTTGGGCTGAGCTCCCTTTGTACGTGCCAGCACAAACAACTATAAAGTCTGAAAATCAAGGTGATTTGGCTGCTGAAGTCAGGAAATTGCATGAAGTTGCTGAACAATACAAATCAGAAAACACAAGTTTGAAGATGATTCTAGGGGTGACTTTGTTGTTTGTAGTGGTGTACTTCTTTTGTAAGTAACAAATGGGATGGGTGTAATGTAGTTTCAGATGTATAAAGCATGTATGTAATGCAGTGTCTTCAAGTAATGTTATGCAACTTGTTTGTTAATGTATTGAAATGCCGTTTTGTATAGATTTGATATTCAAATGTGTCGAAGTTATATGCACATTGTCATGAACACTTATGACACCATTTGATATGCAAATGCGTCAAACTTATTGGCACAAATTTGCCATTTGTACAGATGAATAACCTGGATGCATACCAAAAGACTACAATAAACCATTATAACAATGTTGTTCCATTACAAACGACACCATTTGAATAACCTGGATGCATACCATAACAATGTTGTTCCATTACAAACGACAACCAACTTGTCAAAAGACCATCACAAAACGACTTAATAACCTACAAAAGACCCTACATATCAGCCTAAATATCATGTCCAACAAAAGACCATACAAAACAGTCAAAGTACAGCTTGAACAAAATGACTTAATAACCAACAAAAGACCTACATAACAGCCTAAACATCATGTCCAGCAGCACCAGCAGCCTCCCCACCATCATGTCCAGCACCAGCAGCCTCCCCACCTTCCTGTCCAACACCAGGAGCCTCCCCACCCTTACTTTTAGTGCAGGTCCTTCTGTTATGACCTTTTTGCCCACATGTAAGACAAGTCACTGTATACCCTTTTTTGGCCATTTTTCAACTTTTTTCAATTGTCTGGTTTAGCTCCTCCAACTCCACAGCAGATTTCTTTCGTTTCTTTTTGGGTCTCCCAGCAGGCTTGTGATACTTTGGGGCTGTTAAAGTGGTTGGGCATTGACTTTTAGGCCACAAATCCATACCATTGATTGGCTCTATGGTGTGATTATAGACATCTGTCCATGTCTCTAGCCAGTACGCCTTGTCCACCCATTCTTCTGGTACATCTCTACCCTCTCCATTCAATGCCCTGTTCTAGATACAAGCCACTGCATGCCTACATGGCATGCCAGTTAACTGGAACCTTCTGCAACCACAAGTCCTTTCAACAAGATTCACAACTCTTTTTTCAAGTTCAGGACCAGAAACCTATAATGGCAATATAACCAGATTAACATATCAGCAAGGGATCAATGAAGCCTATTTAATAGAGTAAAGAACAACTTACCTCATACTTTCCATTGCCACACCAAATTGTTGTGTACTTTGCAGCCTCAGTCTTTATATTCTCAAATATCTTAGTTGCCTTTGGAGTTAATGGTCTACTACATCAGCACTTTCAGCACTTTCATCACTGCATCTGAACTAGAGTCAGAGCTTACATCTACTGCACTAACCTCTTTTTCATCATCCCTAACCTCTTTTTCTTTACCCTGCACTTCAGCTTGTGTTAAATCACCTAAGTTTGCAGGATCAGCTTGTGATTCATCACCAAAGTTTGCAGCATCACCTTGCTTTTTATTACCCCAAATATGCTCAACATACACCTCAATGACCTTGTTAGTTTGCGTATACTTGATCATTCTAATAACATCACTATCACCCATTAAAGATCTTATCCGAATTCAAAACATTCCCCTGGAATCCTAAAGTTGTATCTTAATCCCCTTAGTTCATCTTCTGTGTAACCTAGCTCACACATCATATCATTAAATATGATCAAAGAAAAGTAGTCAGGGTTAACCTTGTCGATATACGATACTTTACCCTCATACCCAAATTCTGGAAAGTCAATCAATTCCCCTCCATGATGTATCTCAAACGTGAACAGGTCTAGCTCGTCAGCTGAAATCAACAACAAAACACACCATTAAAAAACCCTAATCGAAGAATACAGGGGATCATTACACTAATTTAGCACATACCATAATCTAATTCGGAATTAAAGTTTGAACCAGGAGGCCGAGCATTCCACATTGTTGTTGCTTTCCAATCGTCGTCGACTGAACTGTGTGATTATGGAAGATTTTTAATGATCGTATGAGGAAGAAGCTGACACTTAGGGTGAAATAGGGTTTTAATTGGGGTAAAATGTCTTTATATATGGGATAAAAAGAATGGATAAAAAATGCAAGTAAAAACATTTTTTAAGGAAATCCCAAAAATACCCCTGTTAAAAACTGGGTTTTTGGATCGAGTTAGACAAAATGATCAAAATGGCAACAAAAAGAAAAAGTCAGGGACCCAGAGGCGAAAAAAACTATTTGAACTAAAATGGCAAATTTGGACAAAACTCAGGGACTAAAATGGCAATTTACTCAATCATAAATCACAAAAGTGTAAGTACAAGATTTAGATCTTACAACTAGTTCTTGAATAAGATGATGAAAAAGATGAAGAAAAAGATGAGACTTGAAAATTACTTCAAATAAATTCCAACAACTTGCAAATGCCATTGATCATCATGAAGGAGCCATGCTAGTAATAAAATTGGATGATTATAATAGTAATAAAATTGGATGATTATAAAGATCAAAAGGAAGGTGTTCTTTGAAGATATGAAGGTTTGAAGATGAAGATGATGACGATGAAGAAAGGATTATGGAAAAGTGAGTGGAAGGAGAAGTGATGTGTTGTGTTGTGTTGTTGTTGTTATAATTTTACCTCCCCCCACCCCCATGTGCCCCCCCCCCCCCAACCTACACTAGATGTTGATGATGATAGAGTATGGTGTTGAAGATTCATTTTGACCAACAAAAACATTTGCAAGATATCACAAAATCATCTTCATCATAACATCACTTTCTTATAACACATAACCAACACAAAAACCCATTTCCTTGCTCCCTCTAGTTTCGGCCAAACAACACCACCATTAACCACCCTTGCACCACCACTAAACACCATAATTTAAACCATTTCAAGCCACTACAAGGTGATTTAAGGAACTTGCAAGCATGGATGATCATTAGAGATAACTTTGGAGCTTTTATGCCTTCTTAATCTTCATCCTAAAGTCCACTAATCACTTGCAGAGTTGTAAGATCATGCCTTATTATTTTTAAGCTTCTTATGATATATAGATTATGAAAGTACATGTTAGTCATCTTGAACATAACATAAATTAAAGTTAAAACACTAATTTCAACTTAAAAATTCTATAATAATTATATATTATGTGTTGATTATGTTGCTTTGTGTTAGTTAATGCATATGTTTATGAAATGTATGAACTTGTATAATCTAGGCTAGAAAAGATTATTTAAACAACTAGATGTTTAGATCTTAACAAGATCATCATCCACATAGTCCATGAACTTTACTACAAATTAAAAGTGATTTTTAACATTTTATAACTTTCATAAAGATTAAAAATCATGATTTACACTATGACATGTTAATCATCTTGAACAACATAAATCAAAGTTAAAACACCAATTTCAACTTAAAAAGTCTATAATAATTATATATTATGTGTTGATTATCTTGCTTTGTGTTAGTTAATGCATATGCTTATGATGGTTATGTTAAAGTAGGATGATTAAATGTATGAACTTGTATAATCTAGGATAGAAATGATTATTTAAACAACTAGATGTTTAGATCTTAACAAGATCATCATCCACATAATCCATGAACTTTACTACAAATTAAAAGGGATTTTTAATATTTTATAACTTTTATAAAGATTAAAAATCATGATTTACACTATGATGGCTTTAAAAGTGTGTTAATCAAAGTTGTTTAAACAAAGGAACAAGGTTAGAAAGTGTGTTAAATATGATGGTTTAAATAATCTTGTTAAAAGATTTAAAAGTGTCATCATTTTTATTAAAAAGGGTGGTTAAAAATATATATAAAGTTCAAGGCTTATGAGGATAATTATGTGTGAAATGTTATATGCAAAATTTGGGTTTTGGAAACTTGATTGGAAGTTGATTGTGATTATGGGCTTAAACATGGTTATAATACGTTTTTAAAACGTGGTAAACGCCATAGTTTAGGGGAAACTATGGCGAAGTTTTCTAAAAACTTAATCGCGATTAAAGTATGATTAATGGGGTGATTAAGAAGGCTAAACATGATTAGCCACCCTAATCATGATTAGGAAAGTTTTAACGAAAAGGTTTAAGTCCTAAACTATAAAGGTTTTTAATAAACATTACATATATTTAATAAGTTAAAATGGGCATTATTTATTATTTATATATATATATATATATATATTTAGGGATAAAAATATATGTATATATTTAATCACCATCATGTGTATATGTGTATAAATATTTGTGTATTGTGTGTATGTATTATAGTTAGGATCATACTAACCAAATACAAAAGAATACACCATACATGAAATCTCTATAAATACTCAAAAGTATAAAAATAGACATGAACCTTCATGTATATATACTTGGGAAGTTGATGACACTAAATATACATTATACCCTTAAACGAGACGCGAGTAACGGACAATTGGACATCAGACGAACCATTATATAACAATATATATTGTCAAGATAATATATATATCCAAAACCGACGTGAAATATAAAATAAACACTCTAACAAAATAAATGCGTCTTCATCGGCAACGATCACCCAAGCGTCACAACAAGGAGCGTGCACATATCACGGACGACATTTGGTCACTCTCGACACGAAAATATATATATTTGGTTACTACGACGAAACTCTAAAAATAATATAGTTTTAGACATTGGAAATATAAATATATTTCAACACTTATAATTCTGGAAAGTATAAAATGAATAATTACTAAGGTGCTGTTTGTTTTTTGGCCAGAAGCACTTCTGGCCACTTATGTCTGCGTCACGCAGACGCTCGCAGACCTTTGGGTCCTGCAGCTTGTTTGTTTTCTCGCAAATCTTTCATTAAAAAAGGTCTGCGAGACCTCTTCCCCACGCAGACATCAACCCATGTCTTCTAACCTCTTCTCACCTCTTCTAAACACTCCTCTTCACATCACAGCCCTTCTCCTCACCTCACCTGCTGCCACCATCACACCCTCCCACCTGGTGCCACCTCACCTCACCGTCGACTGTTGCTTATTCATTTTATTGCTGTTATACCTTCGTTTTCACTCCTTCCCCACCGACACACAACAAACACACACCAACAAACATGCACAACTCCCACCAAAATCCCCCCGATCCCATCTTTCTCTCACAGCAATCTTCAACCAAACCTCCATGAATCCCGCACGCATTTCAAACCGCCGGTTATCGCTACTCTCACCCACCCGCTGCCACCCTCCCACCAGCTGCTCATCACCATCTTCAGCCTCTCGGCACCACCATTCGCCGTCGATCACAGCCGTCACCACTGTCATACACCCGCTTCTCTTTCTCTCTTTCTGTCTCTCTCCCTCTCCGCCTCTCTGTCTAGTCGCCGCGCCGCCACCAGACGGTGGTGGTGGTGGCCGGCCATCCCATCGATTGAAGGCAACAGCTGTGTGAGTGTGGTTGTGTAGATGAAGATGAGTTGCAGGGAGTTTAGGGCGTGTTTGGTCTGTGATTTCAAATTGAGAGTTTAGGGCGGTGGTGGTGACAGATTGTAGAGAGAGAGAGTTCAAGGCAAAGAGAGAGAGTAGTGGTGTGTGTGTTTGTGTGTGAGAAGAGAAGAGAAGGGTTTTTGTAGAAAAAAAACAAACCCTCTTCTCCTTGCAGACTGCAGACATTTGGTCCACCTCTTCTCCCGCAGATATGGGCCGCAGACTGCAGACCTTTTCCTACAGAAAAAACAAACAACACCTAAGTGTATATATATACAAGTATACACGTATACAAATACGTATAAAATACGTACAAAAATACACTTGGTGGAATTGCAAAGATACAAGAATTATACATGTATACAAATACGTATAAAATACATACATAAATATCAATGATGGAATGTACAAGTACACGTATATACATACACGGTATACGTATACGTATAAATACCACATAAATACCAATGATGGAATGTACAAGTGCAAGTATAAATACGATATACGTAGATGTATAAAATACGCAAGGACATAGTGATGTACTCAAATACACTTGTTGAAGTGTACACTCGCAAAGAATACCGTACATGTACATTAACATAAATACGATGTTAAAAATAAATATTTGTTTACTATTATATGTTGAAAAGATATGCATATATATATTTGTGAAACAAATATACGCAAGCGAACCGAACATACATGTACATGTGAACGAGGTTCACTAAACTTAAAAATATATATTTGAAGAATATATATTACATTTAACGAACTTATACCGTGTGAGACACGAAGACGCAAATGGGCTAGGCCCATTCTTATTTGTTGGTGTGCGTGAAGCGTGGTATGATTTTATTAATATTTTAAGTTTGTTTTACGCATTAGTCAAGTTTTAAATTTATAAAATACGATATTGTACTAACACTAAACACACACAAGGGCAAGTGCACCCATCACGAGTGTAGTATAGTGTTGGTAAGATACCGAGGTCGTCCAAGGACACAAGAGCTTTTAATACCGGTTTATTGTCAACGTCTAATCGATCTAATTTTTTTGATAAAAAAGTTTTTAAACATGAAAGTAAATCTAAAAATTAAAAGATAAATAAGATGAAGAACAAATAGACAAGATATAATCACTTGGATCCAACTCCTCTTTAATGTATCCTTTGATGATTTTCGCACTTTCGGACTTTTTAAGAGATTATCTTAGTTATAGTAATAGGCCCCTTTTTTGAAGGTGACGTTACCCTCAACCCAGTGGTTTGCGTCAGCAGAGATACAATCACAAAGGGTCGGAATATTGAAAGATAATTAAATAAGTTATTAATGCGAAAAGTGGTAGGCCCCACTTTTGAAGGTGACGTTACCCTCGGCTAAGTGGTTTGAGTCAGCAATGATACAATCCCAAGAAGCCAGTTTAATGCTTTAATAGTAGTTTACATATGAGGGGTTCAAGTTATTCGCACCCCCGCCATCCAATACCTTTAGGGTATTGAAGGAGGTCCTAGTAAGCTTGAACCAAGTCCTCGCAGGATCTATACACTGAACGAGACAAGAACTTTACCAAACCACCCTGCTAACCCCATTCCAAGTAGTTAACACGCTTTATATAAACCGTAAAGACACGAATGAGTAAATCAATGACATCATGAAGAAATGGTAAAGAAAATTCACTTTCAACATAAGAAACTAGTTATTAAAGTCATTAATACATACCCAATTAAAAAGTGCTGAAAGTCTTCACCAAGTGATGTAAGAGATTAGCCAAGCATGGCCTTTGATTGAAAAGAACTCTTACTATCAATCTTGGATCCCGAGACTACTACACACTCTAAAGATGAAAGATGGATGATAGTGGTGGGTGTTGGTGTTGTAGTGGTGGTGGAGTGGTGGCAAAGTGAGAGAGAAGTGGTTTGCCAAGGGATGCCTTTGAAGTGAACCAAGCACCTTTATTTATAGTCAGAACAGTACCCCGGCCACGGTCCCATGTCCATTGGGCAGGGCTCGTGGCCAGGTCCTTCTCTTCCTTCATTAATTGCAGCTATCAGCAGAGGGCCCCACACGACCCCATGGCTTCTAGACACGGCCCCGTGGTCAACTCTTCGCTGTACTATCAAGATTCTGCAAATATGAAAGTTGGCCACGCCCCATGGTGAGTTGGGCATGGCCCCGTGGTGGGCGTAGAAGCTTCTGCTGGTCTTGTGTTTATGTGTGAGGTCTGACCATGGCCCATGCCTGGCTGGGCACGGCCCCGTGGTCAGCATCTGTTTTCTCGTTTTTGTCTTGGGAGATGTTGCCGAGGGGTCGGGCATGTCACGTTATTCCTTCTTCTTGTATTTATGTTGGTTTTTGGCTGCTTATTTGTTCCTTTTGTTCTTTTAAGCTCATATGGTCCTGTAAATTCAAAAGGAAGAAAGAAACACACTTTTTTCAACATTAGTACTAAAAAAGGTTTGGTTTTATGCCTCTATTGATGTAATTTATATGTTGCATTTTGTACACATCATTTGTGCAAGGCACAAAGACACTCATGGGCTAGGCCCACTTATACCGTGTGAGACACGGAGACTCAAATGGTCTAGGACCATTCTCACTTGTGCGAGGCACAAGAACTTTCATGGGCTAGGCCCACTTATGCTAATGCGAGGCACAAAGACTTACGAAGGGCGTGGCCCGTTCCCACATTATGAATGAAAAATATATATAAGAAGTATATATATTAAAACAAACATATGAAACAAATGCCAACATATTTAAAATACACAAGGGTTCCAAATACATAACAAATACAAATACAATAACGTTCAAGATGAGCAACATGTACACAGTTAACATGTAACACCCCAAAGTCGTATATGAAAATATGACAAAATAAGTAATTATGAATGTAATTGTCGTTAGAATGGTAACTAGAATTATGAACCTAGTTAAACGGGTAAATAGGATTTTAACCTAAAAGAATGCATTTTGGCCATGATAATATAAACATCCAAACATGAGGGGTTAAATTGTAATGAATGGAAAGATTAAATATAACACCCCAATTTCTAAGTCTTGACATGTTGCATTAAGTTCCGGATTAAATCATGACAAAAATAAAATGACTTATTTATTAGAGAAGTGTTTGTCAAAAGTGTGAATGCACATTTAAAAACACTCGTACAAAACATCTCAAGAAACGTTCGTTTTATGCAAATTTGGAAGTTTCAGGTTGAAAATGTCAAAACTATTGAACTAAGAGGGACCAAGGGTGATAAGTGCCAAACTTTAATACCCTAAAACATGTTAGGGCCGCCTCCATCTCCCTCACATTGATAATTTTCGGTTTTGGGAGCTAAGGAAGAGAGAGAAGGGAGAAATCCCATTTTTGAAGTTTATAGCAGCAAAGATCAGATGATTCCCGAAGATCTAACCGTTGGATTGAGCTCAAATTTGAAAAGAGTCTTCACAACACATATACTAAGATTTTAACCATTGGGATCGTGATTTAGAGGCTTGGAGGTCGGATATTTACTGCCCCCAACAGAACAGCTTGCTAGAACGGTTTCCGGCGGCTGTTTGGTCTTTCCGGCAACAATAGCGACTGTTTCTAGCTGAAACAACAAGTGGTATTTTTAGATCTTGAAAATAGGGTTCCATGGACACCTGAATCACCCAGATCGGAGTCCGGATGACAAAGTTATTGGCTCGACAAGTTTGTTTCGCATTTCGTTACATGATTTTCTTACAAACCGGTTTAGGACAGCGTGTCCGCAAAGGTATGACCCCGTACAAATGTTGACTCAGTAATATTTAACGTTATGAGACGTACAAATAATATCGTGGATGAAATTCTAAACTATTTCTCGGTAACTCATTATTTGGTGGATTGAAGTGAAACCTTAGAGAGGGTGATGAAGATGGCGACATGGGTGAATGGCGACATGGGTGAAAACCCATGTCCAAATCTTGGTTTAACATGTTGCATGAGCATAACTAATATGTATTCTTGCTATTTGAATTATCTTGGTATGCATGAAACATGATTTTATGCAAGAACTAGGAAGACTATGTATAAAATACTTGTACATTGTGTTTAAATGATTTTGTGCACACCAAGTGTTACTGAAAAGCCAATTTTATCCTACTAGATGAATTTGTATGCTATTTTATGATAATAGACATGAAATGTGATGTTGTATGATATCTCCGGATGATACTTGAATGATTACTTAACTAGAATGAAATGACGGAATTTTTCTAAGTAAAGGTAGTTGAACCTACTAGTAATGGTCTATGGCATTACGAATTGTAAATTGTATGTATTGTTATGTAATCATTGGTAATTATGTATGTATGAATGTATTTAATTTAATGTATGGTGGAGTGTGTACTATAACACGCGTATGTGGTATATAGAACCATGTGTAGACTTTCTCAATGTATGAATAAAGTAATTGATAATATGAGTTATAACGTTTGCTAATAATGACATGTAAACGTGGACATGAAAGGATAGGTACATGCCATTTTGGGCGCGAACTCGGAAGGCAACGAGACAAACATATGGAATACGTATCAACTACTTACGGGTCAAGGTAAGTGCTTCTGGCAATTAATAGTTGTATGCAGGAATATAGATTTATTGTTTGCAGGTTCTTGTACTTGTATACGTAGAGCATCTTGTGTTTTAATGTGGAACTTATATGAGAATATTAAAGTACGAAATGTTAAATTAGAGGTATTAATAGGAGAATACCATGGACAAGGGAATCATAATCCACGAGTATGGTAAGTATCTATATCATAGATTTGAAACTATTTAATTGGTAAGATGAATTCAAGTCATGGGTACATGACTTGCCTGGTGATTATTATGTTTTTTTTTTAACTAAGGGTAGAATTTTAGATGTGTTGATAACGGTTAATCTTATAAAGGGTTGTTAACTTATTAAAAGTCAAATTAGTACGTGGCTTCCAAACCACAATCTTAATAAATAGGATGCTTTGGATTAAATAAGTACATATGCACATGATTCCAAGTTGTGTACAAATATCATAACCATGATGTTTATTTAGTAAGTGGATTAGATTACAGTGGTAACTGGTTAAACTATTGTCTCGAATTATTTAACTTGGGGTAAGCAAGTAGATTTGGGTCACTTGATCCAAATGAATGAAAAAGATTTGGATTCTGGCTAAGTAAAGCATTAATGAAATCTTTGGATTTGTTAGAAATAAATATTAATGGTCTAATAGTTGAATGAGATTTTTATCACAGGTGGCTTAATTGTGAATTCTAGTGGAGGTTGAATCACAAGTTGGAAGCGATAGTGGACTGTGAAATTAAAGGAGTCGAGTTCGTTGGAAGTTTGTGAAAAATATAGATCAGAATCCACCTATTTGAGTTATCTAATATATATTATATACATAACTCATAACGTGTATGTTGGGTTTCAGGTATAATGGGAACTAGAGGTTCGCGGACTGATGAATGGAACAAGGTTTGGTGACAAATCCGAGATCGGGTCAGCAATGTCAGTTCGTCCACCCGTCAGGTTATATTGACGACTTAGATGGGTCATCATGTTTTACTTGCCTTTTACGGCATTCGGTAGTTTTAAACCGTGTAAGCTTCATGAGTCAGACGTAGTGTCTTGTTTTGTTAATGTTCAAGTTTAGAGTTGTAAAATGGATTGTAAACAGGTTTTATCACCGTAACGGTTATCTGTAATACGAACGGGTCATGCCAAAATTTTATAAAAATTGGCATGAAATATGTAAGTGTTTAAAAGATGGTAACTATCAAATGAAAGTCAAGACACTATAATTGTTTCTAGAAATTGAAGCTAAAAAAATGGGCCTACATTCCGCAAATTATAGTAAGAATGTTTAGAAAATTTATGGGCTTTACATAACAGAAACCCAAGTGTCTAATGAGTTAGAGCACTTGTAGGTTGTTACACGCTTTTGGATACCCCACATTGCTAGCACAAATTACAGACGCAAACTTGTGATTTCATGTCCCCCTTTTCTTTTAAACGTTTTCGGTTTTATAACTCTTGGGGGAAAATACATGTTACTATGGTATGGTTAAGCTATGGAATGAAATATCGGATCATGTACGGATAGGCTGAAACTTAAGCACCATTAATCTTGTTTAAGACCAAGGAACAAAAGGGGTAGATCTATCGGGTACAGGGCGAGCCCCACTCATGGGTCCTTATGTGGCTGCATGGAGTGCTTTTGTTGTCCTCGCCGGGTGGACCAGTACTAAATCGTCTACGGGTTGGTGGCTTCCTATGTCGGCACACATATTAATGTCTTAGCTACACATTAATGATCAACAAGTTCATTGACGCTTTACATACCAGTTTTCGATACTTGAACTTTCAAATGTTTTTAAGATTCATTTGATGCGAAATTAAAACACATGAACTCACCAACTTTTGTTGATGTTTTAAACTTACATGTATTTCGGGAAATTAAGGTGCAGAAGGTTTCAAGTTTGTCAAGAAGTCGATGTCATCCACATTTTGGAAGGGTTTGGTCCATATATCCCGTCCTCAAACGGGATATAGGATGCAAAGCCTTGATATTTTAAAAACTTTATTTTGGACAAGTCTATTTTGTAGAACTTATTAACTTAAGTTGTCTTTGTGATTGAACAACTTATGAATTGTAACTTTTATTATGGTAATGGATGAACATCGTGCATGTTTTATTTCATATAGTCGGTTTACTTACATTGTATGCAACGAAAACAGATCAAGTCACACCGTACACTTCCACCAATGATGTGGGTGTGACAGTTTGGTCGAGACAACATTCGCGTGAGTGCTTAGGCGGTTCCCATCAATCATCGTAAAGCGTCGCAACGCTAACGTAGACCCAAACACAATTACTTATGATATGACCTGTTATATATAATAATAATAATAATAATAGTGCAATTGTTGAAACAATCTAAACGCGCACTCGCAGGCAAGCGCAACTCAATCTATCGCACTTAACACGACATTACTTATATCGCTAAAACGCTTAATGAGTCCACAATGTTTAACGCAACGCTCGACGTATGAAATGGAGGTCAAAAAGTAACCCGCACGAGCCGTCCAATCGAATGACCGTTCGATCGAATGGTCATCCGACCGGATGACCATCCGATCGGATGGCCATCCGATCAGAAGGTCGTCCGATCCGTTTCTTTGCACCATCCTTCTTGTCTCTTGTCTATAAATACCCCTCCTGTCACATCACAATTCAATGATGTGACAGCTCCCTCCGACCCAGTGCATTTTCAGGCTATTTTCTCTTGATTCCTCGCAATTCTTGTAAGTTTCCATCTCAAATCTTGTACTTTCTTCATCACTACACACTTTTTCATCATCTTCACCATCAAATCTTACATTCTAACCATGAAATCGCCTGATTTAGAGCTGTTCTAGGGTGACGTCACCTCGGGTTCCTATGAACTTTGGAGAATGACTTCATCTCAGCAAGAACGGTTCGGATCTAACAGATTTCTACAAACTTTTACACCGATTTCAACCAAATCTAAACACTTTTCAACTGATACAAACTTTTCTTCAACATTTTTCACATTTACTCGGGAATCAAGGGAATTCAGACTTGTTCGGGTGTTCTACTCATACTCTAGCAGAAAACCAAGCAGAGGATGGATTCCTACCAAAGAGACGACCGATTCACAGGTTAAACAAGAAACTCCGTCAAGAACAGATGAGTCTGGTCGAACAGGGTGATTCCCGTCCTACCGGATGAGTTGGACTCGATGAGATTTTCATTGTTAAACACGTTGTCATGCCATCTCGGTCAAACCACAAACTTTCTAAACTGATTTTACAAGTTTTTCAAATGAACAAGTTGCCCAATCAGACAGTCGTCCGATCGGATAACCATCCGAACGAATGACTATTCGTCCACGTGACTTGTAGTTTCAAACACTTAGACAATTTTCCAAAAACTTCAAAGAGTATCAGTCCAAACGAATCACCATCCTAGAGGACGGCCATCTGTCCAGATGACCCTCCGATCGAAGGGCTATTCGACCAGGTGATTTGTAATTTCAACACTCAACAATTTTCAAGATTTCAAGGAAACGAAAGGCCATCCGACCGAACGGTCATCCATCCGGATGACTGATCATATAGTGGCACTTTTCCATTTTCAAAATGCTACAACGAAAACTTCAAAGTTCAAACATTTCACAAACGCACCTTTCCAATCGAATGACCATCTGACCGGATGGTCATCCATCCAGATGACCATCTGTTCGGATGAGTTATCCGATCAGATCACCATTCGCTCACTTCTCTCTTCGATGCTGTTAGGAAACTTTATTTGTAAGTATTGAAGAAAATCACAATCAACTGGATCTATGAAGAGATCACAGTCCTGAAGATCACAAACAAGAACAAGAAGATCAGATGGGACAATTGAAATGCACAGCATCTACTTCAAAGAAACACAGGTTGATCAAGAGCTGAATTGGATTATCAGAGAAGGTCATTTCTGATGGATCTGATGATATTTCTGATGATTTGTTCACCAGAAATTCTGATGAAGTGGTTTATCAGAATTTCTTGTAAAGAACCCCACTTGTCTGAAATTGGCTCTATCCTGCCACACTTACCGAAGCAAGTGACATTAATGGATATCATGATGAAAAAGGCAACTTGAACGTTGGATTCAATGAATATGTCAATTGGCCACTTTTTGCAGGACTTATTGCATGAATAAACTATTGTTTATTCATGCACCCAGCCGTCTATAAATAGAAGGCTCAACTAGGAGAAGCAATGTGAGTTTGAAGCTTATCATTCATACATACATCAAAACTCCATTGCCCTCTCACCCACAGAATTCAAGATTCATTTGTACTAGATAATAATCTTACAATCACCTTGTAAACCATTTTGTTTCAAAGTGATATAAACTTGATAATTCTCTAGGTCTTGTTTCTTGAAAGTCTGATTTCCATTTCCGCACATCTTTTTCACATCTACTGAAATCACTTGCCATATTACATGAAAAGAAGTTGTTTTAAGGCCATACTGGGTCCAACAATTGGTATCAGAGCAGATTAAATAAACTATTTTCAAACAATTAATCGCTCATCTTCTTTTCTCTAAATATGGCCAGCTTTCAATCCTGGAATAATGCTTTTAACATTGGTTCTATGTCCAAACCTCCGACTCTGATCAGAGAGGAATACCCCCAATGGAAAATCAGGATGGTCAATTTCCTTAATGGTCATGACCGAGCTCTGTTTCAATCCATTGAAAGGGGTCCACATATACCAATGACTGTAATACCAGCTATTCCAGCAACTGACCAATCACCTGCTATCCCTGCCTCCCAAGCTCCCAAAAGTGAAATACTTTGGAGTGAGGAAGACAAGGAAAAGGTGGCTGGGGATGAAAGGGCAAAGTCACTTTTAATAATGGCCATCCCCAATGACATATTTTCACAAGTTGATGCATGTGCATCAGCTAAGGAAATATGGGATCAGTTGGAAAATCTTTGTGAAGGAGGAGAAAGGATGAGAAGAAACAAAAGAACAAACAATGTCTCATCTTATGAAAGGTATAAAAGTTTGCCAAATGAAAGGTTAAATGATACATATCAAAGATTTACAAAACTTTTAAACGAGCTAAAGAAATTTGGAATAACAAAGTCAAATGATGAAAGAAACATAAAATTTCTTGATGCCCTTCCTAGAGAATGGAGAAGTCTAACCATGACTTTATCATCAACCTTAGAACTAGGAAACATGAGTCTTCATGACTTATACAGCATCTTGGTCCCCAGAGAGGAAGAAATATTTGAGGAAACCATTGAGAGAGGGGGATCTTTAGCTCTTATCTCAAACTCACAAAGAACAATACCCACCAATGATCCACAACCATCAAGCAGCCAAAGTTTTGAATTTTCTGATACTTCATCAGATTTTTCAGCTTTTGCTGAGGCAATAGCACTGCTCACCAAAACATTCGAGCATAGGTTGAGGGGAGGTAGCCAGAGATACCAGAGGAGTGACAGAGGAAAGATGGATGGAAGATCTAAAGAAGAGGTTAGATCTAAGGATAAAGGGAAGGCTGAAGTTGTGTGTTACAAGTGCAAGTAGAGAGGTCATTATGCATCAGAATGCAAGACCAAAAAGCTGAAGGATGTTGCCTATTATGAGAAAAAGCTTGAAGAAGCAAAGAAGCAGCAACAAGTAAGCTTAATTGCTGGAACAGATACATGGTTATCTGATGATTCTTCTGATGATGAAGAAGAAGAATTGGCAAATTTCTGCCTCATGGCACTTTCTAAAGGACGACCAGAAACTTCAGAACAAAAGGTAAATTTAGACAATCTTGATCTTGAACACTAGCTAAACAAGCTCATGTCAGATTTTCTAAATCTGCAAGAAAAACATCAATCAGATATTAGAAAATCTGATGAGTTGCAAAGGACTTTGAATAAAATCATTCTTGAAAACCAACTTCTTATAGAGGATAGCTTAGATCAAAGAGCTAAAATTGAGTTTTATGAAAATGAAATAAAAGATCTTTACAAGAAAATCAATGACAAAGAAATCAATGTAAGAGGTTTTCAACAAGCCAAAGAGTTCATAAATTTTATTGAGTCCACACCTAAGAACAAAGGAGAGGGTTTAGGTTATACAAGATCAAATGGAAATAAACCCACTGTCTTTGTAAAAGCAACTCATCAGAATTCTAATAAATTTTCATCAGAATCTGAATCTGAATCTTGCAAAACAACCTGTTCTGAATACTCTTTTGAAAAACCAAACTTCAAAACAAACAAAAGTGAATGCAGTCAAGAATCTGTAAAGACTCCAGAAGTAGTTCACTCATCTTTTCAAAATTATCCACTCATTCCATCACAAGAAGAAATATCAGAAAATTCTGATAACTCTTGTATGTGTGTTGACATACTGAAGCTTGTTCAACACCATCTTCAAAAGAAAACTGTAAAATCTGTTAATGGCTCAGCATATAACAGAGTTTCTGATGCAAAACCAAGAAGAAGAAATAGAATTATTAGGATTCCATCAGAAACAGTACCCAAGCATGCCTGGGTACCAAAAACCCTCTAATCATTTCATTTCAGGACCATCATGTGCAGCAGATCTGGTACTGCGACTCAGAAAGCTCCAAGCACATGACTGGGGACAGGATCTTACTCAGCAACTTTGTTTCAAGGCTGGGTAGAATGGTAAATTTTGGAAATGGAGTGAAAGGAAGGATCATGGGATATGGATGCATAAGGTATGGATGTCTGACCATAGAGAGAGTAGCCTATGTTGAAGGCTTAACAAATAATCTGCTTTGTTATGGTCAGTTCAATGATAAAAATTACTCTGATAATTTTATCACCAGAAAAATGCTTGATAAATTGCTTTAGTGGTAATCAAAATCATATATCTGATAAATCACCAGAAAATCTGGCAACTTATTATAAATTCTGATGAAGTTATCAGAAAATCTGACATAACATCAGAACACCTGATAAATCATCAGAATTCTGGTGAATCATCAGAAAATATGTTGGATTATCAGAATTGTCGAAGTTCATTAAAACAAATTGCTGCATGTCATCATCCTTATTCATATCTCTTGACTGTATATTCATAAATTGTACATTTGCAAATTTTTTAAATTTATAAAAAGAGGTTTTTGATTCTTGTTAGTGCTGATAACGTCATTCAACAAAATTTTTTTTCTGGGAACTCGTTAATATGGAACTTTCTCTCTCCTTCATTTATTACGCCCCATCATGTATTAAGAAGGTTGAAGTGACATATTGGTAGGCTATCAGATTACATCATCAGAAATTAGCCGCCTATATCATTAAATGCATGTGAAGTGGAGAAGAAACACATCTCTGTTATTTTTTTTCTGTCCTCTGGTAATCATTAAAATAACAGAGATTGCGGTGAAGAAAATCTACAAGTTGGTAGCTTCCATTTATGGAAAATATTAAATTCACTATAAATAATCACCACTTTGGGTTAAAATCCGTCTTCTTCACTCCTCTTCTTCACCTCATATTCACACACTCTCACAAAATGAACACCATCAAAGATGAATGCTTCCCACTTGTTCTTTATCCATATCATAACCTTAGATTGAGGACCAATCTGGAAGGTCCTCAGTGGGAAGGGTGTCAAGTTGTGCTCAAGATGCTCATGAGTAGCAACCTGAGCTATGCCTCAGTGGGAAGGGTGTCAAGTTGTGCTCAAGATGCTCATGAGTAGCAACTTGAGCTATGCCCTCACTGCTCACATAAGTGTTCATCCAGAAATTCTTCAAATATTCTGGAAAAATGCAACATTATCTGAGTATCAGAACAGGGAACAGATGGCCATCAAGAGTGTGGTGCTAAATCAACAAATTCTGTTAAATGAAGCCACCATCAGGACAGCTCTTCAACTCAATGATGATAATGACGTCCTGATGTTCACAAGGGCTCAGAAGGATGATGTCTTGAGACAAATGGGTTATCACACACAAATCCAACAACGAGCAATCAATAAACATGGCTTCATCAAGCCATGGCAATATATGGTCACACAGATGGGTGCATGCTTTTCAAAGAAGGTCATCAATCATCATGAAGTATCTCTTAGATTGATGGAGCCCATACTGGCACTTGTACTTAAAGTACCTTACAACTTCTCTCATTATCTAATGAGTGATTTTGCAAGTAATATGTGGGTTGGCAAGCCATTCTTGATGTATCCTCGTTTTCTGACAAAGATAATAACGAGCCAGCTAGACTTTGCAGGCATTCCTGCAAGTTATCCAAGAGCTGATATTAGACTTCAAGAAAACATGGGTCTCAGCATGCTTGTACCCACCAACCATAACTATGGGTTAATAACTGATTTGTTGTTACTTCTGGAAATGGAACATGGTGAAGGCATAGATATTGATTAGATTTTGTTTGCTTTGCTTGTACAAATTTTTTTTTGTTAATATATTAATATTCTGTGCTTGCTTGATTTGTTGGTTTATATTTTTGGGAAATGGGTAAATATGAAATGATCATCAGAAATCAAAATTCTGACTCAAAACTCAAGGTTTCTGATGACAGGAGACAAATTCTGGTAATTCAAAAATGGGTATAAATTTTCTGGTAAAGCTTCCCTAATTAACTGCTTTAGAAAATATCAGAAAAACACCTAGAGACATGGACACCACAAGAAAAACAAATGTAAGTCTTCTGATCCTATCTCATTCCCTCTCTTCTAAAAAAAAAATATATATATGTTGAAAAGGATCACAAGTATAGGGGGAAATCTCAACCAAGAAATTTTGCTAAAAATTCTGTTGACTTCTATTGACCACATCTAAAAGGTCAACAGAAGTCAGAACAAAAGAGAATACATATGATCAACAGAATTTCTGTTAAATTTCTGATGACATCATCAGAATGGGACTTATGAAGAAAAGAGGATACATATGAAGGAAGATGATTGGACCTCCTATCAAATGGGGTCCACAAAGAAGAAAAGGTGTCATAGAACCGATAGCTTTCTCCAATAAAAAATCAGTGCAACATTTTCAAGAAGGAATGATTGAAGAAACTACAAATTGAAGAGTCAAGTTGAAAGGGCATAACCACGATTCCATGATAAACCACTTCATTAATGTCTTATCATCCACGATCCAACGGTTACATTTTGAACCAAAAATTCACCATACACGATCTAACGGTTATAAAGACAATTAATGATCTTTTAATCACTATTTCATACCACGTTCTATACCCTTTCAACTCCATACACCCATGATACTCTGCTGAAACACTCCTATATAACACACACTTAGTAGAAACTCAAAAATCACTCATCTTCCTCACAAAAAAAACTTCAACCCTGAAAATCCCCTGTCTTTCACTCACAACTCAAAAATCCCTAAATCTCAAACCCTAACTCACAGAGATCAACAATGGCAGAAGTTAACCTCAACATCCCAATTGCTCAACACGAAGTACCTTTTGTTGAGGAAGCATAATTTCTACCAATGAAGGAAAACAATCTGCTGAAGAATACAGAGCATTCAGAGTATGATGAAAGATGTCAACTTCTGCTAGAATATCTAACAAAATGTCCAATCTCAGGAGCACTAACAAAAGGAAGAGAAGTGCCAGAGAGGCTACTACAGCAATTTGCTCATACCTTTAATGAAGTTGAAGAAAATCAGGTGTCTGCTCATGTATGGGGAAGTGTTTATGTAACATGAACCCCTGCAAGAGTAAGAGAATGGCTTGAACTGCCTATTCTTGATGGTTACACTGAAGCTCCAAGCAGAGAAGATTTAATAAGCTTCGTCATTGGGCTTGGCTACAAGAAAAGGGATATCAACAAAATTGGAGCAATTAGAAGAAGTGAATTGCCAGCCATCTGGCAAGTGATGATGGAAGTGCTAAACAAATGTCTCACCTCAAAGATAGGAGAAACTGATCAAATCAGTCAAGCTATTCTGACAATCATGTTTGGACTCATAAATGGGTTCAAAATCGATTATGGGTCAGAAATTTTTAACCTTCTAAAAAGATCAATCATCACCAGAAATGGAAAAATAACCTCTCATCTGCCATATCCAAGGTTAATCTCAATTTTCATTTCTGAAGCGTTTATTGAAAGAAATATGGAAATTCCAATCTTGGAAGATGTATGGAGATCAAAAACCATGAAGGCCTGGAGTTCTAATCATGGATGGGAATTAGACAAAGATGTCCCTGTGTTGCCAGAAAGCATGTTATGCTTCATTGCACCAGACTTACAATACAGAATACAACATGAAAAACTTTTGACCAAATCAGATTCTCCAACAGAAGAACCCAACTGAAAAGTTGTGAACAACTCTTCATCAACAGAAGAAGGAGATAATAAGAAGTCCTCACCATCAGAAACAGAGGGAGCAGAAGGAAAAAAGAATTCTGGAGATAGCTGACTCACCAGAATACAAGACAGAACATGCTGAAAGTCAACAGATTCATGAAGCAAGAACTCATCATGAATTTGAAATACATCAAGAACATTATGCAGAATCACATACTGCTGAAGAAGTGCATGCTGCTGCAATTGAAGCCACTGAAGTCATACACTATGATGAATCTCACATTGCTGGTACATCTCTTTTAAACACTGTTCTAGTTGAATCTCACAGAGAGGAAACAAAATCAGATAGTTCAGTTAATGTTTCTTACAAAATAGAATACAGAACAACAAATGTTGATGAGGAAGTTACTAGTGCCATTAATCTCAACTCTGAATCAGAAAATGAGGAAGAGGATGAGATCCCAACAGATAGAGATCAGGAAACTGATCAAGGAAATCTGGCTAAAGGTAATCTGTTTACCTCAAAAACTTATGGAGGATCATATATTGGTATGGTTCAAGGACATAAGGAAATCCAGGATGAAAAATGAGTTTTTCATCACTGGTGGAGATGATTCTGGTAAACTTAAAGCTGCACCAAAATCTGGTAAAGCCAAAAGTGATCCTATCATTTCAAAAACAGCAGCAAATGTGTTTGCAGCTGGAATGTTAGAAGGAACATTTGTTGTTCCAATTATCCCTGAGAAACCTTTGAATAAAAAAAATTTAGAAACAGTGCTGGAAAATGTTTACAAAGTCTGCAAAAGAAATCCAGTAGAAGAAAAACTTGATATGTTGCTGTCAGAAATACAAGGTCAAAGAGCTGATATGAAGACTTTATCAGAATCAGTGGATGCAATAAAGAAACAAACTGATGAAAACACTGAAACACTAAAGTCTCTTCAAAAGATGAAAGAAAAGGCACCAGAATCCAACATCTCTGCATCAGAAATCCAAACGATTCTCACAGAAATAGAAAAGATCAAAGCACAAGTTGAAAATGTGATGGAGTCAAGGCAGTCAAGCAGTGCAAACAGAGTTTTGGAGGAAGTTACCATGCTAAGGGCAAGCAATAACAGTTTCACAGACGCTCTTGAGAAGCTATCAAAAGAATTGGTTGTAATTCAGACCAAAGCTCAAACTGAATTCACCAATGTTCAGAAAAACATGGCTAGCAACTCTAAACAGGTAAGAGAAGTACAACAACTGATGGAGAAGATGCAATTCAACATTGCAAGATTGGCCAAAGTGGATCCACAAGAACTCATGAAAGAAACCCATGCTGAAAGCTCACATCAAGAAACTTCAAAGTCAACTCCTCAACAATCATCAAGCACACCAATCACCAAAGCTGGAACCACAATGATGGGACCACCCCCAAATGTCCCAAAAGAAGAAATGTTGCAAAGGTTAGCAACTGCAAAACCTCAAGTTATTACAAATTTGAAATTGCTAGCATCTGTCCCAAATCCAACAGTGTCTGATGACTCAGCCATAAGTAAGTATATGAATATACAAACAATGAATAAATGGGAACAAGAAGTGATTCATCAACAAAATCAAAGATTGTTAAGAGAAAAATCTCTGAAACCAAGTCTGTTATGGTTAAAGAGATTGCCAGGGATGTAATGATATTCCCTGAGAACAATCTGGTGAGCTATTATTTAACAAAAGAAGATGAAATACCAAGATCACTGTCTCCTACCAGACTGGCTTTAAGAAAAGAAAGGATAAACAGAGGGTCAGGTAGCATTCACAAACAGAATGAGAATCCAGTAAGGATAATTTTAAAGGTGGATGAAGTGAAAGTTGCAACCGATGATATTAGAGGAACTCATGTGCAAAACAGATACACACTTCTGAGAGCAAATGGGGAAGAACAAAAGGAGACTGATGAAGAACTAGCTGACCAGTTGCATCATATAGACATTCTATTTATAAAGGATTACTATGAAAAGGAAAAGAAAAATAATCAAGAGGTCAGAAGGGCGCTAAATGGCATATCAAAGGCTGGAATACTGCTGTTTAAAAGAATGACTTTTTCAGACTTTGATCTATGCATCAATTTTGAGCATGTACACAACAAAAAGGTGTATGTCAGATCACCAAAGACAAAAGTTCCCTCAGATATATTGGAAGATGCAAGATCCGGAGACATCATTATGCTGACAAATAAAATGGAGAACAGGACTATGGTGTAATCTTTAGAGATCATGATAATAACAAAGCTATGTTCAGAAGTGTTGACATCTGTAAGTACTCAAATCAAACTCTGAGGTATATCTTAAAAACCATGAACAGAAGACAAGAACATCTTCAGAAGATAGGAAAGAACTTGGAGGAAAACAGAAAAGAAATTGAGCAAATAATTGAAGAATAGATCCAAGCAAGGGAATGGTACAAAGACATGTATGTCAGCTGCAACAAGTACATCTCCTACAAAAAGCAGTTAAAAACTGGAGATGTGCACAAAAGAATGAAGCTAAATTGAAGAACTTGTTCATCTGAATTTTCATCTTTTATGTAATTTGTTTTTCAAAAACATCAGTAACTGTTTTGTTTAATTTTGCAAGTATTATGTTTCCATTGTTTGGAAATTTTTTGTTCATAAGGTAGTTCATTTTCTTACAATACTTAGGGGGAAACTGTTAGAAAACTTTATTTGTAAGTATTGAAGAAAATCACAATCAACTGGATCTATGAAGAGATCACAGTCCTGAAGATCACAAACAAGAACAAGAAGATCAGATGGGACAATTGAAATGCACAGCATCTACTTCAAAGAAACACAGGTTGATCAAGAGCTGAATTGTCACACCCCGATTTCCACGTGTCACTGGTGGGCCCGGTGGGGGAGTATCGTGACGTGGTTGGCAACGTAATAGTCAAACAACACAATATTATTATGCACAGCGGAAGCAAATTTAAAATATGATACAACCGAATTTAATATTGTTTATCAATGTAACAATATCCGGAAGTTTATCCACAGAACGGATCGAAACAAAATAATATTAATGGTTCAACAGACTTCAGGCATCCTAAGCTTGCGAGACTTTTTATTGATGCTTAGGAGACAATCCAGCCAATTTCGTTTAGTACCTGCATTCAGTCTTTTTTGGGAAAATACGTCAGTTTACACTGGTAAATACAATCAACTGACTCATTTTGGAAAATGGTGAAAAATTGGTTTGGATGCACATGGCATAAACATTTTTATAACTTGGGAGAATTATTTAATATTATAATATTGTGAACGAATTACATGTTACTTATGCGTTCAGTAGCCCGGATCTTGTCCGGGTTAAAGATCAACAGACACACCACATAATTGAGTTATACACTGACAGGTGTACGCCTACACCCCGTGCTCAGGTCTTGGCCATCTCGTAAGATGATGCCAAGGATATCCGGGACATGGTCATTAACCCCCCAAAGGCTGTAAAGTAAACAAGACTGTTTAAACGAGCCGATCAAATTATTCAACTACCCACTTTAACGGTGGAGATTTGATGCCCGATCAAGCGGTATGCTATATACCGTAACCCAAGCCCGTATAGGGAAAATAAGTTAAAAGTATTTACCTGAGTAAGTATTAATCACAATAAGCAAAAATGCACGTAGCTTTTACTGGTCCTCCTAATCTGGAACGAAGGTTTATAATAACCTATTAGAATTCTAACGGGCCTTTTATTAAGCTTAAGCTTAGACCGGCTAGTTTCAAAGTACGGTTCGTACGCACGATTAAGCGAAGACCGAATAGAATGTGATTCAGACCTGACAAGTTTGAAGACTTGTTTAATATGGGTTTATTATTCACATTCTGGATTTTGAGATAAAACCGATAAGGTTTGACCCGTTTCGGCTAATTTATGTAAACTTGTTACATAAACCGAACCGTGCGCGTAATAAGCGTAACGGGTATCCGTAAGATCCATATACAGGTTTCCTAAGTTAATATGCTTCAAATATGTTGTGACATCAGTAAGATGTCTTTCATTATGCCCGAAACGAATTTAAACACAAACTATGCCCCGTAGGGGTAGTTTGGTCATTTTAAAGGTTGTAAAAGAGTTTAGATGTTTAACTGAGTTACAGGTCTGATGTAAACAGCAAACATACTCAATTTAATATGTTATATCAGTAGGCTAAAGCATATATGTGAAATTTATCATTTTTAACCAAACTATGCCCCGTAGGGGTATTTTGGTAATTTCACATAAGCCGAAAAGCTCAAAACTGAAGTCTGAGTTTATCAACCTTTTCTTACTGTTAAAATATTATAATTTGCCTCATATATCAGTAGGTATCAACCTGGGTATGTTCAATATGATTTTAAAACATACTATGCGTTAAAAACGCTAAATAAGGCGATTAAAGGCCATTACCGGGTTCGGTACTTAAATCTGATAACTTTATATTTCCAGAAGGCTTAAAATAATTTATTTATCATATGTGATCAGTAGCAAAAGGTTTGGAGTTGTTTAGATGTGTAAAACTCATTTTATGGCCCGTAAGGGCAAAACCGACAATTACCGGATTAAGCCTACGACTACTAGTTATGCTCAGCCTAAAATTAATTAAAAATCTTTAAAAATCCCAAAATAATATATTACATCAGTGGGTAAAAGATTTGGTATCAAAAAGTAGGCTTAACTAGGCTATACGCTAATTACGCCGTTTTATTAACATAAAGCATTAATTTTGCGATATTGAGCATAACTCTTAATCTACAAGTCAAACTGATGTCAAAATTTGCATACAAGTTTATGTATCAGTATTTAAGGTTTCTACACTTTTACATTTTCATAAATCACGTTTTAAGGTAATAAGGGCATAACGGTCAACATGTGAGCAATTAACGGAAACATGCATATTAATTGGATAACTAATGAACCAAAGTGTATAATCACAGAGGGTTGTTCTAACAAGTAACCTAATCCAATTAAAGCTCTGAGGAATTTCTAAAACATGCCTAAACGGGTCAGAACTGAAAGTCAAACTATGTGACTTTCGGTTCCGAACCGGGTCTAAACAGGAAATAGTCGGGTTGAACATGTTTGGACATGTTCTTACACTAATTACTAAGTTATAACAATGATCAAACAGGTTATATATGTTCTAGATAGCTAATTATGCATAAATGACATTTTAAGCATCCTGTTGACTTTTTAATTATATGTTTGACCCGACTTTTGACCTGGTTAGAGTGGTGATCAGGGGAAACCCTTTTGAGGTTTTATTACCCACATAAATACCAACTTATAACCACTTTTAATTCGAGATATGACTGAGCCATTATTGACTAATCTCGAAGTCAAACCGTAATTACGACGGTTTGACTTTTAGCTAATTAACCAAGCTAAACTCAACTAAACAAGAACTAGCAGACTTACAAGAGTCCTATGCACGAGATATGATCACTTGAGGCTGCTTGATAGCTCCAGAAATGATCCACAAATGCAGATGAAGGTGTGAGAATGAATGTTGCACTACATGGCCTTTTATAGTGAAATCACTCACCATAAGTGATTGACAAACAAGTCTACTAGTGCCCACAATCGATCAACATGTGTCCTAGATGCTTAGGGGGTGTTTTAGGGGCCAGAGGATGTGAAAAATCGAGTAAAGGTCGCGCACAAAGCTCTTGGCAGACATCAGCCCGTTTTTCCGGAACTGGGAGTCCGTCGCGTGGCGCGTGGGACCCTCGCGTGGCGCGAGGACCTGCAGAATCAGCAACTTTGATTTCTTTTGCGATTTAGTCCTTGGCTCTTCAAAACTCGAATAGGCACTTGTTTCTTGCATGGTAAACCCTTATAATCAACCTATGAGGGCTTTAAAACATATACCCACTTTGCCAAGTCCCCGGGTAACTTTATTATCACCCGAAAAGTCCTAACTTTCAATGTTTACGCTTTGACACTTCGCACACGAATTTGATCATAACCTTCTCATACATTAACGAAACTTTATGAAATTTTTATGGTGCATTCTTGTGAGCATAATTAATATTTACAAAGCTTCGGGTTTGTCAAAAGGTCACTCAGAGGTATAATTTAAACATGTTGACACATTTGGTCCCTGTAGTTTGAAATCTCCCACTTTTAGCTTCGTATGATCCATGATTTATTCGTTTGAAGGTATGAGCATCGTGTAGGGTTAATGTACATTATATTTATTCACAGTTGACACTTAGAATACGTATATTCACATACTTTCCATGTTTGTCAACTTTAGTCCTTCCATAATATTTCTTTCACACGTTTAAACTTTATGACACGTGTCAACACATTATAGGACGTGAATTTCCGAGGTGTTACATCCTCACCCCCTTAAAATAAATCTCGACCCGAGATTTACTGAAATAAGTAAGGGTACTTTTCTTTCATCGTGGATTCAACCTCCCACGTGTATTCGGGACCTCTACGGGCATCCCATTTGACCTTTACAAAAGGTATATGCTTCCTTCGAAGCTTCCTTACCTGTCGAACTTCAATCGACAAAGGTTTTTCCACAAACTTCAAGCTCTCATCTATATGCACATCTGTATGTGGTATAACCAGTGATTCGTCAGCGAAACACTTCTTCAGATTGCAGATGTGGAACACATTGTGAATTCCACTAAGCTCTTCTGGTAAGTTTAACTTATAGGAAACTGACCCGACACGTTCGATAACCTCGAAAGGTCCTATGTATCTCGGGCTTAGCTTGCCTTTCTTACCAAATCGCATCACCCCCTTCCAGGGTGACACTTTAAGTAGGACTTTGTTACCTACTTCGAAGTGAAAATCCTTGCGATTTGGATCAGCGTAACTCTTCTGCCTATCCCGGGCAGCTTTGAGATTGTCACGAATCTGGACAATCTTGTCCGTCGTTTCGAACACGATTTCTGGTCCTGATAACTGGACTTCTCCGACTTCCGCCCAACAAACTGGCGATCTACACTTTCTACCGTATAATGCCTCAAAAGGCGCAGCCTTAATGCTGGTATGGTAGCTATTGTTGTAGGAGAATTCGATTAATGGTAGGTTCTTATCCCAGCTACCTCCCAAATCGATCGCACATGCACGTAGCATGTCTTCCAACGTTTGAATAGTACGCTCACTCTGACCGTCAGTCTGAGGATGATAAGCCGTACTAAAATTCAAACGTGTGCCCAAATATTGTTGGAAACTTTTCCAAAAATGTGAAGTGTACCTAGTATCTCTATCAGAGATAATAGCCACAGGTATGCCATGTAGGGCTACAATCTTATCAACGTATAACTGGGCTAACATATCGGAGCTATAAGTCTCCTTGATGGGTAAGAAATGAGCTGACTTAGTCAGTCTGTCAACTACGACCCATATTGTATCATTGCCTTTCTTTGTCTTAGGTAACTTGGTGATAAAATCCATGGTTACCATTTCCCACTTCCACGTAGGAAGCTCAGGCTGTTGTAGCAAGCCTGACGGCTTTTGATGCTCGGCTTTGACTTGCGCACATGTCAAGCATTTAGCTACGTGGGTGGCTACAGACTTTTTCAAGCCTATCCACCAATAATTTGCCTTTAAATCCTGGTACATCTTATCGGCTCCAGGATGAACGGAGTATTTGGAACTATGGGCTTCTTGGAGGATGACATCACGAAGTCCTCCAAAAATAGGAACCCATATTCGTCCATTTAATTTCAGAAGTCTGTCCTTGCTAAGAGTTAACTGCTCCTCAGTTACTCCTAACTTTTCATTAGGATAGTTAGCTTCCAACACAGCTTTTTTCTGTGTAGCTAACAACCTTTCCATCAGACTGTTCTTTATCTCCATACGCTTGGCGTTAATCCGGATGGGTTTAACCCTTTCCTTCTGACTCAAGGCATCGGCGACTACATTCGCCTTGTCGGGATGGTATTTGATTTCACAATCATAATCATTTAAAGTCTCCATCCAGCGGCGTTGCCTCATGTTTAGTTCCTTCTGATTAAACAGATGTTGGAGGCTTTTGTGATCAGAATAGATCACACATTTGACACCATAAAGGTAGTGCCTCCAAAGCTTCAGTGCGAATACAACGGCACCCAGCTCCAAGTCATGGGTGGTGTAATTCTTTTCATGCACTTTCAATTGTCGTGAAGCGTAGGCAATCACCTTGCCTTTCTGCATAAGCACACACCCCATGCCAGTGTGCGAAGCATCACAATAAACCACAAATTCTTCTATTCCATCTGGCAATGTCAGTACTGGGGCGTTGCTCAACTTTTGCTTCAGAATATCAAAGGATTCTTGCTGTTTAGGGCCCCAAACAAACTTAACCTTCTTCTTAGTTAAGGAGGTTAGGGGTGCAGCAATCCTTGAAAAATTCTCAATGAAACGCCTGTAATATCCTGCCAATCCCAGGAAGCTACGAATCTCGGTAGGCGTCTTTGGCTCTTGCCAGTTCATTACGGCTTCAACCTTAGCGGGATCCACCTGGATACCACGCCCACTAACCACGTGTCCAAGAAATTGGACTTCTCGTAGCCAAAATTCACACTTAGAGAATTTGGCATAGAGCTTCTCCTGATGTAGAAGTTTGAGAATACAGTGAAGGTGTTTTCCGTGGTCAGCTTGATTCTTTGAATAGATAAGAATGTCGTCGATGAAAACGATGACCAATTTATCTAAATATGGCTTGCAAACGCGATTCATGAGATCCATGAACGCGGCCGGTGCATCAGTGAGCCCAAAAGGCATCACTAGGAACTCGTAGTGGCCATAACGAGTCCTAAATGCAGTCTTGTGCACGTCTTCATCCTTGACCTTCAATTGATGGTAGCCTGACCTCAAATCAATCTTTGAGAAGTAACTTGCCCCTTGAAGCTGATCGAACAAATCGTCGATTCTGAGCAAAGGATACCTATTCTTGATCGTGACTTTATTAAGCTCGCGATAGTCGATGCACAGACGCATCGACCCATCCTTCTTTTTGACAAACAAGATTGGCGCTCCCCAAGGAGATGAACTAGGTCTAATGAAACCCTTGGCCAGCAATTCATCTAGCTGCGTCCGCAACTCCTTCATTTCTGTGGGTGCCAATCTGTATGGTGCTCTAGCAACAGGTGCTGCTTCGGGGATAATATCTATCCTGAATTCCACTTGCCTATCTGGTGGTAACCCAGGTAGATCTTCAGGAAACACTTCTGGGAATTCAGAAATGACAGGGATGTCTTCTATCTTCGGTTTAGGCTCATCAATAATCACTTGCGCCATGTAGATGACACACCCCTTCTTCAAGCACTTGGAAGCCTTGAGCATAGTCACCTGCTCTGGCAGTCCATACTGGGTATCTCCCCGAATGGTAAGTGATTCACCAGACGGAGTCTTTATTACCACTTGTTTCTGGTTACAGACAATTTGGGCCTGGTTATGAGATAACCAGTCCATACCCAGAACTATGTCAAAACCGGCCAACTTAAAGGGAAGTAGAGACAGAGGAAAAGAATGGTTCTTAATGGATATAACACATCCATCTAACACAGTAGAGATGGTTTCTATGGTACCATCTGCTAACTCTACCTCATAGTTTGCGTTTAAGGTTTTGACAGGTAAATTCAACAATTTACAAAACTTATGATCTACGAAAGACTTATCTGCGCCTGAATCAAAAAGTACTCTTGCAAAGACATCATTTACAAGGAATGTACCTGTTATGACATTATCGTCTTGCATAGCTTCTTTCGCGTCCATTCTGAAGACTCTGGCATTAGTCTTCTTAGCCTCTTCAGGCTTCTTGTTGTACTTTGGGCAGTTGGTCTTGATGTGCCCCTTTTCATTGCAACGGTAGCACGTTGCGTCTTTTATCTTTTTGCAATCCAGGGTTTTGTGATCCGTGGACTTGCAAATCCCACAAGCAAAGGGTTTTGACTGAGTCTGAGAGTTTGACTCCAGTCTGCACTTTCCATAGTGCTGCTTCTTGCAAATTTTACACTTGGGCTTTTCACCAGAATTATGCCCATCCTTCCTCGACTCCGACCCTTTCTTGTTGTCACCGCTCCCACGGTGCTTCTTGTTCGACTTTCGCGAACCATCATCTTCACGCTTCCTCTTCTCGGCCTCCTTATTCCTCAGCGATCTCTGCCTGACCGCATCCAGAGTGAGGGATAAAGAAATGTCAGCTACAGACCTGAAGGTAGCTGGCCGAGAAGCTTTTACGCTTGCCTTGATTTCCGGGGCTAAACCAACGATAAAGCGAGCGATTCTTTTTGGCTCCGGGGTTACCAGGTAAGGAACCAACCGGGACAGCGTATTGAAGCTTGTCAGGTAAGCTTGACTGTCTAGGTTCATCATCACCAACGATAGAAAGTCAGATTCTATCTTTTCCACCTCATGTTGAGGGCAGTAGTTATCCTTGATTAGGGCGACAAATTGATCCCACGACATATTATACAATGGGATTTTTCAGGTGGCCTCAATCAGAGATCTCCACCATGCTAACGCTTCACCCTTGAAGGACTGTGACACAAACTTAACTACATCCCTTTCAGCGCACCCGCTGATGTCTACCACCGTGTCCATTTCGTCCAGCCAAGTCATACAGTCGACGGCTCCTTTTTCCCTAGTAAAATCTCTGGGTTTGCAAGACACGAAGTACTTATAGGTGCAACCCTTGTTACGGGGTTCTTGATGCAGCACTAAATGCTGGGATGGGACACTTTGATGGTTGGTGGACTGACGGTCATCACCATCTTTCTTGGGTCCATTCTTTTTAGGAGGAGGCTTGCTATGAGCCTCAGAATGTGTCTTGGGCTTTGAATGTGTTGCAGAGTGGGTCCTACTTCGAGTACCACTGTATTCTTCATACTGCCTTTCCAAAGCCTGTGTAACAGCGCCGTCTATGATCGCTTTTAATTCAGCACCCGTTAACGTAATCTGGGCGTTCTCATTTTGCTCCACTGGATGGCTATTTATTTCATTTGAGTCATCCATTTTAATTGAACTGTTGCAGAAAACAAGGACAATATTTTATTTGGGAGTTTATTATGGAATTACCCCTTAGGGTAACTCGTTAGCCATGGTAACGGAGACCACATTTGGTTAACTTAAAAATCGTATAAATTTAGGATTTCAATTAAAATTTATCCTAATTATAAACAATAACAATATATATTAGCACATAAGGCTTAGTCACATGGACAATTTAAATTATATGCTATGATTTCAGAGAATCAAGACTTTTAAGGTTTGAACCTAGTTCATTACCCTTATCAGACAGGGAGTCATAGCTACCACTGTCTTTTGGCTCATATGGAAGTGAGCTGGGCCCGTAGGCATCATATTACCACGTATGGTAAAATATGATCATCTTAATTGATGATCTTAACCCATGATTCGGAGATCATATAATTGGGTTTGGAATCTTCTAAAGAATCCTTATATATCAGAATGACATGTGATTTTAACGAATCACTTCTGCCAGGAGTGTTAACATGTTTTAAGATGTTAACAGGGATTTGAATCTTTTAAATAGGTCTTACCATCTTGGCCCGGTCTTATATTTGACACGAGGCTAGGTTTCACACTTTAAGATTCCTAATTAAATAATTACATAGGCAGATTAATTTAAAAGGAATGATTTTAATTTATTTATTTCATTTATAAATTATTTATGCACAAAATGGCAAACATGAAATTCATAAAAACAACATTCCATTAATTATACATAGGTTACATGTTGCCCTAAACGGGTCTTTTCAACAAACCATTACCCACGCAGGGGTTTTAAACAAGTACTTGCCCACGCAGGGGCTTTAAGTAAACAAACTAAACATCATACCCACGCAGGGGTTAACGGAAAATAGACCCACGCAGGGGTCAAATCATCACACATACATACCCATGTAGGGGTTTATGGAAAGATAGGCCCACGTAGGGGCTCAAAACAAACATACAACACACATACCCACATAGGGGCTTAACAACCAAATACACCCACGCAGGGGCTTACACAGAAAATGGAAGGATTCAATGATCCTTCTTGTTCTTCCCATTGATCAATCCTACTAATCCTTGGAAGAAAGTCTGTCTCTCCCTACGGTCCCTGTGCACTTCCCGTTCCACCTGATCCAGCCTCTGAAGGAGTTCCTCATGCTCAAGTGGGGAGAACCTAGGCGGCTGCGATTGAGTCCGTATGATAGGCCTAGGTGGTATCTGGTACCCTTGTGTTGGGTACCCAACTCCCCATGGAGCTCCGTATGGTCCTTCTGGTTGCAGGGCATTGTAGTTAGCTGCCACCAAGTAGGGGTCGGCCTCTGCATACCCGTAGTTGTGGTGGACTGGCGGCTCGAACGGGTTGTATGCCATGGAACCTGTATAAGCTGGGATTGGGTTGTCAAAACCCATTGGCGGCGGCTGCGACATCGCGGGGTTGGAAGGCCCACCCATTTGTGGGTCCTCCTGATGTGGCGGGTAGTGGCTGGCACTTGACTGATGTGGGGAGCTGAAATGAAAGTCTCCCGCACGTGATACGTGCACCAGTTCTCCTATGCCTTGGCGGTTGAGGAGGTGCCGGTTGAACTGGTGGCGGTGGAGGTGGTGGCGTAACTGCCACGAATCGGTGATCCTCAGAGGAATCTTGATGATGCTGCTGCTGCTGTTGCTGCTGCTGCTGTTGCTGCCCATGAGACGACGAGTGGTGAGAAGGTGTATAGTACCACTCGTGCTGATTAAACAGGGCTTGGAAACTGTCTGGACCACCATAGGGTGATCCGTGAAAAGACGATCCATCGGAGATCTCGATCGGATGGTTTGGAGTACCACTTGCCGGCATGACGGGGTCCGTATCCTTGTCCATGTCATCCGCATTATCACCAGAGAAGTGATCGTCTGGCCCTAGTGGGTTGAAACCCACGGGTTCTGGTATGAATCCTACCGGGTTAAACTGTCCCCGAAAAACAGGTGTAGGGTCTCCATAGGAATGATGGGACAAAGACCTCTGCAGCGGTATGTAGGAAGGCAGAGGGTTGTTGGGCTCGTCTTCCGAATGTGGTCCGTATGAATTGTGGACCGGAGGTGTAGAGCTGTGCGAAACGGATCGTCTCGCCGGCTCGAATAGGTTTCTCCTGTTCTGACGTGGATCGTAGCTCTCCGTAGCAGATGGAGCTCGTACATTGGACGGTCCAGCTTCATTGTCGTTGGGGGCGGCGATCGGCCCCTTTCCTCGTCCCCGTCTACGGAAAAATCTTGGAGGCATTTTGATATTCCTGTCAATAAAGCATAAGATAGCAATAACAAAATATAAAATTTAAAGGACAAAACAAAACCCGAATAAGGTGGAATTTGTCCTAGGTTATAAGTCTAGACTCGAAGGTTTAGATATGTGCAATTGTGTAACTGAGATTAAACACAAAAGGCTAGTGTTTAATTCACTCAGTGTTGGCTCTGATACCTACCTGTCACACCCCGATTTCCACGTGTCACCGGTGGGCCCGGTGGGGGAGTATCGTGACGTGGTTGGCAACGTAATAGTCAAACAACACAATATTATTATGCACAGCGGAAGCAAATTTAAAATATGATACAACCGAATTTAATATTGTTTATCAATGTAACAATATCCGGAAGTTTATCCACAGAACGGATCGAAACAAAATAATATTAATGGTTCAACAGACTTCAGGCATCCTAAGCTTGCGAGACTTTTTATTGATGCTTAGGAGACAATCCAGCCAATTTCGTTTAGTACCTGCATTCAGTCTTTTTTGGGAAAATACGTCAGTTTACACTGGTAAATACAATCAACTGACTCATTTTGGAAAATGGTTAAAAATTGGTTTGGATGCACATGGCATAAACATTTTTATAACTTGGGAGAATTATTTAATATAATAATCTTGTGAACGGATTACATGTTACTTATGCGTTCAGTAGCCCGGATCTTGTCCGGGTTAAAGATCAATAGACACACCACATAATTGAGTTATACACTGACAGGTGTACGCCTACACCCCGTGCTCAGGTCGTGGCCATCTCGTAAGATGATGCCAAGGTATCCGGGACATGGTCATTAACCCCCCAAAGGCTGTAAAGTAAACAAGACTGTTTAAACGAGCCGATCAAATTATTCAACTACCCACTTTAACGGTGGAGATTTGATGCCCGATCAAGCGGTATGCTATATACCGTAACCCAAGCCCGTATAGGGAAAATAAGTTAAAAGTATTTACCTGAGTAAGTATTAATCACAATAAGCAAAAATGCACGTAGCTTTTACTGGTCCTCCTAATCTGGAACGAAGGTTTATAATAACCTATTAGAATTCTAACGGGCCTTTTATTAAGCTTAAGCTTAGACCGGCTAGTTTCAAAGTACGGTTCGTACGCACGATTAAGCGAAGACCGAATAGAATGTGATTCAGACCAAACAAGTTTTAAGACTTGTTTAATATGGGTTTATTATTCACATTCTGGATTTTGAGATAAAACCGATAAGGTTTGACCCGTTTCGGCTAATTTATGTAAACTTGTTACATAAACCGAACCGTGCGCGTAATAAGCGTAACGGGTATCCGTAAGAGCCATATATAGGTTTCCTAAGTTAATATGCTTCAAATATGTTGTGACATCAGTAAGATGTCTTTCATTATGCCCGAAACGAATTTAAACACAAACTATACCCCGTAGGGGTAGTTTGGTCATTTTAAAGGTTGTAAAAGAGTTTAGATGTTTAACTGAGTTACAGGTCTGATGTAAACAGCAAACATACTCAATTTGATATGTTATATCAGTAGGCTAAAGCATATATGTGAAATTTATCATTTTTAACCAAACTATGCCCCGTAGGGGTATTTTGGTAATTTCACATAAGCCGAAAAGCTCAAAACTGAAGTCTGAGTTTATCAACCTTTTCTTACTGTTAAAATATTATAATTTTCCTCATATATCAGTAGGTATCAACCCGGGTATGTTCAATATGATTTTAAAACATACTATGCGTTAAAAACGCTAAATAAGGCGATTAAAGGCCATTACCGGGTTCGGTACTTAAATCTGATAACTTTATATTTCCAGAAGGCTTAAAATAATTTATTTATCATATGTGATCAGTAGCAAAAGGTTTGGAGTTGTTTAGATGTGTAAAACTCATTTTATGGCCTGTAAGGGCAAAACCGACAATTACCGGATTAAGCCTACGACTACTAGTTATGCTCAGCCTAAAATTAATTAAAAATCTTTAAAAATCCCAAAATAATATATTACATCAGTGGGTAAAAGATTTGGTATAAAAAAGTAGGCTTAACTAGGCTATACGCTAATTACGCCGTTTTATTAACATAAAGCATTAATTTTGCGATATTGAGCATAACTCTTAATCTACAAGTCAAACTGATGTCAAACTTTGCATACAAGTTTATGTATCAGTATTTAAGGTTTCTACACTTTTACATTTTCATAAATCACGTTTTAAGGTAATAAGGGCATAACGGTCAACATGTGAGCAATTAACGGAAATATGCATATTAATTGGATAACTAATGAACCAAAGTGTATAATCACAGAGGGTTGTTCTAACAAGTAACCTAATCCAATTAAAGCTCTGAGGCATTTCTAAAACATGCCTAAACTGGTCAGAACTGAAAGTCAAAGTGAAAGTCAAACTATGTGACTTTCGGTTCCGAACCGGGTCTAAACAGGAAATAGTCGGGTTGAACATGTTTGGACATGTTCTTACACTAATTACTAAGTTATAACAATGATCAAATAGGTTATATATGTTCTTGATAGCTAATTATGCATAAATGACATTTTAAGCATCCTGTTGACTTTTTAATTATATGTTTGACCCGACTTTTGACCTGGTTAGAGTGGTGATCAGGGGAAACCCTTTTGAGGTTTTATTACCCACATAAATACCAACTTATAACCACTTTTAATTCGAGATATGACTGAGCCATTATTGACTAATCTCGAAGTCAAACCGTAATTACGACGGTTTGACTTTTAGCTAATTAACCAAGCTAAACTCAACTAAACAAGAACTAGCAGACTTACAAGAGTCCTATGCACGAGATATGATCACTTGAGGCTGCTTGATAGCTCCAGAAATGATCCACAAATGCAGATGAAGGTGTGAGAATGAATGTTGCACTACATGGCCTTTTATAGTGAAATCACTCACCATAAGTGATTGACAAACAAGTCTACTAGTGCCCACAATCGATCAACATGTGTCCTAGATGCTTAGGGGGTGTTTTAGGGGCCAGAGGATGTGAAAAATCGAGTAAAGGTCGCGCACAAAGCTCTTGGCAGACATCAGCCTGTTTTTCCGGAACTGGGAGTCCCTCGCGTGGCGCGAGGGACCCTCGCGTGGCGCGAGGACCTGCAGAATCAGCAACTTTGATTTCTTTTGCGATTTAGTCCTTGGCTCTTCAAAACTCGAATAGGCACTTGTTTCTTGCATGGTAAACCCTTATAATCAACCTATGAAGGTTTTAAAACATATACCCACTTTGCCAAGTCCCCGGGTAACTTTATTGTCACCCGAAAAGTCCTAACTTTCAACGTTTACGCTTTGACACTTCGCACACGAATTTGATCATAACCTTCTCATACATTAACGAAACTTTATGAAATTTTTATGGTGCATTCTCGTGAGCATAATTAATATTTACAAAGCTTCGGGTTTGTCAAAAGGTCACTCAGAGGTATAATTTAAACATGTTGACACATTTGGTCCCTGTAGTTTGAAATCTCCCACTTTTAGCTTCGTATGATCCATGATTTATTCGTTTGAAGGTATGAGCATCGTGTAGGGTTAATGTACATTATATTTATTCATAGTTGACACTTAGAATACGTATATTCACATACTTTCCTTGATTGTCAACTTTAGTCCTTCCATAATATTTCTTTCACACGTTTAAACTTTATGACACGTGTCAACACATTATAGGACGTGAATTTCCGAGGTGTTACATGAATTGGATTATCAGAGAAGGTCATTTCTGATGGATCTGATGATATTTCTGATGAAATATCATCAGTTTCTAACGATTCTGATCATCAGGATTTTTCTGATGAAGTGGTTTATCAGAATTTCTGGTAAAGAACCCCACTTGTCTGAAATTGGCTCTATCCTGCCACACTTACCGAAGCAAGTTGACATTAATGGATATCGTGATAAAAAAGGCAACTTGAACGGTGGATTCAATGAATATGTCAATTGGCCACTTTTTGCAGGACTTATTGCATGAATAAACTATTGTTTGTTCATGCACCCAGCCGTCTATAAATAGAAGGCTCAACCAGGAGAAGCAAAGTGAGTTTGAAGCTTATCATTCATACATACATCAAAACTCCATTACCCTCTCACCCACAGAATTCAAGATTCATTTGTACTAGATAATAATCTTACAATCACCTTGTAAACCACTTTGTTTCAAAGTGATATAAACTTGATAATTCTGTAGGTCTTGTTTCTTGAAAGTCTGATTTCCATTTCCGCACATCTTTTTCACATCTACTGAAATCACTTGCCATAGTACGTGAAAAGAAGTTGTTTTAAGGCCATACTGGGTCCAACAGATGAACTATTTAACACGTTGTTCAACGCTTACACAATCGTTCCATGATCAGGCTAACTCAGACGCACTCTCAATCAATCCGAAAAAGTTGTGTTTACTTGTTAAACACCTACTGTGAATATACTTGACCCTTTTTCGCTTTAACACATTTTGGGGTGTAACATACGTTCATATCTAAAACGCACTTATCAAAACTATTATCACATGAGAATTACTGTCGTACATATTTACACAAGACGCTTGATACATATGTGCTAGGACTTTTACTCGCGACGTCCCACCTTAGCTAGCATCGAGTGACTTAGCTGGTAGTATCTTTTTGTAGTATATATGTTGTGTATCTCGTTTCTGTGTGTAGAAATTCACAGCGCTTTTACCTACTTTATTCACTATGTCAAACCTGTATACTCGCCAATACTTTTTGTATTGGCGTCGCTTTAACGTATGTTGCAGGATAAATCACAGGCTATCTCGAAATCAAGCTAGGAAGTCTAGAAACTCATAATGAATATAGGTTGTCGAATTTGTATTGGTTGAGAGAACATGAAAAATTTGTACGATTGTTTACTGATATATTGTTTATTAGTATGGGATAATGAACGCTTTAAATATTGTCACTAAATAGTTGTTATGGATTCTCTTGAGCAATCTGATTCGCCTAGTGTCGCGCCCCAATGATTCCGCCATCGGTTGGGGTGTGACAGATTGGTATTAGAGCCATAACTATAGGGAATTAGGAAAGACACGACCTAGTCCGGGTTTTGATGTCTTAGAATTGACCTAGTCTATAGTCTAAGTACCTACCTTCGAACAGCTGGTCTGTTGCTTTGTGCGAACCTAGTGGGGGTTTTGTACGAACCTACATGCTGTTATACTCTCATTCGAACTCGTGAAAACTACATCTTCCTACGAACTCCCACATATACAGCTTCGTACGAAAGAGCCTTTCCTAAGGCTTAATACTATTTGCCTTTCCTAAGGCTACCACAATACACACGTTTGACGATTCTCGCATAACATCAACGAGTGATTGTGTCGAGATGAGGTGTGAAAACAAGGAACTCTCGATAGGTCGCTCACTCAACGCATTATTCTTAGCACGAGAATTTTCGTTGAGCCAAGAGCGATATCCACATCTCACGGAAATCTCCAGTTCTATCTAGTGGAACTCCCGAAATTTTTCGGTGAGCACAACCACAGCTAGGAGCGAAGTTGATATGACAGGGTTGAAACCCGCATCTCAATAACCCGTTCCACTCCGTAAAAACTGGTTTTCAAAAACAAAAACTCTCACCAAAGTCTCGACTGCTTCAACAACCCGAGCCGCGTTGTAACTGGAAGGACGAAGCTGTAGTCGCAGCCCGGTGAGAGAAGAGTCCGTAAGGCCAACGCGTATGCTCGAACTTGTTGGAAATAGTTGAACCACTTTGGGTAGTCGATGTCTAACACCCCAGACACTCCATCTATTTTAAAGCCGCAATCGCCAAATTTTACGCGCCAACGAATTTATTGTGTTATGTGAATTTCGGTTTTTACACATATATGGTTTTGTTTTACAACCGGGGAGCGATAAAGCAGGAAACCTCAATGCTACGCCCCTTCCCCGTTTATTACGCACAACTCGCACAGCCATCGCAATCTAAAACAAAAGCCGAATGATCGCAACAAAACTAAAATCTAATAACTCGCCCTCTCTCTCTTTTCACCGCGTCCTCGCGCTATCTATACAAACATATATGTACGTAAGTATATATATCTTATACAAATACATGTGTTATATATGAGAACTTAGGAATCTTGTGTCTCCTATGTGGCTCCTATGTGAATACGTAATACTATACTACCTGCAACAAGTTTTAAACGCGATCAATCGCATCACTATCTCAAAATCATTATGATCGAATCTCACTCCGAAAATCTTTTCGTTTAGATGTCCTCGAACGACGCCACCTCGAGACGTGCAGCCAAGAGAAGGGTCAGTCGAAGCGCCGATAAGAGGATTGCTTCACTCGTGGCTAAGGAAGTGGCCAGAGTTATTCCTCAAATTGTCGCTCAGGTTCAGTCTCTCAGCAACTCTCGAACTTTGGAAGACTCGAAAGAGAACGCGCCGCAATCTCCATTCTACTATAAATACTTCAAAGTCTGTGATCCAATGGTCTTCAGTGGTTTGATGCCATCGAGGTGACCCTTCGTCAGAGTGGGTGCCCCGATCATTTTCGTACAACATGCGCCATAGGAGTATTCCAATCAAGAGCTCTCGACTGGTGGACAACCAAGCGTAACAAACGTGGGAACGATGCAGCTTACGCCCTCTCCTGGAATGAGCTGAAGGAGCTCATGAGGAAAGAGTACTGCCCTCCCCACGAACTCCAGAAGCTAGAAAATGAATTTTGGAAAATCAAGCAAATCGACGGTGACAATCACGGCCTCACAGCAAGGTTCAAACAGCTTAGCATTATCTGCCCAAGTCAAGTTAACACTCCTGACAAGGCCATCAAGAAGTACATTCGCGCCTTGCCTCAGTGTGTGGGCGATTTTGTCAAAGCTGCAAAACCTGCTACCATCGAGGAAACCTATCGCTTAGCCGCAGAAATCAACGACAAGCGAGTCTTGGATGGATTCTTCTCTAAAAACCCAGTCAAACAGGCTCATCAAGCAATCGTCATTGATTCCTCTGACGATTCTTCCAACGAATCCTCAGACGAATCCTCCGACGACACGGCACCGCAGCAAGAAGTTCAGTCCAGCCGCAAACGAAAGACCTCGAGCCCAAACTCTTCAACAACTGAACTGTCACGACCAGAACCTCTCCAAGCAGTTCTAGTTCAATCAAGACGCGCTTACACTGGAACTCTTCCCCTGTGTCACAAGTGTACCTATCACCACCAGCCAGAAACTGACTGCCGCTACAGCGCAAATTGCAATTGTCTTGGTCACCATACCCATCATTGTCGCACATGGCCACGAACTTAAGGCACACTAGTACTCTCCGCACCGCCAACGCAGTCCACAGCTCCAGCAGCAGTCGCAATCCTAGCAGGAGTCTACAACACCAAATACCAACCAGGCGTAGAATAATGTTGGAATGATGCATCAATGCAAACCCATGTGTACTTATTCTATTTACTCGTCGCAACGTTGACTCTCTCTCCCTCTCCCTTGCTTTTGCACTTAGTCTGAGTTCGCACAACACAATAATACTAATTTTATATACTATATGTCAAGATATAAGGTATTTTACCCTCACTATGCGTCCTTGGAATAAGCTACGATGAACGTGCAAGGAACAACTTAATCACGGGTGCACACGGGATTATTTGGTCAGTGCACGGAGATCGTAGTAAGTTTCAATGACGCCATAACGTTCAAAGCATGGTTAAGCATGGTGGATACGCCGCTGGTACTTCCTATATATAAGTGCCTTGCCATGCTGACAAGGTTTTGTGAAGAAAGTGCCATGTGGAGTTGAACGTTATTAGACCTCGTATAGTATTGTGATTACTTTCGACACACTAAACTCATTCGCAAGGCATAACATCTCAATTGCATCATCGCGATACTTTTTCGTAAGTCTGCAATGCAATGCTATCGTAACAATGCTAGACTTTTTGTAAGTCTACTACGCAGTGCAATCGCATCAACGCAAGACTTATTGTAAGTTTACCATGCAACACAATCACAACTTCGCTGTAATCTATCATGCATCGCTCTCGCATCGCTTGAACGCTTTAACATATATCCCATCTGTTAATCTCATCGCTTCGATACTCGCATCGCTTATCACCTACGCTCATCGCTATCTGTGTTTTGTTGGCACGCACGAAATCGCTTCACGAGACAGAACTAATATGGTTAAAGCATGGTGGATACGCCGCTGGTACTTCCTATATACAAGTGTTTTAATCATATTAGCAAACTTTCTGGAAAGATGCCCTGCGGGGCTCATTGTTAGTCAAGTTCCTGATGCTATCGCATGCTCTCATCGCTTATCGCATATCGCTTATCGCTTATTGGGTATCGTTGTTTGCTTATCGCATATCGCTTATCGGGTATCGTTGTTCGCTTATCACTTGTCGTGTATCTCTTTTCGCTTTCCACTTATCGCTTGTCGCTTTTCGCTCTTCGCTCTTCGTTTGTCACTCGCTGTCTATCGCCTAACACTCGCTTGGTGTTATCGCTAATAACTTATTGCTTTTCGCTTACTGCCCTCGTTCCTCGCACTCGACACTCGCGCTACTTCGATGCACGCAATCGCTAAGCCATTCGCATCAATAACTGAGTAGCAAACGACTTTGCCGCTCAGTTTACTCAACATGCCTCCAAAACTTGGTTCAACCACTCGTCGCTTGAACCGAGTGAACGCAAATCTATTCATATCATGTTGAAACACATGACACCGCTCTACGAGACGAAGGCAATATGGCTAAAACATGGTGGATACGCCGCTGGTACTTCCTACATATAACTGTTTTAGTCATATTGTTGAACTTTCATGGAAAGGTGCCATGAGGGGTTCGACGTTATCTTATAGTGTTATTAAAACTTATAGGTATAAACAAACTTTTTCTTATAATACTCTAGAAGGAAATGGAAAATTTTCGAAAACCTCTTCTAGACAAACAAAACTTTCTTACAACGTTGGTCTAACAATCGACTCAAGTTAGCACCACGTCATAAGAAGATTTTCATAATACATGTTTTCGTTATCTTTTTACAACCTAAGAAAACTCTCTTATGATACTGGCGGGAACATCGACACAGTTCAATGCCTCACCGTAAGGAAAAAGTTTCATAAACCAAGTTTTCCTTAAAATCTTGCGCAACGAAAACTTTTCGAAAAACTCAAAAGCGCTTTTGGATCGCTAACCCGTGTGACATCAACTTTCCGTCAGTAAATCACCTTACTCGTCGTTTTCTTATGTTGCTAAGACGCCCTCGCCAGTCAATCTTAGATCAATCGCTTGTCGCACTCCGCCTATCTTAAGGCTCTCCTCGCTTAACTTATCTCGCTTTTACCACTATTCTCACTCGCATCAATTCTCACAGCCCCCCTTGTGGATTAACTTCGGGACGAAATTTCGTAAAGCAGGGGAGACTGTAACAACCCGCCCATTCGCGATTATTACTCTCGTTACACTCGTTACGCCTAGCACCAGAGATTTGGATCATAATATAACCCTATCGCTTACAACGCTATTTCGCTTATACTCGCATACTTTCGCGCGCTATATCTCACATCACAACTCCTACACTAACGCTAACGATAACACCACGTGAATAGCTAAAGCTGCTCCCATCGATCGTCGTGATGCAACCCAATCGCGCTAACGACGACATTCGCGTGAGTGCTTAGGCGGTTCCCATCGATCATCGTAAAGTCTCGCAACGCTAACGCAGACCCGAACATAATTACTTATGATATGACCTGTTATATACAATAATAATAATAGTTTTATTGTTGAAACAATCTAAACGCGCACTCGCAGGCACGCGCAACTCAATCTATCGCACTTAACACGACATTGCTTATATCGCTAAAACGCTTAATGAGTCCACAATGTTTAACGCAACGCAACGCTCGACGTACGAAACAGAGGTCGGAAAGTAACCCACACGCGCTGTCTGATCGAACGACCGTTCGATCTATTACTTTGCACCGCCCTTCTCGTCTCTTGTCTATAAATACCCCTCCTGTCACATCACTATTCAATGATGTGACAGCTGCCTCCGACCCAATGCATTCCCAGGCTATTTTCTCTCGATTCCTCGCAATTCTTGTAAGTTTCCATCTCAAATCTTGTACTTTCTTCATCACTACACGCTTTTTCATCATCTTCACCATCAAATCTTACATTCTAACCATGAAATTGCCTGATTTAGAGCTGTTCTAGGGTGACGTCACCTCCGGTTCCTATGAACTTTGGAGAATGACTTCATGAAAGCAAGAACGGTTTGGGTCTAACATATTACTACAAACTTTTATACCGATTTCAACCAAACCTAAACACTTTCCAGATGACATTGGCAGCAAGGCGTTTGTCTCTCTTTTCTTGACGAGAAAGTAGGGGATGACGGGATCCAGATGACATTGTCTGCAACAGACATCGTCACAGGACTCAGCACACTGTATTCGAATCTCACCCCACACGTCTACTACTTACTAAAGCTTAGGAACATGCAATGTAACAGGTATCACATAAACACATAATCAATTAATCACAGATTCACATAAGCACAGATTCACACAGTCACGCAGGCATATAGAGCACAGAGTCACAGAAGCACCTAACCACGTAGTCATAAGAAGCAGTCAGAATACAGAAACCTGTCATTCACAGTTCGCGAGCGTTCGAATATAGCGATCGCATTTCGGTATATCGAGTGGTGTAGCATAAGGTCGTCCATAATTTAGCGATTTGTCAGCGTATTGAGATAGAAATGAAGTGCGAGTGGTGCGTGTCGATCGAAGTGAAAGCAAAATCGAGTAAATCTCCAAAATTTAAACACATTAACAAGTAAACACACATATAAGCACATAAAATCGACGAAACATCAGAATCGGCAGTTGCGGGCTCAGAATCGAAACATATAAAAATCGAGAAATAGATTGTCTGCGGCTAGTAGACTTCGACTACCCAAAGTGGTTCGACTATTCACAAGGATCCGTTGTACACGTTTAACCTTCAGGACTATGCCTTTGCCTCGATTCTTGGGCGTTTGGCACGCATCCCGTTGGTCATTTTGTGACTTCAGGTCGTTGGAGTCCGTCGAGACTTTGGTGAGAGTTTTGTATAAAAGCGGAACAAGTCGTCAAGGTTAGGGTTTCACCCCTATCTTAACCACTTCGTTCCTGTTTTTAATAAAATAGGGGAGATTATTCATCAAAATGCGGGTCGATTAAGCAACTTTAGTCGAGAGTTTGCGGTTTTCACACCTAATCTCGACCTTATTGCCTATTCGTAATTGAAAATTCGAGTGCAGTAATAGTGTAGCATAAGCGAGAATAGTGAGAAGTAAGCTTGTACTTAATCCCTACGGGATGTACTCAAATCGGTCAGTTGGTTCCTAACTATAGACTAGGTATCTAAGACATCGACCCGGACTAGGTCGTGTCTTGCCTAATTCCCTGTAGTTATGGCTCTGATACCAATCTGTCACACCCCAACCGATGGCGGAAACATCGGGGCATGGCACAGAGCAAAACAGATTGTCCAGAAGTTTCCTTAACAATTATCATTACTATTCAATTTAAAATAACATGTCCCATACCATGTCTCAAACAGTAAACTAATTATTACAGACAAAATCCAGGATATTAATTCTATTCCGATAACTCAGATTTCAAAATAAAGCAATTGTTTATCTGCTTCTAGAGACCCTTGATTCAATATCTACAGACAACTATTTGTTGGGCTCTAAAGCTTTATTCTAGCTTCAAATTCCTACCAAGTGTGCATCCTAAGCACCTGTCACATACTTAAAATAAAGTCAATACATATAATGTAAAGGTGAGCATACAAGTTTGATAATAGCATATAGAGTTCGAATTCGTTTACGCATAACCAGCACGTACACATAGTGAAATGAAGCACGTTAGTTATCGACATAGATCCATCGATACCAATGACTGCGGGTTGAATGCCCAAGGCAGTTCGCAATACATGATTAACACCGTAATCCATGCAAGTAATTGTTCTTAACAACCCCCGTGTGAACGGGTGCTGAGTCCAAACTATAGTACTATCGTTGCTAAGGCAGGTAGACATCATTCCATGTGTAAACATAACAAACAAGCATTCATAAGCCACGTATAACATGCATTAACGGTTAGCGTTCAAATAGTATTGAGTAGTGTGTTTGATGTGATTTGAATAGTTGTAACGTATGTAACACCCAAAAGTGCTTAAAGCAAAAAGGGATCGAGTATACTCACAGCGGTTGATGGATTGAAGGGAGCGCTTAGCGAGTAAAGTTAGCCTGGATAGTTTGATAGCATAATAGTAAGCGACGTGTAAAACGGAAAACAAGTGTTGGAGGGTCGGACAGCTGGTCGATCGGATGGTAGTTCAATCGGACGGCTGACCGTTCGGTTGACAGTCCGCTCGGACCGCTGTCCGGTCGGTCGGTAGGCCGATCGGATGGCTGTTCGAGTGGATTGTTTTTTTCCTTTGAGAAGGATGTGTTTGTGTATGATGGCTTGACTTTTGAAGTTTTCGTTGTAGCATTTGAAAACATTGAAGTACCTTTACCCTTCAGGTCGGTCGATCGGACGGCTGTTCGATCGGACGGCAACCCGATCGGTTAGGTGTTTTAAATTGTAGTGATTTGCTTTGGATCGGACAGGTGTTCGATCGGATAGGTCAACAAGTTAAAGGCTTGCTGACCGATCGGTTGGCAAGTCAACAATAGTCAACAACTTTTAAATGAAATGCAAAGTATGGTGTAGTGGATAGCTAATCAATCGAACACTAATGTTGTTCGATCGAACAACATGCATGAACAACCATGACGAGTTCTCAGCAGGGTGTCACCTGATCGGACGGCTGTTCGATCGGGTGGCACTTCCTAGTGCATCGAACATGTTGAAAAATCGATTAAGTGTTGAAGTATAGTATCTCATGATCCGAAGAGTAATCCGATCGGACAGTAGTTCGATCGAACAATAGTTCGTTCAATACTAGTCTTCAAATTAAATTGATTGTGTGGGACCATGTGTTAACCGATCGGCTGGCCAGTCGATCGGCTGACTGTCCGATCGGCTGGCTGTCCGTTCAGACAGAAGTCCGATCGGTCTGTACCCTGACCTGATCAGCCTGTTCGTTTAACACTTGGTTGTTCTGTTTGTTTGTCATTTTATTGAGGTATTTTGACAACGAGTCGAACCATAGATCCCTCGTCCTTACTTGGTTCTCCTGGTCGGACAGGAATCACCCAAATCCGGCTGGTGACTGTTCGGAACGGAGTTTATCGTTTAACCCGAAATCGGTTAACCTCGTGGATAGAATCCGGATCTTGAGCCATGCAACGACCTGAGTGATTTGTAAGACGGCACATGCTCCGTTTCTATCGGTTTTGAAGGCATTGATTGAAAAAGAGTTGAAAGAAAGTTGGAAAATCCATCTTTCAATCTTTTTCACTGGTTATATGTTTAGATCTATGAAAGATCTTTGTTTGTTTATGTGGAAATCGGCTAGATCCAAGTTATTCTTGGAGGATTGAGGCCAAAACATGAAGTTCTTCAAGAACCCATGATGACATCATCCTAGAACACTTGAATCTTGATGATTTCACGGTTAAAAGTTAAGATTTGAAAGATAGAAAGGTGTAGCAGTGCGTGTAGATCAAGAAAGTACAAGATTTAGGACGAAATCTTACCGGAATCGAGAGGAATCTGAGAAAAGGATGAACTAAGCGTGCTGGTCGAACAGAGGTTTCCAAAAGTAGAAAGGATGACAATGACAGTGGTATTTATAGGATGACAAAAGAGGAAAGTGCTGGCCGATTGGCCAGGCAGCTTGATCGGACAGCCTGTCCGATCGGACAGCAGTCCGTTCGGCTGGCTGTTCGATCGGCTGGTAGCCTGATCGATCAGCTGCACTTGTCGAGTATTTGGTGCGACGATTTTTGAAATTTCAATTTCGGTTGCGAGCGGTTCGATACGATAGGGTTTCCTAGTCAAATTACTTTCAGTCCCAACTAATTCATATCTCGCGCTGTCTCTTCTCCACTAATTATCAAAGTTCGATTTCGATTGAGTTCGATTGCGTTTCGAGTTTCGATTGATTACCACACATAACATAAATAAACATGCACAGGTAACACATAAGGCACATACACACGTATAACAGGAATTAAAATACGTAGCTCGAGTTGTGATTTGATTCGATGTCGATTCGTTTAGCATAGCTTGATTATCGTTTAGTTAACTTTATCGCATTGTTACTTCCTACAGTTCACAGTCGTAAGTCGATTAGATAGCGATTGATATACGTCGATTATTGTAACTATCAACACTTACTCCACGTAATACAGCTAAATTAGACACATCAAAGAATTCTTCTACAAGTCAGGTTGCGCGAAATCGGTCGTTGACTTTGACCCTGACTTGACTTTGACTTTCCGAAAACACGGGGTGTTACAAACGGGGTGATTCCCGTCCGACCGGATGAGTTGGACTCGATGAGATTTTCGTTGTTAAACACGTTGTCATGCCATCTCGGTCAAACCGCAAACTTTCTAAACTGAACTCAAATCTATTCATATCATGTTGAAACACATGACACTCTCCACGAGATGAAGGCAATATGACTAAAACATGGTGGATACGCCGCTGGTACTTCCTATAAATAACTATTTTAGTCATATTGTTGAACTTTCGTGGAAAGGTGCCATGAGGGGTTCGACGTTATCTTATGGTGTTATTAAAACTTATAGGTATAAACAAAAATTTTCTTATAATATTCTAGAAGGAAATGGAAATTTTTCGAAAACCTCTTCTAGACAAACAAAACTTTCTTACAACGTTGGTCTAACAATCGACTCAAGTTAGCATCACGTCATAAGAAGATTTTCATAATACAAGTTTTCGTCATCTTTTTACAACCTAAGAAAACTCTCTTACGAAGCTGGCGGGAACATCGACACAGTTCAACGCCTCACCGTAAGGACAATTTTTCATAAACCAAGTTTTCCTTAAAATCTTGCGCAACGAAAACTTTTCGAAGAACTCAAAAGCGCTTTTGGATCGCTAAACTGTGTGACATCAACTTTCCGTCAATAAATCACCTTACTCATCGTTTCCTTATGTTGCTAAGACGCCCTCGCCAGACAATCTTAGATCAATCGCTTGTCGCACTCCGCCTATCTTAACGCTCTCCTCGCTTAACTTATCTCGCTTTTACCACTATTCTCACCCGCATCAATTCTCACAGCCCTCCTTGTGGATTAATTTCGGGACGAAATTTCCTAAAGCAGGGGAGACTTTAACAACCCGCACATTCGCGATTGTTACTCTCGTTACACTCGTTACGCCTAGCACCAGAGATTCGGATCATAATGTAACCCTATCGCTTACAACCCTATTTCGCTTATACTCGCATACTTTCGCACGCTATATCGCACATCACAACGCCTACACTAACGCTAACGATGATACCGCGTGAATAGCTAAAGCTGCTCCTATCGATCGTCGTGATGCAACGCAATCGCGCTAACGACGACATTCGCGTTAGTGCTTAGGCGGTTCCCATCGATCATCGTAAAGCGTCGCAACGTTAACGCAGACCCAAACGCAATTACTTATGATATGACCTGTTATATATATATATATATATATATATATATATATATATATAATAATAATAATAATAATAATAATAATAATAATAATAATAATAGTGGAATTGTTGAAACAATCTAAACGCTTACTCGCAGGCACGCGCAACTCAATCTATCGCACTTAACACGACATTGCTTATATCGCTAAAACGCTTAATGAGTCCACAATGTTTAACGCAACGCTCGACGTATGAAACGGAGGTCGGAAAGTAACCCGCACGCGCCGTCTGATCTAACGACCGTTCGATCGAATGATCATCCGACCGGATGACCATCCGATCGGATGGCCATCCGATTGGAAGGTCATCCGATCCGTTACTTTGCACCGTCCTTCTCGTCTCTTATCTATAAATACCCCTCCTGTCACATCACTATTCAATGATGTGACAGCTCCCTCTGACCCAATGCATTCTTAGGCTATTTTCTCTCGATTCCTCGCAATTCTTGTAAGTTTCCATCTCAAATCTTGTACTTTCTTCATCACTACACGCTTTTTCATCATCTTCACCATCAAATCTTACATTCTAACCATGAAATCGCTTGATTTAGAGCTGTTCTAGGGTGACGTCACCTCGGGTTCCTATGAACTTTGGAGAATGACTTCATGATAGCAAGAACGGTTCGGATCTAACATATTTCTACAAACTTTTATACCAATTTCAACCGAATCTAATCACTTTTCAACTGATACAAACTTTTCTTCAACATTTTTCACATTTACTCGGGAATCAAGGGAATTTAGACTTGTTCGGGTGTTCTACTCATACTCTAGCAGAAAACCAAGCAGAGGATGGATTCCTTCCAAAGAGACAACCGATTCACAGGTTAAACAAGAAACTCCGTCAAGAACATAGGAGTCTGGTCGAACGGGGTGATTCCCGTCCGACCGGATAAGTTGGACTCGATGAGATTTTCGTTGTTAAACACGTTGTCATGCCGTCTCGGTCAAACCGCAAACTTTCTAAACTTATTTTACAAGTTTTTCAAACGAACAAGTTGCCCAATCGGATAGCCGTCCGATCGGATAACCATCCGATCGAACGACTATTCGTCCACGTGACTTGTAGTTTCAAACACTTAGACAATTTCCCAAAAACTTCAAAGAGTATCAGTCCAAATGAATCACCATCCGAGCGGACGGACATCTGTCCGGATGACCCTCCGATTGAAGGGCTATTCGACCAGGTGCTTTGTAACTTCAACACTCAACAATTTTCAAGATTTCAAGGAAATGAAAGGCCATCCGACTGAACGGTCATCCATCCGGATGACCATCCGGCCGGATGACTGATCATATAGTGGCACTTTTCCATTTTCAAAATGCTACAATGAAAACTTCAAAGTTCAAACATTTCACAAACACACCTTTCCAATCGAATGATCATCCGACCGGACGGTCATCCGTCCGGATGAGTCATCCGATCAGATCACCGTTCGCTCACTTCTCTCTTCGATGCACTATTTAACACGCTGTTCAATTCTTACACAATCGTTCCATGATCAGGCTAACTCAGACGCGCTCTCAATCAATCCAAACAAGTTGTGTTTACTTGTTAAACACCTAATGTGAGTATACTTGACCCCTTTTTCGCTTGAACACACTTTGTGGTGTAACATACGTTCATATCTAAAACACACTATCAAAACTATTATCACATGCGAATTACTATCGTACATATTTACACGAGACGCTTGATACATATGTGCTAGGACTTTTACTCGCGACGTCCCACCTTAGCTAGCATCGAGTGACTTAGCTGGTAGTATCTGTTTGTAGTATATATGTTGTGTATCTCGCTTATGTGTGTAGAAATTCACAACGCTTTTACCTACTTTATTCACTATGTCAAACCTGTATTGACGTCGCTTTAACGTATGTTGCAGGATAAATCGCAGGCTATCTCGAAATCAAGCTAGGAAGTCTAGAAACTCACAATGAATCTAGGTTGTTGGATTTGTATTGTTTGAGAGAACATGAAAAATCTGTACGACTGTTTACTGATATATTGTTTATTAGTATGGGATAATGAACGCTTTAAATATTGTCACTAAATAGTTGTTATGGATTCTCTTGAGCAATCTGATTCGCCTAGTGCCGCGCCCCGATGATTCCACCATCGGTTGGGGTGTGACATTTATAGAAAGCGTGGCTTAGGAACGAAACACAATCTGATGATCTAATTTGGTAAATTTTGATCTCGATGCGTTAAATTAGTTGAAATAATACTCGATTTGAATGGATCTGATGATTGTGTTGCAATTCTGATTTGGGGATGTTGGTGGTGGTGGTTGTGAGTGGTGGTGCACGGTGGTGGTGGGTGGGAGATGAAGAGAGAGTCAGAGGTAGTGATGAGGAGGTTGGGGGAAGAGTGAGAGCGAGTGTGTGTAATTATGTGTGTGTATATATATTAATTAATTATTAAATTATTAATATTTTGTTTTTATGTTTTTTAATAATCAAAGGGTTTTTTGAATCTGAAAGAAAAAAAGAATGGATCAAAATGGCATCTGGAAAGATTTAAATTGAAAATCCCGCAAATACCCCTAGTTAAAAATGAGGTTTTCGGACGAACTTAGGGCATGTGATTAAAATGGCAACAAAAGTGAAAAATCAATAACCCAGATGAGAAAAAAAACTATTTGGACTAAAATGACAAATTTAGACAACAGGGACTAAAATGACAATTTACTCTAGTCATTTCATACCAACTTAACTGAGAAAACTAACCTTCATCCACATCAGGACCTATCCAAAAACGAAATTGAAAAGATTGACAACTATAGGTGTAATTTTAGAGTGTTTGGGACTAAATGTGAAAATCCGGGCACTCTCTCTCTCTCTCATTTCCTACATATACAAAACCAAGTTAGGGGAATAGTGCCACACAGCTGTGTGGCACTTCCCTATTAGACCACCCATTTTATTATTTTATATTCGTTTTAAAATTACGGTTTCGTCGTAAATTTAAAATAAAATTATGTTTTCGCCCACACTTCAAAATAAAATTACGATTTTGCCGTCGCTTAAAATTACGATTTTGCCGTCGCTTAAAATTACGATTTTGCCCTCGGTTCAAAATTATGATTTTATCCCCAGATTACAATTACAATTTTGGCCCCAGTTCAAAATAAAATTTTGCTTTTGCCCCAAACTAAAAATGACGATTCTGCATTTTTGCCCTGTTTCAAAAATTATGATTTCGTCTTCAGTTTAAAATTATGTTTTTGCCCGGTTCAAAATAAAAGTATGCTTTTGCCCCCCAATTCGAAATTATGATTTTGCCCTCAGTTCAAAATTTTGATTTTGCCCCCGGTCAAATTAAAAATATAGTTTTATTCCCAGCTTAAAATTACGATTTTGTCCTTAGTGCAAAGTTATATTACGATTTTGTCTCTGGTTCAAATTTATAGTATTGCCATCACTTAAACTTTTGGCAAATTACGATTTTACCCAAGTCAACAAATACAACTTTGCCCTCAGTTCAAATTACAGCATTGCTATCGTTTTAGTTTTTTTAGCAAAACTATAAAAGTGTTTTTTTAATTGGTTGCCTGGATTTAATTTTTTTCCATGTCAAGGAGCTCCCTAACATGAGCTCATTAATCCTGACAAACTACAGTTTGCCCTGAGCTCAGAACTACGGTCTTGTTATCGTTTTAGTTTTTATTTCCTAACAAAACTATAATAGTGTTTTTTTAATTGATTGAGAATTATTCGGCTATCACCCCGCAACGCGGGCGGGGCATCAACTAGTGTAAACTAAAACCCAAATTAGGGTTTCCTGTTACCAACGTTCAAACTTCAAAGCCCCCATTCCAAAAGAAGAGAGATACCCTGCCAGCCACTAAACTTCTAATTTCTTTACTTCCAATATTTTCCAATCTATAAATTTTATCGAGGTAAACTGTCACACCCCGACTTTCCACGTGTCACCGGTGGGCCCGGTGGGGAGTATCGTGACGTAGTTGGCAACACAATAGTCAAACAACACAATTATATAAATGCACAGCGGAAGCAAAAGATAAATTATATATTACAATCTGAATTTTAGAGTAATATCCAGTATTACAACGGAAAGTAAAGGATCCACAGGCGGATCTTAAACATATCATTTGTTCAACAGACTTTAGACGCCTAGAACTTGCAAGATTCCTTATTAGCGCCCTGAGCTTCCAGCCAATTACGTTCAGTACCTGTCACTTAACCTTTTTGGAAAATACGTCAGTTTTCACTGGTAAATACACTCAACCGACTCATTTGAAAAGAGTTTAAGAAAATTGATTTGAATGCACGTGGCACAAAATATCTTTTATAATTTGATTAAAATGCACAGAGGCAAAATTAATCTTTTATACTTGGAACAATTATATTTATAACCTTGTATACAGATTTACATGTTCGTTATACGTTCAGGGCCTGATGTAGAAACCGAGTCAAGATTAACAGACACACCACAAGTATAAGCCCACAAGAGAGTGAGATACCGTTTCCCTTTAAGCAACTTTCAGTGTATGCCTACACCCCGTGCTTAAGGCGTGGCCATTTTATAATACAATGATGTCAAGGATATCCGGGACATGGTCATTAACCCCTAAAGGTCTTTATTTCAAACAATACAGATTAAACCGGGTTACCTCAATAATTTAACCATAATAAGATTAAATATTCAATACCCGACCAAGCGGTATTATTATACCGTATTCCAAGCCCGTATAGGGAAAATAAGTTAAGAGTATTTACCTGAGCTAGCTCCTGTCTTAATTAGCAAGAATTAATAACTCAGCCGTATTCACTTAAGTAAGCGTAGGTACAATTTACCGGAAGGCTCTAGTCTGGAATGATGGTATAAATAACCAATTAGAATGCTAACGGGTCTTTAATGAAGCCTAAGCTTAGACCGGTTAGTCTTAGAGAAACATACGGTTCAAACGCATGATTAAGCGAAGACCGGAATAGAATGTGTTTTAGACCCGACAAGTTTGAAGACTTGTATAATATGGGTATTTCATACACATTCTGGATTTTGAGATAAAACCGATAAGGTTTGACCCGTTTCGGCTAATGTATGTAAACTAGTTACATAAATCGTACCGAACGCGTAAGAAGCGTAACGGGTATTCATGAGAGCTATATACAGGTTTCCTAAGTTAATTATGCCTCAAATATGTTTTGACATCAGTAAGATGTCTTTCATTATGCCCGAAACGTGTTTAAACACAAACTAGGCCCCGTAGGGGTAGTTTGGTCATTTTAAAGGTTGAAAAAGGTTTAAGTGTTTAACTGAGTTACAGGTCTGATGTAATCAGTAAACATACTCAAATTAATGAGTTATAACAGTAGGGTAAAGTACATATGTGAAATTTATCAATTATAACCAAACTATGCCCCGTAGGGGTATTTTGGTAATTTCATATAAGCCGAAAAGCTCAAAACTGGAGTCTGAGTTTAACAACCTTTGCTTACTATTAAAATATTATAATTTGCCTCAAATATCAGTAGGTATCAACCCTTGTATGTTTAAAATACTTCTAGTACATAATATGCGTTAAAAACGCTTAAAAAGGCTATTAAAGGCGATTTCCGGGTTTGATACTTAAATCTGATATTTTTATTTTTCCAGAAGGCTTAAAATAATTTATTTATCATATGTGATCAGTAGCAAAAGGTTTGGAGTCGTTTAGATATGTAAAACTCATTTTATGGCCCGTAAGGGCAAAACCGACAATTACCGGATTAAGCCTACGACTATAAGTTATGCTCAGCCTAAAATTTATTAAAAATATTTAAAAATCCCAAAATAATATATTACATCAGTGGGTAAAAGATTTGGTATCAAAAAGTGGGCTTAACTAGGCTATACGCTAATTATGCCGTTTTATTAACATAAAGCTTTAATTTTACGCTAACAAGCATAACTCTTATTCTACACCTCAAACTGATGTCAAACTTTGCATACAAGTCTATATATCAGTAATTAAGGTTTCTACTCTTTTGCTTTTTCAAAAATCACGTCTTAAGGTGAAAAGGGCATAATGGTCAACATATGAGCAATTAACGGAAACACGTAAACGAATGGGTCAATCAATGAACCAACCACAGAGGGTTATGCTAACATGTAGCCTGGTCCTAAGGAAGCTCTAAGGCATTTCCAAATCATACTAAAGCGGGTCAGAACTGAAGTCAAAGCAAAAGTCAAAGCTTTGCGACTTTCGGTTCCGAACCGGGTCTAAACATAAAATTGTCGGGTTGAACATGTTTAGACATGTTCTTACTCTAATTACTAAGTTATATTAATGATCATATAGGTTGTATGTGTTCTACATTGCTAATTATGCATAAATTAGAAACTAAGCACCCTGTTGACTTTTTATTAACAAGTTTGACCCGACATTAGACCTAGTTAGAGTGGGAATCAGGGGGAACCCTTTTAAGGGTTTATTACCCACATAATTACCAACTTATAACTACTTTCACTTCGACTAATCACTGGACCATTAGTGATTAATCTTAAAGTCAACCGTTAATTACGACGGTTTGACTTTTAAGCTAAAACTAAGCTAAAACTTAATTAAGAAAGGATTAGCAAACTTACTGAAGTCCTAAGCTTGATTAGAAAGGACTTGGGTCTGCTTTGAAGCTCCAGAAGGCTCCTCAATTGCAGAATGAAGGTGTGAGGAATGAGTTGCAACTCATGGCCTTATATAGTGAATGTAATCACCATAAGAAGTTGACACACAAGTCTATAAGTGTCCACAACTGATTAACAAGTGTCCCTAAGTGTTTAGGGGTTGTTTAGGGGCCAAGGGATATGAGGAAAACCGTTTAAAAGGTCAAGAATGCGTTTAAAACAGCAAACAGCAACTTTCTGTCGCTGGCAACATGCTTGCGCACCGTAACAAATATTTGTTGCGGTGCGCAACAAATAGGCAGAATGCAAAAGCTTGGCCTTTCAAGCATTCGAAAGGGCAACCGACTTATTTCTTGCAATTTGACCCCTTCTTATTTACCTACAAAGGCTTTAGGACTTATACCCACTTTGCCAAGTCCCTGGACATTTCCGGTTAACCCGAAAAGTCATAACTTTCAACGTTAACGCTTTACCCCTCGCATACGGATTTGATCATAACTTTCTCATACGATAACGAAACTTTATGAAATTTATATCGTGCATTCTAGTGAGCATAATTAACCGTTACAAAGCTTCGGGTTTGTCAAAAGGTCACTCAGAGGTATAACTTAAACATGTTGACACATTTAACCCCTGTAGTTTGCAAAGCCACCGGTATGTGTGAAGTGATGCAGGAAGTACTCAAACCTAGCAAATGTGTACCGAGCTTCGGCTGTAAGACACAGTCACCACTATGGGTCACCCTGACCTCATGGGTGTGGGCTCGCTACACCCAAATAGATCTATCACTCATGTCCCTCGGTCCTACGATGAGGATTAATGGCCTTAAGTTACGCGCCTGTCACTCACATGATCTAAGTAGTATGCCCTCCTTAAGCTCACCATACCATGTATAAAATGTCTTTAATAATTGTAACATGTATTCCACCCCCGAAGTATAAAACTGAAAACAGTAAAAGAAAAGGGGGACATGAACTCACAGTATTGCGTCTCCTGTATCGTAACGTCAACTCAAATTCGATCAGCTACCTGACGACCTACAACGTACTAATGTCTATTAGACGATCGGGTCGTGCCTTGCCTTTGTATTTACGTTTGAGTTATGATACTTCGATATTATTCCAAGTTCAACTTATTGTTAAAATAATAATTATTTTAACTTACATTATATTTTTAGGTCTTGAGATAATAGTTAGGCAACTATTCCGTATTCATACTTCTCAAGTATTTTTATGTGCGTATCTCCTTCCCAAGGATGGGGGTATTTATACATGTATTTTTGTGATTCCACGTCTTGACATTATATATTTTTAAGTCCCACTCTAGAAAATATATAATAATTTATTTATAAAAAATAATATGTCCCAAAATATATATTCTTTCCAAAAATAATATATTTTCATTCTTTGTATCCAAATAGCGTTTACCCCAAAATATATTCGTAACCGTATTTTCCGGATTTATAAATGTGATGATATTTTGCTAAGTTACATTATTTTTGTCCTAAATAATATAACTAGTTCCCACATGAACAAATAATCACATAAGCGTTTTAGTATGAAATATATATTCTAAATATATATTTATCCGCTTTTATTTTCGAAAACCCACCTCCGACCCTTTGAAGTTTTGTAACAATACTCATGGCGAAGTTTACTTTGAAAGACAATGTTTAAAACATATTTACAAACACTTGTTAGAAAAAAAATTTCTAAGTCTTAGGATTTTTAGAAAATTTCGCCAGAGTTTCCCCTAATAACGGAGGTGTCCATGCTAATAAGCATATCATTTTCTTTTCAAATTCAATCAACAATCGTCAACAATTATCTTTTAAACAACTTTACATTACCGAGAGTAAAAACTATATGTGTTACACACTAATCATGAACTTGATACTTTCTGAAAATGCGTAGTAACTTAGTGAAGCTTTTAGTGGACTTAGTTACCTTCCGAAGTGTAGTTATTTCTTTAAAAACCATTCTTTTACAAAAGTTTGGTGTTTACAACTTGTAAACAATTTTTACAAAAATAGGACTCTTGAACTCTTCTTGTAAATAAAAAGGTTTCTACATTTATTTTAGTTCTAAAAATAGTGTAAGAGTATGTAAAGGTCATAACCTTTTAGAAATCGGTTCTTGAACTTAGTGTATTTAGAAAAATCTTTTGTAACTCTTTGATTTACAAGATCATCAACTGACTAGTTTAATTATATTTCATGAAAAATCATTTTTATCAAGTTCATATTTAGTTAGAAGGTGGTTATTTTATGTAGCACATAACCACTTTCTAATCTTGTTAAATCATATTACTAAATATTACTTAACAAGATTCATATGGTGATTAACCTCACACAACCAAGAATCAATACAAGATCAACAATATGTTTACTACAACATCCTACTACAATATTTCATCTTCATGTTTCATTCATATGTAAACTTTATGTAAGCTTCATGTTTATGTTTCTTGTTCTAACTCTTTTAGTGTTCTTATGGATTTCAACAATATATAACTTTTAAATACTCAAAGTAGACATAAACAAGAGTAAATCAAGACTTACTACTAGCTTATAGCTAGAGATGATTCTAGTGAAGAAGATGATGAAGAATGATAATGAAAAAGCAAGAAACAAGGTCCTTTTGAAGCTCCACAAGTTGCAACTTCCTTGAATCACCTTACAAACTTGAATAGAACTTGAAAAATGGATGAAGATGGTGGACTAGTGGTGGTGATGGGGGCGGTTATGTATGACCGAGAAGAGGGAGAGAGAGAGTGAAGGTATGGTGGTGATGATGAGGAGTAATGTGGTAATCTTAGGTCCATGCTTTATATAGATATGTTCATATATTTTGATCATCCTTACAAGCAATAATCTAATAAACAAATGGATATAATGTAGCACAAGATATGAGAGTAAAAATTTGATATTTGCAACTAATAGGTAAAGACTAGTTAGATTTCCAAGTATACTCTTACATATGATATTTATTTGATATTTAGTGGGTGTTCGGGGATCATGACTAGTAAAAAATAATAAAACAATGTATTTAACAAAAATTTAGTGTCCCGGGTAATGTCCGGTTATCCGATTAGATACCGTTCCGTTAAAGTGTTTAATTATTCCTTAAAGTGTCTTTTATATATATTTTTGTAACACAATAAATCCCCGGCACTTAAGGAAGTATACAGGACCATTCTGCCATATTTTTGCACTTTACTAGTGTCTTACGGTGCTGAATTTTATTAATAAATGCAGAATTCTGCACTTAAAGTGTGTTTTAGGCACTTCCCGGCACTATATCTATCACCTAGTGACGCAGTTTTATGGTCCTCACTTCCCTACACTCCATACTAGTGTAGTACCTTATCCATGGCTCATACTGGCCTCAATAACATTGTCTGTCTATGTGCTGGCATTGTCAGCATGTTTCTGAATTATCCGTTCAGTGTGCTAACGGTGCTTTGTGCATCAAGTATGTCACTAAAGTTTGTGTGTAATAATTGGAGTGACTGTATGAGATATGATGCATATGTATGTATGATACAAAAATCATAAAGCAGTTTAAATTGTCAGTTGTAATCAAGCACAGTCATTAAGCACATAAATAAAATTAATTAATCGTACGAATACCTGTAACTGTGAGGGTTGTCACATTCTCCCCCCGTTAAGAAAATTTCGTCCCGAAATTTTAGGTTCTGCTTCTAGTTGCAGGGGTCTTGGGGAATAAATGTGGGTACTTGGCCTTCATACGATCCTCGCGTTCCCACGTGAATTCTGGGCCATGTCGTGCATTCCATCGAACCTTGACGAGCTTGACACTACTCCTGCGTGTTTTGTTAACCTTCCAATCCGTAACCTCGACTGGTTCTTCAATAAAGTGGAGTGTCTCGTCGACATGAATTTCGTCAGTAGGAATGACCACGATTTCTTGTGTTGGACTCTTTTTCAGGTTTGATACATGAAACGTATCATGAACGCCATTAAGTTCAGCAGGTAAATCCAACTTGTATGCTACAAGACCAATCCGTTCCAGGATTCTGAATGGACCAATGTATCTGGGGTTCAACTTCCCACGCTTCCCAAAGCGTGCCACACCCTTCCAGGGTGAAACTTTCAACAATACCATATCTCCCACCTCAAATTCCAGAGGTTTTCTTCTGCGGTCCGCATAACACTTTTGTCGATCACGAGCCGCTTTAATGCGTTCTCGGATCTGCAAAATCTTGTCTGCTGTTTCCTGAACCAATTCTTGGCCAACAAGTTGTCTATCACCCGCGTCTGCCCAGCATAAGGGTGATCGACACTTACGCCCATAGAGAGCTTCGAACGGTGCGGCTTGAATGCTGGCATGATAACTGTTATTGTATGAAAATTCGACCAATGGTAGGTGAGTGTCCCAACTTCCACCTAAATCCATTACGCAAGCTCGCAACATGTCTTCCAACGTTTGAATCATTCTTGAAAGGACGGCCAAATCCTTGACACGAATCTTCCATCTCTATCAGAGATTATTGAGAGAGGCACTTCATGACGTGCAACAATTTCTCTCAGGTATATCTCAGCCAGTTTGCTCGTGTTATCTTTTTCCTTGATTGGCAAAAAGTGCGCAGACTTCGTTAGACGGTCTACTATCACCCAAATCGTATCATGGCCCTTGGGCGTCCTTGGCAATTTCGTTATGAAGTCCATAGAAATATGTTCCCATTTCCATTGGGGTATTTCAGGTTGCTGCAAGAGACCTGAAGGTTTTTGGTATTCGGTCTTAACCTTGGCGCAAGTCAAACATTTGCCAACATATACAGCTACATCGCCTTTCATTCTTGGCCACCAATAAAAATCCTTAAGATCTTGGTACATCTTATCCACTCCTGGATGAATCGAGTACCGTGACTTGTGAGCCTCCTCAAAAATAACATTTCTCAAACCTCCAAACAAGGGAACCCAAATCCGTTTCATGAAGCACAACGTCCCTTCCCCGTTTGGTACCAACTGCTTTTCCATCCCACGGAGATATTCATTCTCAATATTCCTTTCCTTGAGTGCTTCTCTCTGCGTGGCACGAATGCGCAATGAGAGGTCCGTTTGAACAATCATTTCTAATGCCCTAACCCTTATGGGCTTGATCCTTTCCTTCCGACTTAGGGCATCGGCGACGACATTCGCCTTCCCTGGGTGATACTTGATCTCATAATCGTAGTCGTTCAACAATTCAACCCAGCGTCTTTGTCTCATGTTAAGCTCTTTTTGATCGAAGGTATGTTGCAGACTCTTGTGATCAGTGAAGATTGTACACCGCGTGCCGTACAAATAATGTCGCCAATTCTTCAATGCAAATACCACCGCGCCTAATTCCAAATCATGCGTGGTATAATTTTTCTCATGAACCTTCAGCTGGCGTGAGGCATAGGCTATAACTTTTTGTTGCTGCATCAGCACGCAACCTAAACCTTGACGCGAGGCATCGCAATATACCATGAAGTTTTCCGTGCCTTCTGGTAGAGATAAAATCGGTGCGTCACAAAGTTTGTTCTTCAACAACTGAAACACTTCTTCTTGCTTGTCTCCCCAATCAAACTTCTTATCCTTTTGTGTGAGAGCAGTCAGAGGTTGAGCGATTTTTGAGAAATCCTCAATAAACCTGCGGTAATACCCAGCCAAACCTAGAAACTGTCGAATTTCGGTTGGCGTCTTTGGAGTCTCCCAATTCTTGATCGCTTCAATCTTTGCAGGATCCACATGAATTCCATTTCCATTAACTACATGACCAAGAAACTGGACTTCCCGTAACCAGAACTCGCACTTTGAAAACTTCGCGTATAACTTCTCCTTCTTAAGCAGCTCTAAGATAGCTCTTAGATGATGCTCATGCTCCTCTTTCGTTTTTGAGTAGATCAAGATGTCGTCTATGAACACGATCACAAACTTATCAAGGTAGGGCTTGCAGACTTTGTTCATCAAATCCATGAATACCGCTGGTGCGTTTGTCAACCCGAACGGCATAACCAGGAACTCGTAATGCCCATAGTGAGTCCTAAAGGCCGTCTTTGGGATACTTTCCTCTTGTATCCTTAACTGATGATATCCTGATCGAAGGTCGATCTTTGAATAAAAACTTGAACCTTGTAACTGATCGAACAAGTCATCGATCCTTGGCAAAGGATATATGTTCTTGATTGTCAACTTGTTCAACTCCCGGTAGTCGATACACATGCAAAAACTACCATCTTTCTTCTTAACGAACAAAACTGGAGCTCCCCAAGGTGAGAAGCTTGGTCGGATGAATCCTTTGTCTAACAACTCCTGAAGTTGCGTTGACAACTCCTGCATTTCCGAAGGTGCAAGTCTATAAGGTGCCTTAGCTACAGGCGCGACGCCTGGAACTAAGTCAATATGAAACTCGACTTGTCTTTGAGGTGGCAATCCTGGCAAGTCTTCTGGAAAGACTTCCAGATACTCCTTCACGACTGGAATATCTTATATCTTTGGTTCAACGACTTCTTTATCAACGATGTGTGCCAAGAAAGCAACACATCCCTTTTTCAAACACTTCCGGGCTTTTAAACAGCTAATGATCCTTAAAGGCGTATCACGCTTCTCTCCGTGTACTACGATCGTTTCTCCATCCGCCATTGGGATACGAATGGTCTTCTCGTGGCATATAATTTCGGCTCTGTTGCTTGACAACCAATCCATCCCTACTACCACGTCGAAGCTTCCCAACTCGACTGGTAGTAGATCCAGTGTAAACTCGCGTTCTCCCAACTCTATCACGCAACCCCTGATGACTTCATTTGTTTCCACTAGCTTTCCATTAGCCAGTTCAATTGAGTAAGGAATATCTAACTTATTAGCAGTTAACCCAAGCATATTCTTAAATTCTAGCGATACAAAACTATAGTCGGCACCAGTGTCAAATAGAACAGATGCAAAGCGGTGATTTATAGGGAACGTACCAGTGACAACATTCGGGTCCTGGCGTGCTTCCCTTGCTCCAATGTTGAATACCATTCCACGAGCCTGATTGAGTTTTGGGCATTCATGCTTGAAGTGCCCGACGTCTCCACAATTAAAGCACCCTGGTCCTCGACCATTTCCATTTCCATTACCGCCTTGAGTTTTGTTTTGATTGCGGTTACCATTTCCTGCTTGATTCCTGAAATTACCGCGATTACCATTTCTGCCGTTGCGGTTCCCATTCCCGTTACCTCCACGGTTGTTATTACCAAATCCCCTTTTGCCACCACGGCCAGTACCAACCCAACAAGTGTCTTTTAAGTGACCCATCCTTCCACAGGAATCACATTTCCTAACATTGCACTGGCCGGAATGATGGTGCTGGCATACACCACACATGGGTAGAGTGCCCATATACCCTCTTCCTTTGACTTCAGCACCAGTCTTGGCTTCAACTGATGGGTCCGTATCCCTCCTCTTCCTAGTACTGCCGGTTCTCTTTTTGAAGTTGGAGAATTTCCGTTTGTTCTCTCCTGAGGATTCAACATGCGTTTCTTTCTTTTTCGGCTCAGAAATTGAAAACTTGTCGAGCATAATAGCTTCCTTGGTCAGAGACACGCTCAGGTCTATAGCTTCATTAATCATTGCTGGTTTTGAAGATGTTACCATGCTCATGATCTGGGGTGCCAACCCCCAGATGAAACGCTCCACGCGTTAGAATTCAGGCGTAACCATATAAGGTACCACATTGGACAAATCATGAAACCTCTGAACATACTCGGAGATCTTCGGGCCATCCATTTTAAGATTCCAGAATTCCGTTTCCAGCTTTTGTATCTCGGCCCGTGAACAATATTTCTTCCTCATGAGCTCCTTCAGCTCAGCCCATGTTAGTGCATACGTCGCCGCCTCTCCTAAGGTTTGTACTTGCAAATTCCACCACGACAATGCTCCATCTACGAATAGACCAGAGATATAGGTAACTTGCTGATCCGGTGCACACTTGCTCATCCTTAGCACCGAATCGGTCTTTTCTACCCATCTGACAAATGCAACAGCATCTCCAATGCCGTCAAAGTTAAGCGGTTTACAGTCCAGGAATTGTTTGTAAGTACAGCTTGTACAGGCAATATTATTAACAATCAGCGTTAGTGGATGTGTAAGAAGTATCCAACGTAACGTAATGTGTCTCAAGCGACTTAACATTACCATTTGGGGGGTTGTTGTTGTTTGAGTTATTCCTGCTTGTTTCGGCTCGCGAGGCCTCATAGTTAGCTATTGCTTTAGAAATTTGTTCCTGTAACTCCGCCTCTGTTGTGGGTAAACGTACAGCTCTTCGTGGAGGCATCTTCTAAAAGAAGATCGTATTGGTCAGGTCATAGTGAGTGTAGTAAATAAGTAATATGCGTATGTAATAACACTCATCAACCTCATAACACATAACATCCCATGTCATAACCATAAACAAATAAATCAACAATGCATGTAATGAGAATACTGCGATTGTGCTATTATATAATCAAGACCACAATACAATGTTTACAAGTTTTCCGAATGTATCGTACATCCCAAAGGAGACTAAGGGTCACAATGCCCTTGTCTGTACTGTCTAGCCATATACTACAACCAAAAATCAAATATCAATAGTCATGATGTCAAAATGTGGTCTTCAAAATGTTGTATAGGCTGGCTCAATCGATGTCTTCTCATCAAAAGTAACACTACCTGCAACAGACCAAAAATATCGTTACGCTGATGGCGGAGGAGGAGGAGGTGGAGGAAAAGAGAAAAGCAAACGGCGCATAAGCACCCAATCCTCCTCTAGTGCGTGGACAACTCGCAGTAGATAGGCAATTTGCTGCTCTGGTGTAAGGAAACGAACATCAGAATCAGGAGGTAGTGGAAGAGGAGCCGATGGTGTAGAAAAAGGAGACTGAAAATGGCACGGGGGACATGGAGTCCTCTCCAACTCCTGAATACGTCTGCTTAAAACATCCTGCTGTAGCTGCAGGGATATAAGTATGTCCTCTGTGGAATATCCGACATGGAAAGGGTGATACGGGTTGGATAACGGCATAACATTGGGCGAGGACCACATAAGTGGCTCGCCTGATGGTACAAAAGAGGACGTAGTGTGAGGCAACTGAGACATGACTGGTATGGCTGACGACATGGGTGGAACAAAAGCAGGATGAGGAATCTGCAGCATAAAGTGGCCATCTCCTGACATAGAAGGTACGTAGCCAAAAGGCTGTCTCGACAAACCCTCCCTAGGTCGAGGTGGAGGAATGTCATAGAGGAACGTGATGGGGAGGTCAGTGCGATGGGTGTCAGATGTATGCGGGTGGAACTGGGGGATATCAAGTGGTGCAGAAACAGGTGCGGTAGGGGGAGTGACTTGTAACACAAACGGAGGGTAGTCATCATCCTCAATCCACCCATTACGGGTGTCAGCATAACGAGGATCGATGTGAGTGGCGAAATGTGCATGGTCAGCATACACAGGGTCCGAATCAGGAAATAATGGTGCGATGTCTGGTATCTCAGCAAAGACAGGGTCAGGCAGAGGTGCCAAGACTGGCGGTGGAATGGCAGGAGCATCAAAAAATGGTGGTACAATAACGGGGGCATCCGCATGAATAGGGTCGAGAGCAAGGACAGGCTCTGGTACTATATCGTGCTCTGGATCAATAGGAGCAGGCTGATGATTAGCAGGCATGTCAAGAAACTGATCATCTGGAAAAACAGGAGCCTCAGCAGGCTGCTCCTCAAGGATCAACTCGTCCTCCTGGTCTAGATCGTGATCGAATGGGAAAATGGGGTCAAACTCGTCCTCCAACTCAATATCCTCATCATCGTCAGAAACTCCACTCGACGAAGACATAGCGTCTGTAATAACACAACCACAACGTGTGCACATACATCAATAATAGTCAAGTAAGCATATAAATCACAACAATGCGAGCAAGTAATCATCCTAGTCTTCCCCAGACTATATTCCCTGGTCTCTAAGACCAACTCCCTGGTCTCTAAGACTAACCTTCCCAGTCTCTAAGACTAATCCCCTGGTCTCTAAGACCAACTCCCTGACCTCTAAGACCAAACCTCCCAGTCTCTAAGACTAAATTCTCCCCAATCTCTAAGATTGAACCCCTCAGTCTCTATGACTGAACCTCCCCAGCCTCTAGGGCTGAACTCCCTCAGTCTCTAAGACTGAACTACCTCAGTCTCTAAGACTAAATTATGAATTTTGTACGATGTGTTTGTGCCTTTTGTTTGTAAAATGTTTGTGCCCCGGATCTGGACTTTTAGTGTATGCAATGTAAAAATGTTTGAAAACATTTTCGTGAGAGCCCTAGTGATCATAGTCTAGACTCGAGAATGAATCCTAGTTCGCTATGATCGAGGCTCTGATACCAAGCTGTCACACCCTGGCTTTTGCGGAAGCGTGAGTTTATTTGGTGTGACTTGCTAATACCATAGCAACAATCATAACAATGCTATATGAAAATAAAACACAAGATGTTCATCCATTCATTAAGTTTTGTAATACCATAACATAATTGTCTTGAAACAACTACCCAATTTAAGTTACATCCATGAGTTGCCAAAAATAAGTTCACAGTGGACTCAACAAAAGACCTTAAATAAAATGAGGTTTGGAGACGTGTGACCCGTCCAGGCAAGGGTTACACCTCCCAAACCCTACACCCCTGGATGACATCTTTTATTTAATACACAGCTTAACGTGCATCACCCGCCAGATCCAATCAATTCCCTGAAATACATGTAGTTTGAAAAATCAACAAAAGTTGAGCGAGTTCATTTGTATGTGAGTATGTATAAACCTTTGTAAACGGTGTATGTATGAAAGTCCCTGGTATGTAGCATTAAGGAAAAAGAGATCACCAATGGGTTGCAAAGCCACTGGTATGTGTGAAGTGATGCAGGAAGTACTCAAACCTAGCAAATTTGTACCGGGCTTCGGCTGTAAGACACAGTCACCACTATGGGTCACCCTGACCTCATGGGTGTGGGCTCGCTACACCCAAATAGATCTATCACTCATGTCCCTCGGTCCTACGACGAGGATTAATGGCCTTAAGTTACTCGCCTGTCACTCACATGATCTAAGTAGTATGCCCTCCTTAAGCTCACCATACCATGTATAAAATGTCTGTAATAATTGTAACATGTATTCCACCCCCGAAGTATAAAACTGAAAACAGTAAAAGAAAAGGGGGACATGAACTCACAGTATTGCGTCTCCTGTATCATAACGTCAACTCAAACTCGATCAGCTACCTGACGACCTACAACGTACTAATGTCTATTAGACGATCGTGCCGTGCCTTGCCTTTACGTTTGAGTTATGATACTTCGATATTATTCCAAGTTCAACTTATTGTTAAAATAATAATTATTTTAACTTACATTATATTTTTAGGTCTTGAGATAATAGTTAGCCAACTATTCCGTATTCATACTTCTCAAGTATTTTTATGTGCGTATCTCCTTCCCAAGGATGGGGGGTATTTATACATGTATTTTTGTGATTCCACGTCTTGACATTATATATTTTTAAGTCCCACTCTAGAAAATATATAATAATTTATTTATCAAAAATAATATGTCCCAAAATATATATTCTTCCCAAAAATAATATATTTTCATTCTTTGTATCCAAATAGTGTTTACCCCAAAATTTATTCGTAACCGTATTTTCCGGATTTATAAATGTGATGATATTTTGCTAAGTTACATTATTTTTGTCCTAAATAATATAACTAGTTCCCACATGAACAAATAATCACACAAGCGTTTTAGTATGAAATATATATTCTAAATATATATTTATCCGCTTTTATTTTCGAAAACCCACCTCCGACCCTTTGAAGTTTTGTAACAATACTCATGGCGAAGTTTACTTTGAAAGACAATGTTTAAAACATATTTACAAACACTTGTTAGAAAATAATTTTCTAAGTCTTAGGATTTTTAGAAAATTTCGCAGAGTTTCCCCTAATAACGGAGGTGTCCATGCTAATAAGCTTATCATTTTCTTTTCAAATTCAATCAACAATCGTCAACAATTATCTTTTAAACAACTTTACATTACCGTGAGTAAAAACTATATGTGTTACACACTAATCATGAACTTGATACTTTCTGAAAACGCGTAGTAACTTAGTGAAGCTTTTTGTGGACTTAGTTACCTTCCGAAGTGTAGTTATTTCTTTAAAAACCATTCTCTTACAAAAGTTTGGTGTTTACAACTTGTAAACAATTTTTACAAAAATAGGACTCTTGAACTCTTCTTGTAAATAAAAGGTTTCTACATTTTTTTTAGTTCTAAAAATAGTGTAAGAGTATGTAAAGGTCATAACCTTTTAGAAATCGGTTCTTGAACATAGTGTATTTTGAAAAATCTTTTGTAACTCTTTGATTTACAAGATCATCAACTCACTAGTTTAATTATATTTCATGAAAAATCATTTTTATCAAGTTCATATTTAGTTAGAAGGTGGTTATTTTATATAGCACATAACCACTTTCTAATCTTATTAAATCATATTACTAAATATTTCTTAACAAGATTCATATGGTGATTAACCTCACACAACCAAGAATCAACATAAGATCAACAATATGTTTACTTAACAAGATTCATATGGTGATGATGAGGAGTAATGTGGTAATCTTAGGGCCATGCTTTATATAGATATGTTCATATATTTTGATCATCCTTACAAGCAATAATCTAATAAACAAATGGATATAATCTAGCACAAGATATGAGAGTATGGTGGGGATGGTCCTTGTGACCGAATCGGTTAGGGGGGGGGGTTAATGTAAAAATTTGCAACTAATAGGTAAAGACTAGTAAGATTTCCAAGTATGCTCTTACATATGATATTTATTTGATATTTAGTGGGTGTCAGGGTGTTCAGGGATCATGACTAGTCAAAAATAATAAAACAATGTATTTAACAAAAATTTAGTGTCCCGGGTAATGTCCGGTTATCCGGTTAGATACCGTTCCGTTAAAGTGTTTAATTATTCCTTAAAGTGTCTTTTATATATATTTTTGTAACACAATAAATCCCCGGCACTTAAGGAAGTATACAGGATCATTCTGCCATATTTTTGCACTTTACTAGTGTCTTACAATGCTGAATTTTATTAATAAATGCAGAATTCTGCACTTAAAGTGTGTTTTAGGCACTTCCCAGCACTATATCTATCACCTAGTGACGCAGTTTTATGGTCCTCACTTCCCTACACTCCATACTAGTGTAGTACCTTATCCCTGGCTCACACTGGCCTCAATAACATTGTCTGTCTATGTGCTGGCATTGTCAGCATGTTTCTGAATTATCCGTTCAGTGTGCTAGCGGTGCTTTGTGCATCAAGTATGTCACTAAAGTTTATGTGTAATAATTGGAGTGAGTGTATGAGATATGATGCATATGTATGTATGATACAAAAATCATAAAGCAGTTTAAATTGTCAGTTGTAATCATGCACAGTCATTAAGCACATAAATAAAATTATTTAATCGTACGAATACCTGTAACTGTGAGGGTTGTCACATTCTCCCCCCGTTAAGAAAATTTCGTCCTGAAATTTTAGGTTCTGCTTCTAGTTGTAGGGGTCTTGGGGAATAAATGTGGGTACTAGGCCTTCATACGATCCTCACGTTCCCACGTGAATTCTGGGCCATGTCGTGCATTCCATCGAACCTTGACGAGCTTGACACTACTCCTGCGTGTTTTGTTAACCTTCCAATCCGTAACCTCGACTGGTTCTTCAATAAAGTGGAGTGTCTCGTCGACATGAATTTCGTCAGTAGGAATGACCACGGTTTCTTGTGTTGGACTCTTTTTCAGGTTTGATACATGAAACGTATCATGAAGGCCATTAAGTTGAGCAGATAAATCCAACTTGTATGCTACAAGACCAATCCGTTCCAGGATTCTGAATGGACCAATGTATCTAGGGTTCAACTTCCCACGCTTCCCAAAGCGTGCCACACCCTTCCAGGGTGAAACTTTCAACAATACCATATCTCCCACCTCAAATTCCAGAGGTTTTCTTCTGCGGTCCGCATAACACTTTTGTCAATCACGAGCCGCTTTGATGCGTTCTCGGATCTGCAAAATCTTGTCTATTATTTCCTGAACCAATTCTGGGCCAACAAGCTGTCTATCACCCGCGTCTGCCCAGCATAAGGGTGATCGACACTTACGCCCATAGAGAGCTTCGAACTGTGTGGCTTGAATGCTGGCATGATAACTGTTATTGTATGAAAATTCGACCAATGGTAGGTGAGTGTCCCAACTTCCACCTAAATCCATTACGCAAGCTCGCAACATGTCTTCCAACGTTTGAATCATTCGTTCGCTCTGTCCGTCTGTCTGCGGATGAAAAGTAGTACTCAGATTCAACTGAGAGCCAAAAGCTTCTTGAAAGGACTGCCAAATCCTTGACACGAATCTTCCATCTCTATCAGAGATTATTGAGAGAGGCACTCCATGACGTGCAACAATTTCTCTCAGGTATATCTCAGCCAATTTGCTCGTGTTATCTTTTTCCTTGATTGGCAAAAAGTGCGCAGACTTCGTTAGACGGTCTACTATCACCCAAATCGTATCATGGCCCTTGGGCGTCCTTGGCAATTTCGTTATGAAGTCCATAGAAATCTGTTCCCATTTCCATTGGGGTATTTCAGGTTGCTGCAAGAGACCTAAAGGTTTTTGGTATTCGGTCTTAACCTTGGCGCAAGTCAAACATTTGCCAACATATACAGCTACATCGCCTTTCATTCTTGGCCACTAATAAAAATCCTTAAGATCTTGGTACATCTTATCCGCTCCTGGATGAATCGAGTACCGTGACTTGTGAGCCTCCTCAAAAATAACATTTCTCAAACCTCCAAACAAGGGAACCCAAATCCGTTTCATGAAGCACAACGAGGATCGATGTGAGTGGAGAAAGGTGCATGGTCAGCATACACAGGGTTCGGATCAGGAAATAATGCTGCAATGTCTGGTATCTCAGCAAAGATAGGGTCAGGCAGAGGTGCCACGACTAGAACCTCAACGACTGGCGGTGGAATGGCAAGAGCATCAAAAACTGGTGGTACAATAACGGGGGCATCAGCATGAATAGGGTCGAGAGCAAGGACAGGCTCTGGTACTATATCGGGCTCTGGATCAACAGGAGCAGGCTGATGATCAGCAGGCATGTCAAGAAACTGATCATCAGGAAGAACAGGAGCCTCAGCAGGCTGCTCCTCGAGGATCAACTTGTCCTCCTGGTCTAGATCGTGATCGAATGGGAAAATGAGGTCAAACTCGTCCTCCAACTCTATATCCTCATCATCGTCAAAACCAGGGAAGAAACCGAATCCCAGCGGTGGGATGAGTGCCTCGGACATGTCCGTATCGGAGTCAGTGTCGGTGGGGTATCGCTGTAACCCCAGCGCGTGGAGAGTAGAGGAAGCTACCGACTCAAAAGAATCTGGAACAGACGAATCAGAATGAACCTCCATATCAGGAATCTCAACCAAAGGAACGGCGACATCATCAGCAATCAGGGCCCCACCCTCATGGTCGTCCTCAGGGGGACCCTCGAAAAGATCGATGTCGTCATCGGACTCAACATCGAGTGGCAAATCCTCGACGGGAAGTGCAGCAAGTGGAATAGGAGCAGGGATCTCAGCAAGAGGGAGATCCCTGACTGGAATGCCATCAGCTTGAGGTACGTCATCCCCAAAGTCTGGTATAGCAAAAGGCTGGAACGCGTCCTCATCAGTGCTCGTAGTATCGGACGTATAAACCTCTGGATCGGTGTGCTTCGGGTCATCAGAATCTACTGCCACTGGGTCAGAAACTCCACTCGACGAAGACATAGCGTCTGTAATAACACAACCACAACGTGTGCACATACATCAATAATAGTCAAGTAAGCATATAAATCACAATAATGCAAGCAAGTAATCATCCTAGGCTTCCCCAGACTATATTCCCTGGTCTCTAAGACCAACTCCCTGGTCTCTAAGACCAACCTTCCCAGTCTCTAAGACTAATCCCCTGGTCTCTAAGGCCAACTCCCTGGCCTCCAAGACCAAACCTCCCAGTCTCTAAGACTAAATTCTCCCCAATCTCTAAGATTGAACCCCTCAGTCTCTATGACTGAACCTCCCCAGCCTCTAGGGCTGAACTCCCTCAGTCTCTAAGACTGAACTCCCTCAGTCTCTAAGACTGAATTATGAATTTTGTATGATGTGTTTGTGCCTTTTGTTTGTAAAATGTTTGCGCCCCAGATCTGGACTTTTAGTGTATGCAATGTAAAAATGTTTGAAAACATTTTCGTGAGAGCCCTAGTGATCATAGTCTAGACTCAAGAATGAATCCTAGTTCGCTATGATCGAGGCTCTGATACCAAGCTGTCACACCCTGGCTTTTGAGGAAGCGTGAGTTTATTTGGGGTGACTTCTTAATACCATAGCAACAATCATAACAATGCTATATGAAAATAAAACACAAGATGTTCATCCATTCATTAATTTTTGTAATACCATAACATAATTGTCTTGAAACAACTACCCAATTTAAGTTACATCCATGACTTGCCAAAAATGAGTTCACAGTGGACTCAACAAAAGACCTTAAATAAAATGAGGTTTGGAGACGTGTGACCCGTCCAGGCAAGGGTTACAACTCCCAAACCCTACACCCCTGGATGACATCTTTTATTTAATACACAGCTTAACGTGCATCACCCGCCAGATCCAATCAATTCCCTAAAATACATGTAGTTTGAAAAATCAACAAAAGTTGAGCGAGTTCATGTGTATGTGAGTATGTATAAACCTTTGTAAACGGTGTATGTATGAAAGTCCCTGGTATGTAGCATTAAGGAAAAAGAGATTACCAATGGGTTGCGAAGCCACTGGTATGTGTGAAGGGATGTAGGAAGTACTCAAACCTAGCAAATTTGTACCGGGCTTCGGCTGTAAGACACATTCACCACTATGGGTCACCCTGACCTCATATGTGTGGGCTCGCTACACCCAAATAGATCTATCACTCATGTCCCTCGGTCCTACGACGAGGATTAATGGCCTTAAGTTACGCGCCTGTCACTCATATGATCTAAGTAGTATGCCCTCCTTAAGCTCACCAAACCATGTATAAAATGTCTGTAATAATTGTAACATGTATTCCACCCCCGAAGTATAAAACTGAAAACAGTAAAAGAAAAGGGGGACATGAACTCACAGTATTGCGTCTCCTGTATCGTAACGTCAACTCAAATTCGATCAGCTACCTGACGACCTACAACGTACTAATGTCAATTAGACGATCGGGCCGTGGCTTGCCTTTGTATTTACGTTTAAGTTATGATACTTCGATATTATTCCAAGTTCAACTTATTGTTAAAATAATAATTATTTTAACTTACATTATATTTTTAGGTCTTGAGATAATAGTTAGGCAACTATTCCGTATTCATACTTCTTAAGTATTTTTATGTGCGTATCTCCTTCCCAAGGATGGGGGGTATTTATACATGTATTTTTGTGATTCCATGTCTTGACATTATATATTTTTAAGTCCCACTCTAGAAAATATATAATAATTTATTTATCAAAAATAATATGTCCCAAAATATATATTCTTCCCAAAAATAATATGTTTTCATTCTTTGTATCCAAATAGTGTTTACCCCAAAATATATTCGTAACCGTATTTTCCGGATTTACAAATGTGATGATATTTTGCTAAGTTACATTATTTTTGTCCTAAATAATATAACTAGTTCCCACATGAACAAATAATCACACAAGCGTTTTAGTATGAAATATATATTCTAAATATATATTTATCCACTTTTATTTTCGAAAACCCACCACCGACCCTTTGAAGTTTTGTAACAATACTCATGGCGAAGTTTACTTTGAAAGACAATGTTTAAAACATATTTACAAACACTTGTTAGAAAATAATTTTCTAAGTCTTAGGATTTTTAGAAAATTTCGCAGAGTTTCCCCTAATAACGGAGGTGTCCATGCTAATAAGCGTATCATTTTCTTTTCAAATTCAATCAACAATCGTCAACAATTATCTTTTAAACGACTTTACATTACCGAGAGTAAAAACTATATGTGTTACACACTAATCATGAATTGGATACTTTTTGAAAACGCGTAGTAACTTAGTGAAGCTTTTAGTGGACTTAGTTACCTTCCGAAGTGTAGTTATTTCTTTAAAAACCATTCTCTTACAAAAGTTTGGTGTTTACAACTTGTAAACAATTTTTACAAAAAAAGGACTCTTGAACTCTTCTTGTAAATAAAAGGTTTCTACATTTATTTTAGTTCTAAAAATAGTGTAAGAGTATGTAAAGGTCATAACCTTTTAGAAATCGATTCTTGAACTTAGTGTATTTTGAAAAATCTTTTGTAACTCTTTGATTTACAAGATCAACAACTCACTAGTTTAATTATATTTCATGAGAAATCATTTTTATCAAGTTCATATTTAGTTAGAAGGTGGTTATTTTATGTAGCACATAACCAATTTCTAATCTTGTTAAATCATATTACTAAATATTACTTAACAAGATTCATATGGTGATTAACCTCACACAACCAAGAATCAACATAAGATCAACAATATGTTTACTACAACATCCTACTACAATATTTCATCTTCATGTTTCATTCATATGTAAACTTTATGTAAGCTTCATGTTTATGTTTCTTGTTCTAACTCTTTTAGTGTTCTTATGGATTTCAACAATATATAACTTTTAAATACTCAAAGTAGACATAAACAAGAGTAAATCAAGACTTACTACTAGCTTATAGCTAGGGATGATTCTAGTGAAGAAGATGATGAAGAATGATGATGAAAAAGCAAGAAACAAGGTCCTTTTGAAGCTCCACAAGTTATAACTTCCTTGAATCACCTTACAAGCTTGAATGGAACTTGAAAAATGGATGAAGATGGTGGACTAGTGGTGGTGATGGGGGCGGTTATGTATGACCGTGAAGAGGGAGAGAGAGAGTGAAGGTATGGTGGTGATGATGAGGAGTAATGTGGTAATCTTAGGGCCATGCTTTATATAGATATGTTCATATATTTTGATCATCCTTACAAGCAATAATCTAATAAACAAATGGATATAATGTAGCACAAGATATGAGAGTATGGTGGGGATGGTCCTTGTGACCGAATCGGTTAGGGGGGGGGGGGGGTTAATGTAAAAATTTGCAACTAATAGGTAAAGACTAGTTAGATTTCCAAGTATGCTCTTACATATGATATTTATTTGATATTTAGTGGGTGTTAGGGTGTTCGGGGATCATGACTAGTCAAAAATAATAAAATAATGTATTTGACAAAAATTTAGTGTCCCGAGTAATGTCCGGTTATCCGGTTAGATACCGTTCCGTTAAAGTGTTTAATTATTCCTTAAAGTGTCTTTTATATATATTTTTGTAACACAATAAATCCCCGGCACTTAGGGAAGTATACAGGACCATTCTGCCATATTTTTGCACTTTACTAGTGTCTTACAATGCTGAATTTTATTAATAAATGCAAAATTCTGCACTTAAAGTGTGTTTTAGGCACTTCCCGGCACTATATCTATCACCTAGTGACGCAGTTTTATGGTCCTCACTTCCCTACACTCCATACTAGTGTAGTACCTTATCCCTGGCTCATATTGGCCTCAATAACATTGTCTGTCTATGTGCTGGCATTGTCAGCATGTTTCTGAATTATCCGTTCAGTGTGCTAACGGTGCTTTGTGCATCAAGTATGTCCCTAAAGTTTGTGTGTAATAATTGGAGTGACTGTATGATATATGATGCATATGTATGTATGATACAAAAATCATAAAGCAGTTTAAATTGTCAGTTGTAATCAAGCACAGTCATTAAGCACGTAAATAAAATTAATTAATCGTATGGATACCTGTAATTGTGAGGGTTGTCACAAATCTCCCCTAGAACAGATGATGCCAAAACACTTCCTTATTTTGATCTTTATTCTCTCATCAGTTTTTCCTGAACTTGCCCTTTGAATTGGAGCTCAAAGTTCAAGGAATCAATATCATCTTCATCCCTATCAAGTTGTAGGTTCAACAGTTCTTGGAGGTCATTTACATCCAGACCTAATGCATCATCCCTTCATAGCTTTACAACTCCTCCATTAGACTTGAGCAAAGTCAATACGTGGGTCTGTTTGTCAGATTTCCACTTTAGTATTTTTGGGTCTGATGGGTTTCTTGGGAGAATCTTTATTTGTGATGAGTTTGGGGAGGTCTGCTTGACAACCTCTTGATGGTTTCAGTAACTTGAGCTTAAAGTTTCAAAGAAGCAGCATCCAATCCATACAACAATTGATTCTTGACAACCTCTTTTCTGATGTTAGCTTCTCTCTTCTCATCTTCCTCATCAATCTGTTGTTTTCTTTTTCTTTGATTTAATACATGGATGGATACATCAGATGATGTGAACAACTTTTTAAGAGAGAGGATCTGCTGCTGAGGCTTTTCAGTGGTTTAGTCTTTGTACTCTGGCTTCTTAGGAGCAGTAGGATCTGATTCCCTTAGTTTTTCCAACTTATCATAGATTTGATCAACATACTGCCTAGACCATCTTCCAATGGCCCTTGCAGTCCCATACTTAGCTGCTACAAGCTCAGCTCTCTTCCTCTTGTATTATAGCACTGGATTAATGGATTTCTTAAACTTGTTCCAGTTGGGAGCAGTCTTCCTCATTTGAGGATCATTCTTCATTATTTCACATTTGTTTGCTTCTTCTTTTAGAGCTGTGAGAGGCCAGTCTTTGAATTGATGCTCGTAGGCTGGGTAGGGTTTGTCTCTCATGATAAGTTCTATGAAATCTTTCCTCAGTTCCTTTTGAAGATCGGTAGTAGGTGGCAGATTTGACATCTTCTTACTTAAGTCTCTTGCAAAGTCTTCCAGTTTCCTGACTTTACTTAGCCCATGTTGCATTCGACTTGATAAGTTGGTGTCACCTAACCCTTTAATCTCTTCCTTTGCTATTTACTCAACTTGTTTGGCTTTCAGTTTCTGATACTCATCAATATTTCTTGGAGCTCTGAAGCCATGAAGATATGGGAAGATTCTTTTGGATGGATCATCCTATGTATAAAATTGTAACATCTCACTTTGAACTGCAGGCAGTTCCAGAGGATATTGTACTGCCAATGGTATGTCTCGTGGGGTGTAATCAGTGGATGGTTGAGTGAGTGGATTGGTTGTTGGTGATGAAGGTGGAATGAATGGTTTGGGTGATGTTTGAATAAATGGAGAAGATGATAAAGGAGTAGGTGCGGGTATATCTTATTCATTCACCATGAACTTCCTTTTTCTTGTGTACACAGATTTTGGTGAAGGAGTTTTTGAAGGAGAAAGGGCAATAGGTGTAAAGATTGATTGTGATGGGAATTGAAAAGTTGTGGGATTAGTTGATTGACTAACAGTTGTTGAAACAACTGGTGTCTCAACCACTGTTGTCTTAACATCTGTTGAAGCTTTTGTTGCATCAACATCTGTTGCAGTGGAGGATGGTAATGGTGATGATGGTTTTGTTTTCTGCTTTTTGAGAGGTGGTATTTGTGGTGAAGGTTTTGGTTTTGGTTTGGGTTCAACAGTGGTTGGCTTTTTAGGTTTGACAGGGGTTTGTTTTTGAGGTGGTGAAGGTGGTTTAGGGAATATGGCAAGGGGTGGTTTATTGTATTTATGTGATTTTCTTCTGTTTGATGTGCTAAGATCCTTTGTTTTTATTTCCCATTCTTTTAACTCCTTTTGCTCCTTTTTCCGAACCCTTTTCTTTGTTTCATTTTGATTCTTTATAGTCTTCTTTCTTGCAACTTCATCATCTGCTTGAATATTCAGGGTTTCAAACTCCCTTTTCCTTTTCTTTGACAGATGTTTCAGCAGATGTTGCTGAAGACTTCTTTGCAGGCCCTGGCTTTTGTTTAGGCTGATTCCTTGGTATATGCTTGGCAAAATCTTTCATTGAATCTTTTTTCTCCCCCTTTTTGGCATCATCATCTTTTGTAGGTCCACTTGGAGGATCAAGATAACCTACTTCCTTGTTTGTTAACACAAATACGAGTGCGGAATCCACGTAGTTATGCAAACTGAAGCAAAGAAATGGAAAATACAAGTAACCAAAGATTCACAATCTTAGATTAAGTGAAGAGAATCAGTACAACACATACACACAGTACTTACAACTCTCAGGGACTTTCTTATAGAAATGAGCAGCAAGTGTCTGTTTATATAGGCCCAACACCTAGTAACCCTACGAAGAAGGTTACTGGGCTTACAAACAACCTTCAGGCCCCACGAAGAATTAGGGTTCTTCGTGGACCATTCCAGCAGACAATCCATCACCACGAAGAATGGTTCTTCGTAGTGAACAATCCTGATAAAGAACATTGTTCGTGAAACATGTAATCCCACGAAGAATAGGGGTTCTTCGTGGGGACGTCATACACAGACATAACTTGCAGCATACAGTAAGATCAAAACACATAAACAACTAACAGTTGCACACATGCAAACTGTTTTACAACGCTAACAAAGTAAACGTCGTGCTAAGTCAAGATAGGAGGATATCTTGACTTGGCTGACTCGACCAAAACTATACAGACCGTAAATAAAGACTGTAAAAATTACAACGTAAAAAGAACAAGCGACAGACACAAAACTGCACCAACAAACTCCCCCTTGGCTGTTGCTTGGTCTTCGGTCTTCATCCCTTAGTGGCCTGTCTTGGACCACGAGCTTCCCGCGTGAATACCTCGGTAGTAGCAAAAACAAGCAACGCGTTGAAATAGCAATGCTTGATACGCGTCCTTGTCTTCATAAAAGATATCGTGTTGAAGAAGTGTCTTGATGTGTCACACCCCGACCCGCAACGGAATGGTACGGGGCATGATGATTGCCCATAGCTTATGACACTATTATAAGTTTAATATTTTTGAAGTCACCAAATTAAATTTTGTCACACATAACATAGATTTCACTTATTAGTATCAAGTTACAAAATCAAATAAATAAAAGCAACATATCATATGCGGTTTATTACTAAGGCAATCCAACATGTCTCCAACTCAAATCCGCCCACCCTTGTGTACCTGTATCACGCGTAAAAGAGTTTTGGATCAACAAACATGTTGGTGAATAGATTCGGTTTTTATTTAAAAACGTTTTTTTTATTAATTTTAGAAAACTCTACTTTTTAACATGCATTATCAAATGTGAAACTATGTCCCTCAATATAACAAGAATTCAACAAATATCTCATAAGCAACACAAACATAACAACATTAGTGACCATAGACACATAGAGATTCAAGCCCTGAAAGGAGAATCTGCGAAACAATGATGGCGATACCGAGTTCAACCCATGGCCGTGGGGAACCGGTCAGCCAGGTGGATCCACGCGAAACCTGTGACACAAAGCGAGTAACACATACATGCACGTATAGAGAAACAATAGAATTTAGCAACAAGTGACACATAGAAACACATAGAATAGCATGTTAACAATTTAAATAACAAATTTGAAATCAAGCACGAGATACACCCCAAAGAGAGTAAATGGCAAAAAGGGGAAAAGGGTCGAATCTACTCACTAGTTGCGAAGAAACAATCCACGAGAATTACCGCATGAGCATATGAGGTGAGTCAAATGCCCAAATCGCCCTAAATTGGATATAACAAATATATTCTAAATTAAAAGGAACGATATAATGGGTCTAGTGATCCGAGTTCTTGATTTGGGGACCTTTGTAACAAATATTATTTTTAAATATATATAAATGAAAACATATATATTTATATATTGATTCGTACCATCATTAATCAATTTTATCGTTTTCGAAAGTCTTACACTTGGTATATGTTGTTACCTTTTTTGTGGTTATTATTTCTAACAAAAACCTAAATGACTATCCACCAATTTTGTAACCATTTGACAATCATAATAAATAAAATATTATTGTTGTCACAAGAATTATTTTTGTAATAACAATTTAGTCATTTTAGAGAAAATATAATAACTAGTTTTCCAATTTAATCAAATTATATAGAATGATCAATTAGTAGATTAAATATGAATGTTGTTAAAATTCCACATCTAACAAATAACTGAAAATTCGGATTATGTAGTTTGGAATATAATATTCTCATGAACTATTATTTTTCCCATAATCTATAAATTAATATAATATGCTAAGATTCATAATAAATCCATAACAAGTTAGGAAATTCTCAAAATTTACATGAACTAATATAATATGATATAGAATAGTAGGGTAAATTCAGTTTCACTAAAATAGGTGTCTAAGATCAAAAGCCCCAAATTTCAAGAACTCAAGAACCCTAGTTTATCAAGAATTATGTTCGACTCCCTAAAGTCTACAAATGCAGAAATTGATGATAAGGATTTGTAGAGCATGAAAAATAAATAAGTTTAGGCTTTGGAATCACCTGAAAATGTTGAGAATTGAAGGAGATATCATCACGTGAAGTTACAAGCCCTAGAATGTTCTTTGATTAAATTCGCGAGATGTGGTTGATGAAATGAAGAAATTTCAGTAGGGTTTTGCATGGTTTGATCAAGAGAATAAGTGATATCAGTTCTAGAGGTTAATTCTATGAAAATGGTGAAAACCCAAGTGTGTTCTTGAGGAGCTTTAATGGTGAAGAATAAGTCTTTAATTTCGGATTAAGTTATGATACTCAAAAGGTGTTATTACTAATTTAATACCATGAAGCCTTAAATCTCCATTTGTACCAATGATTCGGTACCAAAAAGAGACCCAAACGTCGTGCATTCAGAACGTTGCAGTCAGGTCAGGTCTTTGATGTTGGTTGGATCGCGAATGGGTAAGGTTTTGTGGGGAAGATGAGTTGCAAATGCGTTTTCGGGTTAGTTTAATAAGTAGATTTGTGGAATATCATCACCAACCATCCTATAGCCCAGTTGGTCTGCGCGTTACCTTTTATCCGAGAGGACCCGGGTTTGAGTCCCGTCGTTAGGGGTGTTCAAAACCAGATATCCGAAATTTTGGATATCCGAAAGTCGGATATTCGAACATTTCGGATAGTAGATTTCACTATCCGAATCCGTATCCAAAATTTCGGATATCCGACTTTCGGATACGGATTCAGATAATGAAACGGATATCCGAAATTCTAAAAAAATAAATTTCAACAAACCAAACAACAAATAAAAGAACTGATGTTCAAAAAAAAAACAACACAATCCATTGTTCAAAAATAATACATAACCTTGTTCTAAATAACACATAATAGTCTAACACAAATTGTTCCAAAATATCACATAACAAGTCTAAAATAACGCAAAACATTGTCTTAAAAGTCGAAATTAAAACATAATCTTCCAAATCCAAGCATCCGATTCCAATCCATCCTTCCAACTTTCAATGTACCATATGAAACCTGCTGCGCAAGAACATAATCATGAGATGAAAAAAATTATACAAGGGCCCATATTTTGTCAACAGAAAAAACAGCCGAGAGCTCAGTTATTTATTAGGCATACCTAATGCTCTTGTTCCTGTACAGGTCACTTCTTAATGGTACATCAAGTGTTATAAACATCTTAAAACTGAAATTTTGAATGTGAGTGTGATTTATAAAGAATGTTGTACAGATCACTTCTTAATGGTACACCAAAAACTGAAATTTTTAATTGCTGTACAGGTCACTTCTTATGGTACACCAAAAATATGACAAGCTAATATAGATTTATAAAGAATAATTAAGACATTGAACTTTTGTCTGACTTTGGATACATGTGAGATCTACCTTAGACTTCTCAAAATGTTGCCCTTTTTTGGATTATTATAATTAATGTGGGCTACTGTTTTGTTTACAAATAAAACTTCATATAACAATTGACAATAAATTGCACCTAATTATATATTTATATGAAAGCCACATTGGGTAACCATATAGGTTAAAAATACATAGAATATTAGAATCAACAATGAAGATATTAAAACGTCATATGTAACAAAGATACCTTGCATTGGAGTTGTCCATTTAAAACAACCTGTAACAAATCAAAATACAGTGAATCTATGAACAAGTCTGAATGGAATTGTGTGAACAAATCAAAACAAGATAACAATCAGTGAATCTATGAACAAATCTGAATCAAAATACAGTGAATCTATGAACAAAATACAGTGAATCGTATGAACAAATCTGAATGGAATCGTAAACGACTAAATCTCCATAATAATAGCTCATAAGTAAACAAACACAATTACATATCAACAATCACATTCAAACGAGATAGATACATAAACTAAAACCTAAGGTATACTTTACATACACTTCGTAAACCTAAATCTCCAAATAACAGCTCGTAATAAGCAATCAAACACAACTACAGATCAACAATCACATTCAAACGACTAAATCTCCATAAACTTAGATTTGGAAGATAAAACAAATCGATTAAATTGGAAACAAATCATATATAACTAATCTAAAAATCAAAATCTTGGATTCGTATGATGAAACAGAAACAAACCTTGGATCTTCAACGTGTTGGTGTTTTGATTAGCGGATTCTTCGATTTTCAGTCGAGTCGAGTTCTGGATGTTCTTTCGTGTGACTGTGTGAGTGAATGAGAAAGGTGAGAGGCGCGGCTGATAAAAAGAGATTAGGGTTAGGTTTTCTTTTCTATAGTGGTATTTATATATACCGTGTATTTAAAAAAAATCGGATATCGGATATCCGAAATATCCGAAACTTTCTGAAATCACTATCCGAATCCGAATATTTGGATTATCCGAATTTCGGATATCCAAAAATTCGGATATCCGAATTTTTGGATAATTCGGATTCGGATAATCGGGTAAATCGGATTCGGATGATTTTGAACACCCCTACCCGTCGTCCATCTCTTTCTCCTTTCTTTTCTAATTTAAAAGTTCAGATATTACACTTTGGTCCCTGTTGTTTCTAAAACTTACTAACTGAGTTTAAATAAATAAAACTAACTCAATTAATTAATCCAATTTATAATATAGTTTCTATTATTTGCAATATTAACCCCTTTAACTTATGACTTTGGTATTTTGACGGTTCTACTCCTTTTAAGTTTAAAACTTGTTTTAACCACACATTTTAACGTAGTTATTAATTTCCTTTATAACTATTAACCAAGTTTACTGAGTTTCGCTTATAAGCCCCCACTTTTATTCCGGTTTCAATCCAACGCGAAACATGACGATTAATTATAATGAAATATCAAAAATATTATTTTTATTTTAATTGAAAAGGGTCCGGTTTTGCAATCCGAGTCGAATTTCGGAGACCCGTTTTTGGCTGATGTTACATGATGTCACCAGCTGACATATTCACGATCCACATTGGATCAAGCATTCGAAAATTGTCTTCGTCGTTCTTAAACACGATGACCACTTCATGAGTGTCTGAATCATAGCACCACAGCTTCATGTTATCCAAAAAATCTTGTTTCATCGGCATGAGAGGTATCTTGTCCATAACCTTCACTGGCTTGTATACAAGCTTGTAACGAGCAGTGTTGGTGTCCGGATCCAGCGTATACTTTACCTGCTCATGCATTGGGAACTCAGGCTTGTACAGTTCATCCTTCCAACCCTTGCAACGTTCAATTTGTAGCTTCCTTGCAAAAAGCGTTGCACCTTCATAGTTTGACCTGTTGATCAGGTTTAACTTTGCTAATGCTGCAACATCATAGAAAGGAAAAGTTAAGATGCTAAGGAGTGAGTTAAAGTATTGGATTCCGTTTTCACGTTTCACCGCCATGCAGTGAATATCTTTAACGAACATCCAACTAAGTATTTTTCCTTGTGGTCTATCCTTCTGATACTTTAAGTAGTCGACTTGTACAGGAGGAGGAGTTGGCTTTTGAAACTTCGCCAAGAACTATTTTCTCCATTCTTCAAATGTATCAGTGGGAATTGCAGATGTGTCATGACTCTTCAATTTTTTCGTCGATCTCATCTACATTCTCACGGAGCCAGTCACCAGCAAACGGATTAAATTCTGTACCGTCTTTACGAACATACGTTGACTTCTTTGCATCTCCTTCAAACACAATTCTTCCAAACCTTCCAAGTTTATTACCTCGGGCTCATTAGGTATCTTGTCGATAGTAGCATCATCTACTATCTCCATCTCTTTCAACGGTAACATCTATTCACTTGAGAGTTCAGAAATAAGCTCTCCTTCTTCCAATTCTTCACCAGTTACAGGGTGACACACCTGTAATGCTATATCTTCTGATCTTAAAACCACATTACCACCTCCCGTTGAGCTTTCACCAACAAAACCACTCACGCTTTCAATCAACGCTAACTGAAGACCCATGTCTTCAATATCTTGCATTCCTTCTAACCTTTCCTATTCCTCTTGAGTACCACCTGAAGCAACAGGATCGGTCACGATCTTCTCAGAACTAGAACCAATGACAACTTGAGTTGAAATAGACCCCTCTGGTTATGCAGATGATGTAGGAACATCAGGATTGCCGGGATCTTCACTATCATGATCTCGTTTCTATAGAACTTCCTGTGCTTTGCATTTATCAGCCCAAAGAATGTTAACTCGCTTTCTGGTCACTTCATAGTTGCTAGTCATTTGCTTGACGTGGTCAGCTACGGTATTGTTCCTGGAGTTGTACCATTCCGTTATCTCATCATACTTTCCAGACAGCTTCTCCGCAGTTCGTAAAACAACAGTGCTTCGTTCCTTCATTCGATTCATGTCAATTCCATGAGCATTGTCAGCTGCTCGCATTTGTTGCAATTGTTCCACCCGTTCAGCATCTGCAGCCCTCAACTGAGCATTCTCAGCTCGCAAGTGCTCAATCTCTGCATGTTGTTTCCCCCACAATTTCTTTCAATGAATTAATCTCTAATTGTTGAGCAATGTTCATTTTGCGGGTTGATGATATGTATTCCGTATGTCAATTTATCTACCCAGCCCCTTGTTGTTTGAAAAAACCCTCCACTTTGTTGCTGCTTGGAGTTGTGAGAATAAAAAGTTCACTTTCTCACTCTCGAATATACGCTCAAACACCATACAATGTCGTTCTGCACTCTGTTGTTGAACCTTTTCCCGGGCTGTAGGTGGTCGAACTGGGGGTGTCTCAACAAATGTGGTAGTAGGCGGTGGCTTTGAAGCTGTTGTGGGAGATGTCATCATTGCATCGGTTTCTTTAGCAGTGAAGACAAAATCAGTAATAACATCGGCTTCATGAACAGGTTCTGATGGCTGTGTGAAAGCTGGTTGAGTTGGAGATGCACTGATCGATTTCCGACTTTTCTTCTTGCGTCGAATAGCAGCTTGCTTCTTTCTTGCCTTTTCAGACTCGGTATCGGATGGAACATAATCTGCATCTTGTTCTGTTCAAAACCGTCTGATTTGTCTAACACCTTGTGCATCAACATACCGCTCATATCCAGGTTCAAGTGGATTATCATCAGAATCCGACTTGTCATCATCACCCGGCTGCTTTGCTTTGATCACCGCCGGTAGAACCTGTGCCACTAGCACCAACAACTCCACCATCACCACCTTGGTTATCACCGTCACCACCTTCGCCATCATTGTCATCATCATCTCCGTCACCCTTCTTACCGAATTTATCTTCGATCATCTTTTTCAAAGTGAGCTCTTCATTGTCGGAATCACTGTTATCGTGTCGCCACTTGTCGTTCTCCGATGCTACATACGTGTTGCTTCCTAAGAACCCGAATAACTTTCATGGGGGATCGATTTCCTTGTAGCTCTTAGCTGCATATCCTCTAAATATTTACAATGAAGAAAGCGTTGTTATCTTTAGGGAGATCTGGATGTTGGACCTTCATAATCATCTGAAGAAAGCGTGGATACATCCAAAACTTGCTACCTCCCGTAATACTTCCAGTTCTTCCCAAATTTTCTTTCATGTTAGTAAAGATGTACTTTGAGATACTGAACGATTTGTTCAATACCAAAGGCACCATTAAACCAACCAGATCATTGTTCACCATATCGTATCCACTTTGATGATTACTCAAGCACTGAATCAGAACATGGAATAAGAACTTGTAACTGAGCGGTAACCATGACTTGTTCAGTTGATTTCCCATAATATCTCCAACACACTTCATACGTAGCAGACAACCTCTTTGATATTTTAATGGCACAGAATATGATGCATCAGGATCATCACCAAGTTGTAACACAGTGTTAAGAATCTCGATAGAAACAATAACTTCTAGATTGTTAACACGTCCTCGTATCACCTCCTTGCCATCAATTTCAACAACTTCTGCCAAATCCCAGAAAGCTTTTATCAAGGACTTGTACACGGTAGTCTGATGAGTAATAGCATAGTTGATCCTTGATTCACGTAACCACTTCATAATCCCTTTGTATTCAACGATCTTGTCTTCTGGATCTAAATAAGAAATCATGTTGTGACGAGGTTCCGACATGATTTCTACTTCTGACTTATCAGCTTTCTTCGTTGCGGGTTTCCTTTTCTGTGCTTTAGGTGCCATTCTGTACACAAAGACAACAACAATGTGAATAATTGCCAAAACAAAAGGAAACACATCCAAACAAGTTAACTGTGAACATTCTGTGAATGTTTAACCCCCACGAAGAACTGTGATTCATGTTAATTACAGTACGAAGAATCAATGTCTACGAAGAACCACATGTCAACAAGCCTTGTTACTACGAAGAACCCTGGTCAATGAAGAATGAGTTCTTCGTTGACTACAGTTCTTCATCTACCCAGATCTATTCTTCGTCACATCCCAGATCTGTTCTTCGTCGATTGTTCTTCGTGAAACTTAAAAGAAACAACAAGTGTTAATGTTACCTGACAAAGTGAATCAAAACCCATATCAGTTCATTTACTTCATTCCAACACACAAGTTACCATAAAAGAACGTCACCATTAATCAGTTATTTTGAATCATCGGAATAATCATCAAGACCACTAATACACTGTTTAGGATTTGTTAAACCTAACATTACCAGTTATCAAGATTTTCAAAGAAAGACAAATGAACAGTAACAAACGATTTCCGTATCTTCGATTTATACATAAGGTATCCTTTCACTATACCTTAGTGTATATTAGACAACAATATCACAAAAAAATAAATAACTGACTCGATCGGAGGTGGGGTTTCTTCAAGAAGAAGATGATGATGAACAGTTGTGAGAGAGAAAGAAAGGGAAAAGTGAAAAAGTGAGATTTGAAAAGGATAAGGTTTCACCAATACCCCACCCCTTTATATAACCGGACCCCCTACAAACAACCCATGGTTCGACGAAGAAACTTTTAGGCCGGCGAAGAATCATGATGGGCTAACACAAATAAGCCCAATCACCTTGATCCACGAAGAATCTAAGGTTCTTCATAAAGGTCCAACACAGCAAAGAACCCTCCACGAAGAATGGTTCTTCGTTGACTAAAAGTATTCTTCGTTGACCTGAGGTTCTTCGTTGAACCTTTGGTTCTTCGTGAACCTTTTGATTCTTCATGAACCATTCCTTCACAGCAATCACCAACTTAGAAGAACTCATGAACAGATTAACAAATTTTGCTTTATGTTTACCAGTTTTGCAAAAAGGGTTTTTATGACATTGTGATATTAAAGACGAGTTGGTTTTGGGCTTTTTCCCGATAGAAAACATTCGAGTGTCAACTTCGGCTAATAAATATAAATCAATTTAAAAATAAATAAAAATTAAAATCCTAAAAGTCTAAATGCAAAAAGGTAAAACTAAAACAAACATTAACTACCTGTACACTAAGTTACCACCTTTTTCGAGTTTCAAGGTAAGAGAATCATACCAGCTTACGGTCTTGTCAAACACGGATTTTGTTTCTTGTAAATATTTAGATAAGCATCCTACCACAATTATCGGTATTGTTGTCCACGTAAGCTCAGCTTATCAGATGTAATCATGATTAGGAGATACGCTTTAATGTATGATTTATACTACTCGCCGATGTTCATCCACTCACAACACATTCCCGTATCAAGACATGCACGAGAATTCCTCTTACCGGTGAGTATACCATTTATCATCTGTTTTCAACGTATATGATGTGAGATACTCACTTATTCTTGATTGAAAACAAGCCCTGTGTGATTAAATCACTTATTGATGAGGAACTTGATTTTCAGATGCATGAGGGCACGGGAGCAAGTCCGTGAACAAGTTAGTACCATCGTACCGACAAAGAGACGAACTTGACTCCCGGATAACTGTGATATTTTATCACTTATTCATTTTGGACATGTGATTGTTTATCACTTATTGAGGTCGTATGCAATATTTACACGTATGTATGGTATCATGGAAGATCTTGACTTGCGTCCCCGTTATTTTTCGGTAAAAGATTCAACCATGATACCCAGATGATAAATCAGCATAAAGACCGCATATCTCAGAACCTCGGCATACTATCAAACGAAATTTCGGTACCAAGACCATAGTTCCCACCTGGCTTGCAGTTCGTTATGTTTATATCAACCTGCACGTTTTAATCTGATTGTGAGCCTACCAATACATCATTAGTAGAGCTGCTTATCGTTTTTCATTTTGCATTTTTTAACCGTATTTGACCGACCACTGGTGTATCATCATCTTCTCTTATCTTTCCAAGAAACTCATTTTTTATTTTTTGGATTTTTTAATGTTTTTGTATTTTTGAAATTTTTCAATGTTTTTGGATTTTTCTGAATTTCTCCCCCTTAAATACAGAAGATATATAACTAAAAAATATATTTTTGGATTTTTCTGAATTATCTGATGTTTTTGTATTTTTCATTTTTCAAAAGTAAAGACAGAAAGCAGTAAATAAGTAAAAACATATTTTTGGATTTTTGAAATTTTCTAATGTTTTTGTATTTTCTTAAAATTTCTCCCCCTAAAATGCAAAAAGTAAATAAATTGAAAATCTTTTTGTACATTTAGTTTTTAAGAAAATATTTACAAAAATGATTTGCCAAAGATGATTCACTCGGGTTTCACCTTGATGCCATTGACCAAAAGAAGATAATCAAAACGTGATTTATGAAAAGCTTTTGTAAACAGGTCGGCACGTTGGTGATCCATGTGGATTTTGACAACATCGATGAGTTTCTTTTCATAACAATCTCGTATGAAATGATACTTAATCTTGATGTGTTTGGTATTTCAGTGCTGTACAGGATTACGAGTGATCTGTAAAGCAGCTTCACTATCAACATAAATAGGAGTAGTTAGGAATTCAAAACCGTAGTGGCGCAATTGCCGTTGGATCCATAAAACCTGGGAGCAGCAACTAGAAGCCCAAATGTACTCAGCCTCACATGTTGAAGTCGCCACACAGGTCTGCTTTTTACATTGCCACGTAACTAGGCGATTCCCCAAGAACTGGCATCCCGCTGATGTTGACTTTGCATCAATCTTACAGCCGCCATGATCAGAATCACTGAATGCAATCAAATCAAAGTTATCATCCTTAGGATACCAAAGACCGGTGTCTGGGCAACCCTTCAGAAAACGAAAAATCCTCTTAACAACCATCATATGAGAAACCTACGGATTGGACTGGTAACGAGCAAGAAGACACGTTGGATACATAATATCGGGCCTTGAAGCGGTAAGATACATGAGAGATCCGATCATAGCACGATAAAGAGATGGTTCCACATGTTTACCCGTTCCGTCAGGAGTAATCCCATGATTTTGAGCCAGAGGAGTTCCCGCCGGTTTTGAGTCTTCCATCTGAAATCGTTTCAAGATATCCCCAACGTACTTGGTTTGATGAATGAAGATTCCTTTCTCAGACTGATGAACCTGTAAACCCAAACAGAAATTCATTTCTCCCATTGCGCTTATCTCGAACTTCTCTTGCATCACCTGCTCGAATTCCTTGCACATTTCATCATTTGTAGACCCGAAAATGATGTCATCCACATACACTTGAACCAGCAACAAATCCTCTTTTCTTTCCTTGATGAAGAGAGTACAGTCTATCAAACCACATCGAAAGCCATTCTGCAACAGATAGGATGGCAATGTTTCGTACCAAGCCCTTGGAGCTTGATGAAGACCATAAAGTGCCTTGTTCAGAAGCCAAACTCTGTCAGGATGAATCGGATCTTCAAAACCAGGCGGTTGCTCAACATATACCTCTTCTTCGACCACACCATGACGGAATGCACTCTTCACATCCATTTGATAAACCGTAAACTTCTTGAAGGATGCATAAGCCAAGAAAATCCTTATCGCCTCAAGACGTGCCACTGGTGCATAAACTTCATTATAATAAATACCTTCTACCTGATTAAAGCCCTGGACAACCAATCTCGCTTTGTTTCTCACAACAACACCTCGGTAATCCCTTTTGCACTTATAAACCCATCGAGTACCAATCTTCTTGTAGTTCGGGGGCCTGTCAACCAATTTCCATACGCCCAATTTCTGAAACTGCTGAAGTTCCTCTTGCATTGCTTCAACCCATGAATCATCTTTCATTGCCTCCTTCCATGATTTTGGCTCAACTTGACAAACATAGCAGGCGAAAGACCAATCATTTTGTTCCTTGAATTCTCTAATTGCCGAATACAACCCAACATTCTGGTTGATTCAAAGCTGATTACGTGTCTGCACACCACTTTGGGCATCTCCAATAATATTCTGCCGAGGATGAGTATCATGAATTCGAGTTTCAGGAACATCAGGAACTCTAGCATTAATACCCAAATTGTTGATGTACAAATCAACCACCAAATCGATGCCTGGAGACGCGGTAGATGTGGATGCATTCCCTTCAGCATTGTCTTGATTCTGCACCTGAGAAGTTGCTTCAGAAACACCTTGAACAGGAGCATGGATAGGAGCTGAAGTTGCTTCATTTGCATCATGAAACTCCTCATCTTCCGACGAAACATTATAATCAGCTGCATCTTCAAACTCCTCATTTTGAACAACATTATTAACCGAAGTCAACTCTTGTTGGTTAACAATGATCGGTCGCACTAATGATGAGTCAACTGCAGTATCCCTTTCAAGTAACATTTGTGCTGCTGCAGACGCATCATCAAAAGTTGGCAGATTAAAGGAATCAAACAGTCCATCATAATCAAACATCCAAGGAGCACCCGGAGCTATCACACATTCAGTGTACCTTTGAACCCTAACTTCACCCCATTCCTCAATCTTTTTAGTTGTCAGATTCCATACCCTGAAATTTGGAGTAGCATACCCAAGAAAGAAACCTTCTATAGCCCTCGGACCAAACTTGCCATGTGGATCTATCATAGTGCATGGAGCTCCAAATGGTTCTAAGTACAACACATCCAGTTTCCTTTTGTGCAACAATTCGAAACATGTTTTCCCATGGCTTTTAACAGTAAGAACTCTGTTCAAAGTATAACATGCAGTAGCCACAGCCTCCCCCCAAAACTGAATAGGAAGCTCCGACTCAACTAACATAGTTCTTGCCGTCTCGATAAGTGTTCTATTCTTCATCTCAGCGATACCATTTTGTTGAGGAGTATAACGAGAACTGTATTCATGCAGAATTCCCTTAGAAGTACAGAACTCGTCCATCACTTGGTTCTTGAACTCCGTGTCGTTGTCACTTCTAATTCGCTTTACCTTCAAATTGTACAAATTTTCAAGTAAAGTGAGAAGATTTTTGAGGATTCCCAGAGTCTCACTCTTGTGTGCCATCACTGCTACCCATGAGAATCTTGAATAGTCATCTGTAACAACCAAATAATAAGCATCTCCAAACGTAGTCTTGTGCTTCATAGGTCCAAAGAGGTCAATATGAAGACGTTCAAGAGGCATGTTTACGGTGTTGACTTTCTTGATCGGATGGGACTTCTTCGCTTGTTTTCCTTTTTGGTACGATACACAGACGTCTTGTAAAAGAAAACTCTTGACTGGTACACCATTTACAAGATTATTTCTCACCAAATGGTTCATTTTCCTCAAGTGAATGTGACCCATACGTCTGTGCCAAGATATGGACTCATTTTCAGTGGCCTTTGAGACAAAACATGTAACTTGTGCAGACGTGTCAAGAATATAAAAATCATCAAAATGAACCGTCAACAGAATCCATTCTTTGGGAATTTTGAAACCGGGCTTCAGCACATAATAGCCGGTATCATCAAAATGAACCGTGAACTTCTTGTCACAGATTTGCAAAATGTTGGGATCAAACCCTATCAGAGGAACAGATAATTAAAGCCAAAACTGGGTCAGAGCAGTGGATCCAGAATAAGCAGATGTTACATACAAGTCTCTCCCCTTGAAAGTGTTTTCAACATCTGCTGACCTCCTATCTACTGATCGTACAAGCCACTGACCGTTAATCTGCTGCTCTTGTAAAGACTGATAGAAGACTAAAGCTCTGCTGCTCAATCTACTGTCTTGAGTCAAGTACTGCTGATCCGGACAAGCACTGCCGGGTTCACAGCAGTGGAAGGATGCAGCAGCTGTTTAAGTATCTTTTATGTAATGAAATGAAATAGCAGTAGTTAGTATAGCAGTGTTTGTATAGATCAGAGGTTAGAGTTTGTTAGGAGGTTAGATGTCACTTTCATGGTGACGTCAGCTAAGATGCTCAGTGGTTTGCTAGTGCCTATAAATAGAACAGTGCTCTGTACTGTTCTATTAGCTCTTTGCAACACCGTCTTCTTTGCACGAACAAACACTGAGCTCTGGCTGAGGGGGAGTTTGTATTCAAGCATTACTTTGTAATCGTTGTTGAAATTAAATTCAATCATTCGGTTCTCTGTTGAAAATGTCTTGATCAAAGCAATATTCTCGTTTGATTGTATGCAAAGTTTGTTTCCATATTAATTCTGCTGCACAACTCATCCATTTCCATCTTAATTCAAACAGAAAATACAATCAAAACCAAACTCAGATCCAACAATTGGTATCAGAGCTAGGACAGTCAAATTTGATTGAACAATCATTTTGACATAAATAGTTCAGCTCAAAATCGTTGATATCGATAGTTTGTTCGTTTTAGTTGAAAAACAGAGCAAGGTTTAATCACCATTAAAGTTGATTAATCAGTGTCTGTAAAACAACCAAGATGACGTCACAATCACAGGATGATAAGAATAATGTTGGCTCGCTTTTTAAACCACCTATGCTTAAAAGAAATGAATACAACATCTGGGAGCGAAGGATGGGTCACATCCTTGCTCAACAGAACACTGGATGTTGGAGGTCTGTCGTTTTTGGTCCCCATGTTCCTATGGTGCCAAGTGCTGAGGATCCAAAGAAGAACGTACCAAAACCTTATGAAAACTATACTGAAACTGATTTTCAAAAGTTCGAACTAGATGCCAAAGCATTTAGCATCATAGCATCTGCATTATCAAATGAGATCTATGCTGGACTATTACATTGTAACAGTGCCAAAGAGCTATGGGATGCATTGAAGGAACAATTTGGGGGTACTGAAGAAGTTATTGAAAACAATAGGGAAATTCTGAATCAGCAGTATGAAACATTTTGTCACATTAAGGGTGAAACATTGACCCAACAATTTGAACGGTTCAGTCGTCTCATCAGTGAGCTAAGACTTGTTAAGGTTGAATTTCCAAAATCAACCCAAAATAGCAGGTTTCTTAGATCACTACCTGATAAATGGGACACAATTGCATTTGTGACTAGAAACTCTGTTGAGTTCAAAGATCTGACCCTGACCCAACTTCATGGTAGACTCCTGACTTATGAAAGGGAGTTGAACCAGAAAAAGAAGTTGCAAGAGTCTGGAAAAGCCACTGATGATTACTCATTCGGTAGCACAGCTCTTCTGGGTCAGGAAGAATCTGGTAGCAGCAGTAAGGAACAGGGTTATGATCATTTCATTGATATAACAGCTGGTGGTAACTTTACCAACCCTGATTCTCACTCTGCAAACTATGCTTTCACTGCAAACATTGAAAACCAGATGTCAGATAATTTATGCTTTGAACTCAATGATTTACAACATTTTGATCCCACTGACTTAGAGGAAATGGACATCCTGCACCAATTGGCTTTGCTCAGTGTTAGAACTAGCAAATTCTACAAAAGAACAGGGCGAAAATTCCCAGGTTTACATGGGAATCTGAGGGTTGGGTTGGATAAATCAAAAATCAAGTGTTACAAGTGTAATAGGTTGGGACATTTCGCTAGGGAATGCAGGAGTCAAACTGCTGGTCCTATAATTACTCACCCTAGCTCAAATCCTAGACCTCAATATCAAGGCACTGTGCACTATGCCCAATATACCCCTGCAGCTTATGTTAACGCTGCACATTATGCTGCTGCCCCTGTGCCAGTGCACTATGTCCAAACCACTGTTCCACAGATTCAATATGTTCAAATCCCTGTCCCCCAGGCACAAGTGCAACCTGCACCTCAAACTGCTGCTCCAGCAGTGGTACAACCAGATCAGCAAAGCTTTTTCACTCAAGGCTTTGTTGACTGGAGCAGCATGCCTGATGAGCTTAGTGATGAAAATTTTGCACTCTATGCTTCTAATGAATCTTCTAATGATAAATTTTGTCTGATGGCATTAGAGTCAATACCAGAGGGGATTGAAACTAAAGGTGAACAGCTAAGTGATGAAACAGTGGATGAGGTGACTGAAGCAGTTGTTAATGCAGTTGCTGGTGAACTGCTGCTGGGAGAAAATTCAGAAACCCTGATTGAACCACTGACAGACCCATGGTCCAAAGAGGACAAAGAAGAAGAGATAAATGAGAAAGCAGGTGAGAAAGAATAAAGAGCTGATGATGAAGAAAATCATCAATGTGATTGTGCAATGATGGCTGCTGCCAAGGTATCACCTCAAGTTCTTGAAAAACTGTGTTCTGACAATTGCATTATTGCTTTTGCTAACATTAAAGAGGTAAATGAAAACCTTCGGGATAAAATCTTAACTGATGAAGTCAAATTTGAAAGGTCTTTAAAAGAACTTAAAAACAAATTGACTGAAAAGGAAAAAGAGATCAGCAGTCTGAAAGAAGAACAAAGCATAACCAAAACTCAACTCCAAACTATGGTAGAAAAATACCAAGTTTGCAAAAAGGAGTTGGAGTCCACCCAGATCACATGTGAAAGATGGGTGGAATCATGCAAAGGGTATGAGGTTATGCTTGAAAAACAGATAAAAAGCAATGTGAAATTTGGGGTTGGTTATAGAAAACATGATGATGAAAACACTGCTTTTGGAAAATCTGTTCAAACCACTAATGTAACCACTGAGTTCATACCCACAAACAAGAATGGCCAAGAAGTGAAAATCACTGACAAACTTGGTAACAAAATCACACTTAACAGACCAATGGGATCCTCCACTTTTGAGGAGCTTGAAGATTATCAGTTTAAACCAAAATGGTCTGATGAGTGTGATATTCTTGAAAATTTCAAGCCAATGGACTTTACATCAACTGATGGTGTTAAAGCTCCAAAAGCTAAAGTCATCCCTCTCAAGGACATCCCAACAGAGGTTAAAACCTCTGCTGCAAAGGAGTCCGAAAAGAGAAAGAAGAAAGAAAAAATTGATAACTTGTTTTGTGAATTCTGTGAGAAAAGGAATCATCTAACAAAAGACTGTTTCCACTTAAAAGCTTATGATTTGAACAGAACAAGTGTCATTGTTTCAGCTGAAAGCTGCATTGTGTGTGGTAAAACAAACCACAAAACTCAAGCATGTGTGTATCTCAAAAACTTTGATGTGAAAAAGAATGAATACATTGCTAAAACATCCTTGAGTCCATCAACATCATCTGTCAAATTCACCAAGAAACAACCACTGTTTGTGCCAGTTCAAACAGCTGTCACAAAACAGCTGAACCAAACATCTGTCAAAAGAGATGTTCAGGTTACTGATGCACCCCCTGCCAATCAGTTCAGAAAAGGCAAGGAAAACAGTCTTACCAAAGGATTCCACACGTTTATGAGGCCTACAAAAGGCCTTCTAAACCTAAAGTGTACAGGCATCCTTTTGGTTACCAACAGGTGATTGGTCAAGACCCCCAACAGTGGTTAGCAAGAAACAGTACTAAAACTGTCCAAACCCCTGACCTAACCACTGTCCATCATTCTGCATCCATCCCAGACACTGTTGAGACCCCATCCAAAGCCTTGTTGGCTTTGGAGACCCTAATGAACTAATCCTTTTACTTCATGTGCAGGGAGCTTCTGCATGCTTTGATAGTCTTTGGTATGTAGATAGTGGAGGCTCCAGGCACATGACAGGATGTAAAGCCCTCCTCAAAGACTTTAAAATCCATGGAGGGGGTGATATATCCTTTGGGAATAATAGTAAAGGGAAAGTTCTGGGGTCTGGTACAGTGCAGTCTGGAAATGTAAAATTTGAAAATGTCAATCTGATAGACAATCTAAAATTCAACCTTCTGAGTGTGTCCCAAATAAGTGACAAGGGATTTGGGCCATTCTTCACAAAAGACTGTTGTAGGATTGTTGGACCAGAAATGGTCAAAAAGATTGAAGCAATAATAAAAACTGGTCAAACAAAACTTGTTGCTCAAAGAAGTGGCAATGTTTATGTTGCTGATATGTCAAAAGAGTGTCCCAGAGCTGATGCCTGTCTGTTCTCAGCTGCCTCTAACAAAGAGACAGAACTTTGGCACAGAAGGCTGGGGCACACAAATCTTAAGACAATCACTGAAATTTCAAAAAATGGTTTGGTGAGAGGCCTACCACAAAAATTGTTTTCATGTCCTGAACATTGCATTTCCTGTTTAAAAGGAAAACTGCATAAAAGTTCTTATAAGTCCATTGAAGAGTCCAAAACAACCCAGTGTTCGCAAATGCTACACATGGATTTGTTTGGCCCAGTTCAACTCATGAGTCTCAAAAAGAAGAGATATTGTCTGGTTATTATTGATGACTTTTCTAGGTTTACATGGACTTTCTTTTTGCACTCAAAAGATGAAACTGCAGGCATTTTGCAAGACTTTGTGATACAGGTTGAAAAGCAATTTGACCTTCCAGTGAAAAGCTTCAGGAGTGACAATGGCACAGAATTTAAAAATAAGGAGTTGGATGCCTTCTGTGTGAAGAAAGGGATTGTAAGGCAGTATAGCATCCGTAGAACACCAGAGCAAAATGGGGTAGTTGAAAGAAAGAACAGAACATTGATTGAGGCTGCCAGAACTATGCTTGCAGATTCAAGTTTGCCATTAACTTTCTGGGCAGAGGCAGTAAACACTGCTTGCTATGTCCAGAACAGAGTTTTAATAAACCCCAGGCACAAAAAGACTGCTTATGAAATTCTGTATAAAATCAAACCACTGATCTCTTACTTCAAGGTGTTTGGCTGCCCATGCTTTATTTTGAACTTAAAAGATTTCATTTCAAAATTTGCAGCCAAAATTGATTGCGGTTATCATCTAGGATACTCAACCACTGCCAAAGCCTACAAAGTGTTCAATACACGGACCAAGGCAGTGGAGGAGACTTTGAATGTAAAGTTCAATGAACTTTCATCAATGAAAATCCCAGCAAATCCTGTAGATCTGTTTGATCTTGAAAATTTTACTTTTGAAAATACTGCTGTCAAGACTAACAGTGCAGGTCCATCAGAGGATTCAACACCAGACTATGGGTATGAAATCATCATCCCTCAAAAGTCTGTCAAAATGGGAAGAGCATCAGATGTTCAAAACACCTGTCAAAGCTCAACCACTGCTACCTCAACAGTTGTTGACCAAAGTATCCCATCAACCACTGCTTCCACATCCTCAAACACTGCTGACACAAGTCCCCAAACAGTGGATAAAAGTCAGCATGTGTCCTTATCATTACCACCAATTCCACCACCTTTTGAAGCCACTGCTGGATCATCAAAGTCCCCAGCAGTGGTTAGCTCAGATGATACACATCTGCAGCCTTCCCCAACAAATGCCATCATCCCATACCAAGGAGATTTAATCTACTTGAGATCTCATCCACCTGATCAAATCATTGGCAACATCAATGAAGGGGTGCTCACAAGAAGCCAAACCCAAAACATTTGTCTTTTTGCTAGTTTTCTATCACTCCATCAGCCAGTCAAGTACCAAGAGGCACTGAAAGACAACAGCTGGGTAGAAGCCATGCAAGAGGAGCTCCAACAGTTTAAAAGACAACAAGTATGTGAGCTTGTACCACTGCCAGAAGAGGTTAGTTCCATTGGCACAAAGTGGGTCTTCAAGAACAAAACTGATGAAAGGGGCATTGTTGTCAAGAATAAAGCCAGGCTTGTGGTTCAAGGTTACAGACAGGAAGAGGGGATTGATTATGATGAAACATTCGCCCCTGTTGCAAGATTGGAAGCCATTAGACTGTTCCTGGCCTTTGCTGTCCACCACAACATGAAGGTGTTTCAAATGGATATCAAAAGTGCTTTCCTCTATGGTACAATTCAAGAAGAGGTATATGTTTGTCAACCTCCAGGTTTTGAGGATCCATTTTATCCAGATCATGTCTACATGCTAAACAAAGCATTGTATGGCCTGAAACAAGCACCAAGGGCCTGGTATAAAACTCTTTCCAACTTCCTACTCTCAAATGGTTTCAAAAGAGGTACCATTGATAAAACATTGTTTCTAAAATGGAGAGGGAAGGATTTAATGATTGTCCAGATTTATGTGGATGACATTATTTTTGGAAGCACATGTAACTCAATGTGTGAAGAGTTTTGAGAACTCATGACAGCTGAGTTTGAAATGAGTGCAATGGGTGAGCTGCAATGCTTTCTTGGTCTCCAAGTTCAGCAAATGCAAAATGGAACTTTCATTCATCAAAGCAAATATGCTAAAGAACTTTTGAATAAATTTGATATGAATGATTGTAAACCATGCAGCACACCCATGGCAACAAATAAGCTTGTCATGTCTGATGAAAAGGATGAGCTGATTGACCAAACTTTATATAGAAGCATGATTGGGTCTTTATTGTACCTAACTGCATCTAGACCAGACATCATGTTTGCAACATGTGTCTGTGCAAGAAGTCAATCAGCTCCCAGAAAATCAAATCTCATTGCTGTAAAAAGGATCTTCAGATACATAAAAGGTGCTCCCACACTTGGTATCTGGTATCCAGCTAATGGGAATATCAAGCTTTCAGGCTTTTCAGACAGTGACTTTGCTGGATGTAACACCACAAGGAAGTCCACATCAGGAGGGTGCCAGTTTCTAGGTGATTGCTTAGTCTCATGGCAAAGCAAAAAGCAAGCAGCTGTTTCAACATCCACTGCTGAAGCTGAATACATTGCTGCTGCAAGCTGTACAGCCCAACTCCTGTGGCTTCAAAATCAGTTGCTGGATTTTGGTATCACTGCCTTAAAAACACCATTCATGTTGGATAGCCAGGAAGCAGAAAATATCATCAAAAATCCAGTTTCCCATTCAACCACCAAACACATCGACATCAGACATCACTTTGTGAGGGATTGCTATGAAAAAGGTTTGATTTCTCTGCATCATGTCCCAACTAAAGACCAGTTGGCAGATGTGCTCACAAAAGCACTTGATACAGCCACCTTTGAAAGCTTGGTCTCTAGGATTGGGATGCTAAACATGGAATAGCAAGCAACATCTTGTTTTTCTATGCATAAAAGCATCAAAATGTTTTCAGAAAATCAAAAATCCATCCTTAAAAATAGCCAAAAATGAAATTTTCATTAAAATCCTTAAAAGTCTGCCATAACCACTGTTTGTTCAAAAGCCTGCTCTACTTCAAAGTCTGTCCACTGCTGAAAGCCATCCTCTGTTCTCTCATTTCCTTGATAAACTCTGTTGCTCAAAAGCAGTGTCTTATCCACTGATATGCTATCCACCGATAGTGAAAATCATCCACTGCTTCCATTTTACCGTTTAAACCACTGCCTTCATCAGTAACTTTCATAAAGGTATTGTCCTTCATTTCTTCAGAGTTTGGCATGTGGGCAGTACATAGTGGTCAGTACTTTTGTAACCGCTGCCACGTCAGCCTTCACTTTTTCCTCTATAAAAACCCCCACTTCACACCAAAAATAGGGTTTTACTGTCGAATTGAATTCTCAAAAATTCTCTTCTCAAAGCAGTTTTTCTTCTCATTTCTTCACAAATTTCTTCGATCATCATCTTCAAAATGACAAAATCGAAGCCATCCACAAAACCCACCTCCAAATCATCGTCGAAAGCGGCCTCTCAAAAGGCCAATCCCACTGAAATTCCACACAAACCATCTCACAATCTTCTGGGTCTTCTCACAAAACCCAGCACCACAGCAGCTTTCGACTCCATCATCGACATAATGGCTAAATCAAAGTACAAAACTTTGTTAACAGCCAATGCACCAATTTATTTGGCAACCCAAAGAGAGTTTTGGAAGAATGTAACCCTTTAAACACAAGGAGAAACTGTAACTGCCATCAACTCTTCTCTAAAGGGTAAAAATGTCCAAATCACACCACAGTCAATTTCAGAGGTCTTTCAACTCAAAGATCAGCAAGGTAAAACTTCTTTCCCTAAAAACGAGTTGAAAATTGACTTCATTGAGAGAGGGTATGCAGACACAATGATGAAGAAAGCTACCTTACAAAAAGGTTTCTTTCCTTCTGCAACAAGATTTTTATTCCATACCCTCCTAATGTGTGTTTCAAACAAAACCACTTCTTTTAATGAAATACCATTAAAGATTCAAAATCTGGGATATGCTATTCTTCAAGAAGAAAATTTTAATTATTCTCGGGAAATCTTTAATGATTTGGTTAATAATGTTGAAACAAAATCATTCCTACTGTTTCCAAGGTTTCTAAGTTATTATTTTGAAAAGAAATTCAGTAAGGATGATATTGCTGTAATAAACCAAGGTGATTATATTCAAATAAACAGTTTAACTACTGAAACTTTTTCAAGAAAGTTAACACCTTGCAAAACACAAGCAGAGATGCCTGAGTAGATTTTAGCAGCTACCACTGCTCCTCAGGTATCTGCTGCTGAGCCCACTGCTCAAGGTGATCAAAGCAGCAGAACAACTGCTTTGAAACCCACACCTACAATCACCAAAAAGCCAACAAAAAGAAAAACACAAACCCCCCCCCCCCCCAAACCCCTCAAAAAGGCAACTCTGGAGGATGAGATACCAGAGCAAATGCCTGTGACAACACAAAAGTCACAAGAAACCACTGCTGCTTCTTCCTCACAGCAGTTGGTACAAATATCTCAACCCATAACCAATACTCCTCCTGCTTCTTCACAAAAAGAACAGGTTGTACACATAGGGCCACCACATCATGATGCTCTGAAATCACTTGGTTTCATCATCCACAGCTCAATGCCCGGAGCAAATCCTGTTTCTACACCAAACCTCACATCCACAATTCCCTCACCAACTAAACTTCTGTTGGATGCAATTGATTTGAACCAGGCACTAACCAGTCCTTCTCAGTCACCTATTAATGAGAATATACCTCAACAACTAACTGGGTCTGCTGTATCAATCCTTGCTAACCCACCAACACAACCTGAGGAGGTTACACCCCTTGAGTTACAAGTAACTCTTGGTGGTAATCCAAGTGAAGCAGCCACTACAACTGTTGAACCCACTGGTTTACAGTTGGACAGTGGTTACATTAATAAGACTTCCTTGGAGGCAATTCCTTACATAGCACCTCTGCCAACCACCAGTGGATTTATTTATCCTACTGGCAACATCAAAAGGTTGTCAAGTGTTGAAGGAAGAAGACCCCAGTACCAAGAAAAAGGGGCATCAATGGTTAGTGTTTGGAGTACACTCCCTACCTCAACCACTGATAGTGGGAAATCAGATGATCCCATTAAATTGGGTGATGATTTAAAATATCAGGATTTGACGGAACGAATTGAAAAGTTGGATACATCTGTTGCAGATCTTAAAAATATGCTACAGCAGGTGTTGAAAACACAAAAGATACAATCCACTGTTGTTCCACCTCAAGCACCTGCTCCACCACAAGCATCTGCTCCAAATGAGCTCTGGAATCTTTTCCAACCTTTTCTCCAACAACAAAAAGCAATGGCTGATCAGCAACATGAATTTCATGTCCAAAAGCTGAGAAACATTATGGAGTCTAGGTACAAGAACACTCAAGCAGATATTAAGGCTATCAAGGCCCATTTATTGGAAACCACTGGCACTGCTCCTCCAACAGTACTTTTCATTGATCAACTCCCAGAAGATAATGCCAAAAAGGGGGAGAAAATTCAGGAGTGGAAGAAGAAAGGAATAGATGATGGTCTGTACATTGTACCTGAGAAGGATGCTATGACCAGAAAAATTCCATTGCCAGATGGTAGTAAAAAGGTTGATGCTACCCAAGAAGCACTTGATGAAGGTGTAGCAAGTGTAAAGAGGGATAGAATGGCAAAGGATATTTCAAGATGGAATGAGGAGAAAAGAGCTTTCATGGAACTGTATGCACAGGGTTGTTCTGGATCAAAGGATACTAAAAATCCTAAGACAAAAAGGAAACCCAAGTCCATCCCATCCAGATTTCCAAAGCATCCAAAACCACCATCCAAAAGCCATCAGCATCAAACCTCCACCCAAACAGTTGTTGTAACTCCTGTTGTATCAACAACTGCTGGTACTTCAGTTGTTTCAATATCTGTTATCACTTCAACACACACCACTTCAACACACACCACAACCACTGCCTTACCACCACTGTCATCTCCACCAAAAACAAACTCACCACCTTATCCTGCCAAAAAGCAGAAGACAACAGATGTTACAACATCTGTTGTAATGACAACAGTGGTTGAGACACCAGTTGTGTCAACTGCTGCTAGTCAATCACAAATCACTGCCACTCAAATCACAACCACTGTTCCATCCAAAACATCATCAGTCCCTCCTCAAACAAAAAGGAGAAGGCTAATTCTCAAAGATGATGATTATTCACCACCACCAACATCTTCAAAATCCCTGTCACTTGTCACCATTCCAAAACCCATACCTCTCTCTTCAGCTCAAATTCTAAAACCATTACCTCCTGCTGGTGTCTCATTTCCTCTAGAACTCATTGCAGTTAGGGAAGAAATCAAATCTTTTTATTATGAGGATGATCCAGTTAAAAGGAGTTTGCCATCAATTGCAGGATATCCCAGGCCTAACAATATCGAAGAATACTTGAAGCTCAAGGCCAAGCAAGCAGAGGATATCGCAATCAAAAACAGAAAAGGGAAATATGATAGAGAATTTCAGCAAAACTATCAGTTTTTACTCTCACAGGTCAGTACTATGGAGCGATTTGCTAAAAATGTATGTCAGCAAATTTCAGAAAGGGCAGATGAGTCCTTGAGAAAAGACTACATTGAGAACATCATGACCTACAAGAAATACAAGGGGGAGAAACACATGTACAAAAACTGGACCATTCCTGAGCTTGAAAAAGAAGCATCCAGGATTCAAGAAATGATTAAAAATAAGGTCAAGCAGACTCCTCCTGAAAAGTTTAAACAGTTTGAAGCTGATAAGGCACTAGAGTTGAAGAGAATGAAAGAAGAATTGATAGCTGCTGATTATGGGTCAAAGAACTCAGTGACAAAGTGGGGAGAAGATAGGGTCAGGGCAACCTACAAAAGCTTAGAGGAACTTAGAAAGAAGGATCCAAAAGTTCCACAAAAGCCTGACTACTCCAAAGCAGAGGTCTCAAAAAGACCACCAAAGCTGCAAGTCAAAAGAACCACTGCTTCAGCTGGTGCTGCCGTCTACAAAAGAAGGAGCCAAAACCAGTCGAGTACTGAAACAATTCAAGATCTAAAAGTTGGAGATGCTATTGTAAGAGCAGGCATGAAATTAATGATAAAAGAAGATCTTGAATTGGAACAATCTGCAAGTGCTGCTCTGCCAGTCATGAATAGGCCAGCCTCACCAAATACCTCTGCAAATAAACATCTCCCAAGAAACCCACCATACTCAAAAATACAAAAGTGGGAAACTGACAAACAGACCTACGTATTGACTTTGCTCAGGTCTGGTGGAGAAGTGAAGAAAATATCAAGGGAACAAGCTCTTGGCCTGAGTCTTGAAGATTTGCAGGATCTCCTTGATCTTCCACTTAGCAGGGATGATGATGACACAGATGCCCTAGACTTTGAATTACAATTTAAAGGTCAGATAAGGGAACTGCTGATGAGGCAATAAAGAATTCCACAATAATGAAGAGTTTTGGTATTATCTGTTCCAGGGGGAGATTGTTGGGATCAAACCCTATCAGAGGAACAGATAATTAAAGCCAAAACTGGGTCAGAGCAGTGGATCCAGAATAAGCAGATGTTACATACAAGTCTCTCCCCTTGAAAGTGTTTTCAACATCTGCTGACCTCCTATCTACTGATAGTACAAGCCATTGGCCGTCAATCTGCTGCTCTTGTAAAGACTGATAGAAGACTAAAGCTCTGCTGCTCAATCTACTGTCTTGAGTCAAGTACTGCTGATCCGGACAAGCACTGCCGGGTTCACAGCAGTGGAAGGATGCAGCAGCTGTTTAAGTATCTTTTATGTAATGAAATGAAATAGCAGTAGTTAGTATAGCAGTGTTTGTATAGATCAGAGGTTAGAGTTTGTTAGGAGGTTAGATGTCACTTTCATGGTGACGTCAGCTAAGATGCTCAGTGGTTTGCTAGTGCCTATAAATAGAACAGTGCTCTGTACTATTCTATTAGCTCTTTGCAACACCGTCTTCTTTGCACGAACAAACACTAAGCTCTGGCTGAGGGGGAGTTTGTATTCAAGCATTACTTTGTAATCGTTGTTGAAATTAAATTCAATCATTCGGTTCTCTGTTGAAAATGTCTTGATCAAAGCAATATTCTCGTTTGATTGTATGCAAAGTTTGTTTCCATATTAATTCCGCTGCACAACTCATCCATTTCCATCTTAATTCAAACAGAAAATACAATCAAAATCAAACTCAGATCCAACACGAAACACTAAGAAGATTGTGATCAATTTGTCGGACATAATTGATCTTGTCAAAACTAATGACACCATTTGAAATCATTCCTTCTCCAGTGATATAACCACCTTTATCACCCGCAAAGGTAACATAACCTCCCCTAATGCTTTTCACATCGTACAAGAGCCATAAGTCACCTGTCATGTGCCGGGATGCCCCACTATCAACAATCTAAAGACTACTGATAGTTCCTCCTGGAACACCCTGCACAATACACTACACGATCAGTTTGAGATGGGGACCCAAGCCTTAGTGGTCTTGGGTCGACCCTTATTATCAAGAAATGTGATTTCTATTTCTTTATGATTTGGAAATGGTGTGCCTCCCCCTGAAATTGTACCGGTTTTTGGTTTCCAAGTTTGTTGATGTTTACCAGATTGAAAATTATTTACAGGTTTAGACACTTCTGGTTTTAACACGTTAGATGAACTCGGTTCCTTTTCTACAACATCCGGTTTTAAAGCCTTCTCGATTACCTTAACATTTTTGTGTCTTTGGTTTGCTTCTTGTTCCTTAATAGTACGTTTGTCTTGTTTAGGTGATACAGAACGACGTTGGTAATCCTTTTTCAGGAGGGGCTTTTTCAACAAACTTTTCTTTTGGTGGGTTTGTACAATTTCTGATTATATGACCAAAATTCCCACATTTAAAACATGATCTCCTTACAACAAATTTAGGAGATTCCATTTGACGTCCCGATGTTGAACTTATAGGCCTTGAGGTACTTGTTTCATTATTACACCCATTTGTATGTTGAGTGTAATTGTTATCACTGTTACATTTCAAAATTTTGACTTGTTGGACAAAACCAGTATTAGATTTGTTTTCAAAAGTCTCAACTTTGTCAGTACCGCTTGAGGCCACAAATTTAACCTCCTTTCCCTTTTCTTGTTTCGAGCTCCTTTTTGTTCAAATTTAGGTTTTTGAGCTTGTTTTTCCTGTTGTTTACCTTTAGGGGTGATTGGTTCTTCCTCAGTTGGTAATTTTTTATTTCCGTATTGTTTTCTAACTTTAGATTGTGGAATAGGATCACACTGAGTTACTGTAACTCTCGGGATCTCCTTACCCAAAAACTTACTGGTAGAATCTTCCAAAAATCTATCAATCATGGATGGATTAACATTTTTAATTGGGAAATCCTTGTTTGAGTAAATTTTATCATCACCAATCAAAGTATACAACACATTATCGCCCTTAAACGTAGACACAGATTCCTCCATAGATTTGATCGAATCAATCTCTTGTTTTGCAACTAATTGTGCAACAGGGGCAACAAGAGTAGGAGGATCACATAAGATATGATTCTCAACTGGAATTTCTACTCCTTTATTCTTATCAAGAGATTGATCCTGATAACTCGCATCTGATTCATCATCTGACGAAACATAATCCTCAATTATTGGAGGACTTAGTTCCGCAACACATGACACATTTTCTGTCTTTTCAGATTTCTTTGATGAATCATCCAGTTTGAACCCTAATCCTGCTGCAAAATCTTTCGGGATTAAGAGGTACAGATGGTTCAAACTGTGGCATTTCCTCCTCATCAGGTAACTTGGTATAATTGTGTCTCAACGGAGGTGGACACGATTTATACCCAATGCACTTAACATCTCCTTTCAGCTTTTGAACCTCGATGATATGAGCAAGCACATATCGGGAGTTAGAATAACTCTCCAATTTGAGCTTGATTGCATCATGCTTACAATGGTGAGTGCACATATCGGAAAGGATTTTGATTTCCTTGTCTGCTGGGTTGAGTGCATTCCCGCTTGAAGTGACCTTTCTCACTGCAATTGAAGCACGTAACTGCATCCTTATCAAAACCATATTTAGTATCCCTTTTACTCTCCAAGCTTGTTCTACACGTTCTTCTCATTTAATCCTTAGCTCTTCTCACCGCACTTGCAAACGCCCACTTAATATCCATCAGTTCCATTTCCTCCCTGTCTATTTGTTGATAGTCTTCATCTGTCAAATTAATGTTTCCAATCTGACCGACGACTAATCCACAATAAGCACTCACCATTGTGTTTAGAAGCTCTATATGTTCCTGAGCACCTTCCACACTGACTTTGGTGAAGTTTGAGGTATCAAATCTGACGGTGTTGGGGTTTGATTGTTGAGAGTTGTTACCATAAAAGGCTTGTTGAGGAGCTGGTTGTTGGGTTTGTTGTGGAGCAGCTTGTGTGAAGGGAAAATAGGCTTTAGGATTAAAAGAAGATGGTTGTTGTTGGGTTTGTTGAGGAGCAGCTGATGCGTGTGAAGTGTTATATATATTAGGTGTATATTTTAAGCCCTTTTTAACACTTATTTTAGCCAAGTTTTAAATTTATAAAACACGATATTTCACTAACACTAAACACACATAGGACACAAGAGCTTTTAATACCGGTTTATCCTCAACGTCTAATCAAAATAAAAGTTTAGAAATATGTTTTAAGCTAAAAAAATAAAAACTAACTAAAATGCTGAAAATAAAAATAAAAGAAAAACAGATAGACAAGATGAATCACTTGGTTCCGACTCGTATCTAGTATAACCTTTGATTACTTCCGCACTTTTGCACATAATTAAGAGATTATCTTAGTTATTGTAGTAGGCCCCTCTTTTGAAGGTGACGTTACCCTCACCCCAGTAGTTTGAGTCAGCAAGGATACAATCCTAAAAGGGTGGATTATTGGAAGATAATGAATTAAGTTATTAATGCAGTATTGTGGTAGGCCCCGCTTTTGGCGGTGACGTTACCCTCGGCTAAGTAGTCTGAGTCAGCAGGGATACAGTCCTAAATAGCCGGGTTATAGTATTAATAGTAGTTAACTTATGAGGGGATCAAAGAGTTTGGACCCCCGCCATCCAATACCGTGAAGCATTGAAGGAGGTCCTACTAAATTTGACCCAGGTCCATTGCAGGACCTCTAAACGCTGAACAATGGCAAGACCTTTACCAAACCGTTCCCTTAACCCCCGACCAGGTAGCCAACATACCTCCATATAGACCGTGGAGATATGAATGGTGAAAATCCTTTATTTTATATAGACAGTAAAATAATGCCAAGACACCACGGACAAACGATAAGGAAAGATCACCTTCAACATAAGTAACTAGTTATTAAAGTCATTAATACAAAACCAAATAAAAAGTGCAAAAGATTAGAAATAAAAAGTATTATACTAGACACTTTGTCTTCACCAAGTGATGTAAGAGACTTAGGCAAACATGGCCTTGATTGTCAAGAACTCTTACGATCAATCTTGGATCCCGAGACGACTCACACACTCTACGATGGACAATGGATGATGGTGGTGGATGATGGTGTTGTGATGGTGGTGGGTGGTGGATGAAGTGTGAGAGAGGTGGTGTGCCAAGGGATGAGATGCAATGAATCCAAGCACTCCTATTTATAGGCTGAACAGAGAGCTGGACACGGCCCCGTGTCCGCTGGACACGGCCCCGTGTCTGTCTGACACTCTCTCTCCTCATTAATTGTAATTCGCAATTACAATAAATGCGCCTGCTGTACTTTCGACACGCCCCCGTGTCCGCTGGGCACGGCCCCGTGGTGGGCAATAGAAGCTTCTATAGATTTGTCTTTTCTGCTGCTTCTTGGGCACGCCCCCGTGCTGGCTGAGCACGGGGCGTGTTCAGTCATCTGACTTCTCTAATTTGCTTTGGAAGGTGCCGTTGAGGGGTCGGCCAGTCCACTAATGTTCCTTTCCTTGTATTTATGTTGGATTTAGCTGTCTTTTTGCTTCTTTTGTGTTTTTGAGCTCATTTAATCCTGAAAATACAAAAGGAAGACAAAAACACTCTTTTTCCAATATTAGTACTTAAAAAGGGTTAGTTTTATGCCTTGTTTGATGTAATTTATATGTTGCATTTTGCACACATCAAATACCCCCACACTTGAACTTTTGCTTGTCCTCAAGCAAAACTCTTTAATATGTGGCTTACACTCCCAAATGGAATAGGTAGAAGAGAAGGTTTTGGGCTTGTCGTAGAGTGTCGGGATGTCCAAGATCTTTTTGGGTTTTATTTTTATTTATTTACACTCCTATTCGTAATGATTTATTTAGAACGTTTCATAGGAGAAATTACTTATTTGGGCATAACATGCCTTTTTAAAATTCCATTTATATACAAGTTCACATACCTCACGGGAAAAATCACTCACACTCGGCCGAAGGTGTATTTTTAGTGAATCACTCGAGAGCGGCATGAAACTTATTCCTACCATAGGCTTGCCAAGCAATCAATCCTCCTCCTTTTTAACTTTTATACCTTTGTAAATATCAAGAGGACTTTGTGGGTTAAGGGTTAGGCTTGGGTTAAAGGTAGGTGGTTGGGAAAGTGGTTAGTGGTTAGTAGAAAAAGGGCGAAAAGGCGTAACAAGTGTCGGTTTTCGTAGGACTTTCTATTTTTGTAACTTTTTATTTTAATGAAGCTTTTATTCAAACAAAGTTATTTTTGATGACTTTGTTTGTTTATTTTCTTTTTGCTTCATCAATAACACACAATTTTTTTTTTTTTTTTTGATCATACGAAAAACCGAACTTGTTACTAAAACAAAGGGTTAAAAATGAAAAAGGTTTTGGTGGGTAAAAGGGTTTTTTGGTTTGGGTGATGAAATGAAAAGGTTTAGGCTCAAAGGGGTTAACTAGGGGGATTTTTGGGTAGGTGGTAAAAGAAAAAGAAAAATAAAGGTGTAGAAATAAAAAAGGGTTAGTCCTAATGCCTCCATCATTTACTTACTCGGGTTTAAGTTGATAAGGACCGGGAATGTATCGTCATGGCAAGTTCTAGAGTCGTAAGAACCAAGCGGCTATTCACACAAGAAACGAAAAATGAGCATTTAGTCTAAAGATGTAAATTTGTATGCTCAATAAAGGCTCAAAACTCACTTTTGTGGGAATGGGTTTTTATGTGATCAAGTATATATAATCAAATTTTAACTAAGTTTGCCATGCCTTTTCATAATTTTCTTATGTTGGTTCTTTTTATCACTACGCTATCGGTTGTAAATTCTTAAAAATATAACCTTTTTGAGAACTTGAATTTCCCGAGTTAAACCTAGACAAGTAAAAAAAAAATGAAATTTTTGAAAAAATTTGGGGTGATTAGCGGTTCCAATAGAGTTTTGTGTAAGGCTTGTATTTAGGACTTGCAAAATTCAAGGTTTTAGCATTCCCCCCACACTTAAATTACACATTGTCCTCAATGTGTCCCAAAAATAAATTTTTAGGTTGATTAGATGTGTAAAATAGTGTTTAAAAAGCAAAAATTTGTGTTACTGGGCACTGAACACGGCCCCGTGTTATCCGGGCACGGCCCCGTGTTCAAGTGCCAGTAACAAAATTAAAATAAGAGAGACAGAAGTCTGGACACGGGGGCGTGTTGGGTGAACACGGCCCGTGTCCAGGTACCTGAACTGGGCGTTTTTCTGCAGGTGGTTCGGCACGGGGCCGTGTTGGTTAGGCACAGCCCGTGTTGAACCTTCTGAAATGGAGAGAATTGTCGGGTTGTCTTGTTCTTGTGCATGAGTTCATTTTTCTCATTCCCCTTTTCATCCTTTACCACCATGAGTGTGTTTTATTCCTGAAAATTAAAACTAACTAGAAAACATAAAAATTAATCTAAATTAACTAAGGATAGTTCCGTGGAATGCCTCCATGGTGCGCCACGTTTATAAGGGTCCTTGGCTAGACCCGAAGCCTGGTCATATGTTACCCAAGTGGGATGTGTTGCATCCCATGTTACACCGTCGGAGAGCGTCATCCAAGCTTGAGTCTATGACCTTCATGTAGTTGACCGGATCTTCTTCCTCTACTCGCTTTCCACATTCAAATTTCACTTCCTCATCCCCAAACTTCAATGTTAGAGTTCCGTCATTCATATCCACCAATGCTTGGGCGGTGGCTAGAAATGGCCTCCCGAGGATGAGAGGGACATCGGTGTCTTCTTCCATGTCTAGGATGACAAAGTCGGTTGGAAAGACGAATTTGTCAACCTTGACTAGCAGATTCTCGGCAACACCTTGTGGGAATTTGACGGACCTGTCGGCGAGTTGTATGCTCATCTTTGTAGGGCTTGTTGTTCCTAGGCCGAGTCGCTTGAACATTGATGTGGGCATGAGGTTGATGCTAGCCCCAAGATCGGCTAAAGCATTTCGGACGGGAGACTTCCCAATCGAACAAGGGATTGTGAAGCTCCCGGGGTCGATTTTCTTTTGTGGAAGTTTGTTGAGTACTAAAGCTGAGCATTCTTCGCCTAAGTTAACTAATTGCAATGATTCAATTTTCCTTTTGTGAGTGAGGAAATCCCTCATGAATTTTGCATATTTAGGCATTTGGGTTAGGACCTCAATAAAAGGAATATTAACATGCAATTGTTTTAGTAAACTTTCGAACTTTGCGAATTGCTCATCGGCCTTTTGACGATTTAACCTACCGGGGTACGGAATTGGAGGAGTCTTGGTGGCCTCTTGATTTGGTGTAGAAGCCTTTTCTGGCGCAGGAGGAGTCATAGGCTGGCTAGAATGGCTTCCTTCATTTGGCGGCAATGGAGCATCCTCGGGACCCACGGTTCGATTTCTTAATGTGATGAGATGTACTTGTGCCTTTGGGTTCGTTTCGGTATTACTAGGTAACGCGCCTTGTGGTCTCTCGGAGAAATTTTGAGCTAGTTGATTTAATTGTTTTTCAACGTTTTGAATGCTAGCTTGTTGATTTTTGAAATTCGATTCCAATTGTTGAAATCGATCCGAGTTTTTCTTTTCAGTGTCAGAGATGAGGCGAGATACAGTATCTTCAAGCCTTTCTCTTCCACCTTGTTGTTGAGAGAAATTTTGCGGTTGTTGAAAATTAGTTTGTTGGTTTTGTTGGTTACTACTATTACCGGGATCTCTCCAACCAAGATTTGGGTGGTTACGCCATCCTTGGTTGTAGGTACCCGTTGGAGGACCCGACGGCCTAGGTCTATTATCCATGTAGTTTACCGTTTCTGTTTGTTCATCTAATTCTTTCATACAACTCCAATTTTCATGTGACCCACCACACCCTTCACAAGCCACAACCGAGGCCACTTTTGTCATTTCTAGCTTTTTGATTTTTGAAGAGAGGGCCTCGATTTGGGCTTGTAAAGAGGTGCTTTCATCAACCTTATGGGCGCCCGGGGCAATAGATTTATTACCTCGGGGAGTGTGCCATTGAAAATTGGTTTGAGCAATTTCCTCAATTTGGTTATATATTTCATTTGGGCGACGATTACCTAAAAGTCCCCCGGAGCTTGAATCAAGTGTTTGTCTTGTGTGTGGCAACAACCCATTGTAGAAAGTGGATACTTGTTGCCACACCGCTAGACCGTGATGAGGACACTTTCTTAGAAGCTCCTTGAACCTTTCCCAAGTTTCATATAAGGATTCCCCATCCTCTTGTGAGTATGTATTAATTTCAGTCATTAATTTAGCCGTTTTAGCAGGAGGGAAATACTTATATAGAAACTTTTGGGCAAGTTCATCCCAAGTGTTTACCGATCCAACTGGGAGGGTGTTAAGCCAAGCCTTAGCTTGGTCTTTTAGTGAAAATGGAAACATTCGAAGGCGGATGGCGTCATTTGATGCTCCATTGATCCGAAAGGTATCACATATTTCTAAGAAGTTAGTAATATGTAGATGGGGATCCTCGTCCGTAAGCCCGTGGAAGGTTGCGGAGTTTTGGAGCATTTGTATCAAATGCGGCCGAAGTTCGAAGTTATTGGCTTCGACATTCGGTGCATTGATAGCGGCGCCGAGATTGCCTACGGTGGGCCGTAGGTAATCCATGAGGGTACGTTGGTCCGCCATCGGAAGTGGGTCCCCCGAAACTTTCTCTTGATTTTTGCCTTTAAGTCTTTTTCTGAGAAAGCGTTCGGGTTCTTCTAGAGGTTCTTTTATGTCTCTACTAGAACTGGAGCTCATGCACTACGTAGGAGGTTCAGACGTGGCGCCTAGGTTCCAAGTCCTGCAATAAAAACAGAAAAGAACGTTGGTCAGAACATTCACCACGGCCCCGTGCTCAGTGAACACGGCCCGTGTTCAGAGGCACAGTAATTGATTTCTGGATCCCTGTTACTGGGAGTTGGACACGACCCCGTGTTGCACCGACACGGCCCCGTGTTCAGCTCTCTGTAACTCAGAAAATAAAAACTGCCAGTGATGATGCTGGGCACGGCCCGTGTCTGACCGGGCACGGCCCGTGCTGAGCGCTGCAGAACCTGAAAACTAAGAAAAATCCTAAAAAAAATAAAAATAAAAGATGATTAGGCCGTTGATTCCTAACTTTCTTAAAATCCTTGTGTCCCCGGCAACGGCGCCAAAAACTTGATGCGTGTGAAGTGTTATATATATTAGGTGTATATTTTAAGCCCTTTTTAACACTTATTTTAGCCAAGTTTTAAATTTATAAAACACGATATTTCACTAACACTAAACACACATATGGGCAAGTGCACCCATCGTTGAGTGTAATATAGCGTTGGTAAGATACCGAGGTCGTCCAAGGACACAAGAGCTTTTAATACCGGTTTATCCTCAACGTCTAATCAAAATAAAAGTTTAGAAAAATGTTTTAAGCTAAAAAAATAAAAACTAACTAAAATGCTGAAAATAAAAATAAAAGAAAAACAGATAGACAAGATGAATCACTTGGTTCCGACTCGTATCTAGTATAACCTTTGATTACTTCCGCACTTTTGCACATAATTAAGAGATTATCTTAGTTATTGTAGTAGGCCCCTCTTTTGAAGGTGACGTTACCCTCACCCCAGTAGTTTGAGTCAGCAAGGATACAATCCTAAAAGGGTGGATTATTGGAAGATAATGAATTAAGTTATTAATGCAGTATTGTGGTAGGCCCCGCTTTTGGCGGTGACGTTACCCTCGGCTAAGTAGTCTGAGTCAGCAGGGATACAGTCCTAAATAGCCGGGTTATAGTATTAATAGTAGTTAACTTATGAGGGGATCAAAGAGTTTGGACCCCCGCCATCCAATACCGTGAAGCATTGAAGGAGGTCCTACTAAATTTGACCCAGGTCCATTGCAGGACCTCTAAACGCTGAACAATGGCAAGACCTTTACCAAACCGTTCCCTTAACCCCCGACCAGGTAGCCAACATACCTCCATATAGACCGTGGAGATATGAATGGTGAAAATCCTTTATTTTATATAGACAGTAAAATAATGCCAAGACACCACGGACAAACGATAAGGAAAGATCACCTTCAACATAAGTAACTAGTTATTAAAGTCATTAATACAAAACCAAATAAAAAGTGCAAAAGATTAGAAATAAAAAGTATTATACTAGACACTTTGTCTTCACCAAGTGATGTAAGAGACTTAGGCAAACATGGCCTTGATTGTCAAGAACTCTTACGATCAATCTTGGATCCCGAGACGACTCACACACTCTACGATGGACAATGGATGATGGTGGTGGATGATGGTGTTGTGATGGTGGTGGGTGGTGGATGAAGTGTGAGAGAGGTGGTGTGCCAAGGGATGAGATGCAATGAATCCAAGCACTCCTATTTATAGGCTGAACAGAGAGCTGGACACGGCCCCGTGTCCGCTGGACACGGCCCCGTGTCTGTCTGACACTCTCTCTCCTCATTAATTGTAATTCGCAATTACAATAAATGCGCCTGCTGTACTTTCGACACGCCCCCGTGTCCGCTGGGCACGGCCCCGTGGTGGGCAATAGAAGCTTCTATAGATTTGTCTTTTCTGCTGCTTCTTGGGCACGCCCCCGTGCTGGCTGAGCACGGGGCGTGTTCAGTCATCTGACTTCTCTAATTTGCTTTGGAAGGTGCCGTTGAGGGGTCGGCCAGTCCACTAATGTTCCTTTCCTTGTATTTATGTTGGATTTAGCTGTCTTTTTGCTTCTTTTGTGTTTTTGAGCTCATTTAATCCTGAAAATACAAAAGGAAGACAAAAACACTCTTTTTCCAATATTAGTACTTAAAAAGGGTTAGTTTTATGCCTTGTTTGATGTAATTTATATGTTGCATTTTGCATACATCAGCAGCAGCTTGTGAAAAAGGAAGATAGGCTTTCGGATCGAATGGTCTCCCATAAGGGTCTGTGAGAGGACCAGAAGGTTGAGCGGGCTTGGGTGGTGGTAGATAGGCTGTTGGATCAAATGGTCTCCCATAAGGATCTGTATTTGACACAAATGCGGTTTGAAGCTTAGGTTGCTGACTGGTACTAACTTCGGTGTTAATACCTCCAAAGTATATCTCGGGATTTTGGGGAACTGGAATTCGTTTTGCCATTCGAATTTCTTCTTCATCCTTGTTTTCAAGCTTCTGAACGAATTCATAAATACTAAGCGTATCTAAGACGCCAGTATGCTTTAGCAAGTCAATGAATTGACTCCACTTGGGTGGTAAAGCTACAACAAAACGCATGACCATTTCTTGTTGTGTAGCAGTAACCATGTATGAATGCATTTCATGAAGCAAATGATAGTACTGAGTAGCCATGTCATACAAGGTTTCATTTTCCATGAACAGAAATCCTTCAAATTCCTTCTTCAACAAGTCATGACGAATCTTTCTCGTTGCGGCATTTCCTTCTCCCCTAGCTTCCAAGACGTCCCACAAATTCTTTGTACTTGTAAAATACGCGAGATGATGATAGATATCCTTATGTAGTGCTTGCGTAAGGATAGCAAATGCTTTCTTCTCGAGATCATAAGCCTTTTTATCATTATCGCTCATTCCCGCCAAAGTAAGTGGATTGGAACCCGCTTCTTCGATAGCTACATTGTGCGGTGTAAAAAAGCACATCCACAATTCGGTATTTTGCCCTAGAATGTACGTATGAAAACGAATTTTCCATGATGGATAATCGTTCATATGATTCAATTTTGGTGGAGGATTATTGCTTCCCGTTTCACTCTCGCTCATGAGGAGACTTTGAATGCTATTGTTTTGATTTGCGACACATGCCCATTGATGTGCGGTAATTTCTTGTTTAGGCATTAAACCTTTGACCCATTGTGAAGGATCTTGTGGTGTATTTGAGTTATCACTCCAATCCCAAGGATTTGAGCTCATTTTGATGTTTTATAAAATACTATTTAAGTTAAAGGACAAATTTGTACGTTTTGAAATAGTTACAAACTCTCTGTGAAAAACACAAGGCACTGCCCACGAAGAATATGCTCCACGAAGAATAGGCTATACGAACAACAATTGTCATGAAGAACTATGATTCTTCGTTGACAGATAGAACCACGAAGATCCTGGTTTTCGTGAGACTGATTACCCACGAAGAATGATTCTTCGTTAAGTAGATTCTTCGTCAAAGTTGTTCGTGTATAAAGTTTTTCGTGAAATGGTTGGTGAGATTCTCCCTTTTACAGTAAGACACTTTTTCTGATTTTAAGAAAGGTGGTAGCTGGATATCCTAACATAGTTAAAAACAAACATTTGAAAGATTGCCTTTTTTCAGTAAATCTTTTGAATCTTATCCCTACCAACCAACTTCCAGTGACTTTTCCGGTTAAACGACTCGCCGGAAAGTTTGAAAAACTCATATTTTGCAAGAAATTTTAAGAAAAACGAAGTCCTAACATGTCTCCATGTGTTTTAACTGGGTTTTTGTAAAAATTATCTTCAAATAACAAGTTTTAACTAGGTTTTAAATACTTTTTCTGGAAAAACTTAATTTTCTTGTTTTCAAGTTCAAGAAACTTCACAACTTGCTCAAGCACAAAGTTTTGCTTGGTTTTAAACAAGGAAGAGAGCCAAAGCTCTGATACCACTTGTAGGTCCACTTGGAGGATCAAGATAACCTACTTCCTTGTTTGTTAACACAAATACGAGTGCGGAATCCACGTAGTTATTCAAACCGAAGCAAAGAAATGGAAAACACAAGTAACCAAAGATTCATAATCTTAGATTAAGTGAAGATAATCAGTACAACACATACACACAGTGCTTACAACTCTCAGGGACTCTCTTACAGAAATGAGTAGCAAGTGTCTGTTTATATTGGCCCAACACCTAGTAACCCTACGAAGAAGGTTACTAGGATTACGAACAACTTTCAGGCTCCACGAAGAATGGGGGTTCTTCGTGGACCATTCCAGCAGACAATCCATCACCACGAAGAATGGTTCTTCATGGTGAACAATCCTAATAAAGACCATTGTTCGTGAAACATGTAATCCCATGAAGAATAGGGGTTCTTCGTGGGGACCCTATACACAGACATAACTTGCAGCATACAGTAAGATCAAAACACATAAACAACTAACAGTTGCATACATGCAAACTGTTTTACAACGCTAACAAAGTAAACCTCATGCTAAGTCAAGATAGGAGGATATCTTGACTTGGCCGACTCGACCAAAACTATACAGACCGTAAATAAAGACCGTACAAATTACAACGTAAAAAGAACAAGCGACAGACACAAAACTGCACCAACATCTTTTTCGAAGATGGGTGCAAGGGTAGTGCCAGTCATCTTTGTTAGGGCTTCTTTGATACCCCTGATGTTAGCCTGAGTGTCTTTGTACCTTGCATCAACCATAACTCTGATAAGATTCATGTGGGAGTTATGTTGAATTTCAGCTAGTTCCCTTTGAGCAGCAAGAATAGGTTGAACTGAATTCCATAGTTCTTTGGTCCTGATACAAGGTTCCGAGTTACCCCAGGAACATATAAGTTATCATAAAGTTTAATACATAAACCAGTTTTCAAAAATAATTGTAATGTTCCTATGGCCTTCACTTCTAATTTTCAATCATCCCCAACTTTAGTGTTCTTTGGTTTCTTCCCAGCTTCCGGATTGAAAGGAATCCCTGAGTATAGTTGGTTACATGAACCACAGAACCAAGATCAAACCACCAAGAATTAGTAGGAACATTTAAATTAAAGGACTCAAGTATCATGAAAAAATCGTTACCTTTCTTAGCCAGCCACTCCTTGAAGTCAGGGCATTCCTTTTGCTTATGTCCAGTCTTCTTACAGAACTTGCAGTAGGGTTTGCCTAAGGAGTTCTTAGAGCTGGAAGGTGCACTTGTACTAGGATTGGGCCTTTGGACCTTGGAAGCATCCTTTCTTTGATAATTATTCTTCCTCTTCTTAGAGTTGGAGGTGGTGAAGTTTGTAACATCAGTAGTGCGATCCATCTTCATACGCACTTCCTCCTGCACGCACATAGCAACCAGCTCACTCATCATCCATTTGTCCTTCTGAGTGTTGTAATTGATCTTGAATGCTTCATAGGATGAAGGAAGCGAAGTGGTGATGAAGTGAACAAGAAAACCATCACTGATTTCCATCTCTAGCCCCTTCAACTTATTGGCCATGTCATGCATCATCATGATGTGTTCGCGAATGTCGCTCCTCTCGTCATACTTAGTTATCACCAGCTTGAGAATAAGAGTACTAGCGTGTGCTTTAAATTTCCCCTTGAATTGTGCCTCCACAGAAGCCAGGTAGGTTTTAGCATATTCGGAATCAGGAATAGCTCCTCTAATTGCATTGTGTATGGACTGCTTCATGAACATGAGAGACATGTGGTTACACCTAGTCCATTTTTCATGAATTATCTGCTCAGAAGCAGTACTTTGAGGAGTAAGGTCCGTTGGCTTATTCTCTCTTAGAGCATAATCAAAGTCCAGCAATCCAAGTGTAAGCATGAGGGCATCCTTCCATGCAGCAAAGTTATCACCAGTCAAAGGTGGAATCCCATAATTGGGTGATGATAGTGGAAATAAGATGAGTGAATTATGATACTAATCAAGAAGTCCTAATGTGATCTAAGGGCATTTTGTACTAAGGTAGGCATAAAAAATGACCAATTTAATTATGAAGCTATGATATTTTCTATTACTAACATCAAAATAATAAACTTAGTTAAATTCTACTTAAACGAAGACAAATCAGCTTTGGCCAGAAGTGTAATCATTTAAGCATGTGTGCAAAGTAATCGTGACAAATTAGCTTTGGCTAGAAATGAGACAATCACTTTAGTTATGCACTTGTTAAGTATGCTAGACATAAATGAATTAAATTAACTTTGGCCAGAAATTAAGACATTTCACGTTTGTAATGCATACTCAACATAGCTTTTATAATACTTGAATAATAAATAGATGCATCAAATCAGCTTTGGCCAGAAATTGATACATCAGAAGCTCATTCAAGTTAAGCTATTTTGGTTTTGTGAAAAATTATCTAATTCTGATTAAGTAATTAAGTGTTTACAAAACCAAGTATTTAATAGCCAAATTTTAGTTCACATTAACAGCCTAATAAAGTAATGAGGTTTCAAGTGAGATCTCGAGTAAGGTTTCGACTCAATATGAATCATTATGAGGTTTCGAATCATTAAGGTTTTGAGTCGCAACCACCTTGTTGCGAGTCGCAACCTCCTGGTTGCGAGTCACTAATGTCAGTCGAAATCTTAAGGTTTTGAGTAATGAATATTTATAAGATTTCGACTTTATAATGAGGTTTCGAGTCGCAACCAATTGATTGCTAGTCGAAATCTCAATCGCAATCTCAGTTGTCCTCATGTTTTAGTGAGATTTCGAATCGGAACCTTGGTCTCGAGTTATGAAGATTAAAACCTTTATGATTTCGAGTCGGAATCTTGGTCTCGAGTCATGAAGACTGAAACTTTTATGATTTCGATTCGGAATCTTATGGTTTCGAGTCGGAATCTTAAGACTTCAACTCGTTAAGGTTGGTCTCGAAACCTACTGTCAACAGCTGTTAGTGTGAAATATAACTGAAAACTTGAAATTTTAGGTATTGTGGGATAGTGTTTCCTGTTTTAGTGTTGATCTAAACTTATCAAAAGATTGCGAAAATTATAACTTGATTATCTTTTAACAGTTTTCGAATTTTAAGAGATATAATTCAGATCAAAACAGTAAAAAACACCCAAAAATCCAAATTACATTCCAAAACTTAAGGAATTTTCGAATTTTCCTAAGAACATGTGATGAACCCTAAAAATTTAAAACATAATTTTGGGATCTGAAACCTGAGTTTTAAGACCTCTATTAACAGATTTTGGACATTAATTTACCCATTATGATTTCGAGCCAATTTATCAAACATACTTTTCTGAAAACAGTGATTTCGGCACAATGGGACTCGAAAATAGCCGTGATTTTATAAGTTTTCAAAACTTTGTTTTCCAGATTTCAATCCCAGAATAATGGATATGAAAACAGAACTGATTTATCAACATATGCTCTGATACCACATGTTGATCAGTTCGGTTTAAACATAATGGAAAACATGAATAACATATCTATTACAGCAGACAAGCCAGCAGAGAATCCAGTCAGAGATGCAGCCATTGAGTTCGACATTCTTGTCAGAATGATCTGGTTCCTCCTTGGGATGTAAGATTATGATGGTGATGAAGTCCAAACTAGGGAAGGTTTCAATTAGGATAGAGAGCCGAAAGTGATGTTATGAGTTGTTAGGTTTGTGTAATTGTCTAACCCTTTATCTCTCTAATAATCTCCTTATATATACACCCAGGAGGAAACCTAATTAGTTAATAAGGGTAATATGGTCCATCAACAATTACCAACTAATTATTAATAGGTTATTAATATATTTTGATCCATATAATATAAATGATTATAATGGCTACAAGATTAAATATTACAGTAATAATATATTTAATCTCACAGCTATTACAGTCTTTTTGATCCAAAGCAACAACATCACCTTTATCAGCCTCTTTCACATCATCAACAATGACATTCACATGCTCACTATCTTTATCATTCTCAATGTTTAAAGAAACATTGACATCGTCAGTTTATTTACGTTCCTGTAGAACATACTAAGAAGTTATTTAGGGAAGAGGGGGTCCTCCCATTTCCCCCCACATTTTCCTGGTGTGCATTTGTTTTGTAACGTACAACATCAAAGAAAATGGTTTTAAAACAAACATACATCAAATGGAAATTAATGAAGACAAGGTACCATGCATTTTCTTGACAAAGAGTTCAAATTCTATTAAGTTGTGTTGTTCAAGCCTCAAGGATAGTTTGATTGAGGCCACGCTAGGTAAAAGCAGATATACATCTACTACATGCCTCATTTCTTGGTTTTGTAACTTCTAATATCTTCCCGTATCATATCATGGAAATGCATTTTCACTTGCAACTTTTGCACCAACATCCCATGCAGCATTCAGTGCCTAAAGTATTAAAAATCATCATTAGTAATACTAAACCTAAAATTTTCCTTCAGTTTGAAGATAACTAACTACCTACCTACCAAACAAACCATTCAGGGTCAACACATGTAAAGTTTAGAGCAGCTTCGCGCTTCTTTAACCTTATCGCAATTGGACCATAGCCATCATAGAATGCAACAATCCATTCAACAGCATGGCTAGTGGTTTCGTACCACCAATGCATACCTGATAACTGATCATCCATGAAATTTTTAGGAATCAGTTGGTTACAGATGGACCAATTTGGCAATGGCTAGGACCCTGTCACTATGCTCAATGAGATACTGGGAGTACCATTTAAAAAAAACTACCACACGGGCGATTGTAGTCACCAATATCACAAAAGAATTTTGCATTACAGGTGGTGTACCTAGTTCACAACTACAATATCCTTATCCCCAAATTACCCTTGCACCTAAAAATTATACAATTAGTTGACGGATTAAATGTTTTTCTCAAATAAGAATATTTTGTACATTTGTATGCAATGGTATCTTGAATAAACCTTAATTTTTTTACCAATCAAGTTCATCATCACAAATTGTTGAAGTAACTTCGTGTCGATGAACATCAATTACCACAAAATTTCAATTTCTTCTTAAGAAAGTCACATATCTTCTTATCAAGAATTGAAATATGGATTAAATTTCAATTTCTTCTAAAGATTTTGTGTCCAAATGTAGGCCTTTAGATGTTAATTGTCGTCTAGTGATTTAACTACTTCTATGAGGAGGCCTTTGCAGCATAAATTGAGGACTGATTGGATGGCACAGAGACGCTGAATTTGGTTGTAGTTGGTGGGGTTGAAGGAGGGCACTGTAAAAGAAGACACCATGTTACAAGAAAGGTGTTGTTTTGTTGTGGATGGTGAACTTCATTCTCGTTATTGGTAGCGATGGTTACTTGAGCTTGCTGTGATCAGCGCGAGGGTGTTTGCAATTGAGTTTGGAAATGATTTACTAAGTTAAAAAAGTTATTGATAAAAAGTGTTTTTTATTTTGGTTTATTAAGAAGTAATAAAAATTGTTTTTTCAAAAGAGTTAAGTACCATTTTCGTCCCTGTGGTTTGCCCAAACACCTCAAAAACACAAATATAAAACCATACAAAATATTAGACAAGAAAAGATATAAAAAATAAAATAAAAATATATGAAAATATTGAATTGAGATATTATTATTTTAACACCCCCACAATTCAATATTTGAACTCATTATGAAGTTTGAGCAAATGGCATGCTTTTTCATGGGAGTTAACCAACAAACATTTGGTAAAGATATCAGCAGCTTGCTCAAATGAAGCAACCCCTTCAATCCTAACAACACCTTTAGAAACTTTTTCTCGAAGGAAAAATAAGTCAATTTCAAAGTGTTTAGTCCTGTCATGAAAGATGAGATTTGCAGCTATGAAAACAACAGCAGTATTGTCACAATACAGAGGCACAGGAAGTTGAATTTGTACATTCAACTCTTTTAAAACTTTTGACAGCCAAATAAGTTCACATGTGGCAGCCCACATTGACCAGTATTCTGCCTTAGCAGATGACCAACTGCTTTTTGCTTTTCCACGAAATCAAATTAGAGCCCAAAAAAATACAAAATCCAGTAATGGATTTTCTTGACTCTAAACATTTTCCCCAATCAGAATTAGCAAAACCATTCAACTGAAAAAGTTTACTTTTTTCAAACAAAACTCCTTTACCAGGAGAACCTTTAAGATATCTCAAAACTCTTAAAGCAATTTTAAAATGAGCACTAAAAGGTTTATGCATATACTGGCTCGAATAATGCACAGCATATGCAATATCTGTACGTGTGTGAGATAAATAGATTAACTTTCCTACTAGCTTTTAATAAGCAGTAATATCACTTAAAGGAATGTTATCTGTTTCACATAAATGGGTCAAAACATTATTGGCTTCAATGGGACTGTTAACAGATTTACACCCAGTTAACTCATATTCAGCAAGTAAATCAACACAGTATTTTCTTTGGGATAAACATAGACCCCTATTGTTCCTAAGAACCTCAATACCCAAAAAATACTTCAACTGACCCAGATCTTTAATCAAGAACTTAGTTTCTAAGTGATTTTTAACATTGGCAATTTCATCCAACCAATCACCAGTAATAATGATATCATCCACATACACAATTAAAATCACACAACCAGAATTACTTGTTTTGACAAACATGGAATGATCATATTTGCTTTAACAAAACTTCAACTCAGTCATAACAGCGATAAGTTTCTCATTCCACATCCTGGGGCTTGTTTAAGACCATATAAAGACTAGATTTTTTAAGTCTACAGACCTTAGAACTAGATTGAGAAACATACCCTTCAGGAAGTTGCATATAAACATCCTCATGTAAATCACCATATAAGAAAGCATTATAAACATACAGTTGACATACATTCCAATCATTTTGGATAGCCAAAGAAATAACACATCTAATGGTGACTATCTTTACACCAGGTGAAAAAGTATCAAAAAAGTCAATGCCTTCTTTTTTACTATACCTATTAGCTAACTAGCCTTGTACCTATCATCATCATCACCGTCATCATACTCAGTAAATCCCACCAATAGCAAAGCTAGGGTATGGTCTGGGGAGGGTAAGATGTAGATAGTCTTACCTCTACCCCGTAGTACTAGAGAGGCTGCTTCCAGTGAGACCCCAGGCTCGATTGTAGTTTTGCATCAAGCCTTGGACATAAGGCACATAACACTCAGCAGCAATTAAGACAAAGGCCGATTAGTGCATGTAGTCCCTTGTCTTTCGGCTATCAACGCCACCACATGATGCATGATTAGCCTTGTACCTATCAATTTATCCTATTGATTTATATTTACCCTTATAAATCCACCTACAACCTATAGCCTTTCTATTAAAAGGCAAATCAACAATTTCCCAAGTACTATTTATGTGCAAAGCTTCCAATTCATTATTCATGGCCACAACCCAGTTATTATCAGTTATAGCTTTAGAAAAACTCTTAGGTTCAGAACTTTTATTCAGCACAGAAGTAAAGCACAAATTAATTAGGAGAAAGATTAGCATAATTCAAGACTTTTTCAAGACCATATTTAAGATTCCCTTCAACCACAAAATCATTAAGTTTAGAAGGAAATTTAACATTTCGAGATGATCTCATAGGAACAGTATTAGTTTGCTCTATATCATCTCCCTCATAATTTACATCTTCCTCATTTCTAGTAACATGCTCTGCCCTACCTAAATCTGGAACAGAAGTGCTTGGCTGCCAATCTTCAGCCATGCCTAAGTCACTAACTGTTTCAGAATTGGACTGCTGAGATTCATGTCTAGTAACATGCTCCTCCTACAACATATAGCATTTTTATTAAAAGGCTAATCAACAATTTCCCAAGTATCATTTATGTGCAAAGCTTCCAATTCATATTCATGGCCACAACCCAGTTATTATCAGTTATAGCTTCATAAAAACTCTTAGGTTCAGAACTTTTATTAAGCACAGAAGTAGAGCACAAACTATCAGGAGAAAGATTAGCATAATTCAAGACTTTTTCAAGACCATATTTAACATTCCCTTCAACCACAAAATCATTAACTTTATAAGGAAATTTAACATTTCGAGATGATCTCATAGGAACAGTATTAGTTTGCTCTATATCATCTCCCTCATAATTTACACCTTCCTCATTTCTAGTAACATGCACTGCCCTGCCCAAATCTGGAACAGAAGTGCTTGGCCGCCGATCTTCAGCCATGCCTAAGTCACTAACTGTTTCAGAATTGGACTGCTGAGATTCATGTTTAGATGGGGTAGTTATTATGTTCTCATCATTGGTAGTAGAGTCAAACTCATGATTTTGGATGACATTTTGTTCAAGTACATTCAGTAAGAGATTCTGAATCAGGCAATAATATCTTATCCTTAAAGGGAAACACAGTTTCATAAAACCTAACATCCCTAGAATAAAACATCACCCTATGATCCAGACTCCAAAGCTTATATCCCTTATTTTCATTTGAGTATCCAACCAAAACACATTTTTCAACATTACTATTAAACTTATCAGAGTTGTTTAACACAGTATTGAAACAAAGACAACCTACAACCCTAAGTTAACTCAAAAGAGGAGCAAAACCAAACACAAAATCATAAGGATATTTCCCACTTAAGATAGATGAATGAGTCATTTTAATCAAATAAGTAGCAGTTAGAACACATTCAGCCCAAAACTTTAGAGGAAAACCCCCTTGAAACAGTAAAGCCCTAGCAACATTCAACAAATGCCTATATTTCCTCTCCATTATACCATTTTGTTGTGGGGTATGAACACATGAGGTTTGATGAACAATACCATTTGTATAACAAAACTCAATCATTTGTTTATTTATGAATTATGTACCATTGTCACTTCTGAAAGCTTTAATCGACTTACTAAACTGGGTTTTAAGCATATTATAAAAACCTTTAACATGATAAAAAAAACTTCATCATTTGACTTTATGAGATAAACCCACACAACTCTAGTAAAATCATCAACAACAGTAAGAAAGTATTTGAAACCATTTTTAATCTGGACTCTATAAGGATCACACACATCAAGATGAATTAACTATCCCAACATTTTTGTTCTATGACTACTTAGAGGGAAAGGTTCTCTATGTTGTTTAGCTCTATGACATGTTTCACAAGGTTCTAACACACTACCAGTTTTAATATTTAATCTATCCTTTAACATATGTAAGACAGGTTTAGCAGGATGGCCTAACCTAGCATGCCAAAGATTCACATCACAACTAGCATTACACACCTTGTTAGAAATAAAAGAACTACCACATAAATAGAGACCATCAAACTGATTACCAATCACTTGGACTTTCTTTGTTTGAGAATCCTAAATATAACAATTATGTTTATCAAAAGAAACAGTAAGTTTACAGTCTTTAGCAAGTTTATGAACAGAAACCAAATTAACACAATAATCAGGCACAACAAACACATCATATAACACAACCTTATCACTAAGTTTAGTATCACCAATTTTAGTAACTAAGGCACTTGTGCCATTAGGATTTTTAACCTTAATATTATATTCAGTGACATCCATCTGTTTATAAGACCATCATCAGACATAACCATATGTTGATTAGCCCTAGAATCAATAATCCACCCTACTTATTTCCCATTACTAACAAAATTTGAAAAGCAGTAAACATGTTTTTTTTATCATAAGTAGGTTTAACAGACATACTAGCAAAGCTATTCAAGCACATAGAATTAGCACACTTACTAGCAAAACCACTACTCCGAGGATCACCTTTGGACTTATCATTCAAGAGACTAAGCAACTAAGCTATCTGATCATTGATCAAAGAACTCACAGTTAATGAAGTATCAGTATTATCAACAACAACATTATTACTAACCTTGTTACCCTTGTTCCCACCAGTTTTTTGACTTCATCCAAGAAGGATAGCCAACAAGTTTAAAACACCTCTCAATAGTATGACCAGTCTTGTTGCAATGAGAACACTTAAGATTAGGGTTAGAAGTCCTAACACCTTTTTTCTTTGGATCAACAAACTGACTAGTTTAGCAGCAAAACCAACAACACTATTAGGTGTTTTACAGAAACATTTTTAGTATGAAGATGAGACTCTTCTCTTGAAATAATAGAAAAAGCAGCCTTCACAAAAGGAAGTGTTTCTCTGGTTAAAAGATTTTTCTAACAGACTCGTATGCACTATCAAGACTTATTAAGAACTGCACCAGTTTAATAAGATGATTGAAATCATTAAACTGTTTAGATGCATCACATAAACAAGCAGGTAAGGCAAGTAACTGATCTAATTGCTTCCTCATACAATTCAACTTATGATAATACTCAGAAACAGACATGCTATTCTGACTAAAAGAATTAATTTTCTGATATAGATTAAACACAACAGACCCGTCTATCTTATCATAAGTTTCTTATAAATCCTTCCACACATCAGAAGCAAGTTTAGAGTGAACCAGACCAAGATACAATTCTTCAGACACAGAATTAGGAATCCAAGTAAGAACAATTGAGTTGCACCTATCCCATTGCCTACCCAAAACATCATCAGTAGTAGACCTACAACAGGTACCATCAACAAACCCTATTTTGTTCTTAACTTGTAAAGCAAGGTTCATAGGATTAGACCAGACCCTATAATTTTTTGTGCCCTTAAGTTTAATAGTTACTATGGACAGATTAGCACAATCACTAGGATGAAGAAACAACAGATCACCAGCATCAATCTTGCTAACCAGAGTAGCACTGGTAGATGTCATAGTATCAGTAGTGGTAATCACATCATCACCAGCCACAGCAATCAATCAAGAAACAAACAGACTAACACAGAACAGTGAAAACAAAATAACAATCAGGAAACAAACATAATAACAAACCGACTAGCATAGAACAAGACACAGTCAAGAACCAATCAGATAATCAAACAGAATAACACAAAACAGTCACAAAAAATAATGACCAGCGAAACTAGGACAGCGGTCTAATCAGAGGTTCGTCACTCAAAAGGTGCCTCCGCAGACAATATCCAAGAAGCTATAGACACTCAAGACCAAACAAAAACAAATGAAACATAGTGAACCCTCTCTGTATCCCAATAATCAAACCGGTCTTGCTAAACCCAGTATCAATATGCCTAGACACACAGACTCAGTGATGCAAAAAACAAAAATACAAGAAAGAGATAGAACAATCTCACAGCGGGTGCGTATAACTCCAGCAAATCAGACTTGTAACGTTCACTTAGGGTTATAAGAACCTGATCAGAAGATAATCACAAAAGTTCTGTTGGTTTGCCCTATAAAAGAGACCAATGAGAACCTTCTTCAAGAACACCAGAAAACCCTAGAAATTAGGGTTTCAATCTCCAGAGAGGAACGAACTCCAAGAAGACAAGAACCACCAGATCTGGAATCGGCAGAACCCACCGGAACTACCAAGACTCTAACGATCACTAGAAATCACCCAGACCTAACCGGATCTAAGAGAAAATTCTTGAACACAGCGGAAGACAGTAACCCTAAGAGCACCTAGAGCTCTAATACCATGTCAAAAACACAGTATGAACAAGATCGTACCCAAACCAATGATTTTATTCCCAAACGAATATTCAGAACACTATAATCACTAAAAAAAGAACTCACAACTCTCACCGGATCATCAACACAATGATTTGTACAATATGAAAACAAATACTCACAAGATTAGTGAATTAGAATGATTCACAAGATCAAACCCTAGTTTCTGAGAGAGAAGCCAGAGAACAATAATAGATGAGAGAGAAACACATTAGAGGATATGAGATTGAGATATCTCTGAACTCAGCCACAAAAGACTTTATATAGCCTAGCCAAAGGCTTCACGAGCCAAACAACAACCATGAAACAAGAAGCCCACAAGACATCTTCCAGCAGCTAAGCCCAAACACTTTCAGCAACAAGCCTAAACACCTCAAAAACAAAAATATAAAACCAAACAAAATATTATACAAGAAAACATATAAAAAATAAAAAAATATATATGAAAATATTGAATTGAGATATTATTTTAACAGGCGGCATAGTGGGTTGACACAGTAGCTTGTTTGGCTGCTGGTTTGGGTCGCAAGGTGTTTCAACACATACATATCAACAATAGAAGACAAAGTCAAAGAGGTTGATCCTATTAGGCGTTGTCGCGAAACAATTTGAATTGGCTGAAACTATTGGCACACCAAGTGTGCCTATTTGCACACTTTAGAGTTTATATACGCTGCATATACGGTTGCAAAAGAATCAGTGTCTGACTGAGTTCAGTTCTTGTCTGGCTGCTCCTATACGCTGTGTATAGACCTATACGCAGCGTATATAAAGAGTCAAAAAGACAATATTTTATAAATGTTTCTAAAAAACTACCCTTTATATACGCTGCGTATAGGCCTATACGCAGCGTATATAAATGGTCAAAAAGACAATTTTACCCCCTTTTGGGCTGCGTATAGCCCCCAATCTAGGAGTAAAATGGTCTTTTTTACTATACGTCGCGTATAGCCCTGTACGTGGCGTATATATGGGACAAGTTTGGTTAAAAAGAACATTTTACCCTGGGTTGGGGGCTATACGCAGCCCAAACCAGGGGTAAAATTGTCTTTTTGACCCTTTATATACGCTGCATATAGACCTATATGCAGCGTATATAAATGGTATTTTTTAGAAACATTTATACATGTATTAATCGTTTTAGTAAAGTTTTATAAAAAAAAGTTTTCTGTATTAAATAAATAAAAAGTAAGTATTTCTAACAAACTTTTTTATACAACATTAATCATTTTTTACGATACATATCATATCGTATCGTATAGGTGTAGAATAGGTCACGTATTGACCTCGTATAAGCCTATAAGTGTGATATCGTATCGTATAGTGTAGTATAAGTCTCGTATAGAACTATAGATGTAGTATCGTAGGCATATAGAAGACCTATAAGGGACCTATACGAGACTTATACTACATTATACGATATGATATGATACGATACGATACGATATAACACCCGTATAGGCCTATAGGTGTAGTATAGGTCTCGTATAGTAATATAGGTGGGTTGTGGTCCCGTGTAAGCCTATAGGCATATACAAGATCTATAGGGAGCGTATACGAAACTTATACTATACACTATACGATACGATGCAATACGATACAATACAATAGGATACCATACAACATCCGTATAAGCCTATAGGTGTAGTATAGGTCCCGTATAGGCCTATAGGCATATACAAGACATATACGACACTTATACTACACCTATAGGCCTACGTGGGAACTATAATACATCCATAGGCCTATACGAGACCTATAAGCCTATACGGGACCTATACAATACTTATACTACACCATATGATACGATACTACACATATAGGCCTATACGAGATGATAGTACATATATATGCCTATACATGACTTATGCTACACTATACTATACGATACAATACGATACAATATTATATTACACGTATGGGCCTATACTCCGCACTTTCGCGCTCGTTACTCTCGTTACGCCTAGCACCAAAGATTCGGATCATAATGTTAACTGTATCGCGTACTACGCTACATCGCATATTTTCGCACTACATCGCTTATTACACACGCTATATCGCACATCACAACGCTTACGCTTATAATGCTTATGCTTACACTACTACATCACGTGAGTATTTAAATTACTTGCTCGCTCTCGCATAAACTCAACACAAACTCGAAACGCAGTTGCTTATATATATTATATTATAGTATTAGTTATATATATATTATACTCTATGTGAATCGAGACTCTAAGACGCAATGTAACGCAATACTTAATGCCTTGCTAAAATACTTAAAGTACTCGCACTAACTAACGCAACAAAACGCATCAAACGAGCATTCTATACACGAAACGGAAACCTTTTACACCAAACTGGTAGCCTCGTACGAAGACACCCGGTTTCGTACGAAGCCACTGGCTTCGTACGAAGGCAGGGCCTTCGCACAAGACCACCAGCCCTCTTCTATAAATACCCAGCCACTACCAAAACGCTGCCGAATTGTTGTCCAACTGTTTTCAAGTAAGATTTCATTTTTACACAATTACACAACATTTTCCACTACAATTTCCCACAAGATTCACTTCGATTTCATCCAAACTTCATGGTTTTCATCTAAAAACTTCATATTTTTCATATAAACTCCAACTTTTTCATCTAAACTTCTTTATTTTCACACAAATCTTCATCTTTTTCATTGAATCTTCTTATTTCACCACGGATATACACTTAACCGAGGGTATTGGGCCTAGCCTCAGCTTCCCAAGTTAGAAATCTACAGATTTCACACTCATCAAGGGTTAGACCTAGGTAAAAACCCTTTAAAACCCCTTTAAAAGTTGATTTCACACTAAAACCGGACATAAAACGGCATATATTTCGTTCACTGGATAGTGGGACGAGGTAGTTTCGAAACCGTCTCGAATAGGAATCGAAAATACATCCGATTCAGACGAAAACACAACTCCGAACGCCAAGAAAAAGCCACGAATGCGAGCTGGACTGTTCTGTACGAAGCCTGGCTTCGTACGAAGGCAATGGTTTCGCACAACCCAGTCCAATTCCCACCCGTGACTTGAACCAAGACCTCTCCGGCCTAAGTTTAATCAGTAGCTTAAGGTTGGAGGGATGAACACTCGATTTCTCGAAGCACGACGCAAAGAACACTCGATTTTGGAACACGGAACAAGCCAACTGTGCGAAGCCACCACCTTCGTACGAAGGCACGCCTTCGTACCACCAGCTTCATACAAGGGGCCTGTTCATCACTCGACACTCCGATTCAATTGTTTCAGCACTTTGGAGGACGTACGCACTTCTGTTCCCGTACGCAGGCTGATCCGGCGCTCTCCCCACTTAATTCCAGACTGTGTTTACTTTCAAAGCACGCATGTTAGTATACTTGACCCCTTTTCGCTTTAAACCGCACCTTTTGGGGTGTAACATACGTTCATACATAAACACACTTATCAAAACACACTACATGCTTAAACTGATTATCACACGCGAATGACCAATATACATATTTACACGTGATACTTGATACATATGTGCTGGGACTTTTACTTGTTGATGTTCCACCTTAGCTAGTATGGTACTCTAGTTCGATTCACACCCGATGGGGTCTAGTTAAGGAACTTCACACCTCTCCTTCCCAGTCATCTCGGGACTTAGCTTGAGTGTTTGTCTTGTTAGTATATATGTTGTGTTGTATCTCGTTTATGTATGTGGAAATTCGTAATGCTTTTATCTATGTTACTATTATATCAAAACTGTATACTCGCCAATACATTTTTGTATTGACATTATTTTAACATATGCTGCAGGTTGATCGCATGTTATCTCGAATCAAGATTAGGTTACTTTAGAAACCCACCTAAATCTAAGTTGTTGGATTTGTATTGTTAGAGAGACATGAAATATGTATGACTTTATGGGATAATGAACTTGTTAAATATTGTTGCTAAATTAGTCGTTATGGATTCTCTTGAGCAATCTGATTCGCTTAGTGCGCGCCTCGATGATTCCGCCATCGGTTGGGGTGTGACATATACGAGATTTATACTATACTATATGATACGATACTACGTCCATAGACATATACGGGACCTGTATTATACTATACGATATAATACTTAACAATGTTTTTTTACTACATTATACGATACGATAGGATGCAATATTATATTACACGTATAGGCCTACACGAGATTTATACTACACTATATGATACGATACTACATTCATAGGCCTATACGAGATATATATTATACTATACGATAGAATACTTAACAATGTTTTTTATTTATCTATTATTAAAAATTACTTATTATAAAAGTTTGCTAAAACAATAAATAATATATAACAATGTTTCTTAAAAAAAAACTACCATTTATATACGCTGCGTATAGGCCTATGCGTGGCGTATATAAATGGATAAATTCCCACATCATATCAGAGATTCTCTTGGAAATTGAAAAAGGGTAGCTATACGTCGCGTATAGACCTATAAGCGACGTATATAAAGGTAGGGTTTGGTGTGCAGATAGGCATTTTGGTGTGCAAATATATACACCCTTTGAATTTAATTTTAAAATTTGAAATTTAATATTAATGCTAATATATATTAAGCTTAGAAAGTTGTGTAAACCCCCTCTACTCACCATAACTGTACCTGCTACTTCTAAACTAATTTACTAATTCTCCCACTAAAGGCCTCATTACTCCACCGTAACTATAGTTGCTATGTATATAAGGAATGTTGTTAACAGAAATAAACTAGCAAGTATTGATAACTAGAGATGATTATATTAGTTTTATAGGGTGTTTAAATGTGAGATATGGAACTGGTTATTGCAACTTTAGTTTTCTAATGTTTGGATTCACTTGTTGTCATTCTAATTATCTATTACTAGATGTCAAATAATCACTTTTACTTGCTTATTAGACCACCATTTTGATACGAACCAAATCGTTATTCAAATGGTCCAAAGAAATAAGATAAGAACTTAAAGAATTCTAAAGGGATTCAAGACTAATTCATCATTTACATTCATAATAAAACACTAAACACACATGCCTATTTATAAGTGTAACACCCCAATCGCGTAATACAACAACACGTGGCGGAAAACATTGGGGAGTCACATTACAAATTGTTTCATAACACATGGCTCATAAAGTTTTGTTTTATTGAGTTAATAGTTTTCATTGTTTTGGAGAATACAATTAATACACAACAATTGTCTTGTAAGTTTTAAAGTCACTAAGTCCCAAGTCTGCCCTATGTGAAGCATGCTCAAAGTCAAACATAAGCACCTGAAAACATGTGAAAATAGGTACGTCATCATAAAAATGCCTGTGAGTAACATAGGTTTTATTGTTGAGGATTCATGGCTTTGATTTTTGTTAAAAGATATGTTTAACTAAAAAGTAGCCATGAACCTTTGTAAAAAAATGTTTTCTTTTGTAAAATCATATGAGAATCAATGTGAAAATCAAATGATTTAAAATAAATAATACATGGTTAAATAAATAACCAAATGAAAATGAATTGTGTAAAATATGTCATGTCTTGAAATAAAGTATCAAGTCTTGTGTAAAAGATGTTGTGTCTTGTATAAAAATGACATGTCTTGTCTTTGTCGAAGTAGTTTAAATAACGCCACGATATGTAATGTAATAAAAGCACTTATATATAAGAAGTACCAGCGGCGTATCCACCATGCTTTTATCACATTACACACGTCTCGTTGTTTAAATTACTTAACAATAAACCACCAAATAATGTCTAATGTCAAGTATAAACCATGTTTAGTATAACAAATGTCAAGTAACAACCAATGTCTTGTATGGCAAGTAAAAAGTCTTTACTCAAAACACATGTAATAATGTCATGTATAACCAATATCGTGTGTAACCAAATGTCATGTACAAAACAATGTCTTTGAAAAACAAAAGTTTATGTCAAAAGTTATGTTTTGGAAACCAATGATTTTATCGATATGAACATTTATATGGTTTGTTAACATATACATTCAAGACTTGTTGTCTGTCAGATAAACCCTTATAAAGACAAAGGTTTATCAATGTTCATCGGGTTCTGTCATTCCCCAGATGGATACTTCCAAACAAACTAGAAAGCGGGAATGAGGTTATCAAACCTATGGTAAACCATACATACTACCGGTCAGCGGGATAATGTTAATGAATGTATCTAGTCTCGTTTAACATACCAAAATGTCATAATCAATGTGAGCATGTCATGTAAAATATCTTAGTAAACCATGTACTAGGGGTTTGCTAAGTCAACATACTAAGTAGGGTGTTCATGAAATCAAGGTGCTAGATATGCTAAGTCAACATATGAAGCAAAATGGGTCCTTGAAATCAATGTGCTAGGTATGCTAAGTCAACATACGAAGCAAAATGTAATGTAAATCAATGTGCTCATATGCTAAGTAACATATGCCGCAAAAGTGTCCTTGAAATCAATGTGCTAGCATGCTAAGTCAACATACATAGCAAAACATAATTGGAATCATGTACTATATGTGTACTAGATGAACATAGCATGTATATGTCATGAAAGCATGAAAGTAACATATAGGCACAAGTGTTTCACCCCAAAATATTTACAAAAAGTAAAATAGGGGTCTATGTACTCACTTGGGATTGCAAAGTATCCTTGAATCAAGTGAAGTAACAAGCTCGGGAAATCAAGGAATCAAATGGCACCTAGTATCGATAACTATGTTAATAATCGAGTCCTAAACCGATGGATCAGATAGAATGAAGTTCTATAAATCAAATGAGTATTGTAACTCATATGGCATGATTTAATAGACTTAACATTCTGATTAGAATGAAATCCTAAGTGCTTTTGACCCATTACGACTCGTTAAGGTAGTTTACGCTACTTTAACATGTCGTTTGCGTAAATATAAGGTCGGATGGTTATATATGTCATATGATATGTCCTATATGCCCAAACATGTTTAAAAATGTTATCACATCAGTTTAGATGTCAAAAGTTTGATTACATATACTAAAAATGAATTTATGCTCAAAAAGAGCATTTTGGTCATTTATAGGGCATCTAAACGACTTAACAAATAACTAACCAAACGAAGTGACCATAAGGTATAACCTCTGGAGATTATTCCCTATACAAATATGGTCACAATATGTGTTTCTTAGGATCCTAATGATCGACCAAACGGGTTGGGTTCGAAAGTCTAAGCGGTGGTTAAGACCGCTTGACTTACGACCCTAAATAAGCACTAAACTAGAAGTGACAAGTTAAACATCTTAAAGCATGTTTTGTCACACCCTGACTTTTGCGGAAGCGTATGATGTGTGACTGGTTTAATATCATTGCATTCTATCATAATAAACAACTACATGATCAAAACGATGTTCATCCATTCATAAAATTTAAAGTATTACAAACACCAGTTACTTAAGTTTTAAAACACAACCTTCGACTAAGTCACAAACCAACAAAAGTGGATGACATCTAAACTTGAAATTTACTTCTAGAAATAACACACGCGCCCAAGATCCAACCTGTTACCTGAAATACATGTAATTTTGGAAAACATCAACGAAAGTTGAGCGAGTTCATGCGTTTTGTGTGAGTACTGGCAACTTGTAAACCTTTGAGAGACTCCTTTGAAAACAGGTATGAAAAGCATTTATGAACATATCAAATGATTGTTTTACAGGGACATTAAAGCATGTGAGGACATAGGGAGCACTCGAAATGAGTAGGCTTATACCCTTGTCGATTTCCCTCGACTATGTCGAATTCTCCTTCGACTATGTCAATTCACCTTGACTATGTCGATTCACCTCGACTATGTCGATTCACCTCGACGATGTCGATTCACCTCGACTGGGACACCGAAGCACTCAAGTGGTCACAAGTACCATGAGTGGGGTTCGGCCGTACCCGTTAGATCTAACCTTCGTCCCTAACTAAGAATTAATGGCATTTCAAATTTAGTCTATGCTCACATGATCTAATAGTTCATTTCACAGTCAAATCATACCGTTTAAACATTCGTAACATGTATTCCACCCCCGAGAGTTATAAAACCAAAAAAGTTAAGAGAAAAGGGGGACATGAACTCACTGTTTTGCGTCTTCGGTACTCGTAACTCAAATCTCGTCAGCAAACACGACTACCTACAATGTGCTAGTGTCTATTAGACGAACGGGCCGTGCCTTGCCTTAGTATTCATGTTCTTGAGTTACGTTTCTTCCATGTCTTCAATGTTATTCCAAGTTATAATTACTTGTTAAAATAATAAATATTTTAACTTTAAATTATGTTTTATTTTGGAATAAATGTTAAGCAATAATTTGTAACAATACTTCTCAAGTATTTGTTTTCATATTTCCTTCCCAATGATGGGGGTATTTCATACATGTATTTTCGTATTCTTGTATTTGTAGTTCCGAAATAATATATTTTCAAGTCTCACTTAGAAAATATATATAAACTTATTTTGTCCAAAAGTAATGTATTTCATGAAAATATATATATTTTCCCAAAAATCATATATCTTCTAAATATTCCAAGAAAATATATTTTAACTTCCCAATGATAATATATTTTCTCCTTGTCGAAAATATGATATACTTTGTAATAATAATAAAAATCATATTTTCATTTCTTGTATCCAAAATATCATTTACCAAAAATATATTTATAACGGCATTTTCCGGAATATTTTTTGTAAGTTACGTTCTTGCGTTCGGTTCCACAATATTAAGCGTGTAACTTATATATTTATTCCTTGTGATTTTTGGTAATATTTTTGGATTGTAATTTCTTGGTATTTTGTTAAGTCATATTATTTTAAATCCTAAAATAATATAACTATTACACCAAGTATACAAATAATCACACACAATGTGTCTTTAATGTAAATATATATTCTAAATACATATTTATCCATTTTTACTTATAAAAACCAACCTCCAATACTTGTATTTTTATAACAAAGTCTATGGCAAAGTTTATATTGAAACCATAGTTAAAACACACTTGTAAATATTTGTTTAGAAAATATTTTTCTAAGTGTTCATATTTTTAGAAAATTTTGCCATATTTCCCCTAAAATGGAGGTGTCCATGCTATCAAAGCATATCATTTTCTTTTCAAACTCATCACAAACAATCAACAATCGATCTACACTTACCAAGTGCTAAAACAAAGCTATCTACATAATAATCATGAACTTGAACTTTCATAAAAACTTGTAGTAACTTGGTAGTGCGTTTAGTAGGTTTAGTTACCCTTTAAAGTGTGTTTATTTCTTTAAAAGTCTCATCCTTAAAGGATCTAGGTGCTCACAACTTTTTAGATGATTTTTCCAAAAATCATTCTTTTGAATTTTTCTTGTAAACAATGTATTCTCATACTTGTTTCACCACTAGAAACATGGTTATTTTCTTTAAAAACTATGTTTATACAAATCTTGTTATTTAACTTGGTTTCTTTGGAAAAACTATTTTAGAAATCATCCACTCACAAGACTTGTATTTTGTTTAAATCATCATCATATGAAAACAACTTTTATTATTCAAGTTCATGTAAACATAAAGCATGATGATCTTGGTCTTTCACAAGATCACCACCTTAACTTACTAGATCATGTGTTTAATCACAATCTAGTAGGTTTCTTATGATGTCTAACATCACTAACATAAATCATCAATCATCAAGAAGCAAACAAACACAAATCAACAAGTATTCATATGTTTATATGCTTATGTTAGAGATTCATGAATATGTCTTTTAGTGTTCATCAAGATTACCAATGTATATCATCTTTTAACCAACAATATATGAAATAGCAAGAGATCATAAGGGCCTTACTACTAGCACAAGGCTAGGGAAGAACACTTGATGTTGTAGATGACAAATGTGGAGGATAAAAGCTAATGGGAGGGGTCCTTCAAGATCCAAGACCACCAAGCTTTCTTGTATGGCTCCTTACACCTTGGGATCACTTTGGAATGGATGAACTTGAATGAAAGATGATAGAGGTGTGTGTGGTGGCTCACGGCCGTGAGTAGGAGGAGGGAGAGAGAGAAAGTTTAGTGTGTGTAATGTGGGTGAAGATGAATGAGAATGATCTAGTATGATATACTTATAGCCAATCTAATTCTTTTATCCAATGTATAATGTGTCCCATAAGTACATGGCATAATCTTGATCAAATCTTAGTGAATCAAGAAGGATTATGTAGGATCAAGAAGGATCAAGGGTGGGGCCACTTATGTGACCGTCCACTTAAGGGGGGGGGGGGTATTGGTTGTGTTTCAATGGTAGATTAGGAGATCTAGTTAGTTTTCAAGTATGTTAATTAGGTGTTAAGCATATCATGTGTTATATAGTGTGTTAGGGTGTTCGGGGATCATAACTAGCTCAAAAATATCAAAACAATGCTTCTAGTATAATTTTGGTGTTTCGGGTGGTGTCCGGTTGTTCAGTTAGATACCGGTTCGCTAAAGTGTCAAATTATTTCGTTTAGTGTTCTTTATGTCCCCTTTTGTGACACCTTTAATTCCAGACACTTAGGAAAGCATTCAGGACCATTTAGTCATATTTTTACGTGAAACTAGCTTGTTAAAAAGCTGATTTTTGCTAAATTATGCAGAATTCTGTACTTTGGGTGAGTTTTAGGCACTTCCAGGCACTTAAACTATTACTTAGGGATGCAGTTTTGTGGTCCTTACTTCCCTACACACCATACTAGTGTAGTACTTAGTTCTGGGGCTCATTCTGTGTCTTAACATCATGTCTGTCTAAGTACTGAACTCCCGTCAGTGCTTTTAGTTTGTCTGATAATGGTGCCAATTCTGTTCTGTGCATTATTAGAATTATATCGTGTTGCATGTAGTAATGATAAAAGTCTTGCAACATGAAATGTCATTGTATGAATATAACAGTAATCAGAAACTCATTTGTCTTGTAAACTATACCATGCACGGTTCTTAAACACAGATTACTGTTTAATTATTGTACGAAATGTACGGAAAAGTGACAGTTGTCACATGTTTAACTAAGTTAGAAAACTGATTTGGTATCAAAACAAAGTGTTTTGATACCCGAAAATGGTTCCGTCGTAAAATGCACATAATTGTGCATTTTGACCGAAACTTTGACTCGTCACTACGACTAGTAAACGTGGTAAGCAGTAGGTATAATCGCTAGGGATTATTACCATCGTGATTACGATCACGTTGCAAAGCTCAATTGAACTATGTCTTGACCAATTAATGGTCAAAGCCGAAAGTCAAACACTGTTTGATTTTTAGCTTGAAATAGCCTCCAACAAGGTGGTAGCCTCTAAGTAGAGCAGGAGATGAAGAAAAGAATAAATGAGCAAGTTGGAAGAATGAATGAGGCCATGTATTTATAGTATTCAAGAATCAACAAGATCTTGACAAGTGTTTTGTGTGGCCTCAAAGGAAGGATCCTAGCCCTACAAGTGTTTGGACCAGGTATGAAGCCTTGGGGAACACTTAAAATAGCCCACAAGATCAAAAACTAGGCTTGAAACGGCAGGAAACAGCTTAAGAATTTTGAAGCTTCTGGTCTGCTGGCTCTCGCGAGCTGCGACCCAGATAGGTGATTCTCTCGCGGGCCGCCAGCCACCTCAGATCAGAACTTTCAAAAATTGGCAGAAATGGTCCCTGCAGCTCCAAAACTTGTTTTTCGACGCGTTTAACCCCCATTGACCCATTTTCAAGGCTTTACAAGGATGTTAAAGCATAGGGGACTTGAAATATGCTTTAAAATATCATGGATGTCGGTTCATTTTGTTGTACGGTCGCGTTTTTCGGTTAATTACGACGAACGTTCGAACGGACGCGAAAACGATCAAAATTACGCAACGAATGGTATTTTTGCATTCCCATCACTAAAATATAATATTTTAATGATTTAAAAAATTTTTGGATGTCCGGATATGGTCAGAACGCAGAATATGCGCGAATTTGCATACTTTCGCAGTTTTGACGCTTTTAGTCCCTGTGACCAAATAAGCTTATTTTTCACAAACCGAACCCTTCAAAACTTATTTCTAAGTTATGTAAAGGGTATTTAAGGTATGTTTAGCGTATGTCACTATTCCGGAGTGTACGTCGCTACGTGAGTTGGCAGACTTTTGCAGTTTGTCGCAAATAGTCCATGTGATTGAATAAACTTGTTTTTGCCATACAGAATCCTTCAAAACTTATTTCTAAGCTATGTAAATGATATTTAGGGTATGTTTAGCTTATGTCATTGTTCCAGAGTGTACTCGCATTAAACTAATTACATTTACGTAATAGTTTGCGTAGAACTTTCCATAAATGTTTAAGAGTTCTAATTTGAACAAGGATTGAAAATGTGCAAATATCATGGATAATTACACAATCCAATAAACAAAACACAAGGTTTTATTGCTTACGAATTTGTTCGGAATTGAGTAGTGATAACTGTAGGCACAGTTGTCACAATAAGCTTACAAAATACAAACTGAATTAAGACAGCACATGGACCTAATGGGATAAAGCCACTAAACCAACACTTTCAAAAAGGGGAATAAATAAAATGGAACTATGCGTGCACAGGAGTATTGCACGTAGGTCTTCTTGGACGTGGGTTTAGGAGGTGGGTGTGTGGTACACATCATTATCGTTATGGATTAATACCATTGCAAGGTGTGGGATTTGTCCCATATCGGTTGTATGGGCAACTGATTTAGGGTTTATATACCAAATGAGCTCTTCCACCCACCAAACTAGTCTTTTAAGTTCAGTTCTCTGGTTTGATATGTAAAACTTTTACTCATTTTAAATACCCTTTTCTGTCATTTTATCAAATAGAATTAGCAATTTAGCATACACTCAAATAAGTATCTATCTGATTATTACAACTTCAAATAGTTGAGACACACCCAAACACTATCTAAAGTAGCTCATTTAACAACAAATGATTATACAACAGGGTATAGTTTTTACAAACTAAACTGTGGGTAACAAACTAACACGTCGATTCTTACCATGTGAACAACTTTGGCAATGGTACTAGCATTCGTATTTATTGTTTTTTGGTATAAATTTCGTGCTAGCAAAATTGTATTCACAATAAGTATATTATTCATATCATAAGCTATAGTGGCCTATGTGGGGTAGCCCACTTGGTAGAGGTATTTACCTCTTAAAAGGGAGATCTCCCATTCAAACCCGGGCAGGGGGAGCATTTAGAGATTATTGGTGTAAAGTGGAGTAGAAATAACATTTGTCGTTAAAAAAAAAGCTATAGTGAGTATTGGTTCCACGTCGTTTCTGGTACTGATATAATTTGAATTGTTACTAATATTCATTTTATAGCATTTGATCGACGTAAAACACGTGTCGATATCTTTTTTGGCATACTACGACTTTATTTTTTGAGTCTCATCTTTCGGTTGGTATACCGCCTACCAATACCGTACTGTACTGATACAGATAATGGAATTGTGTTTCCACCCAACCAGGGGTGGCTCTTATGGTGTGCGGGGAGGACTCCCGCACAAGGCCCTCGATTTCGAGAGGCACGTGATTTAAGTAAAAAATCGTATATATATGTTATTTTAAAAAAAATTGTAAATACATACCAAATCCAATATAGAGGCCCATAATCAAATACCTTTTTATGTTTTATAATTTAGCCCAAATACATTAGGTTTATTAGGCCCAACCCAATACTAATATGATTTTAAAAAATAAAAAAACATATGGGCACATTTTTCGAGCTAGAACATGGTACATGAATTCTCAGAGACGTCACTGCACCCAACACACGGGAGAATTCCACTAGTTTTGTTTGTATTTCAACCCTAAGTTATTTTTAAAGTTTAATCTGTGTTAAAAGTAAAGGTTTATAAAAGAAATCATCATACCATTTTCTATGTTCCACAAAACAATGTTACTTGTCATTTACCTTTGCTACTTTCCGGTTAGGTCGTTTCGCAATTTAATATTTGTGATAGTATTATAGTAATTAAATTCTTTTAGAGCAAAACAATTGCTGCATACAAGTAATGCGACAGCAATAGGGCGGCTAATGGTCGGCATTCTACTATAGTTTATACATCCATAATTTAAACTACAGATAATTATATTATTACATTACTGTCATTAGATTTAAAAAAATTGGACACACTATTTCTATTATTAATATATTGTTGTAATTTGTGGGCAGTCACCTAACCCATCAGTGATCCAAATTTGCCGTTCAAAAAAAAAAAAAAAAAAAAACCCTAACCCATCAATTATTTGAGAATGATGAGAGCGATTCAGCCTTTCAATAATTTGACTATTATACTTTGAGCAATTTACATTCACAATCCAAGCAATTTGACTAGAATCTTTAAACCTCTCCTCAAACTCTCTTTGCCTAATTCTATTATTCCAGAAAGGCTGATTAAAGATGGCATATGCAGGTATCCAGATGTTCATGGATAAGTTGAACCAGCTTATTAACTGCGACGACATTCCATCGATCAACAACCCGGGAATTATGAGTAAAAGGCCTCAACTCCAACTTCTATATGAAGAGCTGGGCTCCATGATCCAAACCCTTTTCATCGACCAACATCAAGACCTACATGACCTCCAAAAGGTTGGTGATCTGAAGAAAAGATTCATAGACGCAGCAGAAGAGGCACAGTATAACGTAGATCTGTTTCTATCCGGTGTTCACATTAGGAATACTACTAAAGATTTCCCTACATCTGAGGATTTTAGCCCCTCCTTAAATCTTGATGATGTTAGGAGATCATTAAAGTCTGTCGAGGTGGAATTGATGAGTATGATCATGGATAACATGAAGGTGGGGTCATCTCGAAGACGTGAAAGAACACTAAATCAGTCTGCTCCAGTTTCCATATCAAGAAATTCACTAGGATCCAAGAAATTATTGGATGAAATCTTCGTGGGGATTGATCGTGATGCTGAGCTCATAAGAGACAAGCTTGTGGAAGATCAAAAGAAGCTGAATGTTGTCTCTATTGTTGGTATGGGAGGAATTGGAAAGACTTCCCTGGCCACCAAAGTATTCAATGATGGATATGTTAAGCATCATTTCCATGTCCGTGTATGGGTCACTGTTTCTCAAACATATGATAAGCGGGCTGTGTTGATTCAAATTCTGGAATCCATCTGTGCCCCACTAGACCTTGAAAAGACCAGTGACTCTCGACTTCGTGAACTGGTGTACAAACACCTATTTGGTAAGAGATATTTGATGGTGATGGATGATGTCTGGCAAATAGAAACATGGGATAACCTGAAATCATTTTTCCCCCATGATAACAATGGAAGTCGAATTCTGCTCACCAGTCGCCTCACTGAAGTTGCTAAGCATGCTAATTTAGATGGACTCAATCATCACTTAGGATACTTGAAAAATGAAAGAAGCTGGGAGTTGTTATGTCAGAAGGTGTTCCAAGGCAATGAGTGCCCTGAATGGTCGATTAAACCTGGATTGCAAATAGTAGAACATTGTCAAGGATTACCACTTGCGGTGGTTGTCATTGCAGGAGTTCTAGCAAGAAAAGCATGGAGTGAAAAGTTTTGGGAGGAAATTGCTGAGAGGACCGGTTCGTACATTGTTGGTGACCAGAATGGATGCCTGGAAACATTAGGTTTAAGTTACAATCATCTTCCTCTGCACTTGAGAGAGTGCTTTCTTTATCTTGGTGGCTTCCCAGAAGACTTTAAGTTTGAAGTAAAAAGGTTGATGTGGTTATGGGTGGCTGAGGGATTCATTCAAAAGGATGGAAATAGAAGGTTGGAGGATATTGGAGAGGGTTACCTAATGGATCTAGTTGATAGAAATCTTGTAATTGTAGATAGGTGGAAGTCAATTGGAAGTGTGAAAGCTTGTAAAGTGCATGATCTTGTTAGGGAGCTATGCTTGAAAAAAGCCAAGGAAGAGCGATTCATCCTTAAAACAAAAACCTCTCAACTTGATCAGGTTAAGAAACAACCATATAAGGTAGAACGTATGTTCACAGATAATGGTATAATGGTTCCGTCTGCCCAAAATTGTCGATCGGTTTTGATCTTTGGTAAAAAAGGATTCCTTGTGGAAGACATTGCAAAGCAATTCCGATCCTTTGTGCTACTTAGAGTGTTAAAACTACAAAAATGCAGACTGAATGATTTTCCCAAAGGCATCGAACTACTAGTTCACTTGAGGTATCTTGAAATTTGGAAAGAATCAGAATGTTTCCCATCTTCAATATGCAATTTATGGGGTCTTCAAACCCTCATTTATATTACAGAAGAGTATAGTGTAGATTTACCTAGTAACATATCAAATTTGATAAATCTGAGGCATTTGCGGGGCGAAGTTATTTCCCTTCCTTCCATTGAAAAACCAATGAATTTGCAAACTATTTCCTATATAAGTTTGGGAGAAGGGGTAGATAATTTTCAAAAGTGTTTTCCAAATGTTAAGGAACTTACATGTCGTACATGCTCCGATGAGCAAAATGACTTCAAATCTCTCACCTTCCTTGAAAAGCTCTCATTAGTTGCCGACTTTAAAAGGCGGGTGGAGCGCATTACATTCCCAACATCATTGAAAACACTTACACTAGAAAAGTGTCATCTACCGTGGAGTGAAATGTCAATCATTCAGTCGTTACCTAATCTCCAGCATCTCAAACTACACCCCCATGCCTTTGAAGGAAGCTGCTGGAACACAAATGGACAAGAGTTTCCACAGCTAAAAATACTGAATCTTGATTGGTTAAATATCAAAGTGTGGGAAGCCTATAGTGAAAGCTTCCCGTGTCTGAGACAATTACAAATTACCAATTGCAGGAATCTTGAAGAGATCCCCCTTGAAATTGGAGAAATACCAACGCTTGAGCTAATTCAAATCAGGGGCTGTATGGACTCTGTTATTGAATCACTTAGAAGAATTGAAGAAGAGCAAGGTGATTTGGGAAACTACGACCTAAAAATTGACATTATTGGATGGGAAAGGTAACCGTCTCATAGAAAAGGTAAGTTGCTTTCTAGGGAGGTCTTGAAGACTAGACATGTTAAACCTACAACGTGATGATCGGAACCAGAAACAAAATGATTGGGAATCTAGGGCAAGCATGCCTGAGGAAAAGACATGAAACTTGAAATATGAGATTGATTTTTGAGAAACAAAATGATTGGGGATCTTGATTGGTTAAATATCAAAGTGTGGGAAGCCTATAGTGAAAGCTTCCCATGTTTGAGACAATTACAAATTACCAGTTGCAGGAATCTTGAAGAGACCCCCTTGAAATTGGAGAAATACCAACGCTTGAGCTAATTCAAATCAGGGGCTGTAGGGACTCTGTTAATGAATCAGTTAGAATAATTGAAGAAGAGCAAGGTGATTTGGGAAACTACGACCTAAAAAATGACATTACGGGAAAGGTAAGTTGCTTTCTCGGGAGGTCTTGAAGGCTGGACCTGTTAAACCTGCAACATGATGATGGGAACCAGAAACAAAATGACTGGGGATTCAGGGCAAGAATGCCTGAGGAAAAGACATGAAACTTGAAATATGAAATTATTTTTTAGAGAAAATATTTGTAAACAATTACATTAAAATCATAATGAAATTGATTTCAAAGGTTGCATGTTGAGATTTTTTTTATTGCGTGTTTAGAACACTAGGACTACTCACATTGAACTCTTTATCTTTATTTCCATTCCAAATTTTGATGATTTCTCTTATTTTTCATTTTTATCCGAATTTTAAATTTCATCTCTATCACTCAAATATTCAAAAAATGCTATTCACTATTTAGATATCCAAATTTTAAAGATTCTACTAAATTATTTTTGTTTGCAACTCGAGCATTTTGGTTTGTACCAATGGAAGAAAAAGAGAGAAATTTTAAAATTTTTGTTTGCAACTCGAGCATTTTGGTTTGTACCAATGGAAGAAAAAGATAGAAATTTTAAAAGCAAAAATAATCTATCTATACTATATAATAAAAGAAACCAATTTTGAGACACATGTCATTCATTAGAGTCATCTATTTTTTAGTTTTCTTATCTTTATCTTCTACTTAATTATAGATAACTAATATTAATTAAAAGATAATTATAAAATTAAATTTAAACAATTCGTAGGAGATAATATAATCTTTTGAAATATTTATTAGATTTCAAAATCATTTATATTGACATTAACAAAAAAACGTACACTAAATATAAATTAATATAATGTAAAGAGTTAAATGTCATTTTAGTCTCTGTGGTTTGGGTCATTTTGCCAGTTTAGTCCAAAAGTTTTATAATACACAGGGTTTATAAAGACATAATGAGATATAACTTTTTGTTGATTGGTATATAAAATTACATGTGCTTAACCCACACAATACATGAGGTTCTTAAAAATGTAACTTATTTCCATTATTAATATATAAAATAAAATTTACTCAACCCGTACAATACACAGAGTTCTTAAAGATATAACTTTTTATTATTTAATATATAAAATTACATTTATTCAACCCATGTAATAAATGAGATTTTTAAAGTTATATTTTTTATTATTTGGTATGTAAAATTACATTTATTCAACCTGTGTAATAAACGAGGTTTCAAAAAAAAATTATTATTTGATATATAAAATTACATTTATTCAACACGTGTATTACACGGGGTTCTAACCTAGTATAGTTATAGAGAAAAGAATCATATCTGAGAGGTAAATTAGAAGTTGACATAAATATAAAGAAATATGATTTTTAGAGATGAAGATAGAGATTTAATTAACTATGCTCTAACCTTGGTTAAAAAAGTAACTTTGTACAAAATGACTATTTTACCTTTTAAATAAAAATATAATTATTATAAACATATAGTTAACTAGGTTAAAAGCTCGTGTATTACATGAGTTGAATAATGAACACAATATTATTAAAAAATATTTTAATGCATAAGATGATTGAAATTATGCATTACATATATTCTATATAGAGGAAAACCGTTTGAATGAATACAATTTGAATAAAAATTCTGAAAATAATAAGTAAACCTTTATTAGTATTTTGATAAAAACGTGTATATATTTTAGTAATACATAAGATATCTTATTAAAAATGGAATAAAACGGGAATGTGTTAATACCAATGGTGCGATGATCAATTGGCAAAGGTAAATTCTTTAAATACCTGGGTTAGGAGGGAGGGTCTTGGTTCAAGTCACACATACAACAGTGATTAAAAAAATCATTGTTAAAGATGATGATTTTAATCAGTTAGATTCTTATACATATACAATATGATTTTTAAAGGTGATTGAAGAAAATAAAGCAACTCAATTCGAAATTTGAAAACACTAAATGAAATTAATCAATTAAAGAGATAACATATAATATAAATCAAAAAAATAAAATTTTTTCCAAGAAAATAAGTAACTCAATTCATAGTTTGAAAACAATAAATGAAATTAAAGAGAAAACAAAATTATATCAACGTTTTTAAATGTTAAAAAATTAAGTCAAAACTGATATTTTAAAATTAAATTAACAAAAAAAAATTATTAAATGAGTTAATGGGTTTAAGCAGGAAAATAAGGCTAAGGATCCACAAAATAATGACATGTGTCCTCTCTTGATTTACTTTATTATATATAGTATAAGTATAGATATAGATTATTGCTAGTAACACCTTCGGCCTAACTTTCAAAAGTTGCATGTTTGGGTTTTGTGGAGCCGCCAACGAGGGATATTGGATAAACTTACTAGAATTCATTTGAGCCCAGCCAATGTGTTTATTGAAATTTCCATTATGTAACAGCCCATTTAAATTCTTATCGCCATGCTCGATTTCTCAAACTATTTTAGGTAGATCCAGAGGCCAATTTGCACTCCTTAAAAGATGGCATTAAAAAATCTAGGTATGACATAAAAATGTATGGGTATTTAGTACTTAAAGAAGTATGTATGTATGTATATACATATTTCCTTAGAATTATATAGAACTTGGAAGCATCTAAATTAAATAGTGGATGGCCTCATTTGCACAAGGGACGACCAAAACTATTTCAAAATCATCTTATAAAAGGTATCTTGTCTGCATAATCTTTTGTTTAGTTGCAAGTCATTTGAATCTATGTGAATATTAGGAATTCAGTTGAACTTAATAGAGACCAAGTTCTACACAAAAGCTTAAAAAGATAGCTACGTGACTGGTGATCTCAGAGCAAGTGGAATCAATGGATGATGGAGACTCAAACTAACAAGGTTTTGACGACGAGTATTGTTTCTAGTGAAGAGAACCTTGTCGTTTTTAATATGTATTTTCGTTCACTTGAGGTGTTTCTTTGTAAGAAGCAAAACCAAGGAGTGGTTAAACTCGTAAGCCGTTGGTATGCATCCAGTTTGACTAACCCATTTGGACCCGTTGCCCGGCCCACTCATTTTACCGGATTTTGCTTATGACGTCATTATGAACCATTCAAATAAGCAATCTCAAATGAACTCCAGTTAGATCCAACTCAACAAGTACATCTTTGTATAAACTTGATGTGTATGAAAGGAAAATATTATCTTTACACAACGAACACCTCATGGCTTAAACTAGAATTATAATCGGGAAAAGAGAAGACAAAAAATATGTACAAACCTCGAAATATCATAACACTTTGCACCAATTAATCAGTTGATATCTCATATCTGAGTTGATACACTCTTTGATTATCTTCTGTGTCAAGCACGTTGATCCAACCCGATTGCATGTCTTCTATAGAAGCTTCAAACAATATTTCTAGTCAAAATAATCAGAATTATGAACAGTGATTAGATGTTCATCTTCCTCGACGGCTTTTGTGGGATCTTGATCATACCATGTTACTGTTCCTGCAAAAAGTAGCAGCAGATATTTATATCAGTGGAAAAGGGTACTTGTGCTTGTACATTCCAAAGTAACGTTGTCGTCATGTTTAACTCAACGAGTCGGCTCATTGACGACCAAACATAACAAAAATATAAGAATTGATTAAACATATTTATAAATAAAACATACCTGGTGCTGGAGATGGTTCTTGTTCTCTTGTGGAATGAAGAACAATCGTTCCCGAAAGAACAGTAATGAATCCACATATTTCAGACGCTATATCACTAACGCTCTGACCTTTCCAATCCTGCATACAAAAACACAAATTATTTGTTGTTAAATCTCCGAAAGAAAGATGAGGAATTTGTGAATCAGGAGATACCTTGAACATAATCACACTTGCAATGATTGTTAAAGAAGTAAACATCACATAATATATAGGGGATACAATTGCTGTGTTGAATGTATCCAAAGCCTGCAAAGAGACGCGTCATGGGAATCAGCGTGAAGGGTATAATGATCATTTACCTTTTTTCTAACTAACACAAAACTTAAGTGCAAGGGTAAAATGGTCATTTACCTTGTTAAGATAATTCAACTGTGTAATCACACACAGCACAGCAACAGTGACAAAAACCCAAGTTTGAGGGTACGCGATCTGACTGATTCCCTCTAGAGTAAGCTTTATTGCAATGCCAATGGCCTTTATGCTTACAACCTACAAAATGAACAGTCATTATCATAAGACAACATTTTCAAAAAAATAAATTAATTAATTATGAATTGTTACCGTTAAAGAACCCATTAGAGAACAGATCCCCAAGTATACTAATATGTTTGACTGCCCATAACGAGGCTCAAAATGCATCACGAGAGCCGCTACTAGTGACAACGTAGCTGCTACGTATATTAGGAATGCTGTTGACAAATATAAACTAGTAAGTATTGGTAACTAGAGATGGTTGCCAACATGGTATAGCCCAGTTGGTCAGGGGAGTTTTCCGTAAGGTTTCTCCTCTGGGGAGGTCCCAGGTTCGACTCCTGCTGTGTACATATTGGGATTTCAGTATGGAGTATGGCCTGGGCAGGGTTTAAGAGCTTGTCTCGCCCTGTGGGGTAGTGGGTCCTTTGGCCCCTACAATTGCCGTTCGAAAAAAAAAAAAAAAAAAAAACCTAGAGATGGTTATATTAGTTTTATGGAGTGTTTAAATGTGCCATATCTGGAACACCCCACAAAAAAGAAAAAAAAAAAAGAGTTAATTACGTTTTTCGTCCCTGTGGTTTGTCAAAAATCACTATTTCAGGTCCATTAGTTTAAAAATTGCGAAAACGGTCCCTGTGGTTTCACGATCGTAACAATTACAGTCCACCTCCATTAACCCCATCCATTTATTCTGTTAAGTTTGGGTGAAATGAGCAAATTACCCATATATTAAAAACTAAAAAAAAACTAAATTTCTCTCTCACACTGAGCATCATCAACCTCAAACACTGATCATCATATTAAGCCAACCTGGTTCAATTGCAAGATTCCATATTTCTTCTACAGAAGTTGGCGTAGACTCCGCAGGCGCGTGAATCACAACAACTACTGAACCAACTATGCATGAAACACATCCCAAAACACCCATCTGCTTCAACCGTTCTTTTAACAAAAAGTGCGCCAAAACAGCACTGTTCAAATTTTGTAATTCATACCGTGTTTAATAAACGTAAGTGTAAGCATAATATAAAATAAAAATGTAAATTTAGATTTGGAAGTATTACCTAACGATTATACTCAAAGCACCAAGTGGGGTTACAAGGACAGCAGGAGCATAAGCATATGCAACAAAATTGGCAGCCTCTCCAACAATCACTATATGTGTAATCAAAATCCAACATAAATTAAATACAGCTCGTTATTTGCTTTTTATTTTTTATTTTTTTGTAACACAGGTTTATGCTTGTGTGCCAGTGAGATTGAATTCATTTGTTTATAGGTAGCAAGCTAGGCAGGTCGGATAATGACTTAAAGTGTGTCAAACTGTCAATCAGGTTGCATTGATTTTTATTACAAAAACAATGTTGCTAATGCATAAAAGATAGACTTTGGGTGACTTTTAACCAGTTTGACCCATTCCACATTTAGCTAACTTTATTCAGTTTGGCCTTATTGAGATAAAGGCAACCCAAGTCGGCCCATTAACAAATAAACGGGTCAAAACATTATATATGTAATACTTTTGGTTATTGGCAACTTACTTGTAATCATGCCTGCCCACCAAAGTGGTTCTTGTAGGTACGTATACCCTCCATGTCCTAAAATCATAAAGAAGACTAAAACATGTCACATCAAATAGAAAAGACACAGACGAACATTGTTGGATCTGATTCAGACTTTAAAAAATATACATGTAGTTATGGCATCCTATCAATTTTCGATCCGAAATTGACTTATAAATATTGTAAGTTTTCATCTTTATAACTTGGAAGCCTGTAGACTCAAATCTCAATCTGTTTTCTTTAGCATTCATTGCCAAGCAAAAAAATATGATGAAATATCTAAGTAATAGAACCACAAGAATTTATTTGGTGCATATTTTTTTTCTTTTTCTTTTTATATTGTTAAGCTCAGAGTTAGAGACAGAAACCCAAAAACCCAAAAACCCAAGCTAAGGACGTTGTGACCCGCTCAACTGTATTTAACAAACAACCAACTAACAACATTCTTACATATCGGTCCCTAAACTATTACATACCCAACTATGGAAGAATTACACAACAGACCCTCAACTTTATTATTGCAACATGTTTGTTAATTAGGGGATGTTTGAATAATCTAGTAGTTTTTTTAAGCGTGAGAACCCATTACCGAGTTAAACTCAAAGCATAGTTGTTAATGGCGAATAGCGACAAATAGTGATAAGGTACCTATAGCGAATAGCGATAAATAATGGGCTCTATTTTATAAATAGCGATACACTAGAAAAAAAAATTATATGTATATTATATCTGTTAGACAGAATTACTTAGGGTTATAAGCTAGATATTATAAGTTTCATTATTTATGTTATTATTATTATTATTAGATATAAGGGCATGGCGGTTATCCGTCATATATGTATGTATATATTCTGGATCATTTACTGAATATCTTATCAATTCATTCTATGATTTTCATTCACCGAAAACTCAAAGATAGATTTCCAACATAGTGGTATCAGAGCCACATCGATCAAATCCCTGCAGTCACCGACATCAATCAGAACATGAATCAGGCACAAGGAATTCAGACTCAAATTCCGAAACTCACTGGGCAAAATTATTATCACTGGCATATTCAAATCAAGGTTTTATTTGAATCACAGGATTTATGGAATGTTGTCGACAAAGGGGTTCATGAACTGGGAACAAATCCCACAGAAGAAGCGACTGCAAATCACAGGGAATCGATGAAGAAAGACAGACGAGCGTTACATATTCTTTTTCAATCTGTGAATGAAACGATTTTCGAAAGAATTGCTCTTGCAACAACATCAAAAGAGGCATGGAGCATCCTACATAAATCATACAAAGGAGAAAATCGGGTAAAAATAATCAAACTCCAAACTTTACGTTGTGAATTCGATTCGCTGAAAATGAAAGAGGGGAATCTATTGAAGATTATTTCAATAGAGCAATTCTTATCGTTAATCAATTACGAATGAACGAAGAGAAAATAAGCGAACAACGAATTGTTGAGAAAATTTTACGGAGTCTGACTCGAAGTTTTGAGTCAGTAGTAATTACTGTAGAGGAAACGAAAAACTTAGAAGAAATTTCGACAGAAGAATTAATGGGAATCCTACAATCTCATGAATTGAGATTGAAACGTTATGATGATACACCAATAGAACAAGCGTTCCAAATGCAAAACATCAACCAAGACAGATTAAAGACATCTCGGACTGATGTTGTGGAAAAGGGACGAAATAAATTCAGAGGACGAAACAATATGATTCGGTGTTATCGTTGTCAGAAACTTGGACATTTAGCCAAGCTCTGTCGACAGAAGGACGAGAACGATAACACAGACAACTTGTTAATTCACAAGGAAGATGAGAGCGATGAACATGATGAAACAATGTTCATGATTTTTAATATGGAGGAAGCAGTCAAAGAAGACTGCTGGTATCTTGATAGCGGCTGCAGCAACCATATGACTGGAAACAGGAACTTGTTTACTCGACTGGATGAATCATCAAAACGGGAAGTGAGGACAGGAGATGACAAGAAACTGGAGGTGCAGGGCAGCGGAGATGTTTCAATCTCAATCAGGGGACAAGTCAGGAAGATACCGAATGTTTTTTTTGTACAAGGCTTGAAACATAATCTGTTGAGTGTGGGGCAACTCATACAAAAAGGATATACAGTCATGTTTCAAGGGAATCGGTGCATTATTAAAGATGCATTGAATGATACGATAGGTAATATCAAGATGACGAACAATAAAATGTTTCCGTTACGTTTCGGAAGTGATTTAAACTTTGCAATGACTATGACAACTAAAGACATGTCAATCCTTTGGCATAAGCGGTATGGTCATATAAACATGGATATGCTAATTAATATGGGAAACAAGGAACTAGTTTATGGATTACCAAAGTCAATGAAAAACGAGGACATATGTGAAGGTTGCATCTCAGGAAAACAAACGAGGAAGTCATTCTCAAAGAAAGCAACGTGGCAAGCCGTTGAGCCTCTACAGTTAGTTCACTCCGACATATGTGGACCTATGAAAACAGAATCAATTGGAGGATGCAGGTACTTCATCACATTTATTGATGATTATTCGAGAAAAACTTGGGTATATTTCCTCAAATTTAAATCGGAAGCACTGAATTACTTTAAGATATTCAAAGCTTTGAATGAAAAACAATCCAATCATTCGATTAAAACAATAAGAACTGACCGAGGAGGAGAATATTGTAGTAAAGTTTTTCAAGATTTTCTGAAACTGAATGGAATACGACATCAGTTAACTAACAGTTACACCCCCCAACAGAATGGGGTTGCCGAAAGAAAAAATAGAACGTTAATGGAGCTAAGTAGAAGCATGATGAATATTAAACAATTGCCAAATTGTTATTGGGCTGAAGCAGTGGCATGTACAACATATATCTTAGAGTAAACTTCCGTTTTGCTCCCTGTGGTTTGGTCACTTTAACGGTTTTGCCCCAAACTTTTAAAAATAGCCATTTTACTCCCTGATCTTTGAAGCCTTTCATGATTTCACTCCCCGCCTCTAACTCCATCCATATTGCATGTTAACTGAAAGGGTATTTTGGTAATTTCAAGTATAAAATAAGGGGCATTTTAGTCTTAGATATCCAACCTAAAAAGATATTTTATTATATTATTATTATACATATATAAGACAAAAATACACATGATCTCCTCTCTCTAATTACTCTTTCTCTTCCTGTCTCTTTCTTATCTCTCCCACAAAATCACCGGTGCTATAATCAGTTCCTTCTACAAAATCAATAGAAAGACCACCACCACCACCACCACCACTGCACCTACACCTTTACCACCACTACACCTCCACTGTCACCACCACAACACCCACCACCGCTGCACCTCCACCGTCACCACCATCAAAACTGCACCTTCACTGTCACCGTCATCATTAACACCACCGACGTCACCGGAAAACTTTAGCCCTATCGAAAGCCCTAATTTTCATGAAAACCCTAACCCCTAATCATCGTCATCAACCATCTTCATCGGAACCCACAACCATCTTCACCGGCAGTAAGATTGTTACCACTACAGTCCTCGGTCTATCACTACGGCTTCCTCATCTTGTGCTTCCATTTAATGAAACGCGCGGTGGAGCAACTATGCTTGTAGGAACTTTGAGTGCTTATCGAGCAAGAATCCTAAACGGGGTTACTCGAAATGCACAGATTGTTTTGAGATGGAGAAGGAAAAGCTTAAATGGGTCACAAACACGTCATTCCAACTGATATCTTGATCAAAGACGCGTTAAGTGTCAAGCCTGGGGAGATCAGGATAGGGATCGATTTTGGTATAGGCACGGGGACATTTGCTGCAAGAATGAGAGAGCATAATGTGACGATTGTGACGACGACTTTAAACCTTGGAGCCCCGTTTAACGAAATGATAGCGCTTAGAGGTCTGATTCCTTTGTATGTGACGTTGAACCAAAGGTTACCGTTTTTTGATAACACAATGAATTTGATTCACACAACAGGGTTTATGGATGGGTGGATTGATCTGCAGTTGATGGATTTCATTTTGTTTGATTGGGACCGGATCTTGCGGCCGGGCGGGTTGTTGTGGGTCGATCGGTTTTTCTGCAACCGGAAGGATTTGGATGATTATATGTACATGTTTCTGCAGTTCAGGTACAAGAAACGAATAAGAAAACTACCGATTAATGCCCCTTATTTTAATTTTATACTTGAAATTACAAAAATACCCTTTCAGTTAACATGCAATATGGATGGAGTTAGAGGCGGGGAGTGAAATCATGAAAGGCTTCAAAGATCAGGGAGTAAAATGGCTATTTTTAAAGGTTTGGGGCAAAATCGTTAAAGTGACCAAACCACAGGGAGCAAAACGGAAGTTTACTCTATATCTTAAACCGAACAGTTACAAAAACCAGACCGAATATAACCCCCTACGAAGCATGGAATGGAAGGAAGCCCAATGTAGAGCATCTCAAGGTATTCAGATGTCTAGCCTATGCTCATATTCCAAAACAGCAACGAGATAAACTAAACAAGAAGACGGAAAAGACAATCTTTATTGGTTATAGTGAAAATAGTAAAGGCTATAAACTATATAATCCATTAACCAATAAAACCATCATAAGTCGTGATGTTGTGTTTGACGAAAGCAAGAGATGGGTCATGAATTCGGAGGAGTCAGAAGTACCGTTTGTTATTTCGGATAGTGATGATGCAAGTCAAACTCAAAAAGAAACTCCTACAGAACCTCAAGATGTGGAATCACAACCTGATCAAGAACACATAGGGGAGAACACAGGACCGATCGAACATGGAGTGGAGAACCAAGAAACAGAGTCAGGAGCTGATCATTCACAATCTAATGCTAATGATTCATCTTCAACCGATTCGGAGAATGAAGTTATCAATACAAGGAGCATTAATAGTGTATATAGAGACACAAGAGCTCTCACCGAAGCCGAAGTTTTACAAAAATATAATGAAAGTCAAGTAGTCAACTTCGTTCTATATACCAATAGTGCAGATCCAACAACGTATGAGGAGGCCAGCAAGGACACTAAATGGATAGAAGCAATGAACAGAGAAATAGAATCTATTCACAAAAACCAAACTTGGGAACGTGTAGATCCTCCAAAGCATCAAAAACCTATAGGTGTGAAATAGATCTACAAAACAAAATATGATGAAAAAGGGAATGTAGATAAATACAAGGCCAGGTTAGTAGTTAAAGGATACAATCAAAAGTATGGAATAGATTATCAAGAAGTGTTTGCACCGGTGATTCAATTTGAAACAGTTCGAATAGTATTAGCTCTCGCAGCACAATATGGATGGCATCTACATCAAATGGATGTAAAAACAGCATTTTTAAATGGAAAATTAGAGGAACAAGTCTACATAGATCAACCTCAAGGTTACATCAAACAAGGAGAAGAGAAGAAGGTATGTCATTTTACCCAAAAAAAAAAAGAAGGTATGTCATCTTAAACGTGCTCTATATGGTCTAAAACAAGCACCAAGAGCTTGGTATAGCAGAATAGATATGTATTTTCTACAATACAAGTTCAAAAAATGCAATTATGAGCATACTCTCTATGTTAAAGACACTAACGAAGGAAAATTAGTGATATGTCTATATGTAGACGATCTGATCATTGCTAGCAACTCTATGAGGCTGATATCCGATTTCAAAGACACAATGAAAAAGGAATTTGAAATGACAGATATGGGAAGATTGCATTATTTTCTAGGTATGGAAATTCAGTATGAAAATGGTAATATAATTCTGTCTCAAAAGAAGTATATGAGAAATTTATTAGAAAAATATAGAATGAATCAGTGCAATACAGTTTCTACACCAATGGAATATGGTATTAAATTGTCCAAGGATGATCCTGAAGAATTTGTAGATGAAAGTGTCTATCGAAGTCTTGTAGGAAGTTTGATGTATTTGACAAATACCAGACCAGATATTATGTTTGCAGTAAGTAAAATTAGTAGATTCATGGAGTGCCCAAAGAAAAGTCACTGGGAAGCTGCCAAACGGATACTAAAATACATTAAAGGCTCTCTAGATCAAGGTGTTACCTATTCTAAAGGAGGAAAAGGGAAGCTTGTGGGTTACAGCGATAGTGATTATGCGGGAAACATAGATGACAGCAAGAGCACATCAGGATACATCTTTCATTTGGGATCAGGACCCATATATCCTGGCAATCAAAGAAGCAAAAGGTAGTAGCATTATCATCAACGGAAGCAGAATATATGGCATTAACACTAGCCGACTGCCAAGCTATTTGGATAAAAGGTATACTAGAGGAACTGCAAGGAAAATGAGAGTATCCAGTACCTATTTTCTGTGATAACAAGTCCACTATTTGCTTAGCAAGAGATCCAGTGTACCATGGAAAGAGCAAACACATAAGAGTCAAATATCACTACATCAGAGATTTAATTAAGAAGGAAGAAATGACTGTAATCTTTTGCGCAACGAAAGATCAGTTGGCCGATATCATGACGAAAGCCCTGCAGCCGAAAGATTTCATACGGCTCAAACATCTTCTGCACATGATGTTGAAATAGTCTAGCTTAAGGGAGGGTGTTAGACAGAATTACTTAGGGTTATAAGCTAGATATTATAAGTTTCATTATTTATGTTATTATTATTATTATTAGATATAAAGGCATGGCGGTTATCCGTCATATATGTATGTATATATTCTGGATCATTTACTGAATATCTTATCAATTCATTCTACGAACAATTAATATTTTTCATTCACCGAAAACTCAAAGATAGATTTCCAACAATATCAAAATACCTTGGTATATACGCTATTTTACATGTTTATTTACAAAAACCTAAAATCCAGCTATTTTATAGCTGTATTTAATAAACGCCGCTATCCATCACTACTAACCATATAGCAAGCATGGACCTATACGCCACGCTATTCGCTATAGAAAATCGTAGCGATCGCTGTTGACAACTATGACTCAAAGGACGCCACCAATAACCTGATCAGGTAAAGCGCAGCTTGTGCTGGGCTTGGTTCCAAAAAGCACGAGGAGCACCGAGGCGATAGGGTCAAAAACCATGGCGGAATTTATTTGTATAATTTCTTTTTATTAATTCTCATCGGTTTCTAGCATTAATTACCCAAACTTTAGACGTATATAAGCACTATATATGGTTTAATAAATAAATAACATATATGTACAACATAAAGAGCTATATGTACAACATCTTGATGCACAAAACCTTCCCCCTTACAAAAGGTGCACCTCAAGACTGTGCCTATGTCGATTTTCTTTGCGCTTTGTGTGCCTCAAGTGCGCTTGTTTTCACTCCTCGTTTTTTGTACTATGAAAGTATGAAGCGCAAGCCTATGCGCTCTAGGTCACCTTGTGCCAAGACACGAAAAATATATATTTAGTTATGACATCATATCAATTTTCAGCCCGAAATTTTTACCTTTATAAATTGCAAATCTGAATGGTAGACTCCATGTGTTTTTTGTTAGCATTCATTACAAAGCGAAAAAAAGGATGAAATTCTTTAAGTAATAGAACCACAAGAAGTAACAAATTGCAAGTGATTTCTCCAATGTTAGTTGACAATTGACTTCCACTACTCTGATATTAGATGCGTTTTCTTTCTCTTACTTTTTGTTTGTTAACTAAGGGGTGTTTTGATAATCTAGTAGCAACTAGCAAAAAACGATTTGTACGCCAATGACCTCTAGCTCAAGTGGTAGGAGGACTTGAGTTCTTCTGTGAAGACTCAAGTTCGATTCCTATTTGGTGCGAAAAAAAGGAGTGAGGCACTGGTGGGCAATGATAGGAGACCCAGGGAAACCTGGGTTCAATCCTTGAGCCAAACGGGTTTTACCGGTAATTTCACCGTCGTGCCTACGGGCGGGTGGGTTACCTGGTTTTCCCCGGAAGTGGTGGTGGACGACTCGGGTTACTCTCGGAGTGCTCCGTTTGTCCGGTGCCCTGAGAGTACTCGGGATTGATTTGTTGGCCGTTCAAAAAAAAAAAAACGACTTACAGTGGTTAATTTTTGGACAATGATAATCATCACCTCACCGGTGGACTCATGAGACCCACTAATACCCTGCTAACTAATGGGATCAGGTGAGCCAGCCTTCAAGGGATTACAAAGCAGAAAATGCTGAATTCCAACACTTATATAGAGTGCCACCACTACATCACCTCATGAAACTTAGATTTGCAGATTTGGGGCGAAACTGATTTTACAAAGCAGAAAATGCTGGATTCCTTTAGAAAACAAACATAATCCACAACAAAAGGCCTTCTATACAAAATTATAAACAACTCTAAACCTTATCAGAACACAAGCCAAACAAACTAACATAAAGCCATCAAATTTCACATCCACAAAGCAAACCCACAAAATAAAACTCACAATATGAAGAAATAGCAACTATGAACCCAAAATTAGAAGATCAAAACACACATACACATACCTGCACTGAAACCAGTGGCAGCAGCAGCACGCTTAAGCCCCTTCTTCTTCAATATGAAACTCGTTCCAATAAATCCACTAGACAACACAGCTAATATCAACCCTGTCGAATTATCAGAAACACCCATCTCCTTTTCTCAATCAAATTACAAATTCACCACTCAATTTCCATATATAACAACGATTTCCCGCCAATTCGAATTGGGGAAACGTAAATAGGACAAAACAAATTGTTTGAAATTGAAGTAGGATGAATCTGGTGGATAACAAATTTGATTGATTGACGCTGAGTATGAAGTCTACGAATGTGGGTCAGAATGATGTGAGAGGATATACGGGTAAACTTTTCGGGTGGACCCGTATGATTACAACGGCATTGCCAGCTACAGAGAAAGGTAGATGCGATGAGATCCAGCTCATTATTCTGTACCACCCCCAATTGGATTGGATCTTGTATCCACCAAATGATCAATAACATTACGCTTATTTACATTATCTACCCTTTTCTTTTCAATACGACTAGACCATCCGTTTTGGTTTAATATAAGTGTCATCTAAACAATAAGCTTTAACACTTTAACCTATTAAGTTGTGGTTTAATTAAAAATTAAGCTCCTTGGTGGAGCTGTTAGTCGGGATCCTAGCTTTATTGGAGAGTTGGCAGGGCGGCGGGCCTCGGGGGCGGTTGACCTTATGAAACTCTTACCCTGCCTGAGGGATCCCCAATGTGAACTCCTTCTGCTAAGGTCGTGCATGGGTGTTGCTAAGTTGTTTTTTGGGCTGCGGACTTGTCAACCCCATTTGATGGAGGATGCGGTATCTCGGTTTGATGATGGCCTTAGAAAGGCTATAGAAGACATAGTAGTGGGTGGCGGCCCCTTCTTTGGTGACCTCCAGTGGCGTCTAGCATCTTTGCCAATGCGTTTAGGTGGTTTGGGCCTCTTCTCAGCCCGAGATGTTGGGGCTTATGCCTTTGTGGCGACTAGAGCTCAGTCTTGGGAACTACAGGATCATATCCTTCGAAACGGTGGGGTTGTCGGGCTTGACCCAGACTATCAACAAGCGCTCGAACGCTTAAATGTCTCTCTCCCAGACTTGGATATTGGCGGTTTCTCTAACAAGGACACCGCCCCCTCGAAGCCACAAAAAACTTTGGCGAATGCACTTTTTAGCAAAATCGCTCAAAGCCTGGGAGAAGCTTTTGATTTGTCACCCCGCCAGAAGGCGGTGTTTGAGTGTCTGAAGGGTCCCCATGCTCAGGAATTTTTGACCGTTGTCCCGATTGAGGGGTTAGGACAATGCATGTCGGCAGTAGAATACAGAACCATTCTCAAATACCGGCTAATGATCCCTATGTACCCAGAAGATGAAACCTGCCCGATATGTCGTAAAGCTTGTATGGATAAATATGGGGAGCACGCAGTTCACTGTAAAGAGCTCCCTGAGTTTAAATATCGGCATGACTGGGTGCGAGATGTTTTGGGGGACATCTTAAGAAGAGCTGGGATTTCTGCTAAGAAAGAGGCCCCTGTGAATTTCCTCACGGACCCTATGAAAGGGAGATCTACTCTTCGACCAGCGGATCTGCTCGTCTTTGGCTGGGCTGGGGGCAAACATGCTTGTGTAGACCTCACGGGGGTTTCCCCTTTGGTTGGTTTAAGGGAAAACGGGTTTGTAGCTAGACTTGCAGCAAGAAAGGCAGAATCAAAGAAAGTGGATAAGCACGCTAAAGCTTGCGCAGAGAACCAACATGTCTTTATCCCTTTTGCCTTTGATACTTTTGGCTCCCTAGCGCCAGAAGCCATCAACTTCTTGACGAGGGTTCAACGGGTTATCCACAGCAATTGTTCGACCCCAAGGGGGCAAGGGTTTGTGTTCGGGAGGTTGGGGTTTGCGATTCAGAAAGGGTTGGCAGCGCAGCTTGTTGCCCGTCTACCTTCTGTTTTGATGTAACTTAACAAGTTTTCTGGTTATATCAATCGTATGTATTCTTAACAAAAAAAAATAAAAAATAAAAAAATAAAATAAAATAAAAAATTTGATTGGTGCATTGAGGTGGACCCACCAGATTTAGCCCTCAAGGGCGTTACCACACTAAGGGTGACGGTATGGTAGCGGTGACTCAATCGGGGATGACACTTTACCGCGTGGTGATGCTTTGCCAGCCCTTGTTCGGTGATCGGTGAGGGGCCAAGGCGGTGTATACTCACCGAGTGAGAAACCGAAAGAGAAGAGAAGATAAAGAAGAGAGAGAGGGGTTAATGGTGAGCCCCAACCCCTTTCAACCAATCACAATTTTTTTTTTTAAATTGTTTACCACTTTTGACCATTGCTAGTGATTGAGTGCAAAATGGGGAGCGGAGAAAGAACTTAACATGGCATGACATTATTGGTTAGAAAAATGTTTAAACACTCACCATTTGGTGACCACTCCCTCTACCCTAACGAAAAAGGGAAAACATGGGTGTCATTGGTTTTTAAGAGCTATAGAATAAAAGGTTCATTTTGATTGGGTTTCTCATGGTTGAGTTTTCTATCAATTCGATTTTATAAATGTGTATGACTCAACTATTTGTTTCTATTTTCTTCGAACATTGTGTCTCGGTTTTTTTTTCTTTGGTTTTGTGGGTTTTGTTTTTCATCCCCGCTTGATAGGGGTGTGAATTTTTGAAACGACCCGAAAACTCGATACGAACCTAACACGAAATTCGGGGGGTTTAGGTTTAGTCTAAACGGGTTCGGGTCAGTTTCAGGTTGAGCCCGCGAATCCGTTTAGGTTAACGGGTCGGGTTCGGGTCAACCTGGTCGGGTTGGCGGGTTGACCCGTTTAGCACATTTATACTATATTATATTTTTTTATAATATATTTTATGTCATAAGTTAAATGGAGTGTGTATTTTATGCAATGATTATAACTTAAAAAGAGAAATTAACATAGATTTTATAATTTAAATATGATATTATTATATACATTTGTGTTTTTTAAGTAAATTTTAATTTTAACTAGGTTTTGCCCGCCCGCGTTGCAGGGCATTAAGCCGAATATTTCTTTCTCATAGCATGTACGTCTGTGTTTTAGTTACTTGTACATACTACTCATAACACGGTCTCAAAAAAAATTACATTGAGTAAACAAAGTAAAACAAAATACTACCATACTTTTGCTAAAAAAACTAAAACGATGGAAAAACTACCGCTTGGCATGACGAATAAAAATTAAATCGAGCCAACCAATTAAAACAAAAATAAGGGGTTTTAAAAGTCAATGCTGAAAATTAAAGGGTAAAAGTAAAAAAGAAAAAAACCACAAAAAGAAATGAAAGAAAGAAAAAGGAAAACAAATGACAACCACTGTAGCAAAGTGGTATTCTCATTTGATATATATAATAATATATTAATTTAAAAAAAATTCGGGTTAAACGGGTCGTGTTCGGGTTAACCCACGAAACTTCGGGTCGTGTTTGGGTTCTTATGTATGATACGATTTTCAGGTTCGGGTCTGTGTAAAATTTTCAGGTTCGGGTCGGGTTGAACCCACCAACCCGCAAACACGACCCGTTTAACACCCCTACCGCTTGATATGGTAATACATAAAAATAAGGCACGTCAAACAACTTTTATCATACAATAAAATAAGTAACACTTGATATATTAAATAACATTAAATAAGTAGTTCAAAAGAATACGATTCTCATGTATGAGGGTTTTTTTCTTTTTAAACGACGACTTTCTTATATTAGGATACCGCACTTTCCAAATTTGAGAGTCTTGTTGTCCACTCCGGCCATGCTATGTTGTCTTAACTGTGTCCACGCGACTTTCCTGTATTAGGCTACGGCACTCCCCAAATTGGAGAGCCCCTTTGCCCCATTCCGGCCAAACGATGTTGTCTTAACCGGGCCCACGCTGGCTTCAGAGTTTGGCTTGGGCGTTCCCCCGGAAAACCACACCGCCGACTGCCACTTGATAGATGTTGTGCCACCACAAGAACTGAACACTCTCTGACATAACACACGGTGGGACAAAAACCCGGGTGGGCTCAGAATAGAACCTGACACCTCTGTAAAGAGGCTAGGCTCTAGTGAAGAACCTAAATCTCCCAACTACTATGCCACGATTCTTATATTTAATTCTCCTATATATTAAAACCCAAACGCAATGAACAGTATTTAACAGTGCCACACATCCAAATACCCACCGCCCCTCTCCTTTCTTCAAAACCTAACCCTAACCCACATCAAAGAAAGACCGAAGAGAGAGCGCAGGGAGAAGAGATGGGACACAGAGACGGAGAATTCTCCGGCTTCGACACGGTGGACGCGCCGCACATGTCTCTCCGGCGTCGCCGTCACTGTCACAGACGGTTCCGCCGGACATGGTGGTGGGGTTGTGTCGGTGCTCCGGCGTCAGCAACGGTGAAGAGGCATCCACCGGGCGGAGGCAATCCGGCGTTATCAACAGGTTATATATTCTTAATATCTATTTCACACTTCCTGTTGGTTATGAACCCTGATGCATACTGTAGTTTTGGTTATTAACCCTAACAGAGTAACAAAGAAACCCTCTTCTATTGTATAACTTGAACCTCAATTTTGCTAAATTGTTGTTTATGGTTTATAAATTTGTTCTTAAATGGGAGTAATCTGTTCAAGAACACATCAATTTAGGTTAAAATTGATCATCACAACATCTCATGACAGTACTCTTCAAGCTCTTCACATGTACATCTATTGTAGTAATGATTTTTGTGGTTTTGAGGGGTAAAATTACTCAAAATTATGTTTATATTCACTTTAGGAGATATGAGATTCAGTTCATCGTCATGGGTTTTAGATGATCTAAATTATATTATATATAAGTATAATTTACAACAATTCTATGCAATGAAGGTTGTACTTTTTGCTTCTTATATTGTAAGGTAGTTTAGTGTGAACCATGTGCTACCTTGCCTTTTATCCCTTGCCTTTTTGCCTGTTACTAGCGTCTACTATTTATCTCAAACCTTCACCCGCCTCCTACATCACACGAGTTAACTGAGGTTTCTTTCTTTCTTAAATTGCAGGGACACCGAATTCGTCACCACAATAACCATTGCTTGCTGCATCACGGATGTCATCACGACGCTCACCACCACCCTTGAACCCCATTTCAAATGGGCCATTTGTTTCAATCTGAACTCTGATCAAACATTAGGGCTTCAGAATCGCCTTCAATCGAAGACCTATCGGCATCTTCCACCAAAACAGGCGACCTACACCAACAACACTGTCAACCTCCGCCTCCACACTCACCTCCTGTAAACAAAGACGTTTATCTCTGATAAGGAACTCATGATACAGGTTGCATACAAGCTATCTCAGTTAAAATTTATGTCATAATTTGTTCAATGTAGTTCAATTTTCAATGTTTTGGGTAAAGTTTTGCAGTTAAATTGATTAATTGTAGAAAACCTAAAACTACAGACTTATGTATGTTTTCCCAAAAAAAAAAAAATTATTGTTAACATATTGTATTTTTGTGTTGTTAACAATTCGTTGGCCGTTTGAGGCATGTAATTGGCCGGGCGGGGCTAGAATTTTTGTTTTGAATCTGCCATAGTTGATTTCAACAAAGTAGTCATTTCTCGAATCTATGCACTTTGGAATTCTACCTCTCTTTCAAATATTGTAAGTTTTTTAAATTTTTTGGGTTTATCTGTGCTATAGGATTTTCATGTTTAGGGTTTTTCCATGTGATAATGTTCATTCATATCTAGGCTGTGGCGTTAACATGTGCCATGGTTTGTTATGGATTTTTGTCATACCAGACTTACACAGAGCCTACCACATGGGAAACCTGGAGGTAAATCTTTGATATCAGTTTTTTATTATTTTATAAACAGCCAGCACGAGGAGTGGTGGTTGTTACCGACATTACTGGTGATATTGAAGGTTATATAGAAACGGTTTGTTGACTGGCTCATAGCAAACTTAGAAGTTGAGGATTTATCGTTTTTTTACCTGATCCTGATACGTTTTGGGTGGGTTTGTGACACTTTTGGTAGCTGGCTCTTTGATGTATATAAATATGTACATAAGTCTTCTTTCCTCATGGAGATAGATAACAACAATTGAAAACCATTTCTTCATGATCTTTATTTTATATAATCCGGCCATTTAACACATGAGAGTTAAGAGAGGCAGGGTTGTATTATACTAATATTGTAGTATACACTTATACAATATAGTATAGTATAGAATGACAGTAAAATCTTTTTGTGAGTGGAAAAGAGAGTTGAATAAAAACTAATAGAAAAAGTATTAGTTAATTGAATAAATATAAAGTAGATTATGCTTGCTAAACGTAATTAAGAACTCTTCACCTCAAAACATATAAAACCAAATTAAACATTCTCTCTTTGTATTTTTTTTTTTTAAGTTTTATTATTGTCTATATATCACTTTTATACATGGTTTCAACATAATCTGTGATCTATAAGTTGGTAAATGATGAGTTGATAGATTCATGCCCTTAGAAGTTTAATAATTTTCATATTTTTGTTTGCAAATGCAGGGTCCCATTGAACATTGTAGTAGCTTGAAGTGGGAGTACCACACTCTTATTTTGGTTTGAATCCAGAAGCTATTTCTGGTACAGGTAGCTCCACCCCTTGTCTTCACCATCAACACTTCTAATGGTAAAAATAATTATTCTTTCAGACCTCCTGAAATAACAGATCTTCACCTTTGTACTTTACTATGACTTGATTTGTCAATTTAACATGACTGGAAATACCTCATGGCCCTTAGAAAAACTGACAGGAGTTATAGAAAATATTAATTTATTTAAACTTATCTTCCTAACTGAAAGTCTCACTAACCCTTTGTAAGTACTTGCTTTCTTGCTATGATATACTTTTTTTAACCTATTATACATATGGTTTTGGTGCTGGATGTGGAATTGGTCTACGGTTTGGCTATGGGGCAGCAAGGGGCATTGCTTATGACGAGAATGGTAAACACTCCAGTGTTGGGAAGCTGTTCAGTTGGGCCTGGCAGTCTTCCTACTCGGTAAGTTGTGTGCGTGTGTGTTTGGGACTTCGGGTTTTCCCGAAATCAGTTTTTCTTTGTGAGTTTTCGTGTTTTCGCTTTAAGAATGTACCAGTCTACAACTTTTTTTATTTAAAAAGATAAGTCTTTGATTTAGTTTTTCCTGAAAGGGATGAAATAATGCAGCAACAGGAATGGACAGAAAAGAATTTTCTTAGCAACGTTTTGCTGGATCAAAACCAATCACATCTGAAGACATCCACCAAGTCTTTCGCAACCTTAAGAAATGTAGGCGAATGGAGTGATGTGGTAGGAAGTAAGTGACCCTTCTTCGAAAGAAAGAATGCATGGATGGTCTATTGATAAAAACCAAGATTCTGATGAGATACATCCCAGTGATGAAGAAATTATGAAAGGTTATACAACTGATGAACCTAAGGTTCTTTTCTACGTATAAACCTATTTAACAGGCAAATGGTATTTTTTATTTGATAAATAGAAAAAGATAAGCTTGTCATGTTGAAGAGGTGAGATCCAAGACGAAACATGAGGGCTGTGTTGGGGTTAAACTATCGAGTGATCGTGATGGCATCCGCAGCGCAACGCGCGTGGGGGTTTGTCACACCCCGATATTTCCACGTATTACCGGTGGGCCCGGTGGGGAGTACCGTGACGTAGTTGATATCATCATAGTCAAACAACACAATATTTAAATGCACAGCGGAAGTAAAAGATAAATATATTACAAACCGATATAGAGTAATATCCAAATATTACAAACGGAATGTAAAAGATCCACAGGCGGATCGAAAATAAAATGAAACATTGTTCAACAGACTTTGACATCTAGAGCTTGCGAGACTTGATTATTGATGCCTAGAGTAGCCAGCCTATTACGTGTAGTACCTGCACTTAGCCTTTTTGGAAAATACGTCAGTTTACACTGGTAAATACAACTTAACTGACTCATTTTGAAAAGAGTTTAAAAATTGATTTGGATGCACTTCGGCAAAAATATCTTTTATAACTTGGGACAATCATTTGTATATAATCTTGTATATAGTTTTACTTATTTGTCGTCCATTAGGGCCGGTTTGTAGGGCCGGTCTAGATTAACTGACATGCCACAGGTATAATGCCCACAAGGATTGTTTCCTCTAAGTGGATTACCAGTTTTTACATAATGCATCTGTCAGGTGTACGCCTACACCTCGTGCTTAGGTCGTGGCCATTTCTTTGAATGATGCCAAGGATATCCGGGACATGGTCATTTAACCCCCAAAGGCCATACACCAAATAATACATATTAAATGGGTCATGCAAATACATTAATTACAATCCGATTTAAATGACTACACATACCTGACCAAGCGGTACTTTTATAGTACCGTATCCCAAGCCCGTATAGGGAAACTAAGTTAAGAGTATTTACCTGAGCAAAGTATAAATCAAATAAAGCAAGTGCACGTAGCTTTTGCTGGGCTCCTAATCTGGAACGAAGGTTTTATAATAACCTATTAGAATCCTAACGGGTCTCTAATTAAGCTTAAACTTAGACCGGTTAGTTTTCAAAAGGAAGACACGGTTCAAACGCATGATAAAGCGAAGACCGGTTTAGAATGTGGTTTTGACCCGTCAAGCTTGTATGCTTGTTTAATATGGGTAACTTAAACACATTCTGGATTTTGAGACAAAAAGATATGGTTTGACCCGTTTCGGCTAATATATGCAAACTAGTCACATAAGCCGATCCGAACGCGACAAGTGCGTAACGAGTAACCCAAAAGAGTCATATATAGGTTTCCTAAGTTAATATGCCTTAAATATGTTGTGATATCAGTAGGATACCTTCCATTATGCCCAAAACGAGTTTAATCACAATTTAAGCCCCGTAGGGGTATTTTGGTCATTTTAAAGATTATAAAAGAGATTATTTATAATTCTGAGATTCGGTTCTGAAATAATCAGTAAAACAACTTAATTTAATAGGTTATATCAGTTGGTGATAAGTCTTATGTACCAAAATGGTTTTAAACTCATACTAGGCGTTTAATACGCGTAAAAAGCCGTTTTAAGCGATTTCCGGGTTACACAGGAAATCTGAGTTTTTTGATCAGGTTATAAAGTTCAAAATACTTTATTTATTATATAAAATCAGTAGCAATTGGATTTGTGTCAAAATACTATGTAGAACTCATTTTATAAACAAAAAAGGTATAATCGGTATTTACCGAATCAAGGCCATAACCTTAGGTTATGATCAGGTTAAAAATAATTAAAAATATTCAAAAATCTCAAAATATTATATTACATCAGTGGGTAAAAGGTTTGATGTCAAAAATTGGGTTTAGATAGGCTTTACGCTAATTACGCCTTTTAATTAATAAAAAGCTTTCAAATTACGCTATTGAGCATAACTCCTAATCTAGACCTCCAACTGATGTGAAATTTTAGGGACATGTTTATAAATTAGTAATAAAGATTATTGTCCTTTCACATTTCCAAATTCTCATTTTATGGTCAAAAGGGCATTATGGTCAACATTAAGCAATTAACGGAAACGTGTAAACGAATCAGACAATCAACGATCCAACCACATAGGGTTATACTAACATGTAACCTGGTCCTAAGGAAGCTCTAAGGCATTTCCAAATCATACTAAATCGGGTCAGAACTGAAGTCAAAGCAAAAGTCAAAGTTTTGCGACTTTCGGTTCCGAACCGGGTCTAAACAGAAAATTGTCGGATCAAACAAGCTTAGACCGGTTCTTATACTTATTACCAAGTTATATGAGTGATAAAATAGGTTACATGCCTTCTACATTGCTAATGATGCGTTAATTCGAAAATTAAGCTTCTGTTGACTTTTCATAAACAACTTTGACCCGACAAAAGTCCTAGTTAGAGTGGGAATCAGAGGGTGCCCTTTTAAGGGTTTATTGCCCACATAATTACCAACTTATAACTACCTTCAATTCGACTAATCACTGGACCATTAATGATTAATCGCTAAGTCAAATGTTAATTACGACGGTTTGACTTTTAAGCTAATAACTAAGTAAAAATCAATTAAGGAAGGTCAAGGATACTTACCAAAGTCTAATGCACGACCAGGGATGCTTAGAGAAGGCTCTTGAGCTCCTGAGATGATCAGAAGTGAAGGTAAGAGTGAATGATCAAATTTGCACACAAAGGGGCTTTATATAGTGATCTTGATTGCTTGTGATCATGACAAACAACTCTACCATTGATCCCTGATCATCAACAAGTGTCCCTAATGCCTAAGAACTTGTTTAGGCAGCTCTTGGTGGTGAAAAAGGGCCATATATGTCGTTTACATGGCTGAACATACGTCTGTCCGAGTTTCTGCATTTGGGACATGCTTAAGGACCGTAAGGGTCCCAGCCTTACGGTCCGTAAGGACCAAGCCAGCACAACAGATCTTTCAAAAGTTGACAGTTTTGGCCCCCCGGACTTCCAAACTTGATTTTTGACATGGTTTCTTGCACTTGTAACCCCCAAACTTGACTTTTAAGCGATCACCGAAAAGTCTTAAATTTTAACGTTGACGCTTTTAACCCCTCGTATATGAATTTTATCATAACTTTCTCATACGATAACGAAACTTGGTGAAATTTTTATCATGCATTCTAGTGAGCATAATTAATCGTTACAAAGCTTCGGGTTTGCTAAAAGGTCACTCAGAGGTATACTTTAAACATGTTGACACATTTAACCCCTGTAGTTTGTAATCTCTCACTTTCTTTCACAATTAGTTTCGTATGATCCATGAATCATTCGTTTAAGGGTATAAACATCATGTAGGGTTATTGTAAAGTATATTTATCCATTGTTGACATTTTGAACCCTTATATTCACATACTTTCCTTGTTTATCAACTCTAGTCCTTCTAAGGTAATCCTTTACACGTTCAAAGTTTATGACACGTGTCAATACATTATTGGACATGAATTTTCGAGGTCTTACAGGGTTAAACCTAGTTTACTCAAATTGTGAGATAGCCGAATGGGGTTTCTTAATGTATTCAAATTGTGAGGATAACTTTTGTCGTTAAACCAAACTACAGTGGGTGCTTGTGCTGTTAACTTTTAACAACAATTATACCGTCTCCTATTTTGAACTAGTGTTATACCCCCGCGTTGCGGGTGCAGGGGTTGTAAAACCATACTAAGTAGTAAGCAAAAAACGACCAAAACCAGAAAAAAATATATGGTAAAACAAAAATGCGAACTTATACTGTCACGTGACGTAAAACATATGCAAAGACAAACGTGATCTTCTACTGTGAATTGGCTTAAAATGTAGAAAACCTTGGATTTATAGAGAAAGATTTAACTTAAAAAAAACCAATGTAAGAAAAAAGGGTTATTAGATTTTATCACTCCTAACTATTGAGTATTGGTCGCTGCCACTCTCAACTATCACTTTGACTCCTACCACTCCCAACTTAACACTTTGTGTGTTGTGTCATTCCGGTTGAGTGGATTTTGGCTCCCCTTTTGTCTTTTAGGAGAAGATTCACCTGCAGTCATTAGTAATTCACAAAGTGTTAGCCTAATATAACCAATAACACAAGTCAAACACTAAGAAATGTTCACCTGTGGAGTCATACAACACACAAAGTGTTAAGTTGGGAGTGATGGAAGTCAAAGTAATAGTTGAGAGTGACAGTGACCAATATCCAATAATTGAGGGCGATAAAATCAAATAGCCCTAAAAAAACTAAACTTTCAGCTCCAAAGAACTATTATATAAGAAGAAGACAAATACAAAACCATCCGCCTCTATTGTGTGGTTAAAATTAAGATGGAAATAAAAGAAATGGTAGAGTTGTAAATATGGTTAAAATGAAGGCTTCTTTTATTACTATAGATAAGAATCTACCGTAATTGTTATTATACTAGAAAAAACAACCCGCGCTACGCGGCGGGATTCGTTTGGTTAACCCACATGTTGCGGGGGCATGGGTCGTAAAATTGCGTCAAGTAGTAAACAAACATAAATACGAATTTACACCGCTGCGTAACGTAAAACGCAGTAAAAGACAAACGTGAACTAATAATGCAACCTGGCAAAAAATGTACAAACTCGTAATCATACCGACACAATTGATTATACCGCCTATTTAATCAACAAATGATCATTTTGTAAGATATAAAAATTACCTGATATATAATATTTAATTTCCTAAAAACACACGAAACTATTGGCAAATGAATGTAAATAAATGGCAATTTTGAAATTAAACTTCAAAAAGAAAGGCAAACTTTTTACTGAGAGTGAAGATAGTTAGATAACCTCCAGATGCCAGTCATGAGTGACTTGGAAACTTGCACTGTTGTTAAGGCACTTCATCATTTGTTATTATACTAGAAGGTTACCCCGCGCGTTGCGGCGGCACCACCGGCAAGTGTATCTCATTCAATGTTTTATTCTTACACATTGTAACATCTAGAGCAATAGCGGTGGAAATTCTTATGCATTCGATGATGAATGGGTTGGTTTAGGTCGTGCTTTATCTCAATTATCTCAATCAAGTTAAATAAAAAAACTTGCAGATTAATACTGCAGCATTGTCTTTGTGAGAATAGTTAAGAAATTAATTATTTATAATAGTTTTAGAAAAAGAAAAAAAAAAGCATTTGTGAGTCACGCTAAAAAATGACTTGTTTTAACCGGAATCGGTTAGACAAACTACCCATTAGCCAACCCAACCCACCCCACCCCACACCACCTTGTGCAAATAAGCCATTTTGACCCATTCTTAATCCAAGATTAACAAAGAGAACACTGGTTCTTGTAATCTTATTATCAAATAGTTGTTTGGTTTATGACTTTATTCATCTATACAAATAAATACAACCCCAAAGATTGAAAATTAACTGCTCAAGAATAGCATATTCAATTTGTCATGATTTTACTTCTATTTGCACCAGCTGATCATTTTGTTAAAAGTCTGTCTAACATAAACTTATTAGTCTGCCTTTCCTGTTGGATGCTTGTGTGGGACACTGATCCCCGCCCTTAGAGGCGCACGACATGTCATTGAGAAAGTTTGAATTCAACACTGGATTCTTGTAATCTTACTATCAATTCATGTTAATATTAATAATTTAAGTTTGAATGGTTTGCTTAGTGCTAGAATCTAGATCCTTATACAAAAACTTAAAATCATCGTCAATTACACATTTAGAAAAAAACTGATCCTCCTACTCCTAGAAAAAGTAAACCTCATGATGTAGTATAACTAGAACTACTTAGAACTAACAAAATGATATTAGGGTGTAAGGGGTGCTACACTTGAGGGGAGTAGTCCCATCTCCACCCCAGCCAATAATACTCTATCATTTCAACTCCCCTTTTCACTCCCCATTTTGCACTCAAACGTAAGGGGTGCTTCCCTCGAGGTCACCGCATCATCAATGAAGCCACCAACAGTAAAAAATGGAGCATGCTGCGTTTGGTGACAACCCCCCAGCTTTTGTTAGTCGCCGCTCGAAATTAGGGGATGGCGGCAGTGTTACCGTGAGGTAACACCATCCCCGCTAACACCCTGTTCGCCCTTAGGGCATCGCATCCTAGATTTCAAAAGTAAACTGGCCCCAAATCTATCTAAGCCTCAAATTTCATCCTTCAAAGAGTTAACATAGGTTAGTAAAACAAATCAAAATCAACATTCACACTTTCCATCCACACACATATGTTAATTTCCAACTTGTTAATTATACCATGAGAAAAAAATCAGGACATCATATCTTAAAGTTTGACAGTAGATTAGCCTCAAATCTATTTTACAACCTCAAACTCATGCTTCGAAGAGTTAATCTTGCATAACCGATCAAAATCAAGACCTCACAATTTCCATCCATATTCATATACTAATCCTTAATTTATCAACCACATGATGATCATAACCTACAATCTATCACAACAGAAAATATAAAAAACCAAAATATACGGCATACATAAAATCAGATCAAACTAATTACGCACAAACAAGTACCTGAACAATTTGATAGTCATGAATATAATCGATTTGAACAATATCCGGTGGAGTAGGTTGCAGAAACCCTACAAAGGCTGGTAAGTGACAACAGGCGGAGGGTGATTTGCAACTCTTGAAACGAACCATAATAAGAAGACGGTTTGCCGGCGAAAACGACGCCTCTGCTCTTGCCTTCTTTGACATAATCTGTGATCGGAATCGGGGTAGAATATTCCGGTTAATCGGCATATGTGCTGTATAGATTGAAGAGATCACGCGATTTGGGAACCTGAAAGGCGTGGAAACCAAGAACGACAACGGGGCTAGGCCTTGATGTTTCCGGTGGTGAGATGGAAGACCGGCTGATGCCGGTAATGTAAACCTGGAAACGTTAACTGTTCCTAAGGGGTTTCATCAATTGTTATTATATAAACTAGGTGTTGCCCCGCCCGCGTTGCGGGGCACGAAGCCAAATATTTCTCTTTCATATACGTCTGTATTTCGGTTATTTGTACATACTACTCATAACACGATCTCAAAAAAATTACATCGAGAAAACCAATTAAAATAAAACAATATCAATACTTTTGCAAAAAAAAAAAACTAAAACGATGGAAAGACTATAATTTTTAACTGGGGCAAAATTGTAATTTTTCAGGACAAATGAGCGTGTGCCACGCAACCGCCTGACACGAATAAAAATTACACCGAGTCAATAATTAAAACAAAACACTACCATAGATTTGTCAAAAAAAATTAAAACGAAAGCATGACTGTAATTTTACACTGGGGACAAAATCGTAATTTGACAGAAAAAAAAAACAAAAACAATGGCAAACCTGTAAATTTGAAACCGAGGGCAAAATCATAGTTAGGATGGAGAGAAAAACAAAACCAATGGCGAAACTGTAAATTTAAACGGGGTAAAATCGTAAATTGGCTAGACCATTGGGGAAGTGTCAGGCAGCTGTGGGAACAAAATCGTAATTTTTGAAATGGGAACAAAATCATAATTTTGAACAGAGGGCAAAATCGTAATTATATTTTTAACTAGGTGCGAAATCATAATTTTAAACTGATGGGGAAAAACATTATTTTATTTTGAACTATCGGCAAAAACGTAATTTTGAGCTGAGGGCAAAATCGTAATTTTGAGCTAGGGGAAAACATGTATTTATTTTGAGCTGGGGGCAAAAACGTAATTTTAAACGGAGGGCGAAACCGTAATTTTAAACTGGGAATAAAATTAAAAATGGGTTTTTGAACTGAGGGCAAAATCGTAATTTTGAGCCAGGGCAAAAATAAAATTTTATTTTAAATTGTGGGCAAAAACGTAATTTTTAAATAAAGACCAAAACCGTAATTTTAAAGTTAGAATAAAGTTAAATTAAAAATATATTGGTCCAATAGGAAAGTGCCAGACAAGCTGCCTGGCACTATTCCCTAACTTGAAAATGTATATGTAGGTAATATTAATATAGGTTGTTTTATTTGCCGATGTATCCCGTTAGATATTTATTTTTTTTAAACGTTATTATTTAATTTTCAACTATAGTTAAGGGTTAGAATATAATAGGAAGTTTTTTTGGTTAGGAAAGCTAGAAAGTAATCTTGATTATCAATAGATTTAATCAAGGGCTAAAACTAAATGAGTGAAATTGAGGAGAAAAAAACAGGCGTGTGGGTTTGTGTAAGGGCATTCTTGTCAATACAGAACAATAGTTTCTCTCTCCTCCAATCCCCCCTATTTTTTAAACGTTAATAACTTTTTCATACGACATTATTTTTTTTATAAAAATTGCACCAAAAAACGAGCGTTTTTTATCTTTAAAACGAGTATTTTATTGCTATATTTTCGATTTTTTTTTTCAAAAACCCAGTTGTGTAAAACGCAATGGAAAAAAACTCAGTTGCGAAAAACGCAATGGAAAAAAAACTTAAAAAAAATGACTTTTTCTAAAACGCAATGCACCAAAAACACAAAGAAATGTCTAATTTCTAAAACGCAATGGCCAGAAAACATAAATAAATGTCTTATTTATAAAATGCAATAGCCTAAAAGCACAAAAGAAAATGTACTTTCTAAAACGCAATGGACTGAAAACACATAAAAATGTGTTTTACCTAAAACGCAATGCACCAAAAAACACAAAGAAATGTCTTATTTCTAAAACGCAATTGCCATAAAACACTTAAAATGTTTTTTTTTTCTAAAACGCAATGGTCTAAAAACATAAAAGAAAGTGTACTTTCTAAAACGCAATGGACTGAAAACACATAAAAATGTGTTTTACCTAAAATGCAATGCATCAAAAACACAAAAAATGTCTTATTTCTAAAACGCAATGGCCATAAAACACTTAAATTTTTTTTTTCTAAAACGCAATGGCCTAAAAACAAAAAAGTAAGTGTACTTTCTAAAACGCAATGGACCGAAAACACATAAAATGTGTTTTACCGAAAATGCAATGCACCAAAAACACAAAAAAATGTCTTATTTCTAAAACGCAATTGCTAGAAAACACTTAAAAATGTTTTTTTTTTCTAAAACGCAATGGCCAGAAAACACATAAAAATGTCTTATTTCTAAAACGATATGGCCTAAAAACACAAAAGAAAGTGTTCTCTCTAAAACGCAATTGACTGAAAACACATAAAATGTGTTTTTACCTAAAACGTAATGACTAAAAACACTTCAAAAATGTGTTTTTCTAAAACGCAATAGTCAGAAAACACATAAAAATGTCTTATTTCTAAAACGCAATGGCCTAAAAACACAAAAGAAAGTGTTCTCTCTGAACCAAGAAGTAGGAGATCAAAAACTGTCTACGAAAATGAGGAAATTTCAAGAAAATTAAAGCTCGACCCCAGCCAGGGGCTCTGCCCCTTGGACCCTGCTCCTAGGGGCGCTGCACCCGAACCCCCGCCAAGATCGTAAAACGCAATGACTCAATTAAAAAACCCAGATCGTAAAAATGCAATTAAAAATTTTCTTACATAGATCGAAGCTGATTTCTTCAGATTTCTTCAACGATTGACGGAATTTGAATGTTAAAAACACTTATCAGCGATCGAGTCGAACGAATCGAGTGATTCGCTTCAAAATCACCGGAAAAAAATGAGATATTGTATGAAATTAAACTGGGTTTCTTCAAAAAAGTTGAAAAACACGTTGATTGGGTGTTTGAATCATTGATTGGTGACGAAAATCGCACTATAATGCAGTGATTATTGAGATAGAAATTGAAGAAAAGGTTGAAGATGGTGGGTTTTGAAAATGGTGGGTTTTGAAGTTACAGAGAGAAGAAGAAGAAGGGAAAACATTAGGTAAAATTGACTAAAATACCCTTTTCTTTATTTTAAATTTTGCCACATGTCATAATCCTATTGCTTCCTATCCTTCCTAGCCAAAATAAACTTCCTATTTGATTCTCACCCTAATATAACTTTTAGTAAAGAGTTAACTGCCATTTTCATCCCTGTGGTTTGGTGAAAAATGGCATTTCAGTCCAAAAAAAATATTTACGTCAGTTCCGTCCTCAACATTTTTAAAACGTGTCATTTCAGTCCAAAAAGATAACACCTTGCGCCAGTTCCGTCCTCAACGTTTTTAACAGCGCGTTATCTTTTTGGACTAAAGTGGCACGTTTCAAAAATGTTGATGATGGAACTGGCGCAATTTTTTTTTTGTACTGAAGTGACATTTTCCACCAAACCACAGGGACGAAAATGACAGTTAACTCTTTAACAAAATATATACTAATTAATGTCATGTGTCATTCTTTTCATTAATCTATATTTATATCTGTATATATTATACACCTAGCTTAGAAACCCGTTTATTACACGAGTTGAATAAAATTAATTTTATATGATAAGTAATATAGTTATATCTTTAAAATATCTCGTGTATTGCACAACTTAAATAAAAATAATGTAATAATTAACACATACGTTAAGATATGTATTTAAATGATGAATTTGATGTATTATTGTCACACCCCAAAAATACCACAAGCAGAAACCCTGCGGGACGTGTCACGTACTAGGATCCAGCCACCAATCACATTGAACTATAACAAGATATTAAATAAAAGTTTCCATTTATTACGTAATGTATTTCCAAAACATAACTTAGAACCAATACGTTCAGCGGAAGCATAAAGTAAATCATTATTCAAATGTTTCAAAGCCAATGTACGAAACCAATAAACATATCACATGTAACCAAGAGACTCAACCCATGACCACTCCAGCACTTCCAGATAGCAAGTTCCATGTCCAAGAATCTAACGACCCGCAAGCATGCAGACAGGTGTATCAGGATAACGCTGGCGAGTTCAAAGTTTGTAAAAACGTTTAGTTACCAAATATAAGTTTAAAGCATGTTGATAATAACTCGACACCGCAAGATGGCTCCAGTTTGTTTGCCCTTCCCCAATGCTCTATCAGACATTGGTCGAGTGGTTAAGGTAATTAGTTCACGCCCGTCCTCCCCGGTACGGTGTGAGGGTGCCAAACCTAATAGCTTTATAAACTAAATACCCCGTTGCCTCCCCGACAACTATTTCGGTAGTAGATGGGACTTAAGTGATAGAAAATGAGTGTATTATCCAACATCCCAGTTTAACATTCCAGTTAAACCCATTTACCCAATATTCCTCCCCGGAATATTTACCAGATGTCCCTCCCCGGGACGCATGCTTGAAAAAGAGCAGTGAACTCACCTTAGATTTGCTCGGTAAGACAAATTACACGTTCAAGTTAATCAATCAGAGCCTATAATGTTTACACATTCTCAATCAGTTTGTATGCAAATTACTTATCCATGCACGTATTCTAGCATTTTACACCAAGTATACATGATTCACGTTCCATACACATATAAACAAACAGTATTCCAATCGCACACTCCCTATGGTGCGATCCAATAACATGTAGTCCAAACCAACACTGTGCGGCCCATTTGGTATAACAGGGCCCACTTAACATGAGGCCCAAGGGACTTGTGCGACTGGTCTGGGGTGTGCGATCAAGGCACAAATGTGTGATTGAGCCCAATAAGGTATCAGCCCAACTGGGTGTGCGATTCCAGGAAACCTAACTGTAAGGGTGGGCCCAATTATTTGTGCGATCCAATCCCGTGTGCGACTACAAGAGGGTGTGCGACCTAAGTGTGGTCCGGCCCAACATCCCTCTACAGCTCAAGACATGCACAACATATGGGGGTGTGCGACTGCTATCCCATTGTGCGATACACATTTGTGCGATTCATGACTTTGGCAGTTACACATCCCCACAATTTTGGCTCAACAGTTTCCCATAAATCATTAGTCACAATCCGTTCCAAATCAGTTCATTAACTGGTTAAAATCATTACCTTGCATATACCCTAGTTACCTTCTAATTGTTTAACAATAACTAACACAAAATCATCATTCCAAAGAATCAATCAGTAGGATTATCACAACGAACCCCCCATCGTTAACAGTCCGAATCCATCCATTACTAGCAAAGATCACGTCAAAAAAATCAATTTCAAGCATCATATCAATACGTAAATCCCATGCCCACACATCGAAGCCCTTTGTCATGCAAACCCTAATTTGATTTCAACATAATCTACATGATTTATGAACTGATCCTAACCATAATCATATCACACCACTAACTAGACATTAGATCATGCTTTGTTCTCAATCATGGCAATAAAATCAATCAAACATACATGAACAAGAATTAGGAGCAAGTTGGTTCAAATCATAATAGTGTTACTAACCACAAGATAGTGTGCGCACAAGGATGTTGGGATGCTCGATTGGAGGCTTTGAACCAAGAAGGATTGCTGCCGTGTGACAACCCGCACTAAACCAGGTATCCGTACAACTTAATTAATGATTAATTACTACTTAATTACTGTGCTTGTTTGAACTAGCTGATAAACTGCTACCTGCATACTGATACATACACTTACTTGCATCATACTTTATTTGCTGTCACTACATTAATTACACACTGAACCCTAGTGACAAACATGATGCACAAAAAGCACAGTAGCACTAAACGGATACACGGCGAACATGCTGATATGACCAGCATCAGGCAGACACTGCCTCTAAGGCCTGTTAAGAGCCTCAAATATTTTGGCTACACTGGTAGTGAGTGTAGGGATATAAGGGTTGTGGTACCGCGTCTCTAGGGATAAGATACACTGTTTCGGATGTGCCTAAAACATACTTTAAGTACCAAACACAGCACTTTAATAATTAATCCAGCTTCTAGCTGACTAGTAAAGTGCCAGAACATGAGAAAATAACACTAGACACTTTCTAGAGTGTCGGGAAAACAAATGGTGTCACTAAAAATAACAATAACGACACTTTAAAGCTTTTGTAACGCTTTAACGGATTACTATCCGACCAGACACCCGGACTTTACCCGGAACATGAAAATATTACTATTTTCACTATTTATATTTTTCTGAGCCAGTTAGGGTCTTTGATTACCCTAACACCCGTCATAACGTGTAACATATTAGTAACGGGGTTAATTACTTAACTTAACTTGGTTTAACATAACCATCCCCTAACTAACTAGTTAAGATCGAACCAACCCCCCACCCCATTCCCTAACCGTCCCCTTGTATGGGGGACATGTTTGTACAAGTTTGATTATGTAAATCTAGTGTTGTTTAATATCAATGAGACACAATATCCATTGGACAATAACACCTAATCTTGTCTATAAAATAGCACTAAGACACATGATAATTATCACTAATCAACACCACAAAAATTACTCTTCTCTCTTGCCCTCCCACTCTCGGCCGAACTCCTCACCACACCCATCATATTTTCGGCTCTTGATCTCATCATTTCAAGATCATACACACTTCACAAGTCGCATATTAGGAGCTTTGGTGCACTCGGAACGCGAAGGACCTCTACCGTTAGCTTTTATCCACGCGTTTTTCATCAAAGATCTTCCCTAGCCTTGAGCTAGAGGTATATCACTTAAATCTCATATTTAAGCATATCTAAAGTGGTTAAAAGGAATATTGTCGGTTAAATATCGTTAACATACATTTTGATGCGTTAAAAGTCTAGTAAAAATACTAAAGATGGTGGTTAATAGCATACAACTTGTGTAAAAGTTGTAGTAATTGGAATTTGTGTTTATCTAGACCCGATCTATGATGTGGTAGCTCGGATCTCCATTTAACCCGACTTTGTAAGATCTTGGATCTTCACATAAAGCTTATTTTGGTTACCACAAGGGTTAAAAGGCGAAACTCTACCACACTAGAGACATGAACTTGTGTAAAAATATTTTACTTGTGTAAAAGTGATTTAACCGGTAAAATGATGTTTAAAACTAGCAGATCTACGTATCTGCAAGTGGTATTTTTGAAGAACCACACATTTAAGAAACCATGTATTTTAAAGAAAGGATCTTACACTAACAAACATGATTTTATAAACCACAAGTGTGTAGACACTTGTGAAATGAAAAGATCCGACAAATAACTATTTTTGGGAAAAATGACTAGAAGTTGTAAAGACGGATTTCTCTAGTCACGAGGTTTTTACGAGATCAAAGTTACTTTATATAAAGATCTACATATATAAAGGGGATTTACACTATGGATTCGGAAAAACTGCAAGTTCATGCGATTATGCGATTTACATACTTATCGACTAGTTTGATGTGTCGGAAATTGTTTGATTGAATAAAGAAGATTGTTGAATTGATTTGTTAAAAGAAAATGATACGCTTGAAAGCGTGGCCACCTCCAGTTACAGAGGAAACTCTGGCGAAATTTTCTAAGAACCTAACACCTAGAATTATTTACACAACAAGTGTTAGAACTATTTTCGACATATTTTCGAAACATAAAATTTCGCCATGACATTATTTACTAAATATTCGGAGGTGGGATTTTCACAAGAATTAACGTGATAAATATATTTGTCACAACACTGTTTATGATTATTTTGTGAAAATACATAAATATTATTTTAGAGTAAAAATAATATTTACAAGCGTTAATGATTCCAAAACTTTGCGAACGCTTCCACATTAACATATAAGTTACACCGGTAATTACATTACCACACGATTGATAAAACGTAACTTACGCACATGTATTGTATCCCCCATCCTTGGGAAGAAGTATAACTACCAAGTGTATACAGAACATAAACACGAAATAGTTGTCTAACTATTTCCCAAAGACTTAAACTATAAAGCTAAAGCACGGCCGTCCGTCTAATAGAATTAGCACTTGTAGGTCGTTGCACAGCTTACTGTATTGGAGACACTTGGTAGAGACGCGCATTCACTGTGAGTTCATGTCCCCCTTTTCTCTAACTGTTTTCAGTTTTCTTAACTGCGGGGGTGAAATACATGTTACTTTGATTACAAGTACTTTATACATGGTATGATTAACGTAAGGAGGTTTTAGATCATGTGAATGGGTAGTTAGAACACCGAGGGACTTAAGCAGTAGATCTATCTGGGTGTAGCGAGCCCAACCCCTGAGCCCGCATAATGGACCAGGTGGTGACTTTGTGCCCCAACGCCAAATACGTTAGGTTTGTATCTTCCTACTTGCATCTCACAACATGCTAATGGCCTTGCAAACCATTGGTGATCACAAGTCCTCTTACACTGCTACATACCAGGAAACTTTTATACTTACAAGTGTTTTACTTACTCACTTGCACATGAACTCGCTCAACATTATTGTTGATTTTTCAACTTACATGTATTTCAGGAAATTAACGAGATCTGGCACGGTATGGCATGTTTTCCGCTGCACTAGTTTCCGAGGTCATCCGGGGTTTAGGGGATGTGTCTCTTTCCTGGACAAGACACAGTCCTTAAACCATGTTTATGTTATGTTTCAGTTTGTAAGGTTGTTGAACAAGGTTATGGTTGTTGGTTAAAACAATGGTACTGTATTTTGTTTTCAAAACTTAATGGATGATCTTGCATGTTTTTAACTCATATAGCTTGGTTATGGTTAAGCTATGGTATTAAGAAGTCACACCAAAATTAACCACGCTTCCGCAAAGCCAGGGTGTGACAGCTTGGTATCAGAGCCAGGTTCATAGCGAACTAGGATTCTTTCTCGAGTCTAGACTATGATCACTAGGGCTCTCACGAAAACATTTTTCTGCATACCACTTAAGTCCAGATCCAAAACTTTTTACAAACAAATGTTGAGCACATTTTATTAATTATAGGCTCAGCTTGGAGGGCTGAGGATCGGTCTGGAGGATCGAGGTGATCGAAGTAGTTGAGCACGTTGGTTTATTATAGGATCGATCTGGAGGATCGAGGCTCGGTCTAGGTGACCGAGGTAGTGGGCTAGCAAGGCTAGGAAGAAAAGGTTCAGCCTGGAGGGCTAAGGCTCGGTCTGGAGGATCGAGGTTTGGTTTAGGTGAAGGATAGAGCAGTCTTGTAGACTGGATGAAATTGGCTAGTAGGACTAGGAGAATGATTTGAATGCTTACTTGGTGACTATGTGCTTAACTGATTATATGATTGATTATTATACGTATATGCGTTTGTGTTACAAACATCATGCTTTCATCAAGTACTAGAAAGATGGGCACTACGAATCCCATGGCCATAGTGTCGGACGACATAGTTTCATTGAAGCACGAGGTGTACATTTCCGATACTACCGGCACAGACAATGACGACTTTCAGCCCTTTTACGCTGCCTGAAGTCGTAGCAGAGCCTACTGATGGCCATCTTGTTGGGAATTTACCACTGGCGGTGATCCCTGCTCCTGTGCCCTTGCCGCTTATTCTGTTGATGATATGCCCCAACGTGGCCTCTAACGACATACTAGAAGAGGACCCATTCGAGGGCAGGACCCTATTGCTGCTGGTATTAGACTACTGCATGCGAACGCTCCTATAGGGGAAACTCATGACCATTCCCCTATCTCAGACTCATTTGAGTTTCTGACACCCGCATCTTCGCACATACAGGGAATGCAGCACCACTTACACGACACCGAACCTGATATGGCATCATCAGCTGCACTGGATCCCGCACACAGATTTGAGTTTGATCGCGATAATGAGGACAATTCTGTTTTTCCGTCTGGTGTTGATCCAGACCATGACATTGAGTTCATGCACTTAGACCAGCTTTTGGAGGATCCTGTCGACCCCTGTGTTTGTTGATCCAGCTGATTTTGAGATGGAGTTTTGATTCGGAGCTAGCCGTGGCCCCTGAGCCAGGCGTTGCTCCTGACCCCGCATTGGAGCATGACCCTGTTCATGCCGATGCACCTGCTGTTGCTCCTTGATTGATCATCTGCTTGGATGAGAGAAAATTTGGGGTAACTGTGCAAGGCAATTTATTATTACGGGGGCCCACGTAATAACGATTTGTAGTGCACAGGAATCCTGGTGGACTCTGCAGGCCAAGCTAATGATAACCAATGTAGCAGGAAATAACTTGAACACGAATGACTTAGGCGATGTAGCCTCGAGTTCATTCTAATACAAGCAACAAGCCAAATTTGGCAAGCCTATGTGAAGGCTCAGTAATTTACTTCCCCACTCATACAGTGAGTATATTTGCGTGTGAATTTGGGTGATTACATGATAACTTATGTTGCTATATACACCTCATAGACAATTGGGACGTTGTCTAACCCACTTCACACCACTTCGACAAAAGGGAATGTCACCCAGACGTGACACAAACACCAGTACGTTGCCAAGGACAGAAGCCGAGCTGCAAGAACGCATCTCACAAATAAATGCACGACATGAAGCCCTCCGCTCTAAGTACAACGATGGCATTACTGGAGATAACCCTCCAACTGGCTGCACCTATAAACAGTTCCTAAACTGCAAGCCTTTAGACTTTGATGGAACAGGAGGCACCGTTGCATTTGTTCGTTGGTCCGAAAAGACCGACTCCATTCTAAGAATGAGTAACTATTCGCCCCAACAGAGTGTTACCTATATCTCGGGGATATTTCTAGATGGCACACTCTCATAATGGAACCTCCAGGATTAGATCCCTGGTACAAGATGCTACTTATGCACTAAGCTGGGACGAGCTCAAGGGAACGATTGAGAAGAAAGGTTGCTTTAAGACTGGAATTCAGAAGCTTGAGGTAGAGTTCCGGAATTGAAAATGGACGGACCAGAGATTCCTGAATACATCCAGCAATCTCACGACTTGTCTAGGGTACGAGTTCAAAAGGATTGAACGATTCATTTGGAGACTTGCACCCCAGATCAGGGGTATGGTTACTACCTCGAAGCCCTCGACCATTGCAGAGGCTGATTTATTTATAACATAAGAGGTTATGTGATTGATTTGTTGATAGCATGAGATGTTATGTGTTGGTATTGTTGAATGCATACGTACACTTCACTTGCTATGACTTAACCTATGTGAAACATCTTTTAGAAGATGCCGCCAAAACGCCCAACGCCAATGCCAACCAATGAGGCAGAGCTACAGCAAGTCATTGCAGCTGCCATTGCACAATACGCCGCCTCTCAAGGAGGGACTAGTGAAAGCAACTCTGGCAACACTGGCAACAATAATCCACCTCATGGATGCACCTACAAGCAGTTCTTAGACCACAAACCTCGAGAGTTCGACGGCACCGGAGGTGCCTTAGCCTTCGTGCGCTGGGTTGAAAAGACAGATTCTGTCTTACGATTGAGCCAATGTGACCACGAACATCAAGTCAAGTATATAACTGGACTATTGATGGATGAGGCTCTGTCATGGTGGAACCATCAAATTCGAACGATGGGCGAGACCGCTGCGTATACTATGACGTGGGACGAACTGAAAAATCTAATGCGTGAAAGATATTGCTCGAGGGCAGAAGTCCAGAGATTGGAGACAGAACTGTGGAACTTGAAAATGAAAGGACCGAAGATAGCAGAATATGTGCAGAGATTTAACGAATTATCACAAGTTGCCTTCCTCCTGGGGACACCAGAGTTTAAGAGAATCGAACAGTTCATAAGAGGATTGGCACCTCAGATTCTAAGCCTGGTAACAGCATCAAAACCCGCAACGATCACCGAGGCTATCAACATAAGCATAGCACTCACGGAAGAGGCAGTTAGACAAGGGAAATTTTCCACTGCGGAGGAGAAAAAGGAGACTGCTATAAAGGCATCTGGGGATAACAAGAGGAAGCTCGCAGATTTCAAGATGGTTACTCGGGTAAGTAACAAGAAGAAGGCCAAAAAGGGAAAAGATTACAAGGGTATCCTACCTAAGTGTGACAATTGTTTACGTTATCATGTCGGGCGATGCAAATATGGAAATTGTGGTAACTGTGGCAAGGTGGGACATGTCAAGGAAACTTGTTGGCTAAATACCGAACATGGTAATGGGGGCCAAGACGGTAGTGAGAATCACGAAGGGAACAACGACAATGATAATTCTCGAGGCAGAATGAGTGATAAACAGAAGCGTGCTCAAGGATGTTTAAACTGTGGAAGCAAAAAGCATTTCAGGAGATATTGCCCGAAATACAATCAGGCGCAAGGAGGAAAGCTCCCCATCGGAGCTAGAAAGGCACGCCGGAAATCCAAGCATGGATAGCGGTACGTCCCACATTACTCAATATTATGCATCTGTATTGCCAACTACCGTTGCAAAATTTTACGATTCACAATTCTAGTGTTCAAGGACATAATTGGTTTACGTAGCGAGTGAGTAGTTATTCCAGTACCCATTAGAACTAGCTTAGGGGAAGCTAGTAGAGACCAACGCAGTAACTGGAATCGGCACGATAGAACCCGGAGAGCATAAGTTTACGCTAGATCTATTGCCAGTTGAATTTGGAAGCTTCAACGTGGTAATTGGATGTATTCGTTGGCAAGCGATCAAGCGGAGGTTGGTATCCGCACCTCGATGTCGAATGAAGGAATGATTGTGACTCACGAAGCAAGATACGCCACCACCGATCACAGATTACGTAGGGCTCGGAAGTTGTTGTGGGAAGGATGTGTTGTTTCCTGGCTCATATCGAGGACAAGAGAGCCGAAGAACTAAAACTTAACGATACCCCCGTGATCGGAGTATACTCTGAAGTCTTCCTCGAAGACTTGCCGGCGTAATCTCCTGGACGACAAGTCAAATTTTGGCTTCAATTTGATTCTAGGCACCGCGCCTGTAGCTAGGTCACTTTATAGACTTGAACCACCTGAGAGGCAGGAATTGTCAACACAACTTCAAGAGTTGCTAGACAAAGGGTTCATCAGACCAAGCTTCTCACTTTGGGGAGCTCCGGTCCTGTTTATTAAGAAGAAAGACGGTAGTTTTCATATGTGCATCGACTACCGGGAGTTGAACAAGTTGACTATCAAAATAGGTATCCCCTGCCGAGGATCAATGACTTATTCGATCAACTGCAAGGTTCAAAGCTTTTACTCAAAGATCGATTTACGATCTGGATACCATCAGATAAGAATACAAGGGGAGAGTATCCCAAAGACAGCCTTCAGAACTCGTTATGGACACTACGAGTTCCTTGTTATGCCGTTTGGTTTGACAAACGCACCGGCAGTCTTTATGGACTTGATGAATAGAGTTTGCAAGCCGTACTTGGACAAGTTCGTGATAGTGCTTATCGACGACATCTTGATTTATTCAAGGACAAAGGCTGAACACGAACAACATCTTAGAACCATATTGGAGCTGCTAAAGAAAGAACAACTGTACGCCAAGCTCTCTAAGTGCGAGTTTTGGCTACGCGAAGTCCAGTTTCTTGGACATGTGGTTAATGGGGATGGAATTCATGTTGATCCCACAAAGATCGAGGCAATCAAGAATTGGGAAACGCCTACAACGCCAACCGAGATTCGACAATTCTTGGGTTTGGCTGGCTACTATCGAAGGTTCATCGAGGATTTCTCGAAAATCGCTCAACCTTTGACGCTCCTCACCCAGAAGGATAAGGCGTTTGATTGGGGAATCAAACAGGATGAAGCATTTCAGGTACTGAAAGATAAGCTTTGTAACGCGCCAATTTTAGCTCTACCGGAAGGTACTGATGACTTTGTGGTATACTGCGACGCATCGCGTCAGGGATTGGGTTGTGTGTTGATGCAACGCCAAAAGGTCATTGCTTACGCATCACGCCAACTGAAAGTGCACGAAAAGAACTATACCACCCACGATTTAGAGCTTGGCGCAGTGGTTTTTGCACTAAAGATCTGGAGACACTACCTGTATGGTACGAAGTGCACAATCTTCACAGATCACAAAAGCCTACAACATATATTCAACCAGAAGGAGTTGAATATGAGGCAAAGACGATGGGTTGAGCTGTTAAACGATTACGACTGCGAGATAAAGTATCACCCAGGGAAGGCGAATGTAGTCGCCGATGCCCTAAGTCGTAAAGAAAGAATCAAGCCCATAAGGGTTAGGGCTTTGGAAATGATCATACGAACCGATCTTTCCTTGCGCATTCGTGCTGCACAAAAGGAAGCTCTCAAGGAGGGAAACCTTGAGGAAGAATATCTCCGTGGAATGGAGAAGCTTTTGGTACCAAACGAGGAAGGAACATTATGTTTTGAGGAAAGGATTTGGATTCCTCTGTTTGGTGGATTAAGGGAAGTTATTTTCGACGAAGCGCACAAGTCACGGTACTCTATCCACCCTGGATCGGATAAGATGTACCAGGATCTCAAAGATTATTATTGGTGGCCTAGGATGAAAGGCGACGTTGCTGTTTACGTGAGCGAATGTTTAACGTGCGCTAAGGTCAAGACGGAATACCAGAAGCCTTCGGGACTTCTGCAACAACCTGAGATTCCCAAGTGGAAATGGGAACAAATCTCAATGGATTTTGTTACAAAACTGCCAAGAACGCCAAAGGGGCCATGATATGATTTGGGTGATTGTTGACCGCCTAACAAAGTCCGCACACTTTCTGCCAATCAAGGAGAAAGACAATACTAGTAAACTTGCGGAAATATACATGAGAGAGATTGTCGCACGCCATGGAGTACCTCTCTCAATCATCTCTGATAGAGACGGAAGGTTTGTGTCAAGAATATGGCAATCCTTCCAAGAAGCCTTCGGTTCACAGTTGAATCTGAGCACTGCGTTCCATCCGCAAACTGACGGCCAGAGCGAGCGAACGATACAAACTTTGGAAGACATGCTGAGGGCATGTGTTATGGATTTGGGCGGTAGCTGGGATAAACATTTACCTTTGGTCGAATTTTCATACAACAACAGCTACCACACCAGTATTGGGGTCGCGCCATTTGGAGCCCTATACGGACGCAAGTGCCGATCACCCCTATGTTGGTCTGACGCAGGTGATAGGCAGCTTGCTGGTCCCGAGATCGTCCAAGAGACGACAGACAAGATCACGCAAATACTTAAACGCATCGAAGCAGCTCGCCACAGACAAAAGGCCTACGCGGATCCAAACCGGAAGCATGTGGACTTCCAAGTCGGAGAAATGGTGTTATTGAAAGTTTCACCCTGGAAGGGGGTGGCACGCTTTGGTAAGCGTGGGAAGTTAAATCCGCGCTACATTGGTCCCTTCAGAATTCTGGAAAGAATTGGGACAGTAGCATACAAGTTGGACCTACCTGCTGAACTGAATGGTGTTCACGATACATTTCATGTATCCAACCTAAAGAAAAGTCCAACTCAAGTTGACGTTGCCATTCCTATCGACGAGATTCATATTGACGACACGCTCCACTTCGTTGAAGAACCTGTTGAGGTCACGGATTGGAAAGTTAACAAGACCCGCCGGAGCAGTGTCAAACTCGTCAAAGTTCGTTGGAATGCCAGACATGGTCCTGAATTTACCTGGGAACGTGAGGACCGGATGAAAGAAAAATACCCCCACTTATTTCCTAAAAACTCTGCTTCTACAAGCAGGACTTAAATTTCGGGACCAAATTTATTTAACGGGGGGAGAATGTGACAACCCGCACTAAACCAGGTATCCGTACAACTTAATTAATGATTAATTACTACTTAATTACTGTGCTTGTTTGAACTAGCTGATAAACTGCTACCTGCATACTGATACATACACTTACTTGCATCATACTTTATTTGCTGTCACTACATTAATTACACACTGAACCCTAGTGACAAACATGATGCACAAAAAGCACAGTAGCACTAAACGGATACACGGCGAACATGCTGATATGACCAGCATCAGGCAGACACTGCCTCTAAGGCCTGTTAAGAGCCTCAAATATTTTGGCTACACTGGTAGTGAGTGTAGGGATATAAGGGTTGTGGTACCGCGTCTCTAGGGATAAGATACACTGTTTCGGATGTGCCTAAAACATACTTTAAGTACCAAACACAGCACTTTAATAATTAATCCAGCTTCTAGCTGACTAGTAAAGTGCCAGAACATGAGAAAATAACACTAGACACTTTCTAGAGTGTCGGGAAAACAAATGGTGTCACTAAAAATAACAATAACGACACTTTAAAGCTTTTGTAACGCTTTAACGGATTACTATCCGACCAGACACCCGGACTTTACCCGGAACATGAAAATATTACTATTTTCACTATTTATATTTTTCTGAGCCAGTTAGGGTCTTTGATTACCCTAACACCCGTCATAACGTGTAACATATTAGTAACGGGGTTAATTACTTAACTTAACTTGGTTTAACATAACCATCCCCTAACTAACTAGTTAAGATCGAACCAACCCCCCACCCCATTCCCTAACCGTCCCCTTGTATGGGGGACATGTTTGTACAAGTTTGATTATGTAAATCTAGTGTTGTTTAATATCAATGAGACACAATATCCATTGGACAATAACACCTAATCTTGTCTATAAAATAGCACTAAGACACATGATAATTATCACTAATCAACACCACAAAAATTACTCTTCTCTCTTGCCCTCCCACTCTCGGCCGAACTCCTCACCACACCCATCATATTTTCGGCTCTTGATCTCATCATTTCAAGATCATACACACTTCACAAGTCGCATATTAGGAGCTTTGGTGCACTCGGAACGCGAAGGACCTCTACCGTTAGCTTTTATCCACGCGTTTTTCATCAAAGATCTTCCCTAGCCTTGAGCTAGAGGTATATCACTTAAATCTCATATTTAAGCATATCTAAAGTGGTTAAAAGGAATATTGTCGGTTAAATATCGTTAACATACATTTTGATGCGTTAAAAGTCTAGTAAAAATACTAAAGATGGTGGTTAATAGCATACAACTTGTGTAAAAGTTGTAGTAATTGGAATTTGTGTTTATCTAGACCCGATCTATGATGTGGTAGCTCGGATCTCCATTTAACCCGACTTTGTAAGATCTTGGATCTTCACATAAAGCTTATTTTGGTTACCACAAGGGTTAAAAGGCGAAACTCTACCACACTAGAGACATGAACTTGTGTAAAAATATTTTACTTGTGTAAAAGTGATTTAACCGGTAAAATGATGTTTAAAACTAGCAGATCTACGTATCTGCAAGTGGTATTTTTGAAGAACCACACATTTAAGAAACCATGTATTTTAAAGAAAGGATCTTACACTAACAAACATGATTTTATAAACCACAAGTGTGTAGACACTTGTGAAATGAAAAGATCCGACAAATAACTATTTTTGGGAAAAATGACTAGAAGTTGTAAAGACGGATTTCTCTAGTCACGAGGTTTTTACGAGATCAAAGTTACTTTATATAAAGATCTACATATATAAAGGGGATTTACACTATGGATTCGGAAAAACTGCAAGTTCATGCGATTATGCGATTTACATACTTATCGACTAGTTTGATGTGTCGGAAATTGTTTGATTGAATAAAGAAGATTGTTGAATTGATTTGTTAAAAGAAAATGATACGCTTGAAAGCGTGGCCACCTCCAGTTACAGAGGAAACTCTGGCGAAATTTTCTAAGAACCTAACACCTAGAATTATTTACACAACAAGTGTTAGAACTATTTTCGACATATTTTCGAAACATAAAATTTCGCCATGACATTATTTACTAAATATTCGGAGGTGGGATTTTCACAAGAATTAACGTGATAAATATATTTGTCACAACACTGTTTATGATTATTTTGTGAAAATACATAAATATTATTTTAGAGTAAAAATAATATTTACAAGCGTTAATGATTCCAAAACTTTGCGAACGCTTCCACATTAACATATAAGTTACACCGGTAATTACATTACCACACGATTGATAAAACGTAACTTACGCACATGTATTGTATCCCCCATCCTTGGGAAGAAGTATAACTACCAAGTGTATACAGAACATAAACACGAAATAGTTGTCTAACTATTTCCCAAAGACTTAAACTATAAAGCTAAAGCACGGCCGTCCGTCTAATAGAATTAGCACTTGTAGGTCGTTGCACAGCTTACTGTATTGGAGACACTTGGTAGAGACGCGCATTCACTGTGAGTTCATGTCCCCCTTTTCTCTAACTGTTTTCAGTTTTCTTAACTGCGGGGGTGAAATACATGTTACTTTGATTACAAGTACTTTATACATGGTATGATTAACGTAAGGAGGTTTTAGATCATGTGAATGGGTAGTTAGAACACCGAGGGACTTAAGCAGTAGATCTATCTGGGTGTAGCGAGCCCAACCCCTGAGCCCGCATAATGGACCAGGTGGTGACTTTGTGCCCCAACGCCAAATACGCTAGGTTTGTATCTTCCTACTTGCATCTCACAACATGCTAATGGCCTTGCAAACCATTGGTGATCACAAGTCCTCTTACACTGCTACATACCAGGAAACTTTTATACTTACAAGTGTTTTACTTACTCACTTGCACATGAACTCGCTCAACATTATTGTTGATTTTTCAACTTACATGTATTTCAGGAAATTAACGAGATCTGGCACGGTATGGCATGTTTTCCGCTGCACTAGTTTCCGAGGTCATCCGGGGTTTAGGGGATGTGTCTCTTTCCTGGACAAGACACAGTCCTTAAACCATGTTTATGTTATGTTTCAGTTTGTAAGGTTGTTGAACAAGGTTATGGTTGTTGGTTAAAACAATGGTACTGTATTTTGTTTTCAAAACTTAATGGATGATCTTGCCTGTTTTTAACTCATATAGCTTGGTTATGGTTAAGCTATGGTATTAAGAAGTCACACCAAAATTAACCACGCTTCCGCAAAGCCAGGGTGTGACATGCCGTCGGATCTGGAGGGAGAGAAGAGAGTAGGGTTTGCTAATGTTGTTTGGTTTAAGAGATAATGGAAGCCATACACCAACTCTAGGGGTGTATGCGTTGTTGTGGAGGGCCGGGCCCATGCTTGGGGTTTCATGTGGGCCGAGAGTGGATGGAGCAAAGGTATGCGGCCCAAGGGTTTCATGCAACGAGATTTATACAAACATACACATTTCGCATAACACATAAACTCGCAACCGTTCATTTATAATCAAACACATTCATCATTTAGATAGCATACTCACTAGTTACATCAAAACACAACACAAAGAAAAGAAACAGTACCAAGAAAGACTTTTGAAATTACGGGTTGTCACATCATCCCCAACTTGAAAGAAATTTCATCCCGAAATTTGACAAGTGGTGACAAGGAAATGGAATGGTAGTTCAAGATGATTGTGGATTTCCCTCGGGTGCCATATCATCCCCAACTTGAAAGGGAATTCCGTCCCGAAATTCACCAGTCGCATCAGGATTTGATTTAGCAGTGTTGAACAGCTGAGGGTACTTAAGCTTCATTTGATCTTCGCCTTCCCACGTGAACTCCGGTCCACGCCTTGAGTTCCAACGAACTCTTACGATAGGGATTCGACTATGCTTACGAACCTTAACTTCCCGATCCATGATTTTGATAGGTTCTTCAACGAACTACGACTTGTCGTAAATCTTTAGTTCTTGCAACGACACGACAAGTGTTTCATCGGACAAACACTTTTTCAAGTTCGAGACATAAAAGACGTCATGAACGTTACCCAACTCATCAGGTAACTCAAGTCGATAGGCAACCTTTCCGATTCTTTCCAAGATTTTGAACGGGCCAACGTAGTGTGGATTCAGTTTACCTCGCTTCCCAAAGCGCACCACACCCTTCCAGGGTGAGACTTTCAACATAACGCGATCTCCTACAGCGAACTCCAAAGGTTTCCTACGCTTGTCAGCGTAGCTTTTCTGACGGTTGCACGCTGCTGCCATGCGATTTCTGATCTGGACAATCTTTTCAGAGGTTTCAAGTACAAGTTCTGGACCTGTGATTTGGCTGTTACCTACCTCAGCCCAACAAAGAGGAGATCGGTATTTCCATCCGTACAAAGCCTCGAACGGAGCTGCCTGGATACTGGAATGGTAACTGTTGTTGTACGAGAACTCCACCAAGGGCAAGTGTTTTTCCCAACCTTTACCAAAGACGATCACACATGCCCGCAGCATGTCTTCAAGTGTCTGGATGGTTCGTTCGCTTTGACCATCTGTCTGGGGGTGATAAGCAGTGCTCATGTCAAGACGTGAGCCAAATGATTTGTGCATCGCTTGCCACAATTCAGATATGAAACGCGAATCGCGATCAGAGATGATAGAGGTTGGCACCCCATGCCTAGAAACCACCTCTTTCAAATATATTCCAGCAAGTTGTGAGAACTTGTCAGTTTCCTTAACCGCAAGGAAGTGCGCAGATTTCGTGAGATGGTCAACGATTACCCAGATGGTATCATTTCCGTTTTGAGTTCTTGGCAAGCCAGTGACGAAGTCCATAGCAATTTGTTCCCATTTCCACATGGGTATTTCTGGTTGCTGAAGCAATCCAGATGGTTTCTATGCACCTGCTCACATACACCGCTATGTGGGCTTCCATCTTCGGCCACCAATATAAAACTTTTAGGTCCTGGTACATCTTATCAGACCCCGGGTGAACAGAGTAATGAGACTTGTGTGCTTCGTCCATCACAAGTTCTCTAAGGTTTCCATACAGAGGGACCCATATTCACTCCATGAAGTAGCGAATACCGTCAGATCTTTCCACGAGTTGTTTCTCCAAGCCGGGCATGGCTTCGGCCTTAAAGTTCTCGTCCTTCAACGCTTCAGCTTGGGTAGGCCGAATCTGGTCAGGTAGATTAGAATGGATGGTGAGCTGCAAAGCGCAGACACGTTTGGGTTTCGTTTCCTTTTGACTAAGGGCGTCAGCTACAACGTTAGCTTTGCCTGGATGATACTTGATTGCACAATTGTAGTCGTTTAAGAGTTCCACCCAGCGACGCTGTCACATATTCAACTCCTTCTGATCAAAGATGTGCTGAAGGCTCTTGTGGTCGGTATAAATAGTGCATTTAGTACCGTACAAGTAATGCCTCCAGATTTTTAACGCAAAGACCACGGCCCCCAACTCCAAGTCGTGAGTCGTGTAGTTCTTCTCATGAATCTTCAATTGTCGAGAGCGTAAGCTATCACCTTCTCGCGTTGCGTTAGCACACAGCCGAGACCCTGAATAGAAGCATCGCAGTACACCACGAAATCTTCGGTACCCTCAGGTAAGGACAGGATTGGTGCACTGCAGAGCTTTTGTTTTAAAAGTTGGAAAGCATCCTCTTGCTACGCTCCCCAAGAATATACGACGCCTTTCTGTGTTAATGCGGTGAGAGGTTGAGCGATCTTTGAGAAGTCTTTGATAAATCTGTGATAGTATCCAGCGAGACCAAGAAATTGTCGCACCTCTGAAGGGTTCTTCGGTGCCACCCAATTTCTGATAGCATCAATCTTAGCAGGATCCACGTGTATCCCTGATTCATTTTCAATGTGTCCAAGGAAGTGTACTTCTCGAATCCAGAAATCACACTTAGAGAATTTCGTGTAGAGTTTCTCCTTCCTCAGAAGCTCTAGGATAAGACGTAAGTGCCGCTCGTGGTCCTCCTTGCTCTTAGAATAGATTAGAATGTCGTCAATAAACACAATGACGAAATCGTCGAGGTATGGTTTTCACACACGGTTCATGAGGTCCATGAAAACCGCTGGTGCGTTAGTCAACCCGAATAGCATAACCAAAAACTCATAATGGCCATACCGCGTTCGAAAAGCTGTTTTAGGAACATCCTCCTCTCAGACTCTCATCTGATGATAGCCCGATCTTAAGTCGATCTTCGAATAGAAACTTGACCCTTGCAACTGGTTAAATAGATCATCGATACGTGGTAAGGGATAACGGTTCTTGACGGTCACCTTGTTGAGTTTCCGATAGTCAATACACATACGAAAGGATCCGTTCTTCTTCTTCACAAATAGGACTGGGGCTCCCCAAGGCAAAGAACTGAGTTGGATAAAGCCCCTATCCAACAGTTCTTGAAGCTGATTAGACAATTCTTGCAACTCCCCTGGTGTAAGACGATAAGGAGCACGAGCGATCGGGGCTGCCCCTGGCATAAGATCAATCTGGAATTCCACCTGACGATGTTGAGGTAAACCTGGAATTTCTTCGGGAAACACGTCAGGAAATTCATGGACAACGGGTAAATCTTCAATATTTCTTTCCTCGGGTTGTGTGTCGGCGATTAGTGCCAAGATAGCAGGATAGCCCTTCCGTAAGCACTTCTGGGCTTTCATAGCCGAAATGATGCTAACCAGTGCACCACTTCGATGACCTTGGACAAACAGAGATTCTCCACCAGGGAGAGGTATACGTACGATTTTCTCCTTACAAAGTATGTCAGCACGGTGCTTGGACAACCAGTTCATACCAATCACTACGTCGAAACTACCGAGAGTAACAGGGAGAAGGTCATTGTCAAACACTTGACCCACAAGATCGAGTTTGCACCCCAAAAGAACGTGTGAGGCTTCAATTGACTTGCCATCAGCCAATTCTACTACATGTTTGGCTTCTAGAGGTGTTGGAGTTAACCCTAATCGTCGACTGAACTCCAAAGACACATAACTCCGATCGGCACTGGAATCAAATAACACAGAAGTAAAGAGGTTGTTCACAGAAAAAGTACCAGTCACGACATTGCCATCGTTCCTAGCATCACCATCGCCAATTGTAATACTCTCCCGCGAGCACCATTGCCACCATTGTTGCCGTTATTGTTGTTCCCAGCATTGTTATTGTTGTTCTGGCAGTTGTGGTTGTCATTGGCGTTCTGATTCAACTGAGGACAATCCCGTTTAATATGACCCTCGTCCCTGCACTGGAAACACCCTTTCCTGTTGCCTTGGTTCTGATGGGGCTGCTGATGTTGCTGCTGATGTTGCTGCTGCTGTTGTTGCTGCTGATTCTGCTGCTACTGCTGTTTTGGAAACGGAGCTCTGCAGTCTTTTGCCATATGACCCACCTTATCACTCCTATGTCAAGCTCGGACACATGGTCCATGATGATGATAGTTACACTTGTTGCACTTTGCCTGCCTTCCTACGTAGGAGCCTTGGTTCGGATTGCTGATCTGACCTTGGTTAACAGAGGAGGACTGACTGAAACTACGACTGTTGCTGTTGTGATGTGTGCTAAATAGACTATAAAAATTAACTAAATAAGACTCTCTATGCTAGACACTAAAAAGCTTTAATTCTAGACTCAACCTAAAACCACACAATCGGCAAGTATACCCATCAATGTAGTATAAACCTAGGAAGTCCGGATATCGAACCACGAGACTCTATAAACCACGTAAACTAGACTCTAATAGACACTGACAGACACGACTTAAAATGTTTAATTGTTTTGGGGGGGAGGGGGTTACGGAAAATCTAGGAAATCTATTTAAACTAATTAATTAAACTAAGAACTAGACTAAATACGAAAGAAGACGAGGACGATTCTTATATGATAATGAGGACCACTTAGACTAGTTCCTGGATTGATTTTAAAGAATTACCAATTAAGTTAAATGCACGAATTATGGAACAAGGATATTAAAGTACTAACCTATTAAACACCAGCTAAGCCCCTCAACCCTGCTCGAGGTGAAACTTATGACGATACCTAGGCCGTTAATCCTACCGGTTATTAGACGTCTTTCCGGTTGTCTAATTATTGTGTAAGTACCCTAATATTGACCTACTCTTTTCCAATCATAGATCTAGGGTAGTTTGGATTATTAAACTTGACTTAATAGACTAATAAACCGACGGGGCAACTAAATTCACGACCTTTTTCAAGGACTATCTAAAGCAATTCGCCGGGTCAGACCTATCGATAGCCCCTCACTTTTCAGGTATTAGGACTAGCAGAACACTAAAACCTAGCAAATTACTAACAATTACTTCTAGGGGTTATCGGCCGATTCCACCCTAAAGAGTTAAGACCTATTGCGTCATATAGACACTCACCAAAGTCTAAAACCCTAGCATGACTCTATGTTGTGATAAAGACCGTCACTAAGAATCATACGAAGCAAATGACAACAATAAACCAAGTTAAAGTACGCATGTGCATCAAATCAATAAAACAAACTCTTTACTAAACACAATCAATCCATAACATTCATGCAAATAACGAAAATGGTAAAAACTTTATTCAATCCATTCAACTAAGTCTAGGTGGCATAAATGTTTAGCCAAGCACAGTCATGAACGGAGATAATAAACAAGGTTCAATAACAGAATTCATTGAAGTAAAATAAAGAAACTAAGAAAACAAGAAAATTAAATAGATAAAACCCGTTTAATTGTTGATCCCTAAACCTCTTGCTTCAACCCCAATAATTCTTGAACTTGAACCCTTGCAAAATAAAGCTCTAAATTCGTCCCAATACTGATCGTGCGTCCCCCTGTCCTCGTATCTGATGTTGCTCGATCCCTCCCTATTTGCGTCCAATGTCCCAAAAATAAATAATCCTCTAGGTAAGTTCTGATGGGCCAAGCCCATGCACGTCTCTTGTATTCCCTCAATAGTAGGTATGCAACCTTCTCTCTTTATAAAAATATAATATAACTAGTTTATAGACTCGCGTATTACACGGGTTGTATATATATATACATATTTAAATACATCATAGAACTGAAATTAAATTTTTAGATATAATAGTGGAAACGATCAATTAGAGTCGTATTTTGTCAGAAATATTCAACTGAGTAACATGTTTCATTTTTTAAAAAGAAAAAAAGTGAAATGATGAAATGTGTCTAAAGTATTTGAATGCTTAAAATGTTTTTAATCGTTTTATTAAAAAGAAATCTTATATCATAATTTTGATAATATGTTTTTGCTACTCATAAACAATACAACAAACATTACAAAATGTATATATAAAAAAATAGAATGTACAAAAGGTGTTGAAACGTTGGCCTAACATGACTCAAATCCTTTTGACCCATAAAAAATACCGGTTTTGAAATGAACCCGTTCAACTTAAAAAGAAGGATAAATAAGATTCAAACATTTCCCATTAAAAAATAAACAAAAATCCTATTACAAATATGTGATTGACCTGAGTAGCTCATAATATTCACCTTAAGTATAAATTATTGTGAAATACAAGAATAAATCGAAAATTATAACTAATATGTGGCATATGAAAATTATAGATCATATGAAAAAAAACTTAAGCAATAATTATTTATTTAAAAAGTATTCAAATTATAGGTTTTAGAATTATAAATTATTGCCGTTAAAAAAATTGAAGTATTCTTTTAATAAAATCTTTTAAGTATTTTTTAATCATTAATTATGAATTTTAATTAACATTAATAGCATAATATTATTAATAATTATTAATTAGAATTAGATATTAAATAAATAATATTATTAATGATTTAAAGAAGAAAATGCCATGAAACATTAATTGGAATTTTGAATAAGAAAATAACATAACATGTGCCTTTTTTTTTATTAGAATTAGATATGTCATCACAATTCTCATGAATCAAAGAAACAATCTTATTTTCTTTTCTTTTTGTCGTGACATGCTAGAATTAATTAACTTTCAATCTCTTGCCACATATGGTCCCTAATCATAATAAATATAAGAGTAAACTCCAATTTTACCCCCTAAGGTTTAGGGTGATTGACACCCTTACCCCCTAACGAAATAATTGCAATTTTACCCCCCAACGTTTGCTGTTATGTCGCAACCTTACCCCCAGCTTCAAATTTGTTGACTGATCTGTTGACTATAACTTGAAATGACTAAATGCCCTTTCATATTACCCCCTGTGTTTTGTTCACTCTGTGTGTAACAACCCTCGGTAAAACCGACACTCTCATAATATTTCCGACACCCTATTATATCTTAAAATACCCTTACATGTCTTTAAATACACCCCGTATGTGAAAACCGAGCCCGAAATATGTTATAGCATATAAAATAAATTAAAAATCATAAATATTAAGCTGAGGCGGGCCGCGTAGACCCACCCCAAGCTATTACGCGGGCGGTATGAAGGTGTAGACCGGACTTCGCTGATTTCTTTAGTTCAAGCGGGCTGCGTAAGCCTTAGCTTACACTTACGCGGGCCGCGTGAGATCAAATTAGTGGCAGCACCCCAGGCCGACACGTGTCATCATCGTGTCGAGCCTAGTAGATGACCCAGATAAGCTACACGTTGACCGGACGTTGACGCGGGCCGCGTAAGCGCCCCTTATCTTTTACGCGGGCCGCGTGGAGATCAGAATCCAGCACTATATAAAGGAGGCATCGGGTTTCACTTTCCGTCGCTCACAATTTCATTCTCAATCTCACTTTCTGAATTAGAAGCATTATAGTCGGGTATTATACCCCTAATTAGCGAGGTTCCGCTCCGTTGTAAGTATTATAACCCCAGTTTAGTAATAGTTACGCTGCCATATTGATTTAGGGTTCCGTAACAACTGTCGTGGTTCTGCCCGACGTAGTTGTTGGAATGCCGTCTCGGGGAGGGTATCATTAATATTTTCAAAGGGTTATGATACTAACCAATGTACATTTGTATAAATTATAGATTATATCCAGGAAACCTTTACGAGAAGTCTAAGATAGCAAAGTGAGTTTATCTTCTTTTTGTTAACTTTTTGGAATGTTTTACAAAACCTTAATTGTTTTACAATGTGATTAAGCAGTGATTGAGTCTTTGTAGTTCTTCAATTACTGCCAGTATGTTGGGGTTTTGTATACATAATTTACTACACTGTGAGTAGTAAGTCGGGATGACAATACGTTTCCATTGGACAATGAGTTAGCCAATGGGTAATATGACCCACAAGTCAGGATAGACAGTACTAATGGAGTAATTGTGTAGACATAAACAATGTGATCGCTTTCAATACTGTTCACTGTGACTTTTATTTAAACTTGATTAAACTGGGATTCACTCACCAGTATTTCCCACTGACAAATGTTTTTTTTAAAACGCGTTTCAGGTAACCCAATGTGACAGTCAATTAGTAAAAAGCCAGCGGGAGAGCACTGACGGCTTGGGAAAAAATGTGGCTATAAAAGTTACATAATAAACGATGTTTTAAATTCAATAAAATAGGATTTATTCCTATAATTGTAATGTACGAAGAAAACCTGGGTTTTACCCATGTGATGATTAATATTAAATGAGGTGGTTTTAAATTCAATAAAATAGGGTTAGTCCCTATAAATGTACTGTAATAAGAAACTTGGGTTATGCCCATGTGTTTATTAATATCAAATATGGTGGTTTTACTCTGATAAACATTTCCTAACTACGGTCCTGATGTAAATTCCGCTGCAAGATTAAAACAACTGATACCACCGAAAATCTGAGCTCGCGTCCGCCCGTTCCCGGGATAGATAAGGGATCGGGGGTTGTGACAGAAGGTTGTATCAGAGCCTAGCCACTGGTCTGAGCCAAAGAAGTGTTCTGCTGACACTTAAAATTCTAAATTTTGTTAGGAAATAAATTATGGAAATACGTGCATAACTGTATTTATTTGTTATGTGTTATTTGACTATCTGTTAGTTTACAGTATGAGTGATTAAGGACCCTCAGACATGAGTCGTCAGTTGTCTGAATCACCTAAGAGTGAAGGAACTTCTTCACAGCCTGCCCTTTTTGGGTATTCTGCTGATCAGGAAGAAGGAGTGTTTGCTTTTATAGCTCAGTCAGAAGAGCCATTCCCTCAAAAGAAACGAGGATGGTTCAGTAAGGAAGCCTTTGCTCGTAGAAAGAGAATGCGAAAGTTGCAACAGCAAAGAGTTTTAGCAGCTGTTAAGCGAGAGACAGATGCCCATACACAGGATATGCTTAATAGAAGCCTAGCTAATTTCCATATCCTAGCTACAACTGCTGCTGACCCAAGTCTGGAACAACTAGTAGCCCCACAACCCCAAATCCCAGACCAACCCATGGAGATAGAAAATCATGAAAACCAAGTGGAGATGCATGATTTCAACCCAGAGGAAATCCCTAGGATACCTGCACCAAACCCCCTAGACCCAAATTACGACCCCTGGTGGGACGATAATAGGGATTTTGTGCAACGTTACCCTATCCACGAAGACACACCCATACAGAACCTAGGAGCCTATCCAGGTATGGACCCTTTAGATCCCTATTACCATGATAACTACATTAGGGAGATCTTAGAAGATCCTTACCAATTTCAGGAACTTTCACCCCCATATCAGGAACCCGCACCCTAGATTCCAAACCCAGTTCGAGAACCTGCACCCCCAATGAGTGCAGAAAACGTCCAAGAACTTAGGACTTTTGGGGAGGAAATTTTAGAGAGCAGTGAGAGAATACGTCAGGTGGGAGAGCGTCTTGTATGGAAATACGATGAGCGCAATATGGATTTTTGGATAAATCCATATCCGTGAATGTGAGAATGAAGGATATGGTAGTAGTAATAATAATAATATAATAATAAAATAAAATAAAATAATAAAATAAAATTATGTGTGTACAGATGCATAATACTATTAGTGTAATTCTATTTCTGTTGGTATTGTAATTTCATTTCAGTACTAGTATGTAATAGATGCATAATAGTATATGGAAATAGAGTAAAGTAGCAATGATCTACGTTTTTTGCTAGATTACGTATCATGTGATTTACTATATTAAAATATTATCTTGTGACATTAATATGGGGTAAATGTTTAAAATTCAGATGGCCGACAAAGGAAATCTGAATAACGATAACCAGAGTAACATTAACGTGGTTAATGAAAATCCAAGCATCAATAACAATGGAAATCAAGTGGATAATAGTGCTATCCAACACATAGTGGCATAAGGAATTATAGATGCTATGCCATTTATACTTCAAAATGTTAAGGATGCTGATAATAAGAGTAAACATAGCAGTAAGTGACCAATTGAACCAGAACACAGCGTAAACAATGGACCTTTACTTCAAATGCCTATTCCCAAAAAAAGAAGAACTGTACCTTACGGTTGTTCTTATAAAGAATTCTGGTCTTGTAAACCAATGGAATTCTCGGGCAACGAAGGGGCCATTGCAACTTTACGCTGGATAGAGAAGACTGAGGCAGTCTTAAGAATAAGCAAGCGTGCTGAAGAAGATAAGATATTGTGTAACACCCGTTCTTGTAAACCAAGGTTTAACGTATATTTTGAAAGATAATCATGTAATTAATCACTATCATATACATCGGAAATACGGGTTTATTAAAACTTTTGCAATTCATGAGTTATTCTACATAACGTGGTTGAATTCATTGTTTAAAATTTACAATGTGTCAAAGTGCGGAAGCGTGTGTCTTTATCGTGTTCGGTTCTTCGTTGAGCTTGATCGTCTTCCGGCATCCCAAAGTGTACCTACATTTCATCAAACATGAAATGCTTTAGTCTTACGGGGTCTAAAACGTATTCAAACAATCCGGGAAACAATTTATTCTAAAAACAAGAAAATTGAAAATAACCTCCACCGTAAATTACGGTGGCACCGTAATTTACGGTGGCCCTTTGGTTCATATTCTTCTGCCGTAAATCAGAAGGTTACTACCGTAACCACCTCAGCTCCACCGTAAATTACGGTGGCACCGTAATTTACGGTGGACCCTGCATCCAGTTTTTCCATTTCGCCGTAATTTGACACGAAATCTTTCGTATCTTTCAAACCGCTTAACCGTTTGACCTACCGTTTCTTCCTACATGATTGTAATTTAATTCTCCATCATATGGAGTTAAAATCCGACATCCGACTTAACAAATTTTAAGACTTTTAAGTCTTCGGCTTATTACCCTTTTTACCAAATTTTGACCCATTCGCGGTATTACCAAACAAACGTATTTGTTTGATTCCTATGTCACATGAATCTTGTAATTTCAATGTTGTCTATCATATTAGGTTTAATTCACGAGTTTATGTATATTCTTAAACCCGTTTATACTCAAATGCTTATTTTGACCCGTTAAGGGTATTTAAGCACTTCTCCGCATAATTCATAATTATTTATTTCTAGCTTCTTAATTTCGCAATATTTGCCAAATGATCTTCCACCACAACTATACTTGTGGTGAGTTTACTAAGGTAATCTATGCAAACCGAGTTTTACCCCTCAACTCATTATTTTACGGCAAAGACTCAAATAGAGCCGTTTGACTAACGTAATACATCTTTCGACTTCCATACTTGTCCTATGTATTTATTTAATCGTAATAATCACTTCCAAACAACTTTTAAAGGTTGTTTGTTCAATTTAGCCTCCAAGGGCGTTCTGGTCCTTTTTAGTCTTTTATTAACCATGAAGGACTTTTGAAAGTATAATTGACCCATAATCCCTCTTTTAACCTATGATTTTGTTTGAAAAGTCATTAAGCTTTCCAAACGCTATGTTCATTACTTAAAACATTTGGTTTACTTATCGAGTAACCAAATGTCCATTTTGACCTCTTTTAACACTCTTGAATCACATGTTCTAAATGAGTGTTGCCCTATTTCACATACCTGGCGCAGATCAATCTATTGACCCGTTTTTAATACCTTGCTTTTATAACTGCTAATTCATAGCGTTGCTAATACCCATTTGACATTTACACCTGAAATAATATAGCTCGACAATAATCATTAGTCGTTATTGTCAAAGGGTGATATTTTTCACCTTTTGACCCATTTGGTCTAAGTGACCGATTATGTTGGCGAGATGATATTTATTACCATCTCATCTATATGACTCGCTTCGGTTTACACCGTGTGGTCATTTCACGTATTAATCGTTTTCTTAACGCTTTTTGGCCTATCATGGCTTACGCCTTACAGTGTCTTTCAAAACAAATAGTTATGGTCAACGCATGACCAATTTACCATTTTAATTCCTTTTAAACCATCAACACGGTTTCTTGTCATGCTCGACTACCTTGTTCCGTACGTTTACACGTCGGAACATCATACCTAAATTATGTATTTATCTTACTCGTAACTAATACGATAAGAGAATATTCTAACATATAAGACTAGTGTAAGCTATACTTACCTTGCATCCGAATTATGCTTTTCCTCCATTCTTGATTTGTTTGACCCGCTTCCTTTCCCAAGCCTCCACCTAGCTCGTTAGGCGTCAAACTATTTTCAATCATTTGCAAGGCGGTTAAATTAGTCATATAAATCACGACTATTCCACCTCACCTATTTACTATGCCGAAGCTACTATTCGACTTCATGATTAGCTAACTTAGCTTATCAAAGTTTAACTACTTTTTGATCACATGTTTTGCACAATTAAGTCAAATCAACATTATGATTAGAACCCGCTTTACCCCATCTTTCACGTAATTAATCTAACAAGGAAATTACGCGTTTCATTCGAACTCTCAACTTACAATCATTCACTTAGGCATTTTAACAAACACCTTATGGGCATATTCTATAAAATCATCAATCGATTTTCATAACTAGTTATTTAGCCAAGCTTAACATCAATTAAGCATGTTCAAATCAATTTTTCATATTAACAAAATCTGCATTCACTTCCTAGAGCTCAATTACACTAGAACAACAATTAAAAATTCTAGTGTTTAACATATTCTTACAAAACCCACTTATCACCTTCAATGGTGATTGTGAATTCTCAAGAATTAAACAAAATTTCTACACGTAATTGACTAGGGTTTATCCCTAATCACTATCTCATTCCTATTTCATCCAAGCAACCATCATGCATCATAAATTTCGAGTTTCAAGTATTGATTCAGAATTTCAACTAGAATCATTCAACGAAATTTAACATACCTTATGATCATTTCGCTGAGGTGATCATTAATCCATGCTTGGATTTCAATTTGGGTGTGATTTGCCCTTCCAATTGCTTGAATTTTTGCTTGTTAGGGTTTTGAAGATGAGGGCTCCTGGCTCCTCTAGAAATGTCGACCAGAACACACACTTTGAGTGTGTGTTTTGGTGTTTAACTTTTATTTTAATAAAACAAGTTTCCCCACTTGACAATATTAGTCCCTCATGTTTCCTTTTGATCAAATGAAGCTATAACTCACTATTAGTCATTTAATCACATGCTACTAACTAGGTTAATTATTCCTTGTTACTTTAGCGGGTTCGGGAAGTTATAACTCGTTATGTCTTTAAGTCCCGCTAAATCTCGGGCCTTTTAAGCTTTTATTTCTTAAAAGCTTTTATTCACTTTTTATTTATTATTAGGATTAATTATTTAAATCCTAATATTTACCGGGTAAATTTTGCCACTAACAGTACTTTTACCCGTCCTTCAGTATTAACGAAGTTTAATTACCAAACCCGTTTTCGGGGTGTTACAAGTCTACCCCCCTTAAAGAGGTTTCGTCCTCGAAACCTTTTCTTACATAATTCATTGAATTTAAACTCATTGCATTTGTTCCGAGAAATCCTTTGAACATTACTTTTATTTTTAACCAATTATTGATATCACCCGAAATGTATGATAATATCCTTTTGGTTATTAATCATCCATGTATCTCATATGTCATCATGCTGCCTGAAATAACGTAATCTCGTTATTTCCACTAGTTTAGTTAACTTAGCGATATCCGTCGCTTTCATATTCTATCGAATTCTTTATGAATCCGTTACTTTTACCCGTTTAATGTCTTTAATGAAGTCTTTCACTTTTAGCAACAAATTCTTTTATTTTCAAATTTATTTATTCGGTTCTGTTGTACCGAATCTATCGATTACAAGTAAACCAAATTTCTTGATTTGAATTTGGTGACCTTAACCAGTATCACTAACTAGACTTATTAGTCCAGTTACCTATACCGTTCGTTTGGTTATAATGTGATTCTTCCTCACATTGCATTTCTTGACCGTGATCGTGTCACATCATGTTCAATTTATATCAAATTTCATTTTCGAAAATATCACTTTTCGAATATATCGTTTTGCGCCTATCAGTGTCAAGACTTGTATCTTTCATGCTTACTATTTAAATTCCTTTCAGAATTTATGTTTGTAAAAACATTATTTCTTACTAAAACCGAAGTTTTAGTTTTAGGATCTTTTCTTTAACTTGTGTCAATCATCCATACTGGGATATTGACAGTCCGTAATTTAATCCTTTACAGTCTTTTTTTTTTTTTTTTTTTTTGCGGGTATTCTTAACTGATTTCCTCGTTTTATTCCATCTAACCCGTAGGTTTTATCACTTAGCCTTATGGGCTATTTTTGATTAGATATTCACCTCTTTAAGGCGAAGTCCTTATAACTTCTTTCTAATCATGACCCGTGGGTCGTTTTAGTCCGTGTATCTCTCATTTGTTTATAACCCTAAAGGTTATGTTGATCCCGTAGATCACTCTTTTTACTCGTGTCTTATTAAAATATATATTTGGTGTCAAGGCACTCTTTTTACGTTTGAAATTCATTTGTCTTAAGCTTACCGTATCCGGCTTGCGCTTACTTACGCCTTCAAGCATTATACTTTATTCAACCCGTTCAATCTCAAAATAGTTGAATATAATTATCAGAATTTCTGTTTACGAAATTTTTATGGTCTTTTAGTCATAACTCATAATCCGAGTCTTTTGACTTTAAATTCATGTTCTCGTTTCTCGGTTTACGCATGTGTTTAATTCTTACCCATCAACCGGGTGTTTTACCAAAGTCGTTATTATTGCAATCCTCCCGGTATGCATTTAAGACCTCGCTTCATTTTTATATTCTGACTTTGTCTTTAAGTTCGACGTTTTACAAAAATGACCCGTTAAGGGACATATTTGCATTTTCCGGGTTCGAGTGCAAGTACACTCCCCCCCATTGCTTGTCTAAATCATTTTTCATGTTTGCGTTTTCTGGGTTCGAGTGTAAGCACACTCCCTCCCAATACTTGTCTAAATCATTTTACATGCTTGCGTTTTATGGGTTCGAGTGTAAGTACACTCCTTCCCAATACTTGTCTAAATCATTTTACATGCTTGCGTTTTATGGGTTCGAGTGTAAGTACACTCCTTCCCAATACTTGTCTAAATCATTTTACATGCTTCTTTGTCCCTTCACTCGGGCTCATTATCCTAATGTAATACGCTTCCGTCACTCGGTTGTGCGTTTACATTATTATCAAATATTTTGCTTATCTGATTCATTTGGGTACTTTTTAATTAGTCCCATTCACCCCGCCCTTACTACATCGGATGTAAACATGTCCGCCATAAGAAGTTCATGGTATCATATGCCACTACTTACTTGGCCAGAGTAAGCGATTACACATGACACGCATGACCTTTTTATAGTTTTCACATCACACCCTATGTAAGTAATGCCTCTACTTGTTTCTCTTGGAAACAATACCCGAACATATTTTCTATTCGGGTTTTTCCAAGTTTTTAATCTACATATGCAACTTTCAATTTCTTCATATTTGTTGCATATTACTATTTGTGCGATTATTTAAAATATGCACCTGGTAATGATTGCCCCGACGGGCGTTCCTTGCCATTAACCTTGTTCGCGGTCGTTACGCGATTTAGTCCTCGGTGAGCATGCTCCTCTTGTCATGCTTCGGACCGTTCCATCATCGTATCCACAATTCCTTTGACTCTCGTCGTCTTCAAACGCGAGTGTCCTTCAATTAAGACATTCACAAAAGTTAGTAACGTCAACCTCAATAATAACCCGTATTATAATACAAGTCTTTTTCTACTATACGCGTCAACGCGCGTATTTTCGTCAACTATTTCAATCATTTTAATTGGGGTAACGTGTATCACACGATAGCCCTATGTGTTGTTTACAACACTTTAGCATGCTAAACTATTAACATACATGTACTTACCGGATTTGCGATCAAGCCTCGAACCGAACACTATTCTTTATCAAGAGCATAAGGTTTAAGTTCAAGCATGGTTCCTCCCCACCATACTCGAATCTCTTAAACCAAGGCTCTGATACCAACTTGTAACACCCGTTCTTGTAAACCAAGGTTTAACGTATATTTTGAAAGATAATCATGTAATTAATCACTATCATATACATCGGAAATACGGGTTTATTAAAACTTTTGCAATTCATGAGTTATTCTACATAACGTGGTTGAATTCATTGTTTAAAATTTACAATGTGTCAAAGTGCGGAAGCGTGTGTCTTTATCGTGTTCGGTTCTTCGTTGAGCTTGATCGTCTTCCGGCATCCCAAAGTGTACCTACATTTCATCAAACATGAAATGCTTTAGTCTTACGGGGTCTAAAACGTATTCAAACAATCCGGGAAACAATTTATTCTAAAAACAAGAAAATTGAAAATAACCTCCACCGTAAATTACGGTGGCACCGTAATTTACGGTGGCCCTTTGGTTCATATTCTTCTGCCGTAAATCAGAAGGTTACTACCGTAACCACCTCAGCTCCACCGTAAATTACGGTGGCACCGTAATTTACGGTGGACCCTGCATCCAGTTTTTCCATTTCGCCGTAATTTGACACGAAATCTTTCGTATCTTTCAAACCGCTTAACCGTTTGACCTACCGTTTCTTCCTACATGATTGTAATTTAATTCTCCATCATATGGAGTTAAAATCCGACATCCGACTTAACAAATTTTAAGACTTTTAAGTCTTCGGCTTATTACCCTTTTTACCAAATTTTGACCCATTCGCGGTATTACCAAACAAACGTATTTGTTTGATTCCTATGTCACATGAATCTTGTAATTTCAATGTTGTCTATCATATTAGGTTTAATTCACGAGTTTATGTATATTCTTAAACCCGTTTATACTCAAATGCTTATTTTGACCCGTTAAGGGTATTTAAGCACTTCTCCGCATAATTCATAATTATTTATTTCTAGCTTCTTAATTTCGCAATATTTGCCAAATGATCTTCCACCACAACTATACTTGTGGTGAGTTTACTAAGGTAATCTATGCAAACCGAGTTTTACCCCTCAACTCATTATTTTACGGCAAAGACTCAAATAGAGCCGTTTGACTAACGTAATACATCTTTCGACTTCCATACTTGTCCTATGTATTTATTTAATCGTAATAATCACTTCCAAACAACTTTTAAAGGTTGTTTGTTCAATTTAGCCTCCAAGGGCGTTCTGGTCCTTTTTAGTCTTTTATTAACCATGAAGGACTTTTGAAAGTATAATTGACCCATAATCCCTCTTTTAACCTATGATTTTGTTTGAAAAGTCATTAAGCTTTCCAAACGCTATGTTCATTACTTAAAACATTTGGTTTACTTATCGAGTAACCAAATGTCCATTTTGACCTCTTTTAACACTCTTGAATCACATGTTCTAAATGAGTGTTGCCCTATTTCACATACCTGGCGCAGATCAATCTATTGACCCGTTTTTAATACCTTGCTTTTATAACTGCTAATTCATAGCGTTGCTAATACCCATTTGACATTTACACCTGAAATAATATAGCTCGACAATAATCATTAGTCGTTATTGTCAAAGGGTGATATTTTTCACCTTTTGACCCATTTGGTCTAAGTGACCGATTATGTTGGCGAGATGATATTTATTACCATCTCATCTATATGACTCGCTTCGGTTTACACCGTGTGGTCATTTCACGTATTAATCGTTTTCTTAACGCTTTTTGGCCTATCATGGCTTACGCCTTACAGTGTCTTTCAAAACAAATAGTTATGGTCAACGCATGACCAATTTACCATTTTAATTCCTTTTAAACCATCAACACGGTTTCTTGTCATGCTCGACTACCTTGTTCCGTACGTTTACACGTCGGAACATCATACCTAAATTATGTATTTATCTTACTCGTAACTAATACGATAAGAGAATATTCTAACATATAAGACTAGTGTAAGCTATACTTACCTTGCATCCGAATTATGCTTTTCCTCCATTCTTGATTTGTTTGACCCGCTTCCTTTCCCAAGCCTCCACCTAGCTCGTTAGGCGTCAAACTATTTTCAATCATTTGCAAGGCGGTTAAATTAGTCATATAAATCACGACTATTCCACCTCACCTATTTACTATGCCGAAGCTACTATTCGACTTCATGATTAGCTAACTTAGCTTATCAAAGTTTAACTACTTTTTGATCACATGTTTTGCACAATTAAGTCAAATCAACATTATGATTAGAACCCGCTTTACCCCATCTTTCACGTAATTAATCTAACAAGGAAATTACGCGTTTCATTCGAACTCTCAACTTACAATCATTCACTTAGGCATTTTAACAAACACCTTATGGGCATATTCTATAAAATCATCAATCGATTTTCATAACTAGTTATTTAGCCAAGCTTAACATCAATTAAGCATGTTCAAATCAATTTTTCATATTAACAAAATCTGCATTCACTTCCTAGAGCTCAATTACACTAGAACAACAATTAAAAATTCTAGTGTTTAACATATTCTTACAAAACCCACTTATCACCTTCAATGGTGATTGTGAATTCTCAAGAATTAAACAAAATTTCTACAAGTAATTGACTAGGGTTTATCCCTAATCACTATCTCATTCCTATTTCATCCAAGCAACCATCATGCATCATAAATTTCGAGTTTCAAGTATTGATTCAGAATTTCAACTAGAATCATTCAACGAAATTTAACATACCTTATGATCATTTCGCTGAGGTGATCATTAATCCATGCTTGGATTTCAATTTGGGTGTGATTTGCCCTTCCAATTGCTTGAATTTTTGCTTGTTAGGGTTTTGAAGATGAGGGCTCCTGGCTCCTCTAGAAATGTCGACCAGAACACACACTTTGAGTGTGTGTTTTGGTGTTTAACTTTTATTTTAATAAAACAAGTTTCCCCACTTGACAATATTAGTCCCTCATGTTTCCTTTTGATCAAATGAAGCTATAACTCACTATTAGTCATTTAATCACATGCTACTAACTAGGTTAATTATTCCTTGTTACTTTAGCGGGTTCGGGAAGTTATAACCCGTTATGTCTTTAAGTCCCGCTAAATCTCGGGCCTTTTAAGCTTTTATTTCTTAAAAGCTTTTATTCACTTTTTATTTATTATTAGGATTAATTATTTAAATCCTAATATTTACCGGGTAAATTTTGCCACTAACGGTACTTTTACCCGTCCTTCAGTATTAATGAAGTTTAATTACCAAACCCGTTTTCGGGGTGTTACATATTGTTTGCTTCTAATCTGTTTAAGAATTCAGTGTTAGAATGGTGGAACACTATCCTCCAAACAAGAGGAAGTGATAGAACTTACAGTATGGAATGAGAAGAATTTAAGGACAAGGTAGAAAGGAAATTCTGCCTAGCCAATGAGAAGGAACAGATAGCAAACAAATTCCAAACAAGAGGAAGTGATAGAACTTACAGTATGGAATGGGAAGAATTTAATAACCCTCGGTAGAACCGACACTCTCATAATATTTCTGACACCCTATTATATCTTAAAATACCCTTACATGTCTTTAAATACACCCCGTATGTGAAAACCGAGCCCGAAATATGTTATAGCATATAAAATAAATTAAAAATCATAAATAATAAGCTGAGGCGGGCCGCGTAGACCCACCCCAAGCTATTACGCGGGCGGTATGAAGGTGTAGACCGGACTTCGATGATTTCTTTAGTTCAAGCGGGCCGCGTAAGCCTTAGCTTACACTTACGCGGGCCGCGTGAGATCAAATTAGTGGCAGCACCCCAGGCCGACATATGTCATCATCGTGTCGAGCCTAGTAGATGACCCGGATAAGCTACGCGTTGACCGGACGTTGACGCGGGCAGCGTAAGCGCCCCTTATCTTTTACGCGGGCCGCGTGGAGATCAGAATCCAGCACTATATAAAGGTGGCATCGGGTTTCACTTTCCGTCGCTCACAATTTCATTCTCAATCTCACTTTCTGAATTAGAAGCATTATAGTCGGGTATTACACCCCTAATTAGCGAGGTTCTGCTCCGTTGTAAGTATTATAACCCCAGTTTCGTAATAGTTACGCTGCCCAATTGATTTAGGGTTCTGTAACAACTGTCGTGGTTCTGCCCGACGTAGTTGTTGGAATGCCGTCTCGGAGAGGGTATCATTAATATTTTCAAAGGGTTATGATACTAACCAATGCACATTTGTATAAATTATAGATTATATCCAGGAAACCTTTACGAGATGTCTAAGATAGCAAAGTGAGTTTATCCTCTTTTTGTTAACTTTTTGGAATGTTTTACAAAACCTTAATTGTTTTACAATGTGATTAAGCAGTGATTGAGTCTTTGTAGTTCTTCAATTACTGCCAGTATGTTGGGGTTTTGTATACAAAATTTACTACACTGTGAGTAGTAAGTCGGGATGACAATACGTTACCATTGGACAATGAGTTAGCCAATGGGTAATATGACCCACAAGTTAGGATTGACAGTACTAATGGAGTAATTGTGTAGACATAAACAATGTGATCGCTCTCAATACTGTTCACTGTGACTTTTATTTAAACTTGATTAAACTGGGATTCACTCACCAGTATTTCCCACTGACAAATGTTTTTTTTAAAACGCGTTTCAGGTAACCCAATGTGACAGTCAATTAGTAAAAAGCCAGCGGGAGAGCACTGACGGCTTGGGAAAAAATGTGGCTATAAAAGTTACATAATAAACGATGTTTTAAATTCAATAAAATAGGATTTATTCCTATAATTGTAATGTACGAAGAAAACCTGGGTTTTACCCATGTGATGATTAATATTAAATGAGGTGGTTTTAAATTCAATAAAATAGGGTTAGTCCCTATAAATGTACTGTAATAAGAAACTTGGGTTATGCCCATGTGTTTATTAATATCAAATATGGTGGTTTTACTCTGATAAACATTTCCTAACTACGGTCCTGATGTAAATTCCGCTGCAAGATTAAAACAACTGATACCACCGAAAATCTGAGCTCGCGTCCGCCCGTTCCCGGGATAGATAAGGGATCGGGGGTTGTGACAGAAGGTTGTATCAGAGCCTAGCCACTGGTCTGAGCCAAAGAAGTGTTCTGCTGACACTTAAAATTCTAAATTTTGTTAGGAAATAAATTATGGAAATACGTGCATAACTGTATTTATTTGTTATGTGTTATTTGACTATCTGTTAGTTTACAGTATGAGTGATTAAGGACCCTCAGACATGAGTCGTCAGTTGTCTGAATCACCTAAGAGTGAAGGAACTTCTTCACAGCCTGCCCTTTTTGGGTATTCTGCTGATCAGGAGGAAGGAGTGTTTGCTTTTATAGCTCAGTCAGAAGAGCCATTCCCTCAAAAGAAACGAGGATGGTTCAGTAAGGAAGCCTTTGCTCGTAGAAAGAGAATGCGAAAGTTGCAACAGCAAAGAGTTTTAGCAGCTGTTAAGCGAGAGACAGATGCCCATACACAGGATATGCTTAATAGAAGCCTAGCTAATTTCCATATCCTAGCTACAACTGCTGCTGACCCAAGTCTGGAACAACTAGTAGCCCCACAACCCCAAATCCCAGACCAACCCATGGAGATAGAAAATCATGAAAACCAAGTGGAGATGCATGATTTCAACCCAGAGGAAATCCCTAGGATACCTGCACCAAACCCCCTAGACCCAAATTACGACCCCTGGTGGGACGATAATAGGGATTTTGTGCAACGTTACCCTATCCACGAAGACACACCCATACAGAACCTAGGAGCCTATCCAGGTATGGACCCTTTAGATCCCTATTACCATGATAACTACATTAGGGAGATCTTAGAAGATCCTTACCAATTTCAGGAACTTTCACCCCCATATCAGGAACCCGCACCCTAGATTCCAAACCCAGTTCGAGAACCTGCACCCCCAATGAGTGCAGAAAACGTCCAAGAACTTAGGACTTTTGGGGAGGAAATTTTAGAGAGCAGTGAGAGAATACGTCAGGTGGGAGAGCGTCTTGTATGGAAATACGATGAGCGCAATATGGATTTTTGGATAAATCCATATCCGTGAATGTGAGAATGAAGGATATGGTAGTAGTAATAATAATAATATAATAATAAAATAAAATAAAATAATAAAATAAAATTATGTGTGTACGGATGCATAATACTATTAGTGTAATTCTATTTCTGTTGGTATTGTAATTTCATTTCAGTACTAGTATGTAATAGATGCATAATAGTATATGGAAATAGAGTAAAGTAGCAATGATCTACGTTTTTTGCTAGATTACGTATCATGTGATTTACTATATTAAAATATTATCTTGTGACATTAATATGGGGTAAATGTTTAAAATTCAGATGGCCGACAAAGGAAATCTGAATAACGATAACCAGAGTAACATTAACGTGGTTAATGAAAATCCAAGCATCAATAACAATGGAAATCAAGTGGATAATAGTGCTATCCAACACATAGTGGCATAAGGAATTATAGATGCTATGCCATTTATACTTCAAAATGTTAAGGATGCTGATAATAAGAGTAAACATAGCAGTAAGTGACCAATTGAACCAGAACACAGCGTAAACAATGGACCTTTACTTCAAATGCCTATTCCCAAAAAAAGAAGAACTGTACCTTACGGTTGTTCTTATAAAGAATTCTGGTCTTGTAAACCAATGGAATTCTCGGGCAACGAAGGGGCCATTGCAACTTTACGCTGGATAGAGAAGACTGAGGCAGTCTTAAGAATAAGCAAGCGTGCTGAAGAAGATAAGATATTGTGTAACACCCGTTCTTGTAAACCAAGGTTTAACGTATATTTTGAAAGATAATCATGTAATTAATCACTATCATATACATCGGAAATACGGGTTTATTAAAACTTTTGCAATTCATGAGTTATTCTACATAACGTGGTTGAATTCATTGTTTAAAATTTACAATGTGTCAAAGTGCGGAAGCGTGTGTCTTTATCGTGTTCGGTTCTTCGTTGAGCTTGATCGTCTTCCGGCATCCCAAAGTGTACCTACATTTCATCAAACATGAAATGCTTTAGTCTTACGGGGTCTAAAACGTATTCAAACAATCCGGGAAACAATTTATTCTAAAAACAAGAAAATTGAAAATAACCTCCACCGTAAATTACGGTGGCACCGTAATTTACGGTGGCCCTTTGGTTCATATTCTTCTGCCGTAAATCAGAAGGTTACTACCGTAACCACCTCAGCTCCACCGTAAATTACGGTGGCACCGTAATTTACGGTGGACCCTGCATCCAGTTTTTCCATTTCGCCGTAATTTGACACGAAATCTTTCGTATCTTTCAAACCGCTTAACCGTTTGACCTACCGTTTCTTCCTACATGATTGTAATTTAATTCTCCATCATATGGAGTTAAAATCCGACATCCGACTTAACAAATTTTAAGACTTTTAAGTCTTCGGCTTATTACCCTTTTTACCAAATTTTGACCCATTCGCGGTATTACCAAACAAACGTATTTGTTTGATTCCTATGTCACATGAATCTTGTAATTTCAATGTTGTCTATCATATTAGGTTTAATTCACGAGTTTATGTATATTCTTAAACCCGTTTATACTCAAATGCTTATTTTGACCCGTTAAGGGTATTTAAGCACTTCTCCGCATAATTCATAATTATTTATTTCTAGCTTCTTAATTTCGCAATATTTGCCAAATGATCTTCCACCACAACTATACTTGTGGTGAGTTTACTAAGGTAATCTATGCAAACCGAGTTTTACCCCTCAACTCATTATTTTACGGCAAAGACTCAAATAGAGCCGTTTGACTAACGTAATACATCTTTCGACTTCCATACTTGTCCTATGTATTTATTTAATCGTAATAATCACTTCCAAACAACTTTTAAAGGTTGTTTGTTCAATTTAGCCTCCAAGGGCGTTCTGGTCCTTTTTAGTCTTTTATTAACCATGAAGGACTTTTGAAAGTATAATTGACCCATAATCCCTCTTTTAACCTATGATTTTGTTTGAAAAGTCATTAAGCTTTCCAAACGCTATGTTCATTACTTAAAACATTTGGTTTACTTATCGAGTAACCAAATGTCCATTTTGACCTCTTTTAACACTCTTGAATCACATGTTCTAAATGAGTGTTGCCCTATTTCACATACCTGGCGCAGATCAATCTATTGACCCGTTTTTAATACCTTGCTTTTATAACTGCTAATTCATAGTGTTGCTAATACCCATTTGACATTTACACCTGAAATAATATAGCTCGACAATAATCATTAGTCGTTATTGTCAAAGGGTGATATTTTTCACCTTTTGACCCATTTGGTCTAAGTGACCGATTATGTTGGCGAGATGATATTTATTACCATCTCATCTATATGACTCGCTTCGGTTTACACCGTGTGGTCATTTCACGTATTAATCGTTTTCTTAACGCTTTTTGGCCTATCATGGCTTACGCCTTACAGTGTCTTTCAAAACAAATAGTTATGGTCAACGCATGACCAATTTACCATTTTAATTCCTTTTAAACCATCAACACGGTTTCTTGTCATGCTCGACTACCTTGTTCCGTACGTTTACACGTCGGAACATCATACCTAAATTATGTATTTATCTTACTCGTAACTAATACGATAAGAGAATATTCTAACATATAAGACTAGTGTAAGCTATACTTACCTTGCATCCGAATTATGCTTTTCCTCCATTCTTGATTTGTTTGACCCGCTTCCTTTCCCAAGCCTCCACCTAGCTCGTTAGGCGTCAAACTATTTTCAATCATTTGCAAGGCGGTTAAATTAGTCATATAAATCACGACTATTCCACCTCACCTATTTACTATGCCGAAGCTACTATTCGACTTCATGATTAGCTAACTTAGCTTATCAAAGTTTAACTACTTTTTGATCACATGTTTTGCACAATTAAGTCAAATCAACATTATGATTAGAACCCGCTTTACCCCATCTTTCACGTAATTAATCTAACAAGGAAATTACGCGTTTCATTCGAACTCTCAACTTACAATCATTCACTTAGGCATTTTAACAAACACCTTATGGGCATATTCTATAAAATCATCAATCGATTTTCATAACTAGTTATTTAGCCAAGCTTAACATCAATTAAGCATGTTCAAATCAATTTTTCATATTAACAAAATCTGCATTCACTTCCTAGAGCTCAATTACACTAGAACAACAATTAAAAATTCTAGTGTTTAACATATTCTTACAAAACCCACTTATCACCTTCAATGGTGATTGTGAATTCTCAAGAATTAAACAAAATTTCTACAAGTAATTGACTAGGGTTTATCCCTAATCACTATCTCATTCCTATTTCATCCAAGCAACCATCATGCATCATAAATTTCGAGTTTCAAGTATTGATTCAGAATTTCAACTAGAATCATTCAACGAAATTTAACATACCTTATGATCATTTCGCTGAGGTGATCATTAATCCATGCTTGGATTTCAATTTGGGTGTGATTTGCCCTTCCAATTGCTTGAATTTTTGCTTGTTAGGGTTTTGAAGATGAGGGCTCCTGGCTCCTCTAGAAATGTCGACCAGAACACACACTTTGAGTGTGTGTTTTGGTGTTTAACTTTTATTTTAATAAAACAAGTTTCCCCACTTGACAATATTAGTCCCTCATGTTTCCTTTTGATCAAATGAAGCTATAACTCACTATTAGTCATTTAATCACATGCTACTAACTAGGTTAATTATTCCTTGTTACTTTAGCGGGTTCGGGAAGTTATAACCCGTTATGTCTTTAAGTCCCGCTAAATCTCGGGCCTTTTAAGCTTTTATTTCTTAAAAGCTTTTATTCACTTTTTATTTATTATTAGGATTAATTATTTAAATCCTAATATTTACCGGGTAAATTTTGCCACTAACGGTACTTTTACCCGTCCTTCAGTATTAATGAAGTTTAATTACCAAACCCGTTTTCGGGGTGTTACATATTGTTTGCTTCTAATCTGTTTAAGAATTCAGTGTTAGAATGGTGGAACACTATCCTCCAAACAAGAGGAAGTGATAGAACTTACAGTATGGAATGAGAAGAATTTAAGGACAAGGTAGAAAGGAAATTCTGCCTAGCCAATGAGAAGGAACAGATAGCAAACAAATTCCAAACAAGAGGAAGTGATAGAACTTACAGTATGGAATGGGAAGAATTTAATAACCCTCGGTAGAACCGACACTCTCATAATATTTCTGACACCCTATTATATCTTAAAATACCCTTACATGTCTTTAAATACACCCCGTATGTGAAAACCGAGCCCGAAATATGTTATAGCATATAAAATAAATTAAAAATCATAAATAATAAGCTGAGGCGGGCCGCGTAGACCCACCCCAAGCTATTACGCGGGCGGTATGAAGGTGTAGACCGGACTTCGATGATTTCTTTAGTTCAAGCGGGCCGCGTAAGCCTTAGCTTACACTTACGCGGGCCGCGTGAGATCAAATTAGTGGCAGCACCCCAGGCCGACATATGTCATCATCGTGTCGAGCCTAGTAGATGACCCGGATAAGCTACGCGTTGACCGGACGTTGACGCGGGCAGCGTAAGCGCCCCTTATCTTTTACGCGGGCCGCGTGGAGATCAGAATCCAGCACTATATAAAGGTGGCATCGGGTTTCACTTTCCGTCGCTCACAATTTCATTCTCAATCTCACTTTCTGAATTAGAAGCATTATAGTCGGGTATTACACCCCTAATTAGCGAGGTTCTGCTCCGTTGTAAGTATTATAACCCCAGTTTCGTAATAGTTACGCTGCCCAATTGATTTAGGGTTCTGTAACAACTGTCGTGGTTCTGCCCGACGTAGTTGTTGGAATGCCGTCTCGGAGAGGGTATCATTAATATTTTCAAAGGGTTATGATACTAACCAATGCACATTTGTATAAATTATAGATTATATCCAGGAAACCTTTACGAGATGTCTAAGATAGCAAAGTGAGTTTATCCTCTTTTTGTTAACTTTTTGGAATGTTTTACAAAACCTTAATTGTTTTACAATGTGATTAAGCAGTGATTGAGTCTTTGTAGTTCTTCAATTACTGCCAGTATGTTGGGGTTTTGTATACAAAATTTACTACACTGTGAGTAGTAAGTCGGGATGACAATACGTTACCATTGGACAATGAGTTAGCCAATGGGTAATATGACCCACAAGTTAGGATTGACAGTACTAATGGAGTAATTGTGTAGACATAAACAATGTGATCGCTCTCAATACTGTTCACTGTGACTTTTATTTAAACTTGATTAAACTGGGATTCACTCACCAGTATTTCCCACTGACAAATGTTTTTTTTTAAAACGCGTTTCAGGTAACCCAATGTGACAGTCAATTAGTAAAAAGCCAGCTGGAGAGCACTGACGGCTTGGGGAAAAATGTGGCTATAAAAGTTACCTAATAAACGATGTTTTAAATTCAATAAAATAGGATTTATTCCTATAATTGTAATGTACGAAGAAAACCTGGGTTTTACCCATCTGATGATTAATATTAAATGAGGTGGTTTTAAATTCAATAAAATAGGGTTAGTCCCTATAAATGTACTGTAATAAGAAACTTGGGTTATGCCCATGTGTTTATTAATATAAAATATGGTGGTTTTACTCTGATAAACATTTCCTAACTACGGTCCTGATGTAAATTCCGCTGCAAGATTAAAACAACTGATACCACCGAAAATCTGAGCTCGCGTCCTCCCGTTCCCGGGATAGATAAGGGATCGGGGGTTGCGACACTGTGATATTACCCCCTGGTACCACTGCCACCGTCATTCACCACCACAACCACCACTGCCACCTCCAGCCACCACCCTCAACCATTTTTCAGTGGTTTGTCACTAATTAAGCAATCTTGCACATGTTTATCATAATAAATTAATAATCATAGAACTAATTGTTAATTATTGAGATAACATGTGATGTTCTTGCTCTGGTTAACAAGAGTTTTTTGCAGATCTAATGCTATTTTTGAAAAAGATGATCAGGTATGGGGAAACTGATCGGAGAAGATGGATGGTACAGTGATGATTGGAAGATGGCTCACAATGAGGGTGGTATGGTGATGACAGAGTTGAAGGTGATCGAACTGCTGAGGGTTAACGGTGGTTGGTGGTGTGCGATTGCTTGCATTAATGGTGGCCATTGGACGCCGTGCTCCACCATCAACACCGGAGATGAGTGGTCGGAGAAGATGACTGGTGTTGATGGAAGTTGCTACGGAGGACAGTCTAGTGGATACATTAATAGTTTCATAAAACCCAGTGAAAAACTTTGGATGCCAAAGCTCACCAACACTCACAAGCTGAACCAAACAAGTCCAAATCAAAATGCTGGAACAAACCCTAATAAACCACACTTATAATCTGGTTCTATGGATCACTTGACCCGGTAACTTAGCCCACCTTACTACCTGTACACTACTGTTTTCAGATCTAACATCCATTTCCGTTCTTCACACCACATAGCTTCTTTATTCTCAAAACATTGCTCAAAATAAGATCAATATCCTACCTTTATGATTCCAAATTGGGTCAATATGATCAATACCAACCCTAAATCAAATACCTTGATCAAATCTTGAGTTGGGTGTTCGTAAAATTGCAAAAAGATTCAAACTTTAAGCAATACCCTGATCAAATCTTGAGGTGGGTATTCATAAAATTGCAAAAAGATTCAATATTTAACCAAATAAAATCACATGGGTTGTTGGACGAACTGGGTGTGTGAGAAAATGGAAAAAAAGATTCAAGAATTCAAGATTTGGGTATCACAATGGTGTGACATCGAAAAGAAGAATACCCAGTTGAATAAATGTAAATTGGTGAAATGGGTGTTGATGAATTTACAGTAAGATTTGAAGTTTTTGTCGGTTGGATCAATGAATAAGAAATTATGAAATTAAGAAACCTAGAGAGGGAGTGAGAAACAATGATTATTGAAAGTGTGAAAAGCCAAAAATGTGAGAATTAGGTGGTAGGAAATCACGAGCAGATGAACATAAATTAATTATATAATTATTATTATAATGAAAATGGAATTTGAACTACCGAATTATGGGTGGCTGGAGGTGGTTGAGGGTGGTGGCTGGAGGTGGCAGTGGTGGTTGTGGTGGTGAATGGCGGCGGCAGTGGTGGCAGGGGGTAATATCACAGAGTGAACAAAACACAGGGGGTAATATGAAAGGGAATTATAGTCATTTCAAGTTATAGTCAACAGATCAGTCAACAAATTTGAAGCCGGTGGGTAAGGTTGCGACATAACAACAAACGTTGGGGGGTAAAATTGCAATTATTTCATTAGGGGGGGTAACGGTGCCAATCACCCTAAACCCCAGGGGGTAAAATTGCAATTTACTCTAAATATAATATAGCTGCTTCTTTTTTTTTTCTTTTCGTAATATCCCAAAAACATTGTACAACCAACAGTTGTCCTTTTCCTTTTGTAATTCAATATGGCCACTTTTTTTTGTCTCTAATGATATATGGCAATAGTAACATTAAGTTATCTCCATAATAATAATAGCCTTCAATAATAATATAGAGATAGTGGGCTTGACCCAATCAAGGAAAATAGCGGTAATTTGTATTCGGTCCCTGGCACCCCACTCTGCCTAACTGGCTGGTTATTTCTATATTACTCGTTTTCGCTCCATTTGTACCAGGACCTAGCAAAACACCAAATGATATAATATAACAATAAACTAAATAAAAACAAATAAAAACTATACAATAATTATACAATTTACACGGGACAAATATGTGTATTTTACCCCACATCATGTTGTCAGGCTTTTTCTGTGATTGACTTGCGCTGGTCACCTTGTCAGCATCATTCCATTTACGTTTGTTATCATTAGCTGGTGTGGTAGCTATAGCAGTAGTGGTAGCAGCAGAAACACGGGGTGGTAGCGAACCACGCTCGACCTCTTGATCTGTAATCTTGTGTGCTAAACGAATGATTCGAGGCAGGTTGTCAAGGTTTGCAGCACTGACCAAACCCTTGACTTGCGGCGCTAAACCGTTGATGTACAGTTCAATTCTCTGATGTGGTGGTCGTGATAAATTAGGACACATGTTCGCCAGTTCATGAAATCGTTTCGTATAAGCCTCGATCTCAGACCCCACCATCTTCAAATTGTAGTACTCGTTCTCTAGTTTCTGAATCTCATCATGAGGACAGTACTCCTCCCACATCAATTCTTTGAAATCATCCCAGGTAGTTGCATTTGCCATCTCGATGCCCAACATTTGTACCTGGGCATTCCACCAAGTTAAGGCACCGTCCTCTAGTGTGCCTGTAGCATACTTCACCCGGTCCCCCACGGGACAGTTACACATGGCGAAAACTGACTCGGCTTTCTCAAACCAACGAAGTAGCCCCACAACTCCTTCGGTTCCACTAAAAGTCTGTGGCTTATAATCCATGAATGTCTTAAAAGTGCAAGAAGGTGGGTTATTCTGGTTCTGATTCACATGCTGACCTAAAGATAAGAGAAAATACAACGCACGAGTGAGAGTCGAGTACACGACACAGGAAATAAGAGTGTTCGGTACATATCGTACCAGCTTGCTGAGCCACTAGGGCTTCAGCCACGCGAGTGTTGATCAAGTCGGTTAGTTCTGCCTGGGACATAACAATGTTGCCACGTCCACCGCCGCGGCCACCACCACGTCCACTCATGATTCTAAATAAGAAAAGGGGAAAATGTTAGGGGTCGAGATGGAGTAGGAGTCAAACATCTATAACTTCTACGGATTACTGAGTCCTACCATAACGTCAGGTAATGGAACAGAACCCCTTTCACACTCGTTAAGCCTCACTGGGACTCACATGCACCCCACATTATTATTATGTGTGCACCCATAATGATAATGCAGTTTGCTTGCTTATCTCAGCTCCTCTTAACTCACGCTAAAAGGTTCTTCAGATTCGAGTAACAAGACAAAAGGCAACGTAAAACATGGATCACAAAAGTCTAGGGGAAATGTCACACTATCAATCACGTAACACAGGCACACAACACACGAATTTATACTATAGTGCAGGTGTGCAATAACAGGTCATGCCATACGTATGGGTACACTAGGTATGCAATGCAATAAGTAAACAAGAGACGAACCTTGCAATCTGGAGCTGAGTGTTATGGTCGATTTCAAAACTGTTCGGTTATAGTCTGGTTTTATAAAAGCGTTTTAAAACCTAGTTCACTATAACCAGTGGCTCTGATACCAAACTGTCACACCCCCAAAATACCACAAGCAGAAACCCTGCGGGACGTGTCACGTACTAGGATCCAGCCACCAATCACATTGAACTATAACAAGATATTAAATAAAAGTTTCCATTTATTACGTAATGTATTTCCAAAACATAACTTAGAACCAATACGTTCAGCGGAAGCATAAAGTAAATCATTATACAAATGTTTTAAAGCCAATGTACGAAACCAATAAACATATCACATGTAACCAAGAGACTTAACCCATGACCACTCCAGCACTCCCAGATAGCAAGTTCCATGTCCAAGAATCTAACGACCTGCAAGCATGCAGACAAGTGTATCAGCATAACGCTGGTGAGTTCAAAGTTTGTTAAAACGTTTAGTTACCAAATATAAGTTTAAAGCATGTTGATAATAACTCGATACCACAAGATGGCTCCAGTTTGTTTGCCCTTCCCCAATGCTCTATCAGACATTGGTCGAGTGGTTAAGGTAATTAGTTCATGCCCGCCCTTCCCGGTATGGTGTGAGGGTGCCAAACCTAATAGCGCTATCAACTAAATACCCCGTTGCCTCCCCGGCAACTATTTCGGTAGTAGATGGGACTTAAGTGATTGAAAATGAGTGTATTATCCAACATCCCAGTTTAACATTCCAGTTAAACCCATTTACCCAATATTCCTCCCCGGAATATTTACCAGATGTCCCTCCCCGGGACGCATGCTTGAAAAAGAGCAGTGAACTCACCTTAGATTTGCTCGGTAAGACAAATTACACGTTCAAGTTAATCAATCAGAGCCTATAATGTTTAAACATACTCAATCAGTTTGTATGCAAATTACTTATCCATGCACGTATTCTAGCATTTTACACCAAGTATACATGATTCACGTTCCATACACATATAAACAAATAGTATTCCGATCGCACACTCCCTACGGTGAGGTCCAATAACATGTACTCCAAACCAACACTGTGTGGCCCATTTGGTATAACAGGGCCCACTTAACATGAGGCCCAAGGGACTTGTGCGACTGGTCTGGGGTGTGCGATCAAGGCATAAGTGTGCGATTGAGCCCAAAAAGGTATCGGCCCAACTGGGTGTGCGATTCCAGGAAACCCAACTGTAAGGGTGGGCCCAATTATTTGTGCGATCCAATCTCGTGTGCGACTATAAGAGGGTGTGCGACCTAGACATGGGTGTGCGACCCAAGTGTGGTCCGGGCCAACATCCCTCTACAGCTCAAGACATGCACAACATATGGGGGTGTGCGACTGCTATCCCATTTTGCGATACACATTTGTGCAATTCATGACTTTGGCAGTTACACATGTAGTGTGCAGTTATCTGAATGATTAATGTCTATGTGTAATGTTTGGTTGTTTAATGTGTATGTGTAATACTTGGTTGTTAAAAGTGTTGTGCTAAATAAAAGGTGATATAATGTTCTTCGTCACAAACTCACTTCGACAAAGAATAGGATCCTTCGCCAAACACGACTCGACGAAAAATGGGTCCTTCGTCGAGGAAGGTCTTTTGTCGATAAGGGCCTTCGGCCCAGGTCAATGAATCCGACCCCATGGTTGGACGTGGTTTCCTTTATTTCCTTTGCAAATCACAAAACGTCAAACCCTAGCTCTACTCTCTCTTGGATTGACGACAACCCCTCCCTGGCCGAAGCCTTCTCCTCCACTGACGCACATTATCTCTCGCTCGTACACCCTCTACTATCTCTCGGTTAGTTCATGTATACTTGTATTGGTTACTGTTAGTTGTCCTTGGCTTTATGTGAACAATATTAATGATTCGATTATTAGTGACATGATACACATGAGATCGTTTGTATGGCTAGAACACGAATTGGAGGTTTCGGATATGAGCCGTGATGAACCGGCTATGATATTAACGGTTTCATGAATGAACACAAAACTGATTTTGTGACTTGATTTAAATGTTAAGCTAGGAATTGCATGACTTGTGAATGGGCACGTTACTTGATCCGATTGAATAATTGACTTCGAATATTAAACCTTGCTAATATAATTGCTAGTTGATGATTAGGGTCATGTCGAGTTTGAATAAGTAACTGAATTGATGTATGTAACTGTTATAGAATGATTAGGGTTGCATGCTAATGATTGAAACCATTATACTGATGATTTGATTAGGATGTTAGGGTTGATGACCGACTAGATTAATTGTTGTTGATGAATGTGCTTGCTTATAACTGTTACCAAAGTGTGGATTGATCTGATAAACCATAATCTGTAAATGATAAGGGTGATTCGTCAACCCTTGTGTCGACGAAGAATGGGAGTTTCGTCGGAGCTTGTGTAGACGAAGAATGGGAGTTTCATCGGGGCTTGTGTCGACGAAGAATGGGAGTTTCGTCACCTCTCATTCCGAAGAAATATGTTCTTCGTCTATGATACTTCGTCGAGGGAGTATAGATGGGAACAGTAGACATTCGGGATGTAGGTATTGATGTGTACCTTGTTTAGGAAATACAGTAGTTGCATGGTAACCATACTGTTAATGTTGAGTGATATGTGTATGAGATGTGGACTTGTACAATAATTCGGTATGTGCTACATGTTAACAGTAATCTTAGTGCTAGATGCAACTGTGTACCACTATGTGACATACTGTGTGCAAATACGTGACTTGAATGTTTGTGAATCTGATATTGTTTTGGTAACCATGGTAGGTTTTGGGTTGACCAACTTGGACGGGTAATTTAACATACCGAGCAAATCAAAGGTGAGTTCATTCCTCTTGAGCATGCGTCTCGGTGGTTAGGACAGTCATTGGGTATCCTTGAGAGGGATAGGTTTTGGGTAAATTAAATGGGTATTTCTGAGAGGAATATGTCTTGTGGGTAAAATCTGGAATGTTGGATTATATACTCATCCTATCACCCTTAAGTCCCATCTTGTTTGTTACCTGAGAGGTAACGGAGTATTAGTTGGTAGCGCTATCTAGGTTTGGCACCCTCACCCCGTACCTGAGAGGACGGGTGTTAACTAATGACTCAGTCATGCCCAATGCTTTGATAGGAGCATTGGGGAACGGGCAAAATAAATCTGGAGCCGTCTTGTATGTTTCTGTATACAGATTGCCATTTTCATTAACTTAATCCAACCAACAAATGGCAAATCAACAACAAGATTGAAAAAAAGGAATTACTTTACCTGATTTTTGTGGAATTAGCAACCGTATGATGGAGAAATGAGCAATACAAATGAGAGAAATTTTGAAACCCTTATCACAAATCCACTAACCAAAAGGATCTTTGATGGAAGGGTAGACATAAAGTTGTTGAAGTATGATGGATATCTTGACTTTTTGATACACCTTTCATTATGAGAATAGGGCTTTGAAGACAAAATTACATGCAATCAGATTTATTGTTGCTGCCGCCGTTTTGTTTTATATTATTTTTTTATTATAGATTTATCTTTTCATATAAAAGTTTAAAATTAACATATTCTATTTTGGTTGATAATTTATAAAAATCAAATTTCATAATATATTTAGAGAATATTATAATAGTAACTAATTTTGATGCTGTACTAATTGATTTAACGTTTACTAATTTTTCTTTGTTACACAACTAATGCTACTATATTGTTTCTTTGGTTTTTGATGTTAATACAGTTTTAACTCCAGCAGTTACACAAGACGAGTGCAGGGAGAGGCGTAAGCTACGTAAATTGTATTTGGATAGTAAAAGATCTAATGTATCACACGGCTTACCGGTTTCTAAAACAAAAGAATCCTCGACTTCTAATTCGTCTTCCATTTTGTTGCACACGTCGACGGTTACACAATATGCGTCTACTGGCACCCCATGTTAATTTATTTATTTATTTTAAACTTTGCATACTATTTAAACTTGTATACTTTAAATAGTTGATACATATATATGTCTATAAATATTTATATACTGTGTTTCTTTTATCAGTTGTTTTCACGCAAAGTTATGAAAGTTACACTAAAGAGAGACGGAGATTAAGGAGACTGTATTTAGATAGTAAAAATTCTCCTATCTCACGAGTCAAATCCATGGCTAAGAACACTTTACAATCCTCTTCTAATCCAAGATCCGTTCACTGCAACACACAAAATGGTAATTCTATCCTTTTGTTAACACTTACAAGTAATACTATACCCCACTTTTGAAAGTTGTATTTTACATCAAATGTGACAACTAACAAACATATGAATTACGTTATTTGTGTTGTATTATTTAGGTGATGTCAGTTCTGCTTCAAACAACCAAACACCTTCAACAAGTATCCGCCGCTTTTCTATTTCTCCAAACATAACAACATCAGCGACTACAACTCATATTCTACGCCAAACGTCTCCAAGGCTATCTCCTGGAAAATGTAAGTTATTAGGCAGACCACGAATTACATCTCCTATTCCAATGGTTGATTTGGCTACAGACTCAGCGTTAGATCAAGATCCTTACAAAGGTGTTTCATCAGGTAGTCGCTTAAGTATTATATTTATGACATTATTTTCTATAGCATTGTTTTATTTTGAAATACATGGATTAATTTCATTTATTTTATTTCCAATTTAATTTACAGATTATTTAGATCATGGTGACCAGTGTATTACGTGTCAAGTATGCAATGCGAAGTTATGGGATGCAGAAACGGGGAGAGGCAGAACCGAGAGAATGGGAAAACGAGTTATTTTTCATGTTGTGGTTACGCCAAAGTAGAGCTACCCGATTACAAAGATGCACAACTAAATTACCTCAAACTCTTTATATCTTTGGATAACGAAAGCAAGCATTCTTTGAAAAACATTCGCCGTTATAATTCTATATTCGCATTCACCTCAATGGGTGGTAAGGTGGATCCGACTGTTAATAGAGGTAACGGCCCATTTTGCTACAGGATTAGCGGTGAAAACTATCATACTATTGGAAGTCTATTGCCGGAGAATGCCAATAAACCAAAGTTTTGCCAGCTGTACATATACGATACTGAAAACGAGGTTTCAAACAGAGAATCGATATTTAGGTAAGTATCGCATAGTATAATTTGTTTAAATTGTTTGTAAATTATTTTTTAATAATTCGTTGATAAACAATCTGTCCAAACAGTCGTTCTAAGGAGTCACCTGCATCCTCTTCTGCTGCTCTTGATCGTCAGTTGATCCAACATATAAAGTCTGTCTTAGACTCCGATAATGTATTGGTTAAAGTTTACAGGATGGTTAGAGATTGTTTTCATGACGATTCTCAGCTTAGTCTTAAGGTAAGTCTTATTGGAAAAAGAGACAAGGATGGTCGAATGTATAACTTACCAACATGTGGTGAGGTTGCTGCTCTAATTGTTGGAGATGTTGAAAACGCAATTGAGAACAGAGATATTGCTGTTGAAACTCAATCAGGGACTCTTAAACAAATAAGTGAATAACATCCTTCTTACCTTGCTCTTCAATAATACCCAATTCTGTTCCCATATGGAGATAATGGTTACAGAGTTGACATCCCTCATAGAGATGTCGTAGATGTAACCAACAAGAAGCATCCAAATTGTACGATGAGAGAGTTCTTTTCATATCGTATTCAAGATAGAGTAAACCAATTTTCGCTGATTCTAAATTCAAGGAGACTTTTCCAACAATATATACGTTTTCAACAAAAAAATCTAAGATCTGATACCTATGAAAGTCTCCGCAAATTGAGAAATAATGGCCAGCAAGATATATGTAATGTTGGTACACCTCTTATATTGCCTTCTTCGTTTACCGTTGGAGCTAAATATATGATGCAAAACTATTTAGACGCTATGGCTTTATGTAAATGGTTCGGTTATCCTGATTTTTTTATAACCATTACATGCAATCCCAAGTGGCCAGAGGTAAAACGGTTTCTTAAAGACACCACTCTTAATCCAGAAGATAGGCCTGATATCCTATCTAGGTTATTTAAAGTGAAGTTGGATGCGATTTGTAAAGATTTAAAGGAACGTCATATGTTGGGAAAAGCTGCAGCAAGTATGTAACCTGCTTTGTTTTTTTTTAATATTTGTTACATTTTCATGTATTGTTTTTAATTATTTTTTATGTAGTTATTTATAAAATCGAGTTTCAAAAATGTGGCTTGCCTCATGCGCATTTGTGCTTATTCATGGAACCTGAAGCGAAACTTCCCACTGTTGACCAAGTTGATCCGTTCATATGTGCCGAAATTCCAAACAGAGATGATGACCCAGAGTTGTATACGCTTGTGAAGGATTATATGATTCACGGTCCGTGTGGTAATGCTAATATGAACTGGTCCATGTATGGTTGATAAACAATGTTCAAAAGGTTTTCCAAAAAGATTTCAAGATACTACCACAATTGACGCCAATAGATTCCCATTATACAGAAGGAGAGATAATGGAGCAACAGTTGTCAAGAACCGGATCGAGTTAGATAACAGAAGTGTTGTACCATACAACAAAAAGCTATTGAAAAAGTATCAGGCACATATAAACGTTGAGTGGTGCAACCAAGCTGGGTCAATTAAGTATTTGTTTAAGTATATCAACAAAGGGCCTGATAGAGCAACAGTTGTTGTTTTGCATAGCGATAATCAGAATGAACAACCTGAAAAAGATGAGATTAAAGAGTATTATGACTGTAGGTATATCTTAGCATGTGAGGCATCATGGAGGATATTTAGTTACGATGTTAATTACAGATATCCTTCTGTTATCAGGCTTCCATTCCATCTTCCAAGCCTACAACCTGTTGTCTTTGGACCAGACGAAGATATCAATTATGTTCTGAACAGACCATCTGTCAAGTGTTCTATGTTTCTGTCTTGGATGGAACGTAACAAAGACCCGGATGACCATTTGGCCCGTACACTAACTTATGTCCAGTTTCCAACTTGGTATGTATGGAAGGTTGAAAAACGTTGTTGGCAACCTCGGAAAAAAGGTAACTCAATTAGCAGAATTCATAATGTTGCTCCCTCACTTGGAGAAGCGTATTTTTTAAGAATCCTGCTTAATAAAGTCAAAGGACCTAAGCCATATGACGATATCAAAACTGTTAATGGTCATGTATATGATACATTTAGAGATGCGTGTTTTGCACTTGGTCTTTTAGATGATGACAAAGAGGACATCAAAGCAATTAAAGAAGCAAACGAAACAGCAACAGCTTCTTATGTCCGAAATTTATTTGGCGTGATGCTATTGTCCAACACTATGTCAAGACCGGAGATTGTATGGAAAAGCACGTGGAAATACATGACAGATGACTTCATCTATAGATACAGTAAATTACATCGTGTTGAAGGTACATCTTTATATCACTCACCTTTCCATGATGAATATGTAAATAAAATATTATATTATAAAACTTTAGAATAGCCATTTTGTTTTTTCCAAATTTTTTTTCATACATCGTTTAAATAAAATTTCATACTCAATGTATCTGTATTTCAATGTGTGACAGCTTTCTCAATTCCAGACGACCAACTTAAAAATTACGCTTTGTTGGAAATTGAAAAGTTTTTAGGTATGAATAGCTCATCGCTACGGAACTTCTCAACAATGCCTTTTTCCAGATTCTTCTTCGTTATTTGATCTCGACAATCGTCTGATTAACGAGGAGCGTACTTACGACGTATTAAGTCTCGCAGAGGAATATGTTGATCAGTTGAATATGTTAACTGATGAACAAAGGTCGGTGTTTGAAGAGATAATGAAAGCTGTCGATGGTAACACTGGAGGGATATTTTTTGTTTACAGATGTGGTGGTACCGGGAAAACCTTTTTATGGAAGACGTTGTCTGCGGCACTTAGATCAAAAAGCCAAATTGTATTAAATGTTGCTTCGAGTGGAATTGCATCGCTGTTATTGACAGGCGGTAGGACTGCACACTCCATATTTCGTATTGCTTTGAATCTTAATGAGGATTCGGTGTGTCATATAAAACTAGATAGTGATGTCGCTAAATTGTTACATCAGACCAAACTTATTATATGGGATGAAGCACCTATGGTCCATAAACATGCATTTGAAGCAATGGACCGAACAATGAATGACATTTTCAATTTCGACACCTCAAGAAATTCTGAAATCTCATTTGGTGGTAAGGTTATTGTTTTTGGTGGGGATTTTAGACAAGTCCTTCCCGTTGTTCCAAATGGTTGAAGACAAGAGACAGTGAACGCATCATTAAGTTCGTCGTATTTGTGGAGTAAATGTAAGTTGCTAACGTTGTCAAGGAATATGAAGTTAACCGTTGGAAGATCTGCATCCGAGGTTGAGGAAATAAATAGTTTTGCTAAGTGGCTTATGGATATAGGAGAGGGAAATGTTGGTGGTCCTAATGACGGAGAAGCGACAATTGAAGTGCCATCTGATCTTCTAATTAAGGATACTTCCGATCCCATTTCCAGCCTGATCGAATTTGTTTATCCTTCGATTCTCGAGAACTTCGGCAGTCCAAATTATTTTAGTGATAGGGCTATACTTGCGCCTAAGAATGAGGTTATTAACGAGATTAATGATAGGTTGTTAGCGTTGTGTTCGGGTGAAGAAAGAGAGTATCTAAGCTCCGACCGTCTTTGTGCAAGTGAAAATCTTAGTTCAATACAAGAAAGATTATACACACCGGATGTTCTCAATGGGCTTAAAGTTTCAGGCTTACCAAATCACAGGTTAGTGCTAAAAGTTGGTGTGCCAGTCATGTTGTTACGTAACATTGACCAAAAAAAATGGTTTGTGCAATGGGACAAGGTTGAAGGTTACAAAGTTGTATAACCGTGTAATAGAGGCTGAAATAATATCTGGAGGTAATATTGGGACTTGAACCTATATTCCCAGAATTAGTTTAGTACCTTCAGACAAGAAGATTCCTTTTTCATTTCAAAGAAGGCAATTTCCGTTGGTTGTTTGTTTTGCCATGACTATCAACAAAAGCCAAGGCCAATCACTTTCTAAGGTTGGTCTGTACCTAAGACAATCGGTTTTCACGCATGGTCAGTTGTATGTCGCGTTATCTAGAGTTAAAACAATAGACGGTGTTAAACTGCTAATATTGGACAAAGATGGGAAGCCTACAAATAAAACATCGAACGTGGTGTATAAAGAAGTCTTTAATGACTTATGATTTTTCATTAATACTTTAAGCTGTATATTTTAAAAGGATTATTTAAAGAGTGTTAAGTTTTATAATAAAAATTTTGAAAACAAAAACATGTTTTGCCATTTGTCGTCTTATTACCCCTATTATTGCCAATAGGGGTAACAGTTGGTTTTTTTTCTTTTACCGCGAAAACCTTACTTCCCGTTTCCTCTTTCATAACTTCACCTTCATCATCACATCCCTTTATTCTGTTGAAATCATTTCAATAAAAATCACGCATACAATTCCCGTCTTTCCTCTTTTTTCCTCCAAATTATCATTGCATCTCTCCAATCTATAGCTAATCACATCAGTCATTCCAAATTTACGAAGATCGGTGTTTCCAAAATTTTGAATATGAAGACATCTTTATATTTTAATACCGTCATTCATCATCCCTCTCTCAATCGGAAATCGTTCTATCATCATCTTCATCAGCGTCTGATTTTTTACACGTTTCTTCTGCGATTTTGCTTCAGGTAAGTAAATTCATGCATCGATTTCTATTTTTCGAACCTGTGATTGTTGATTTAGTAAATGATTTTAACTGATTTCTGGGTAACTGTACGAACCCTAACCTCACCGATAACCTATTTTTTAGTTGATAATGTTTATTGTAAGTTTGTATACATTTATTGTTGTTGTTTTACTCAAATTTTTAAACCGATTCGTATGATTATGTTTTTGCCTCAGGATTATTAAAACCGATATCTTCGCCATTACTTTATGTTGAGTTGCTCATCTTTAATGTTATGTTTGTTTAAATTGTTGTATGATTATGATAATGTTATTTTCCGGCTGATTATTGAAATTGTTTTGTATATTAGCAGACTCAATTTTTTTGTTCTCGAATAATAAATGAACCATAAGATGTAACTTGGGGTTTTTTCTATACCTGGTGTTCTAACACTTTAATTGATGATGTTTTTTTTTTCCAATTAGGATAATATCTTTGTATACTCTGCATTTGGTTGTATTGATTGAATTTTATTAGATATTGCAACCACTTAAGTGTTTTAACATTTGTCACTGGATCTGTTAAAAGTATACTTTACGATTATTTGATGTTTTAAACATTGTATGAGATCAGTTAAGGTTATGTGTATTAGATTCAAACAAGTTTTAATATATATTTCTGTTTCTCACTGGTCCTTTTTCATACCTGTTTTGTAGGTTCTTGAACTTTTGTATCCGAATTCACATTCTTTAAATTTTTTTCTGGGAATAGATAAAAGGCTTCCTGCTCATTTTAACTGTTTTGATTGCCGTTTATTAGTGAATGTTATTATTTTATTTTAAAAAGGGGGCTGCAATGTTTTAATAAATTTGCCTTTTTTGGAATAGTGTTCAAGATCCTACCTTTATATGATTTTTTTCCTTTGTATCTTCGTTTGTTGTGGATTTATAACCTTATTGTATCTATATTAATGTTGTTTTTAAATTTCTTGACAAATATGGATCGTGGTTTTTTTTGTTTACATCGAGGACAAGAAATTAGAAGAACAGGTAATACATTTGTTTATAACGTCTTATATATTGTTAAGTGACAACCTAACCGTTAAGAAATGTATTTTTAGCATCTTTTTTGTGTTTTGATTATTTAATGACTTAAACGATGTATGCAGCCTTTACCAGCTTGGTATAACAAGCTGAATGACTTAGATGGATATCCCATTGGAACTGTTTTTTTAATCAATGATGATAAAGCAATATTTAATGTTATAATCAAGGAGTCTACGGACGGTTATTGTCTTTCAAACGGTTGGTCAACGCTTATGAATGTGCTTGAGGTAGACAATGGAGACTATGTTGTATTTGAACTTATGGATGCATTGTCGTTTAGAATAACTCATTTTAAGAGTTATCCACACATGGTTGAAGGTTCAAAGTTCCACATTGTTATATTACACCCCAAGAACGGGAATCTGGTATGCTTTAAACAGTTTTTGTTATGTTCAGTAAAGATTTACATTTTGTAGTTATTCAATGGTTTTTTAATCAACTGCAGTGGTTACCCAGAGAGTTCATGCAACACCATTTCAACGGTGATAATCTGTTTGACAATTTTCTTATTGTTTTTTACAAAAACCACACGTGGACTGGCGATATCAACCATTTCTTTGTTGATTTTTCTCAAGTTTCCAATGATCTATGTTTAATAACTGGCGATGTTATTGTTTTCGAGTTGGTTGATGATTATGTTTTTAGAATTAAATTGTTACGTCCTAACGGTCTTCAGTCGCTTAGTCCGGACCTTGCCGTACCAGTGGTGGAAGCCCTTAAGAATGAGGTGCAAGGTTTTGTTTTAGACCGAGGATTTTATATTGTTATTGCGGACTCCTCAAAAACCGAACAGGTAATGGTTTTGTAATGAAGTCCTTTTTGTAATATGTTGAGCGTCTGAGCATCAACTAATGTAATCTGTTTGTAAATTATAGTCTCTCCCTTTATGGTATAATAAGTTTGACAACCTGAAGGGCTATCCGATTGGTCCTGTGATTATTACAAATGAAGAGGGCAATGAGTGGACTGCTTTGGTGAAATCTACTGCCACTTGGTATTGTTTCTCGAATGGTTGGCCTGCTATGGTTCGTGATGTTGGCGTGGAGGATAAAGATGTTATTGTTTTCCATGTTGTTGATGCTCAGACGCTAAAGTTGATTCATTTTAAGGCTGATTGTCTTTTCGGTGTAAACAACAAGTTTTTTGTAGAGATGTTATTTCCCGAGAACGCTTACTTGGTAATTTATACTTTACTACTTATTTTCATACCAACTGACCTTTTTATTGACGATTGCTTTTATTCTTGATTTAGTGGTTGCCGAAAGAGTTTATGAACCGGTATTTCAAAACTGACACTTTGGACGATGACTTTACAATTCGTTTTGGAGGTACACACATGTGGAATGTGAAAGTGAATAGGCTCTGGGGATCGAACTACTTCATTCAAGATTTCTCACAAATCACCAAAGAACTTCATCTCATATCAGCTGATGTAATCGTTTTTGAGTTGGTTGCGAGACATATTTTCAACATTCTGCTTTTCCGTCCTAATGGAATACAGTCTGTTGTTCCCGAGGTTGCCAATAGTGTTGGTGTTGAAGAAGAGGAAGACACAGAAGAAATGGATGTTAGTGAAGATTTGTTAGTAGACGGGGAGAATCAAGACATGGATTATGAAGAAGAAGTTATCGGCCATGGTCATGCTGATGTAGCATTGCAAGAGCAGCATGTATTGGAAGATGACATTGTAGAAGTTGAACATGATGTGCCAGTCTTTGAAGCCGATCATGTGTTGGAACCAAAGTTTGTTGACGTTCCACTAATTCCGGCCGTTGTTGATCAAGCCAACCAATACGAACTAACATGGTGTCTATCTTTTCGTTTTGTAAGTTTTTCATACTTTAAATGCTTTATTTTAATATTATGTAACGTTTTGAAGTTTGTATTTTTTTATTATTTTTTTTAATTTGTCTATTTTATCGGACTGTAATGCAGCGGTTCCCAAAGGCATTTGTAGCAAATGTAGATTTGTCTGTCCTTGATGAGATGGTAGTTGAAACTGAAGACGGGTTTTCAATGACACTAGAGATGCGGCAAGAAACGGCACGTGGGAGACCTCGGTATGCTTTAAGAGGATGGTAGAACTTCATGCTGTAGGCTGGGTTGGAAAATGGAGCTCAGTTCTTGGTGCGATATGATAGGAATCAAAACACGTTGCGAATTCTTAATCCGAACCCTTAGGGATGTATCTATTGACAAATGTCGTAACAAGTAAACAATTAATATCGTTACCAAGCATGTGGTAGTGGAGGGTTCAAATGAGAAGAAAAATTCTGTAAGAATAAAAAGAATAAGTTTTAAACCAATAGAAATGCTCAATTTACTTCATTTAATTTGTGTATTTAATGTTACTGAAAAAGGCATATAGGTAAATTTATAATTGTAATTAATTAGCTAACTAATTAAACTTGTAACTCCCTTTTTAAATATACTCTTTCAAAATAAAATAATTTATGGTGAAGGACAATTTTCGACATGTGTAGGATAAATTTCAGTATGTGTAGGATAAATTTCGATCTGTGTAGGGTAAATTCCGTTAAGTGTAAGATATATATATATATATATATATATATATATATATATATATAGGTTAAATTTGAAATGTGTAGGATAAAAATTTTTGTTTTATTAATGAGGGATAACATAATTAATGAAAGGAGTTATAAATTATTTGATGTTTTACCATTATGCCCTTTCTTCTTTTTCTTCTCAAATTAAATTTCTTCTCAAATGAACCTTCCCCGCATGTGGTATGTGTGGTAACAGTTTTGGAACAATTATTACTAGATATGTTTTGTTGTGTTAATCTCACTTCAGACTCTTTTTTTTTTTTTTTTTTACTTTTTTCCCTAAAATTGGTTTCTACTAAATATCAATCATATCATGCTTAACATTAACGCATTTCCTTTACAACTTTTGTCACACAATGTTCGTTAGTACCTTTATGTAGATGAATTCGTGTGTGTTATCTATTACTCTACCTTCATTTGTTAATGTATATTTTTATGTTCACACTGCCGATGCAAGTCATTTTGGACAAAAGGCATGAAAACATCATGAAGGTTTAGTTGACAAAAACTTAATTTGTAACGAACATTATGTAGATATACTATTGGGACGTGCTCAACTGTCTCAAAATAGTAGGCTTAACAAATCACAGTTTAACGATTCTACGTTTAAATTTTTTTATGTGTTTAGTTGGTGTTTAGCCACCCGCAAAAATCACGGGTTCTTAGGCTAGTATTATAAGGAAATATATTAACTTAACAACAAACCGTGTAGATAAGATTAGCATAATCATTATTCTACTTTCCTTTCTAATTAAGGTAACTATATTCAAGAATGGTGTTCCCTCCACCTAATCAAAAGTTTCAAACTTGAGTTTGAATGCTACCTTCCACTTGCTTTCACAAAAGAAAACAAGTTTCTTCCAAGAAATTATGGAGTTGACTTAACCACTCACTTTCTTTGTGAATATAGACATCACATATTTGCATATATTAAGGTCTCATTCTTCATTAAAAATCCAAGCATTTTCATACGCAACATTATATGTTTGGCGTCGCTTAACCTTTTGATTCCCTAAGTAGTTCGTTTAGCATATCATCGATTCGGGCTTCCTTCTCGTTTGGGTACTCTTGATATTCATATAGCTAAAAACAAAGAATTCGGCCTCATTTTCAACATCTTCAAACTTTCTTATTTTTGCACAACTTCGCGAGTTGAATCGTGAAATGAAGATCGAAAGTGTGGTCTTGATGTTATGCGCAATGGTCATAGCGATACCATGGGCGCAAAGCGTTTCCCAAGGGCCAAAAGGAGTGGAAGAATGGTTCAAAGAGCTCCCCATTAAAAAACAAAAGGTTACAAAGTTGCATTTTTATTTTCATGATACCACAACTGGACCAAGGCAAACCGCCTTCCAAATAGCCGAATCCAACATCAGCTCAACGACGGTTACACAATTTGGTCGCACGTTTATGTTTGACAACCCATTGACCGTTGAACCGGATGCAAGGTCCATGAGGATTGGTAAAGGTCAAGGGTTCTTTGGTGCTGCTTCCTTTGAAGAACCTAGGTTTCTTATGAACCTTAACTTTGTGTTTACACAAGGGAAGTATAACGGTAGTACTCTACAGTTTCTAGGAACAAACCCGATACTTCATCAGGTTCGCGAGATGTCTATTGTTGGTGGGACCGGGGTTTTTCGATTAGCACGTGGCATTGCGACGGCTCAAACGTATTTTCTCAACGATACATCTTCGATCGTTGAATATAATCTTATGGTGATTCATTATTGAGCTCGATGACTTTATATACTTGGTCATTTGATTATGTATTTAAATTTGAAGGTTCAAGACAAATAAAAGTGATGTTACGCTGTGTGCTATTTGTTTTTGAAATTGGCAATGTATTCATAATTGAATCAGCTTTTATTATTGGATCTACAAGTCGGACTAGGTGGACACCGTAAATACTTTAAAAAATTCAATTATATATACGTATAAATACAGTGGAATGAGTTTTTATAGAAAAAGGTAAATTTTAACAGATAGTCTAAGCACCGATCCAGTTTGTGGGCGAGAGATGCCATAACTAGCCGACCCAAGTGAAGCTGGATGAGGGTACGTACTCAACCGGATTGATTGTGTAGACGCAGTGGCGTCTCTGAGAATTCATGTACCCTATTCGAGCTCGAAAAACGTGCCCATATGCTTGAGACTTCACCAATTCTTCCGCTCGTTTCCTTTTTTGACGTTTTTGTCATCCGGATGCTTGTTTAGGAGCCATTAATGCCTAAAAATAATAATCGATGTTCACTTAACAAGATACGGGTTCAATCAACAATTAACAATCACAAAAATTAACAATTAACCGACTAAAAACAATCAACAATCAGAATCTGATGTTAACAAACAATTAACAATCAGAACAATATCATCAAGTATGAGAATCTGATGTTAACAACAATTATCGGACCTTTTAACTTCATGATGAAAGCAACCGGCAAATCAAACAGTCAAACATTCAAACAGTGAAACAATTACCGAATTACGCACTATGCCGTCGAGTTTTGAACTACGATGTTCGTTCTGTCTTCTCACTTCTGTGTTGCCGTTTAATGAATCAATGGTAGCCCTACAATTCCTTCTGTCGTTCGGTGTTTCCAAATCCAATTGCCGTTTCAGTTTCCGTGTTTTTTTTTTTTTTATGTTTTAAAATCTTGTTAGTATTGGGTTGGGCCTAATAAACCATTGTATTTGGGTTAAATTATAAAACATAAAAAGGTTTTTGATAACGGACCTCTATATTGGATTTGGTATGTATTTACAATTTTTTTTAAAAAAAATAACATATATATATTGAATTTTTTTTTTAAAAATCTCGTGCCCCTCGAAATCACGGGCCTTGTGCGGAAGTCCTCCCCGCACACCATAAAAGCCCTGTGTAGACGGTTTCTGGACCGACTCGCTAGATTAATCCGGTTCTAAAAAGATTGGTATTTGACATAATATAATGGTAATATAAGTTTTAAAAATAAGAATTATAAATCCTACTATGCTATAATTATAATTAAAAGGTGTGAATAAGTGTTGAATAGATTCATCATTGAGCCATATTTTGTGTAGTTGGGTTTGTGGTAGACAATAAGATGCCAGAAAGCTAGTGGATGGGCAAAACTATTAAGATACAAACATATTATTATTAAAATTAAAATATAAAGTATAGTAAAACATTTTAAGTAATGAAATATTAATAATGTATTTGATGTTCAATTTTCTTTATATCATGTTTTATTCGATCTTTTGACTGACTAAGGGGCTGTTTGGCTAAGCTTATTGGAATGACTTATTTGCTTATTTGAAAAGCAAATAAGTCATAATGGAATGACTTATTTAGTTATTCCTCTCACATAATAAGCTAATCCAAACACCTTTTAACTTTTCAAAAAGTAAATAAGTAAATAAGTCACTAAAATAAGCTTAGCCAAACAGCCCCTAAGTCTACGAGTCTTATTCCACGGCACATACCTAATAAATTCAGAAAAATGATTAAATTGTTTGATCCAGGGTAAGGATCAAATGAGAAGTTTATTTTGGCTAGAAAGTGTAGCAAGTAATACGATTATGACATGTGGCAACATTTAAAATAAAGAGCAAAGGTATTTTAGTCAATCGTATCCTTTCTTCTTCCTTCTTCTCCCCAGTAACTTCAAATCCCACAATTTTCAAAACCAACCATCTTCAACTTTTTCTTCACTTTCTATCTCAATAATCGCTACATTATAGTGCGATTTTCGTCAACAATCAATGATTCAAACACCCGATCAACGTGTTCTTCAACTTTTTTGAAGAAAACCCAGTTTAATTTCATACAAAATCTCGTTTTTTCTCATGATTTTGAAGATAATCACTCGATCCATTCGATTTGATCGCTGATAAGTGTTTCTATCATTCAAATTTCGTCAATCGTTGAAGGAATCGAATTCGATCCATGTAAGAAATTCTTTAATTAAAGTTTTGCGATCTGGGTTTTTGATTTAGTCGTTGCGTTTTACGATCTTGGAGGGGTCCGGGGGCAGCGCCCCTGGTAGCAGGGTCCAAGGGGCGGCAGCCCCTGGCGGGGTCAAAGGGGCAGAGCCCCTAGTTGGGGTTGATATCGGAAATTTTTTTCCGATTAAACTGCTTTAATAAAAATGCATCAGAAAATTTAATTTTCTGTAAATTGCCTCTGGAAAACTGCATTCGTAGACAGTTTTTTATCTCCTGCTTCCTGGTTCAGACAATTCGCATACAAAACTAATGTCCTAGTTCAATGCGTTTTAGAGAGAACACTTTCTTTGGTGTTTTTAGGCCATTGCGTTTTAGAACTAAGACATTTTTATGTGTTTTCTGGCCATTCGTTTTAGAAAAACACATTTTTGAATTGTTTTAGTCATTGCGTTTTAGGTAAAACACATTTTTAGGTGTTTTCAGTCCATTGCGTTTTAGAGAGAACACTTTCTTTTGTTTTTTTAGGCCATTGCATTTTAGAAAAGAGACATTTTTAAGTGTTTTCTGGCCATTGCGTTTTATAAATATGACATTTCTTTGTGTTTTTTGTGCATTGCGTTTTATAGAGAACATTTTTTTTTGTTTTTTTAGGCCATTTCGTTTTAGAAAGGAGACATTTTTAAGTGTTTTCTGGCCATTGCGTTTTATAAATAAGACATTTCTTTGTGTTTTTTGTGCATTGCGTTTTATAGAGAACACTTTCTTTTGTTTTTTTAGGCCATTGCGTTTTAGAAAGGAGACATTTTTAAGTGTTTTCTAGTCATTGCGTTTTATTAATAAGACATTTCTTTGTGTTTTTTGTGCATTGCGTTTTAGGTAAAACACATTTTTATGTGTTTTTCAGTCCATTGCGTTTTAGAAAACAGACATTTTAAGTGTTTTCTGGCTATTGCGTTTTAGAAATAAGACATTTCTTTGTGTTTTTGGTGCATTGCGTTTTAGGTAAAACACATTTTTATGTGTTTTCAGTCCATTGCGTTTTAGAAAGTACACTTTCTTTTGTGTTTTTAGGCTATTGCGTTTTAGAAATAACACATTTCTTTGTGTTTTCTGGCCATTGCGTTTTACAAATAAGACATTTCTTTGTGTTTTCTAAAACGCAATGGACTGAAAACACATAAAAATGTGTTTTACCTAAAACGCAATGCACCAAAAACACAAAGAAATGTCTTATTTATAAAATGCAATGGCCATAAAACACTTAAAAATGTCTCCTTTCTAAAACGCAATGGCCTAAAAAAACAAAAGAAAGTGTTCTCTCTAAAACGCAATGGACTGAAAACACCTACAAATGTGTTTTACCTAAAACGCAATGACTAAAAACACTTCAAAAATGTGTTTTTCTAAAACGCAATGGCCAGAAAACACATAAAATTATCTTAGTTCTAAAACGCAATGGCCTAAAAATGTCTATGAATTGTCTGAACCAGCCAGGGGCTCTGCCCCTTGGACCCCGCCTGGATCTGCCGCCCCTGGGACCCTGCTACCAGAGGCGCAGCCCCCGGACCCCCGCCAAGATCGTAAAATGCAATGACTAAATCAAAAACTCAGATCATAAAAATGAAATTAAAAAATTTCTTACATGGATCGAAGTCGGTTTCTTCAACGATTGATGAAATTTGAATGATAGAAACAATTATCAGCGATCGAATCGAACGGATCGAGTGATTATCTTCAAAATCACAGGAAAAAACGACGATTTTGTATGAAATTAAACTGGGTTTTCTTCAAAAAAGCTGAAGAACACGTTGATCGGGTGTTTGAATCATTGATTGGTGACGAAAATCGCACTATAATGTAGTGATTATTGAGATAGAAAGTGAAGAAATGGTTGAAGATTGTGGGTTTTGAAGATACTGGGGAGAAAAAGGAAGAATAAAAGGATAAGATTGACTAAAATACCATTTCTCTTTATTTTAAATTTTGCCACATGTCATAATCTTATTGCTTCCTATCCTTCTTAGCCAAAATAAACTTTCTATTTGATCCTCACCCTAAAAATAGAAGGTAATTAATAATAATTTTAATATTATAATAATATATAGTTTTTTAATACTTTTATTATTTTTATATTATAATAATAGTTATTTTCTTTACGTTTTCACTTTAATCATTTGTTAATATTATGGGTTGGGATGAGCTTGGTATCAACTGGCATCGAGCCAGTACTAGTATCGAAAATACCGGTACGGTCCTGTTCGGTATTGGTACATGAAGGTAAAAACCGACACTAATACGGAAAACACCAAAAATTGGTGCTGAATTGATATTGGAAATCTTTTGGTTCGGGAAATTCAGTGCTGCTACCCGGTACCATTTGCTCATCCCTGATCACGGGTACTGTACGAACAACAACGGTATCGTACAACTTCAGGGGTAGGGATGAGCTCGGTGCCAACCGATACAGAATCAGTACTGATACCGAAAATACTGGTTACGGTACCGGTATATGAAGGTAAAAAACGGTAGTGAACCGGTACCAGAAACGCCGAAAATCGGTAATGAATTGGTACTTAAGATCTTTCGGTTCGGCAAATTTGGTACCGGTACCCAGAACCATTTGGTCATCTCTGACCTCGGGTTTCATACGAACAACATCGTTACCTACAACTTTTTTGGTTGATTTTCTTTCGGTTATCTTTTAGTATTTTTTTCTACATTTTCTTTTTATTCTTGTCAGCAGTTCCGTTCACAACGCGCTCTTAGTGATTTCAAAACACATACTAAATAACAAAATAAATTCGCCGTGCGGCGACCTTCTTTAAACCTAGTGGATTTAAACAACCAAATGCTATCTTATAAATTCTTCTAGGATGCCTCTTATTTTTATACTTAATACTCAAGTATGTTTATAAAATAGATCATGAACATTTGTTTTAATTCTATTTATTACACGCGTTTTGTTTTCCTCTTATAACGAATACTCAATTAGTTTTATATATGTTTCTAGACTAAATTTACAAAAATCGTCATTTACACTAAATTGTAAAGTGTGTCATTTGTCTTCAAAAAATATAAAAAACCTACTTAATGTTTGCAAACCCTTGCACTTTATGTCCTTTAGCCCTAACTCAATTACTTTTCATAGTTAAATCTGACCAAGTGGACCCCATGTGAGGGTATTTTGATCATTTTACCCTAAACACTACAATAAATAATAAAAAAACCCATCTCTTTCCCTCAACTCTAACTCTCTCTCTCTCTCTCTCTAAACAATCTCAGGCCACCACCGCTTGTGGAACCCTAGAATGTGAGGAATTCGGCTTGGCTACAAACCCTAAATTCTTTTTGTCTTTGAGAACAGTGATGGTGCGTATGATGGGTTTCTTACATTTTTAATAAGCAATTTCTTATGCTTTTCAAATCTTTAATGCATCCTGTGCATAAGCCCATGATCGATTTCAGTTTTGAAACGAATTTTATGTCGATTTTTTGATAAATAGGAGTTAGGGTTTCGATGGTTCTTGATTTGGGTTTTAGGAGTTTATTGAAACAATATATAAAAGCAATTAAAAATTTGATTATTCCGAAGTTTAATGTATGGTTTGTTGGGTTTTGTTGCATTGGTAAAAAATGGTAACCCAGAGGTGGGTGGTGGCGGCTGATGGTGGTGGTGGTGGAGTTGAGGTAGTGGCGGTGGTGGTGGCTGATAGTGGTGGAATTAAGGTAAAGGTGGAGGTTAGGTGGTGATGAGAGCGCCACAATTCAGTAGATGGGTGGGGACAGTGTTGGTAGGTGGTAGTCGGACAATTAGAGAGAGGGTGTCTTGACTGATATAGAGGTTTTATGGGTCGTTCTGGGGGCAGATGTTGGTGGTGGTTGTTGGATTGTTGTGGTAGGAACAAATGTTTGTGGTGGTTGTCGGTTTGTTGTTATGGGCATAAATTAGAGAGATAGGGAGGCTGGGTAAATTAGAGAGACAAGGAGGTTGGGCAGAATTGAGAGAAAGAGAGAGAGGGAGGTTGGGCAGAATTGAGAGAAAGAGAGGATTTATATTTATATTTTTTTAAACTGTTTTGTTTATTTTTTTTTTATTATTTACTTTAGTGTTGTTAGAAAACTTTAAATGTAAGTATTGAAGAAAAATATGATCAACCTGATCATAACCTGAAGACACAGTCAAGGAGTATCACTAAAAGGGTGCTTACATGATAATGTGACAAGAAGAAATGAAGGATACATCTTCAACTAAGCATTAGGAAAAGATCAAGACAAGAAGACAATTAGGCAAGACCATTATGATGAAGTCTGATGATAAATCAGGTATTTATCATCAGAATCTGGTAAGTCTGATCATCAGAATTCTAGTAAGCTGGTCACCAGAAACTCTGGTGGACCAACTTGCCTTAAGAGATAAGCCCTGACACAATCCAAAAAGTAGCAAGTTGGTAATAACTGATTCAATGAATATGCCAAAAAGTCACTTTTTGCAGAGCAAGTGATGAATAAACAAATGTTTATTCAGATCTAGACTCTCTATAAATAGAGATGTCAACCCAGAAGGTTAAATGAGTTGAGCTAAGCATTCAATACACACACCACAAACTCCATTACCCTTCACACATAATTCTCTAAGCATTCATTTTGTAATATCCAATAACTTTGTTTTACAAAGTCATTAATACACTTGAAAAATTCTGTAAGTTGTTTCTTGAAAGTTTGATTTCTAGTTCCGCACAATATTTTCCTATTTGTTGAAATCACTTGCCATATTAAGTATTTGGGTATCTCTATCTGGGATCCACGGGTATCTCTATCTGGGATCCACAATTGGTATCAGAGCAGATTGAATAAATCATTTTCAAAAGATCAACTGCTTATTTTTCTTGATATCCATCTCTTAAACTAAATATGGCAAACTTTCAAACCTGGAATAATGCTTTCAATATTGGGTCTATGTCAAAACCTCCGACTTTGGTCAGAGAAGAATATCCTCAATGGAAAATCAGTATGATCAATTTCCTAAATGGACATGATCGAGCACTGTTTTCATCCACTATGAGAGGTCCTCTTGTACCCACTACTGAAATACCAGCAGTTCCAGCAACTGAGCACGCACCAAGTATCCCTGCCTCCTTTGCTCCTAAAAGTGAAGTTCACTGTAGTCAAGAAGATAAGGATTTGGTGTCTACTGATGAAAGGGCCAAATCACTTCTGATTATGGGACTTCCAAACGACATATTTTCTCAAGTAGATGCTTGTGCATATGCTAAGGAAATATGGGATCAACTGGAAAATCTATGTGAAGGAGTAGAAAGAATGAAAAGAAATAAGAAAACTAGTTGTGTTTCTTCTTATGAAAGGTTCAAAAGTCTCCAAAATGAGACCCTTTCAGAAACATATAATAGGTTCACCAAACTTTTAAATGAACTAAGAAAATTTGGTATTGAAAAAACAAATGATGAAAAGAATGTCAAGTTCTTAGATGCCCTGCCAAGAGAGTGGCGAAGTCTCACAATGACCTTGGTATCAACCCTTGAATTAGAGAATATGAACTTACTTGATCGTTACAGCATCCTTGTCCCAAGAGATGAGGAAACATATGAGAATTCAAACCTCAAAGGGGGGGCCTATAGCTCTTGTTTCAAACACACAAAGAATACCAGTTTCAGATCCACAACCCTCTCACTGCCAGAACATAGAAAATTATGATGCTTCATCAGATTTTTCAGCCTTTGCTGAGGCTATTGCTTTGCTCACAAAAAACGTTTGAGCAAAGATTGAGAGGAGGGAGTGGTAAATTTCAAAAGAATGATAGGGGGAGGATGGAAGGAAAGTCAAGAGAGAAAGGGAAGACAGAAGTTGATTGCTACAGATGCAAACAAAAGGGGCACTATGCATCAGAATGTAAGAACAAGAAATTGAAGGATGTGGCCTACTATGAAAAAAAGCTTGAAGAAGCCAAAATGCAGCAACAGAAAATAAGCTTGATAGCAAGTACTGATACCTGGCTAACCGATGATTCTTCTGATGATGATGAGGAGGAAATGGAAAATGTCTGCTTAACGGCCACAACTTCTGGTGAAAGCTCCAACTCATCAGAACAAAAAGTAAGTTCAGAAAACCTAGATCTGGAACAACAACTGAACAAACTTGTGCAAGATTTTTAATTCTACAAAACAAAACCTCATCAGAAAGTACAAACTCTGATAATCTGCAAAAATTGCTCAATAAAACAAAAACTGAAAACCAATCACTAATTGATCAAATCCTAATAAAAGATGCAAAAATTGAATTTTATGAACAAGAAAGGAAAAATCTTTACAAAAAAATTCAAGACAATGAGATCAATGTGAAATGATTTCAGCAGGCAAAAGAATTTATACAATTTATTGAGGCACCACCAAAGAACATAGGTGAAGGGATGAGATATGTTAAAACAAATATTAAAACTCCCACCACCTTTGTAAAAGCATCTGAAAACTGTGACAACTGTCAATTTTGCATGCATCCGTACAATTAATTAATATTAAATTTGTGCTTAATGAGTGTGCTTAATTACAACTGGTGATTAAACTGCTTTCTGATTTCTGTTACATACATACATAAGCATCACATTTCATACTGTCACTCTATTTATTTCACACAAACTTTAGTGACAAACTTGATGCACAAAGCACAGTTAGCACACTGAGCGGATAACCCAGAGACATGCTGACAATGCCAGCACCCAGACAGACAATGTTCTCAAGGCCAGTATGAGCCAGAGACAGGACGCTACACCAGTAGGGAGTGTAGGGAAGTGAGGACCATTAAACTGCGTCACTAGGAGATAGTTATAGTGCCGGGAAGTGCCTAAAACATACTTTAAATGCAGAATTCTGCACTTAATACCCAAAATTCAGCATTTAACAATGCTAGTAAAGTGAAAAAACTTGGTAAAATAGTCCTAGACATTTTCCAAAGTGTTGGGAATTTAATATGTCACTAAAAACAATATAAAAGACACTTTAAAGCTTTGTTTAGCACATTAACGGATCAACATCCAACCGAACAACCGGACTTTACCCGGAACAGAAAAATATTGCCAAATACATTGTTTTTACTTTTCTGAGCTAGTTAGGGTCCCCGAACACCCTAACACACTTTATATTATATAACACACTAAATCACTAACTATATCGTTCAATCCTAACTAAACAAGTAACTAGTTCCATCACAACCCAACCCCCTACCCCCCCCCCCCCCCCCCTACTCGACGGTCATGAGGGTGGTACACCCTCACCCCATTATTTTGATTATTAAATTGTTAATTGTTGGACATTAAGAAACACAATGTATGTTGGTTAATAGAGAAATATGGTTTATAAATATGTATGAGAGATAACCATCTCATTTCATCAAACACCCAACATCAACAAGCTTCTCTCTTCCTCTCCTTCCCCACCTTCGGCCGCCAACACCCTCCACCATATTACCACCATCAACTCTCATTCAAGCCATTTTCATACAACCAAAGGTGCAAGAGGTCCAACAAGCAAGCTTGGTGCACTCGGAAGCTCAAGGACCACCCTAGTTTTCTTTTATCCACCGCTTTTACGCCTTGTTTCTCCCCTAGCTTTGTGCTAGTAGTAAGTGCTTAAAAACTTCATTTTGTTCTTGTTTTTAGTGGTTAATAGTTGATTGAATGATAAATGTTAAGAAAAACTTAAGAACTTAAACAAGTCTTGAACATAAAGGATAAAGAGTGGATAAAGAGGAGATGTATGGTTAAATCATGTTGATCTTGTGTTGTTATCCTTAATACATGTTGTTTGTTAGTAGAAGTAAGATGGTTCATCATCTAGACTTGCTAGATCATGTTTAAGAACATGAACTAGTAAGATGTAAAGGTTAAAGTTATGAAGGATGATGAAACCATCCACACATGAACCTTGAATTTGAATAAATATAAGATTTCTTGAAAAATAAAGATGTAAACTTGTAGATCTAAAGATCTATAAGGGGGTTTTCGAAAGAACCAAGTGAAAAATACTAGTTTTGTTAAAACCCGGATCTAGTATGAACTAAAAACATTTCTAGTAACTAAACAAGTGTATGAACACTTGTGTAACAAGAAAATCTCACAAAGAAATATTTTTGGAGATCATAACTAGAAGTTGTGAAAATACATATTCTTTAAAAATGAAGTTTTTAAGAAACTAATCATATTTTTAAAGATAACAAGACCTACTAATTGTGTTAGTAACTTACTACATATTTTTACAAACTTTCAAGTTCACAAGTTTATGGTTCATGTTTATTTTTGGTCAAGTTTGATTACTAAAGATTGTATATTGTTGGTTGGTAAATTGTTTGAATGATTTTTACAAAAGAAAATGATATGCTAAAAAGCATGGACACCTCCATTTACAGAGGAAACTCTGGCGAAATTTTTCTAGAATTTCAATACTTAGAAATATTCTTCTAACAAATGTTTACAAATATATTTTTAACTTGGTTTTCAAAATAAACTTCGCCGTGATTTTTATTTCAAAAATTTCCAAGTACCGGAGGTGGATTTTCGTAAATAAAACTTGATAAATATATATTTAGAATATATATTTTGTAATAAGACGCTTGTGTGATTATTTGATTATTTTGTGAACTAGATATATATTATTTTTAGGATAAAAATAATATAACTAGAAAATATTACGAAATTTCAACTCCAAAATAATACCAACGCTCTCACAAATAAATATTTAAGTTACACAAGTATTGTTGCTTTACGACACGCTAAAACGTAACTTATGTATATTTGGAAAATACTCTTATATGTATATTTTGATAAGTATTATTTTGGGAAAATGTATGAGGTAAAATATAATATTTTTGGGAAAAATATATATATATATTTTGGAATTAAAATATTTATAGACAAGTGATTAAAAATATATTTTCTAAGTGGGACGTAAAATATATTTTTCGGAATTATAACGTGTACATGTATAAAAACCCCCATCCTTGGGAAGGAGTGTACTTATAAAATAAATAAGAAGTGTGAATACGGAATAGTTACCTAACTATTTCTCTAAAAACATTAAACCCTAAGCCAAGGCACGGTCATCCGTCTAATAGGCATTAGTACGTGTAGGTTGTCACGCAGCAGGTTGAGTTGGAGACTTACGTTACGGGATACGCACTTCAGTGAGTTCATGTTCCCCCTTTTCTCTTTACTGTTTTCAGTTTTATACTCCGGGGGTGAAATACATGTAACAATTATTACAGACTTTTATATACATGGTATGGTTAGCTTAAGGAGGGTTTACTACTTAGATCATGTGAGTGGGTAGGAGGTACTTTGGGCCATTAATCCTCGTTGTAGGACCGAGGGACATCAGTGATAGATCTATTTGGGTGTAGCGAGCCCCACTCCTGAGTCCGCTGAGTGGACCAGGTGGTGACTATGTGCCCGACACACAAATCTGCTAGGTTTGAGTCTTCCTGCATCACTTCACACATATCATTGGCTTTGCAACCCAATGGTGATCTCTTTTTCCTTAATTGCTACATACCAGGGATTTTCATACATACAGACACAATACAAAGGTTTATACATACTCACTTACACATGAACTCGCTCAACTTTATGTTGATTTTTCAAACTACATGTATTTCAGGGAATTAGGGGATCTGGCGAAGTATGCATAAGTTAAGCTGCGTTGAATAAGATGTCATCCAGGGCATTAGGTTTGGGAGGTGTAACCCTTACCTGGACGGGTTGCATGTCTTAAACCTCGTTTTATTAAAAGTCTTTTGTTGTGTCTTATGAACACGTTTTAGACAAGTATGGTTTGTAAAATTATTTTAAGTATCGACTTTTCCAAACACTGATGTTGTAGTATTTTAAAACTTAATGAATGGATGAACGTCTTGTATTTTTATCATATAGCATTGTTATGATTGTTGCTATGGTATTAAGAAGTCACACCAAATAATCCACACTTCCGCAAAAGCCAGGGTGTGACAACTTGGTATCAGAGCCTCGATCATAGCGAACTAGGATTCTTTCTCGAGTCTAGACTATGATCATCAGGGCTCTCACAAAAACGTTTTCAAACATTTTTACATCGCATACACAAAACATCCAGATCCAGGAAACAAACATTTTTACAAACAAAAAGGCACAAGTACACATTTCAAAATTTATGTTTATAGTTCAGTCTTAGAGGTGAGGGGGGATCAGTCTTAGAGGCTGAAGGAGGATCAGTCTTAGAGGGTGAGGGAGGATCAGTCTTGGAGGCTGAGGGAGGATCAGTCTTAGAGGCTGAGGGAGGATCAGTCTTAGAGACTGAGGGAGGATCAGTCTTAGAGGCTGAGGGAGGATTAATCTTATAGACCGGGGAAAATTTAGTCTTAGAGACTGGGAGGATGGTCTTAGAGACCAGGGATTTAGTCTTAGAGGCTGGGAAATTGGTCTTAGAGACCAGAGAGTTAGTCTGAGAGACTAGGGAGTTAGTCTGAGAGACTAGGGAGTTAGTCTGAGAGACTGGGTGGGATAGTCTGAGAAGACTAGGACGAATATGTGGATACATGGTTACGTTAAGAATTGTCTTTATTTGCAATACACAAGGTGTTAAAGATTACTGTAAATATGCATACTATGATTACTATATACCGGCACACACATCACCTTCCTCAGGGAACGAATTGTCAGATGATAACGACCCGACGGCCACCGCCACAGATGATGGGACTGTACCTGCGCCAGAGATGTTTATGTCAGACACTGAGAGTGACCGTGACATGCTGACCAAGGACGAGGGCGACTTCCAACCGTCCGCGCTGCCAGACTTTGGCGATGAATTACCCTTGTTGATGGCTTCCTTGACGAAGATCCCTCTGTCAGTCATGTTTCGGCCCATGACCACTTCATTACTGGTCATCCCGTTGGTAAGCACACCATGGCTCCGATCCTCGACAATCCGCCTCTTGTGGACATTCCTTTCGAAGGTTGGATACTTGACGAAGAATTGATAACGATATTGACGTGATATTGATGGTCCTTACGATAACGCCCATGATGATGGAAGGTTAGACGAGAACGTCGTTACAAAATTCACTTTTGAGACCCCTGTTGTCAAGCTACCCTCTGATTCTAGTATACATTCGATTTCAGGCTCCTTCGAGTCTGTGACATCTGCAGCCTTACAGATAGCCGGATTACAGCTTTCTACTACTGACGCAGACAACGATGACATGACTGCCGCACTATTACCTGCTAAAGGCACCCCACCGTTACGCGACCCAGAGCCTGCTCCTGAGCTAGCTTCTACACCTTTTGGGTCCGCTTGATGTTGCACCCGCCGAACCTGCACCTTTACTTGGTCATGACCCTGTTCCCTTTGGTTTACTAGACATTGCACCCTTAATAACTGACCTAGTGCCAGCACCTGACAATCTCCTTATTGGTTGAAACGTTTGTTTTTGCACCCATCACCGCTGATGTTGCTCATTTTCCCCTATGGAGACCAACGCCCATTGCACTGGCATACTTATCATTTCCTTTCCGGACTTGCCCGCACCCCGGAAGAGTACTCCAGGTCAGCACCCGCATAACGATTCCTTTGCTACAGCAGCATTTTTTACGACCTCGTAAGCCGCACCATTTGCTACTTTCGCCTCTACGACGCTGGACGAGCCATATCGATGATTCCTATAATACACTATGCTAATTTTAGACCCTTGCCATCCCTCACATTATGGAGGCCACACACGAGATGAGTTGCTCCTGTAACATCAACTACAGTTTGAGGATATGAGTCGCAGAATGTTGGAGCTTGAGCTGACACCACATTTGGTAACTTCAGATGCAAGACAATACATAACCGAAAACATGAATTAAGTGTCTACATCACAAGACAGCATATTGTCTGAAAAGTTCATGTAAGACACCCCGTCCCCAACCCTGTCTATTGCCAGCATACTTTGATCCGCCATATACATCAAGGCTCCTTTTGCGCTCTTGACCGTTGCTATTATACCGTTCCCAGGATTCTGATGCTCATTTCTTTACTGTCAAGCAGCAGATCAGCTAATTGTTTCGACGTATATACAAGCTCGAGGAAGAGTTCACGCATGTTAACAGTTTACTTTTCTTCCCTCCTCCGCCTCAGTCACCAGTATAGTTGATTTCTGGATTATGCGGATTGCCTTACATTTGGATAAAGACACTAATGATAATCCGGGATTGTGGAGACTTTTGAAGACCACGTCTGACTACGTAATTGTGATACACTGATATACTTGTTGGGCAAGGGTAGAGTGACCATGTACCCCTTTCGATGTAATACAGTTTGTTAGACAATGTAATTGTGGTTGGTAAATAATGAAAGCTCAATCACAACATTCTCATTATATACGTTATTAGAATTACTTGTTTGTGTTATGACATGGGATGTTATGTGTTTACTTGCGATTGATGAATGTTACTACATAAGCGAACTACATACTTATATGCATAAGGACTTGACCTAACCTATCTTCTTTTAAAAGATGTCGATACAAGGGAACCTCGAGACCAACAACCCTCTGCCAGCAACAGCTGCTGAACTACAAGAGCGCATCTCACAGGCCATTGTACAGCTCGAGGCCCTTCTCCCCAAGCATAGCGAAAGTACCTCTGGAAGCAACCCACCTCATGGCTGTACCTATAAGCAGTTCCTCGACTGCGAGCCTCCGAACTTTGACGGCACTGGAGATGCCATAACCTTTGTGAAATGGACCGAAAATATGGATGTTGTTTTGAGAGTGAGCGGATGTACTCCAGAACAACAAGTCCCATATGCGTCAGGGTCGCTTCGAGATGGGGCCTGGTCATGGTGGAACTCTCAGATTCGAATGATGGGCATAGCTGCTACGAACACTCTAACATGGGATGAGCTGAAGGAAATGATGCGTAAGGAGTATTGTTCTCAGATGGCGATCCAGAAGCTGGAATTCGAATTCTGGAAGCTAAGGATGGAGGGTCCAAATGTGGCGGAGTACATGCAAAAACTTCACGATTTATCGCGGGTTGTTCCGTACCTAGTAGAGCCAAAGTTGAAAAGGATGGAGCCATTCATCTGGGGATTAGTGCCTCAGGTCCTGCGCTTAATGATGGTATCAGCTCCGCCAACAACCATCAATGCAATCAAGTTAAGTGCGGTACTCAGTAAAGAAGCAGTTAGACTGGAAAAGCTTTCAAACCCTGATAAGAAAAAGGAAACTCAGGTGGAGTCATCCGGAAAGAATAAGAGAAAGCCTGCTGACTTCCAGGAGAATGCCCGAACGAATAGCGAGAACAAATCCAAAAAGAGGAAAGAGTACATGGGGACCCTACCTAAGTACGGTAACTGCTTACTTCATCATGTCGGGCCATGTAGGGATGGGAGAAGTGATGACCGTGACAAAGTAGGGCATGTCAAGGAGACGTGTCGGATCGGATTGGAACATGGAAACGAAGGTCAAGTTGATAACAAGGATCACGGAGGAAGCAACAACAACGACGACTATCAAAGTAGGACCATTAAAGAACAAATACCCGTCCGAGGTTGTTTTGATTGTGGGGACAAAGGGCATTTTAAGAAGGATTGCCCTAACAACAATCAAGCCAATGTTGAGATTTGCATGGAAGCTAATCCGAGAGGTGCCGGGTGCAAGTACCACCACGAATGTCAATGTCAGAAGCCTAAGTGCGGTAGGTGTGGAAAGAAAGGACATAACAAGGATGCCTGTTGGGCGGGGAGTCCCAGACAAGGAGGGAATGATGATGACAACCAGGACAGAAGTAATAATAATAATAATAATAATAATAATAATAATAATAATAAATTTCCAGGCTGCTACCGATGTGGGAACGTGGGGCACTTTAGGAAAAATTGCCCAAGGAGGATTTACCAAGACCGTAAAGGGACATCCAACATCGGAGCTCGTGAAGCACGCGGGGGTCCAAACATGGCCATCGGTACGTCTCATAGTAGTCAATATTGTGCGTCTGTGCTATTTGATATTATTGTCGAATTTTAGTTTCAGAATATATATTTGTTTTAGTAGTAAGTAAGATAGATACCCAGTACTTGATGGAACTAGCTAAGTGAAGCTAGTAGAAGCCAACGAAGTAATTGGAAACGGTAAGATAGAACCCTGAGAGCGTAAGTTTACGCTAGATCTACTGCCAATTGAGTTGGGAAGCTTCAACGAGTAAATTGGGATGGATTAGTTGCCGAGCGATCGAGCGGAGATTGATATCCGCACCCTGATGACGAATGAAGGTACGATCGTGACTCACGAAGCAGGAGACGCCTCTACAGATCACAAATTGCTTGGAGGCACGAATGTTGTTGAGGAAATGATGTGTTGTTTTTTGGCTCATGTCAGGGACAAGGGAGCGGAGGAATTAAAACTCGAAGATACCCCCGTGATCAGAGAATATCCTGAAGTCTTCCTCGAAGACTTGCCAGAATTATCTCCCCAACGACAAATCGAAAATTTTGCATCGATTTGATTCCAGGCGTCACGCCTGCAACCAACGCACCCTAACGGATTACACCTTCGAAAATGTAAGGATTGTCAGTGTAATTTCAGTAGTGGATAGAGAAGGAAGATAACAGACCAAAATTTCCGTTTTGGGTAACCCCGGTTCTGCTCCTCAAAAGAAAGGACGATGATTTTCAAATGAACATCAAGCTACCAGGAGTCGCACGAACTAGCCAACAAGAGCCAGCAACTCTTACTAAGGATTGACGAACTGCTTATTTTACTAACTGCGAGGATCCAACCAGTAATTCCCGGCTGATCAATGATCGAGTAGCTGTAAATTCAGGAAGAAAGTATACCGGGGAAAATTGTGGGACAGTAACTCGTTTTAACGTACACAAGAATGGTGTTTCCTACACGATGCACAGAACGATTCTACACCAAATACGAAACTTTGAGAATCTAGAAAACATGTACTTAGCACCGTTGGGAACCCAGGACCAAATTTACAAAGGTTGTTACTTAGGAACCACATCTGTTAACTCAAACAGACACCATTAACCTGACATATATGCCAGTTTGGTTGACCAAACAGAGAGTACTTGAATTTCTTTTACTTCTAGCGAGTAGATGTTTACATCTCTACTCCCCTTTAATGGTAGTTGCATCACAATAATTTTCTCGCTGAGAGCGAACACACATTTGTTTCGATGTCTAGTCATTTCTTCATTTTGGCAGATACTCATTATTCCTTTTCTTGGAAACTTATCTGACATACATGCATCATTTGCTACGCATGTGGTTTCGTTTCAAACAAACACTTCATTGAAATTTAAATATTATCTTGCTAAACCTAATTACTGATTCATGATTCGAATGACCTACATTATTGTTATTATTGGCTCTTTTGTTACCAAGTCGACGCACTATCTTGAGACTTCTCTCCTTTCAAGTTACACTCACGGTTTATTTTCGTAACCATGATGAGATTCCTTCGTTGATACATACGTTTATTTCCGGGTCACGCTAAAACCAAGTTCAATTGCTTGAACTTATCCATCTCGCATATACAATTTTAGACGTCATATGATGTATTGAGAGCGTCATATTCAAATAATTAGCAAAGATTCTTTTATTTCAAGTCGTAGTAGACTTGTTTGGTCTACGACTCTACTAAATCGTTTGTTGGTTTCAGTACCTAGTGGTGACACTTTCACAAAAAATAAGCTTGCTCTAAGTTGGTTACGCACCTCATACACAAACTCAATTACTTATTTATTGACTTGTTATAAATCCGTTTTGTTTATCGCAACCAAAGCAGTCTCAACACAGTTGTGTGTTAAGGCAATGGTACATCGATTCATTTCATATCACAATGTACCACTTAACGATTCTTTCATTTCTGGTCACACGTCCCGCATTAATTATTGCTTTTTCATCGGAAACAGTGGTCCTTTGATGTTCCATATCCAACTGAAAGCCTTAAGGCATTGTGTAAATCAAATCTTCAGATTGTTTCAGCATACTTTCATTTGATTTCCGAAACGGTGAACTTGTTCAGTCACCACTATACTTAAACTATGTCAGTACGACACCTTGTGGTGTCATTACAAACTTGTAACTCGTGCTAATCATGGTCAACCGTTCCCCACTAAACTACACATACTTTTGTTTGACTTGTCATTTAAACATTTCTGATGCAACTACGAATCAAGACAATGATATACCAGATTCACTTGCAATTCATTCGCCGTACTTTCGCAATTCAAAAATGTCAACACACTAAACCTCACCATTCAATTATTCGAGGGTTGACATATCATTTTACTAGTACGTTTGAGTTGTTGACTTTGAATTCATATAGCATATGCTATGGTTTGTGAGAACTCGCTGCATCTTGCAATCGCTTGTTTGGGGTTCTTATTAGTCAAAACTCCTCATTTGTGGAACCCCTGTTAACTCGATTACACTAGATTATACGTCAAATGCGTCTTGTACTTTTGGCATCAAACGCTAAAAGCACATACCTTTTAAACATAGGGTTCGGGATGTTATATATTCTTGGACTCACCTAATGTGAGTAAGGTTTGTTTCGGTTTGGTGATCATCTACCTCGATATTATTCATTTACATACACATGTGACGAAACCATAAGGAGTTAAGGTAGTACAAATTTCGAGGACGAAATTTTCTTAACAGGGGGAGAATGTGACAACTGTCAATTTTGCATGCATCCGTACAATTAATTAATATTAAATTTTTGCTTAATGAATGTGCTTAATTACAACTGTTGATTAAACTGCTTTCTGATTTCTGTTACATATATACATATGCATCACATTTCATACTGTCACTCCATTTATTTCACACAAACTTTAGTGACAAACTTGATGCACAAAGCACAGTTACCACACTGAGAGGATAACCCAGAGACATGCTGACAATGCCAGCACCCAGACAGAAAATGTTCTAAAGGCCAGTATGAGCCAGAGACAGGACACTACACTAGTAGGGAGTGTAGGGAAGTGAGGACCATTAAACTGCGTCACTAGGAGATAGTTATAGTGCCGGGAAGTGCCTAAAACATACTTTAAATACAGAATTCTGCACTTAATACCCAAAATTCTGCATTTAACAATGCTAGTAAAGTGGAAAAACTTGGTAAAATAGTCCTAGACATTTTCCAAAGTGTTGGGAATTTAATATGTCACTAAAAACAATATAAAAGACACTTTAAAGCTTTGTTTAGCACATTAACGGATCAACATCCAACCGAACAACCGGACTTTACCCGGAACATAAAAATATTGCCAAATACATTGTTTTTACTTTTCTGAGCTAGTTAGGGTCCCCGAACACCCTAACACACTTTATATTATATAACACACTAAATCACTAACTATATCGTTCAATCCTAACTAAACAAGTAACTAGTTCCATCACAACCCAACCCCCTACCCCCCCCCCCCTACTCGACGGTCATGAGGGTGGTACACCCTCACCCCATTCTTTTGATTATTAAATTGCTAATTGTTGGACATTAAGAACCACAATGTATGTTGGTTAATAGAGAAATATGGTTTATAAATATGTATGAGAGATAACCATCTCATTTCATCAAACACCCAACATCAACAAGCTTCTATCTTCCTCTCCTTCCCCACCTTCGGCCGCCAACAACCTCCACCATATCGCCACCATCAACTCTCATTCAAGCCATTTTCCATACAACCAAAGGTGCAAGAGGTCCAACAAGCAAGCTTGGTGCACTCGGAAGCTCAAGGACCACCCTAGTTTTCTTTTATCCACCGCTTTTACACCTTGTTTCTCCCCTAGCCTTGTGCTAGTAGTAAGTGCTTAAAAACTTCATCTTGTTCTTGTTTTTAGTGGTTAATAGTTGATTGAATGATAAATGTTAAGAAACACTAAAGAACTTTAACAAGTCTTGAACATAAAGGATAAAGAGTGGATAAAGAGAAGATGTATGGTTAAATCATGTTGATCTTGTGTTGTTATGCTTAATACATGTTGTTTGTTAGTAGAAGTAAGATGGTTCATCATCTAGACTTGCTAGATCATGTTTAAGAACATGAACTAGTAAGATGTAAAGGTTGAAGTTATGAAGGATGATGAAACCATCCACACATGAACCTTGAATTTGAATAAATATAAAATTTCTTGAAAAATAAAGATGTAAACTTGTAGATCTAAAGATCTATAAGCTGGTTTTCGAAAGAACCAAGTGAAAAATACTAGTTTTGTTAAAACCCGGATCTAGTATGAACTAAAAACATTTTTAGTAAGTAAACAGGTGTATGAACACTTGTGTAACAAGAAAATCTCACAAAGAAATATTTTTGGAGATCATGACTAGAGGTTGTGAAAATGCATATTCTTTAAAAATGAAGTTTTTAAGAAACTAATCATATTTTTAAAGATAACAAGACCTACTAAGTGTGTTAGTAACTTACTACATATTTTTACAAACTTTCAAGTTCACAAGTTTATGGTTCATGTTTATTTTTGGTCAAGTTTGATGACTAAAGATTGTATATTGTTGGTTGGTAAATTGTTTGAATGATTTTTACAAAAGAAAATGATATGCTAAAAAACATGGACACCTCCATTTACAGAGGAAACTCTTGCGAAATTTTTCTAGAATTTCAATACTTAGAAATATTCTTCTAACAAATGTTTACAAATATATTTTTAACTTGGTTTTCAAAATAAACTTCGCCATGATTTTTATTTCAAAAATTTCCAAGTACCAGAGGTGGATTTTCGTAAATAAAACTTGATAAATATATATTTAGAATATATATTTTGCAATAAGACGCTTGTGTGATTATTTGATTATTTGGTGAACTAGATATATATTATTTTTAGGATAAAAATAATATAACTAGAAAATATTACGAAATTTCAACTCCAAAATAATACCAACGCTCTCACAAATAAATATTTAAGTTACACAAGTATTGTTGCTTTACGACACGCTAAAACGTAACTTATGTATATTTTGATAAGTATTATTTTGGGAAAATGTATGAGGTAAAATATAATATTTTGGGAAAAATATATATATTTTGGAATTAAAATATTTTTAGACAAGTGATTAAAAATATATTTTCTAAGTGGGACTTAAAATATATTTTTCGGAATAATAACGTGTACATGTATAAAAACCCCCATCCTTGGGAAGGAGTGTACTTATAAAATAATTAAGAAGTGTGAATACGGAAAAGTTACCTAACTATTTCTCCAAAAATATTAAACCCTAATCCAAGGCACGGCCATCAGTCTAATAGGCCTTAGTACGTGTAGGTTGTCACGCAGCAAGTTGAGTTGGAGACTTACGTTACGGGATACGTACTTCAGTGAGTTCATGTTCCCCCTTTTCTCTTTACTGTTTTCAGTTTTATACTCCGGGGGTGAAATACATGTAACAATTATTACAGACTTTTATATACATGGTATGGTTAGCTTAAGGAGGGTTTACTACTTAGATCATGTGAGTGGGTAGGTGGTACTTTGGGCCATTAATCCTCGTTGTAGGACCGAGGGACATGAGTGATAGATCTATTTGGGTGTAGCGAGCCCCACTCCTGAGTCCGCTGAGTGGACCAGGTGGTGACTATGTGCCCGACGCACAAATCTGCTAGGTTTGAGTCTTCCTGCATCACTTCACACATATCATTGGCCTTGCAACCCAATGGTGATCTCTTTTTCCTTAATTGCTACATACCAGGGATTTTCATACATACAGACACAATACAAAGGTTTATACATACTCACTTACACATGAACTCGCTCAACTTTATGTTGATTTTTCAAACTACATGTATTTCAGGGAATTAGTGGATCTGGCGAAGTATGTATAAGTCAAGCTGCGTTGAATAAGATGTCATCCAGGGCATTAGGTTTGGGAGGTGTAACCCTTACCTGGACGGGTTGCATGTCTTAAACCTCGTTTTATTAAAAGTCTTTTGTTGTGTCTTATTTACACGTTTTAGACAAGTATGGTTTGTAAAATTATTTTAAGTATCGACTTTTCCAAACACTGATGTTGTAGTATTTTAAAACTTAATGAATGGATGAACGTCTTGTATTTTTATCATATAGCATTGTTATGATTGTTGCTATGGTATTAAGAAGTCACACCAAATAATCCACGCTTCTGCAAAATCCAGGGTGTGACAGCTTGGTATCAGAGCCTCGATCATAGCGAACTAGGATTCTTTCTCGAGTCTAGACTATGATCATCAGGGCTCTCACAAAAACGTTTTCAAACATTTTTACATCGCATACACAAAACATCCAGATCCAGGAAACAAACATTTTTACAAACAAAAAGGCACAAGTACACATTTCAAAATTTATGTTTATAGTTCAGTCTTAGAGGCTGAGGGAGGATCAGTCTTAGAGACTGAGGGAGGATCAGTCTTAGAGGCTGAGGGAGGATCAGTCTTAGAGGCTGAAGGAGGATCAGTCTTAGAGGCTGAGGGAGGATCAGTCTTGGAGGCTGAGGGAGGATCAGTCTTAGAGGCTGAGGGAGGATCAGTCTTAGAGGCTGAGGGAGGATCAGTCTTAGAGGCTGAGGGAGGATCAGTCTTAGAGGCTGAGGGAGGATCAGTCTTAGAGGCTGAGGGAGGATTAATCTTATAGACTGGGGGAAATTTAGTCTTAGAGACTGGGAGGATGGTCTTAGAGACTAGGGATTTAGTCTTAGAGGCTGGGAAATTGGTCTTAGAGACCAGAGAGTTAGTCTGAGAGACTAGGGAGTTAGTCTGAGAGACTAGGGAGTTAGTCTGAGAGACTAGGGAGTTTAGTCCAAGAAACTGGGTGGGATAGTCTGAGAAGACTAGGACGAATATGTGGATACATGGTTACGTTAAGAATTGTCTTTATTTGCAATACACAAGGTGTTAAAAATTACGGTAAATATGCATACTATGATTACTATATACCGGCACACACGTCACCTTCCTCAGGGAACGAATTGTCAGATGATAACGACCCGACGGCCACCGCCACAGATGATGGGACTGTACCTGCTCCAGAGATGTTTACGTCAGACACTGAGAGTGACCCTGACATGCTGACCAAGGACGAGGGCGTCTTCCAACCGTCCGCGCTGCCAGACTTTGGCGATGAATTACCCTTGTTGATGGCTTCCTTGACGAAGATCCCTCTGTCAGTCATGTTTCGGCCCATGACCACTTCATTACTGGTCATCCCGTTGGTAAGCACACCATGGCTCCGATCCTCGACAATGCGCCTCTTGTGGACATTCCTTTCGAAGGTTGGATACTTGACGAACAATTGATAACGATATTGACGTGATATTGATGGTCCTTCCGATAACGCCCATGATGATGGAAGGTTAGATGAGAACGTCGTTACAAAATTCACTTTTGAGACCCCTGTTGTCAAGCTACCCTCTGATTCTAGCATACATTCGATTTCAGGCTCCTTCGAGTCTGTGACATCTGCAGCCTTACAGATAGCCGGATTACAGCTTTCTACTACTGACGTAGACAACGATTACATGACTGCCGCACTATTACCTGCTCAAGGCACCCCACCGTTACGCGACCCAGAGCCTGCTCCTGAGCTAGCTTCTGCACCTGTTGGGTCCACTTGATGTTGCACCTGCCGAACCTGCACCTTTACTTGGTCATCACCCAGGTCCCTTTGGTTTACTAGACATTGCACCCCTAATAACTGACCCAGTGCCAGCACCTGACAATCTCCTTATTGGTTGAAACGTTTGTTTTTGCACCCATCACCGCTGATGTTGCTCCTTTTCCCCTATAGAGACCGACGCCCATTGCACTGGCATACTTATCATTTCCTTTCCGGACTTGCCCGCACCCCGGAAGAGTACTTGTAGGACCGAGGGACATGAGTGATAGATCCATTTGGGTGTAGCGAGCCCCACTCCTGAGTCTGCTGAGTGGACCAGGTGGTGACTATGTGCCCGACACACAAATCTGCTAGGTTTGAGTCTTCCTGCATCACTTCACACATATCATTGGCTTTGCAACCCAATGGTGATCTCTTTTTCCTTAATTGCTACATACCAGGGATTTTCATACATACAGACACAATACAAAGGTTTATACATACTCACTTACACATGAACTCGCTCAACTTTATGTTGATTTTTCAAACTACATGTATTTCAGGGAATTAGCGGATCTGGCGATGTATGCATAAGTCAAGCTGCGTTGAATAAGATGTCATCCAGGGCATTAGGTTTGGGAGATGTAACCCTTACCTGGACGGGTTGCATGTCTTAAACCTCGTTTTATTAAAAGTCTTTTGTTGTGTCTTATGAACACGTTTTTGACAAGTATGGTTTGTAAAATTATTTTAAGTATCGACTTTTCCAAACACTGATGTTGTAGTATTTTAAAACTTAATGAATGGATGAACGTCTTGTATTTTTATCATATAGCATTGTTATGATTGTTGCTATGGTATTAAGAAGTCACACCAAATAATCCATGCTTCCGCAAAAGCCAGGGTGTGACAAAAACCATTCTGGTAAAATAGTATCAGATTCTAATGTTGATTCTTGCAGATCTAGCAATTCTGATAAATTGTTTTTGTCACCCAAAGTCTGCCTAAAAAGGGATGAAACCTTGAAAATAATTGAAACATCAAAAATTCATCCTAAATGTCATAAAGGCAAAAACATTCCATCACAAGAACCTTTGTCTAAACAATTAGACAAAACATATTGTATGTGTATTAAAATACTAAAGCTAATTCAACAACATCTCTCCAAAGAAAATCACCCCTGCTAATGGCTCAGCATTAAGCAGAGATTCTGATGAGAATTTCTCCTCTGATGAAGAAATCTCAAGCATATTTTCATTAGAAAAAGTATCCAAACAAGTTTGGGTACCAAAAACTCTCTAACCTCATCATTTCAGGACCGTCCTGTGCAACAGATCTGATACTACGATTCAGGAAGCTCTAAGCACATGACAGGAGACAGGAACTTACTCAGTAACTATCAAGAGAAACTGGGTAAATATGTAAATTTTGGAAATGGGGTAAAGGGAAGAACTATGGGATATGGTACATACAATATAGATCATTGACCATTGAAAAGGTTGCCTATGTAGAAGGTTTAAAATATAATCTACTTAGTTGTGGGCAATATTGTGATAGAGGCTTCTAGGTAACTTTCTTACTTCAAAAATGTCTACTAGTTGGTTTAGATGACAACAAAATTTATTTAAGTGGGAAAAGGATTAGAAACTCCATCTATTACTTTGATTTCAGAGAAGAAATTGAGCATCCTTAGTTATTCCTTGAGCTACTATATTCTTTATGGCACTTTTATCCAAAGAGTTTTCATGATTGTTCTAGACCGATTGATTAACTTCATTCAACATCTGAATTGCAAACATATCTCAAATATTAATATCACAAAATAAGTATTAAAATAATCAAAATACCATGAACATAATAGGTTAAAGCGTATTGTCAAAATCGTCGATCATTGCGACTTTTACTCTTTTTATATATTATGTTTCATATATCTTACATACACTACTACACACACACACACACATATATATAAGTTTTGGTTTAGTTTTTTTTTTAATTCTGTACACAAAACAAATAAAATACATTATACATATATATAGTATAGGGTTAGTTTTGACTTCAAAAGTGGTGTTCTCCCTCTCGTATTTGCAGACGAGATTCTCTCCCATGGTTCGGATCCGGTTTCCTGTGTCCATCAGTTCTTCTCCATAGTGGCGAAGTTCTGCCACATTCTCAGGACTAATTGAAGGATATGCCGGGGGTTCAGGTTGTAGTTTTGGTAGAATGGAAAAGGATTATTCATTAGGTTTTGAAACGCCAGTCGTTGGTCCACTATTCTTGAATTGGGTTTAGAAGTGGTTGTTGTGGCATGAGTGGTTCAGGGTTTATAGGTTCTAGGTTCATTAGTATTGGTGAGTAGGGTGGCATATTAAGGTTGATCTCATCGGTTATCAGTCTGAATATTTCACAATTGGCCAGGCGTTGGTCTAATTCTTCCCATGATAGTGGCATGGGTGCTGGGTTTGAATTTTCTCCTTTGGTTGGTTTTCCGATTGGTTCTCCAGTGGGTTTTGTTTTTGTTTTTGTTGCTCTTGGTTTCTTCTTCTTCTTCCTATTTCCCTTCCAATGCCATCTCCTCTTTTTAGGGGGTGCTTTATCTTTTGGTTGAGCTTGAAATATCATAGGCTCATCTTTGTCTGTTTCATATCCGGTTTGTGCATCGGCTTGATCTTCAGTAATTTCCATATCTGAACTGTTAACAGATATGTTTTGGAAAGCTTCGGACAGCTCTATATCGCTCATACTGTTAGCCAAAAACAATAAAAACAATGAACTTCGAAAATCGTATGTATAATATTGGGTTAGTATCACAGTGTTCACAAACGTTATTTCATTTATTTCCTGACTACTAATTTCAAGTATTTTCACAATACTTAATTAGCTTAAACCAGTGGCTCTGAATCCACCATGTGTCACCACCCCCCAACCCCACCTTCGGCAGGAGCCATGAGCAAATACAAGTGGTACCGCTCATGGAAGAAAATTTCCGCAACGGAATTTTCATCAGGACCCGATGTCAGGAAAAATATTAGAGTTTTTAAAACACTGTAGTTTTCATTTCATAAACTATGGGATGAAAACCATATTTGCATAAAGGATTTTCACATGGATAAACCCTTGATTACAAAACACGTTTTATTCAGGTTACATAGCCACTTATTTAAGCTTGAGTGCCTCATAGCACTTTTCCTTCTCTTCATAGTAAATCACCTGAAACGTGTTTTAATAACATTTTATCAGCGAAAAATACAGGTGAGTTCATTCAATTTGTACAAAAAGAGACATTATAATTACTGCATTAAGAGTTTTACATTTGTTTATATCTTTCAATTACTCAAATCAGTATTTGTCACCCACCCAATTAGGTAACTGTGGTCATATTACTATTGGCTAACTCTTTGTCCAATAGCAACGTTGGACAAGTAGTGTATACAAAACCCCACATACGGACAATAATTTCAGAATACAAAAACTTAATCACTGTAAATGTAACTTGGAAAACATTTAGGGTTTTGCAAATCATTTGAGAAAAAGAGAATGACTCACTTTGCAGATTTAGGGTTTTCAGTAATCGCCTCATGGTCTAAGTCCTGGGTTCCTAATTAAGCACACAATGCAACTCGTATTAGTGTATTAACCCAATTCAAACTTTAACGATAATCACGAGATCAAAACCTCAGCATAGTTAACAAGGTATAGCCTTATTCAGGCAGCACTTTGACATCCGTTGATTTGGTTTTGGATCAATCGAACATGGTATTGTACCAGTGATCCGGGTTAGCACGCTATCTACAGAGAAGAGTTTTGAGAGTTTAGGGGTATTGGATATTATGATAGTAATTCGAGAGAGAAAGAAAAGAAATGAGCAGACTGAACTATTCAATTGTCATTCAATTTATAGCTGAATTTCAATGTCGTTGCGTCACGCGACCAGTTTCCCAAATCACCTTCGTGTAGCGTGGCGAGGTGATCTAGGGCTTAGGTGGTGTGAGTCACCACGTAGGCTTCCCACGTATCTGCTACGTGGCGGCACGTGTCTCCTGTCGAAAATGAGGCGCTGCGTCACGCGGCCAGCTTTACCATTACCATCGCGTCGCGCGACGATACCCAAACTGGATTTTCTCGTTTTTCGTCATGGTTTCCATTGTACGCGTTCGGGGTCTCGATTATGAATTGTTATGGGGCCTTTTTGAGGGTTGTTATAGTGTTATATATGTAATTAAATCTAATAATGGTGTAAATAATTTTTTAATGTTTTAGTATACATTTCCCCGCGATATCACGTGTGTGAAACTTGCTAGTTGTAAAATGTAAAATTATGGAGTATAATTTGGTATTGAAATGAGTAAATTGTATTTCATGTCATTTAAGTTTTAACCAAATTTCTGACGGTTTCCTTTAACTAACGATTTTATAATGGATGGCTTTATGTTCTAATTTCTTTACAGGCGGTGTCCTTTTTCATAAACTTATTTATTTTTCACGTTTAATTCGCTCATGTGCCACTTACCTAAGGGTATAATTGTCATTTCATTTTTAATTCATAATTATAGAAACAATGTATTTCCTCATGATTTCTTAGCCCCATCTTAGACCACACGGAGTGGGGGCGTGGAGAGAGGTGGGCAAGACCCTCCACGCCACCCACACCACCTCGCCTCCTCTTCACCTTGGGTGTTACCCCTTTCTCCATGGAGATTTCCACGGGCGTTGCCCTCTTTCAAAGCTTGATCTACTTGTCTTCATGCCCTTTGCCCTTGACAACCCCTCCCTTTTTTGTGATGTGGAGCGTAAAGCCCTTTTGTTGATGTGGCACATACATGGCATACCCTTGCCCTCATGCCCATGTATACTTAGGAGACTGGTAAAAAAATGATTTTAAAAAACGAGCACCCGAAAAATGATTTCTGAAACCACACCTCCGTTTTTCAACCTAAACACTCCACCACACTGCCTCTCCATTCGATTTTTTCAGAAACCTGTCGAAAAACGAGAGATTTCACGTGGTGTTGGTGGTGGGCATGGGCTTAGATCTTTACATCCACTGGATCTGAAAATCGAGTTGGTGGTGGCCTGGCGTGTGTATGGATTCGGTTAGATGGGAACTTTGTTTGGTCGTTTAGGACGAAGCTACGTCCGACACCGCCACCGCCTTGAACTACCATCATATTTACATAACTCACTTATGTTTCGAACTATCACCGTAATCGTCCACAAACAACCTTCCATCTAAAAACTAGATAACCACATAAACCAAAGTGTCGTATGTAGCCGGAAAACAACACCAAGGCTGTCGGATTCTTACCTCATTTGACGGAAGACGTGTCTGAACCCTAGTTGAAGTCATCAACGACCTCATAGATCATTTTTATAATCCCAATTCACTATTTGTTGCTTCTATTATACCCTAGCTCGTAAATGCTTATCCTAGAAACTGAATCGAAGGATCTCCACCTTGAATGTTGTTTTTGTTGTTGTTAGCTGTTCCACCCTCTTTAGTTAGGCCATCGGAACCCATCACCGCTGCAAACCCCCTTCGTTAAATGTTGCCGGAATTTGAGTGGTCGCCCCTTGCTGAAGTTAGTGTTGTTTAATTAATGGGATGATGCGGCGGGTGGTGACGTCGATGAATGATGCATTGGCGGAATTTTTTGCTTAAATAGGTGGTTTGAGGAAGAAAAGAGTGGTATTAGGTGGTCAAAGTTTTTATTTTCAGATTTAGGTGAATTGGTGTTTCATATAGCGACCTTCAAACAAATTTTCTGCAAAACCTGCCAACTTCTGCAAAAGCTGCAAAAGAAATAGAAGGTCGCTGAATGATTATACAACCTATTGAAAGTCACAGAATGAGAATCCAACCTCCTGAAAGTCGCTGAATGATCAAACAATGTTGTTTAAAGTCGCTTTTTCATCAGGCTTTCTTGCAGAAAGTCGCTATATGGTGGAGCTTTGTTGTTTAAGGTCGCTGTATGGTCCTGTTTTCTTGTTTATGGTCGCTGTTTCATCCGGCTTTCTTGTAGAAAGTCGCTGAATTATCAAACAATCTTGTTTAAAGTCGCAATTTGATAGTGCTTTCTTGCATAAAGTCGCAGAATGATATAGTTTTGTTAATAAAGGTTGCAAATTCGTTTAATGGTGCATGGCAGTGTCACATGTGAGGTATAATTTTAAATTGGGGCTATGGGCTACGATTACATGCATCTTTTGTTTGCTAGTACTTTTGACCTTGTCTTTTTGCAGCAGCAAATGTGAGTGGTGAAATTCAATTTATGGCCAAACAGTAACCTTGCATGTATAGATGCTATGACTAAAGCATAGGGTCTCTCACATTAATTGGAATCAAGCATGAAAAGTTGAATAGGTTTGTGTAAGAAATCAACTGTGGTGTAGGAAAAATACTGTGCTTCAATATGAATTCAAAAACTGATGCACAGAATGAAGTCTTTAAATTTGAACATAAAGCAAAGCACAACATTTTCAATATCAAACGAAGCTTCAATACTTTCATTACCGATAAATATTCAGTCAACTTTGATCTGCCGAAGATGAATTTTGAATGTCATCCTGGTCCTCTTAATGCATCGGTGTTGTTCTTGAACAAGAATCACCGGGCGTTTGAGGTATTCAAAAATCCAGCAGAGTATGATGAGCCAATAAGTATTAGACAATCAGATCGAACGTTCTGGCAGCATATGAAAGAAAATCCGGTTGGTCTAAGGGTAGAAGGTTTAATACGTGCAGCAGGATTCAGCGGGATACTGCAAATTGGGTACCGGTATGTAGACCACGCCTTAATAACAGCGTTGGTTGAGAGGTGGAGGCCAGAAACTCACACGTTTCACCTTCCTTTTGGAGAAACCACTTTGACATTACAGGATGTCAACGTGCTGTGGGGGCTACCAATAGATGGGTTGCCTATATCTGGGGCTGACACTGGTATGGAAATGTATACTGTAAGAGACAAGTGTCAAGAGGTGTTGGGGTTTACCCCTTTGGAAGCTGAAGTGAAGGGAAAAAGGGTTAAGTCCACCCGAGTTTTACAAGAAATAACTAAAAATTTTTCTGAAAACCAAGCATCAGATCAAGACTGCATTTTTCGTGCACGTCAAATAATATTTTATTTGATAGGGTGCACAATCTTACCTGATAATGCAAACCACCTGATTGATGTCAAATTTTTAGAGTTTCTTGTAGACTTGCCCGCATGTTCGGGATATAGTTGGGGCAGTGCTGTGTTAGCTCACCTTTACAGAAACCTTTGTAACGCTGCAGCACCAAATGCTATAGCCATTACTGGCCCAATTGCGCTTCTACAAGTGTGGGTTTGGGAGAGGTTTCGTTGTTTTGCTCCTGCTATTGTCGGGTTCCACTACAATGCCCCGTTAGCTGCTCGGTAGTGTGAATTGGAAATAATTAAATTTATTATTTGGTATGTATATAACACTATGTTAATTTATTATTTATCTTTTTAGGTGGAAGGGAAGCTTAACGTGTACAGATATTTCCACACATTGCCTAAGAACATATAGATCTCAGCTGCAATTTATGTCAGAGGCAATGGTATGGTTGTTAGTTGACATATAAAATTTAAGTTTGTTTGAACACGTTTGTAAAGATTGAATTTTTTTTGTTTCAGTTTAATTGGAGACCATACGACGACATTGTGGATAGACTCCCCGATATATGTCGGAGTGGTATGGGAATTTGGCGGAGTTGTTGCCCTCTGCTATACTACTCGGTTTTGGAGCATCACTATCCTCAACGAGTGATGCGACAGATTGGCATGTTCCAGTATATACCTAACCCAATTGCCATAGATAATACTGAGCATGCCAGGCTTCATTCCATGAACCGGAGCGGGAAAACCGGGTGGAACTGGTTAACTCGTCACGCACCGTATGTTCGTGGGTGGGAGGCACGTCATCAAACCTTGGTCAACGGGGAACTCAGCACATCTTTTTCCGTTGCCAATGATTACATGACATGGTACATGGAACATACCGTGTTATATCTGATGAACCCACAGTTGCAAGATGGCCCTACGAGGGGTTTTCAAGACGAAGGAGCAAGGGTCCAAATGATGGTATATACAAGTTTAAAATTATTCAAAGTTACCTTTACTATTGTTAGTATAAAAATTAACTATCATCTAGAGGTGATTGCCATTGGAAATAGGGTTGCTTGTTTTCATGCAGGATGTTTGTTGTAGTGGTGTTTAGTTGAATGTTTTTTGTCGTTTGTTGTATCTGCACTTTATGTCCTCATTTGGTTTTTGTCGTTTATTGTATTAGTGGGTTATGTTTACTAGTATTATAATAACTACCCACCCCTACACTTCTCCTGTCTATAAATACCACTGATTATCACACCAATATGTCTTCACATCTTCACCTCACCTCAAAAGACATTCGAATGGAAGATGGTGATAACGAATTACACTTTCATTTTCATTTGCATATACATGAAGGGGAGCCAAACACTGCTAATGTTGAACCACAACCCAACCGTAACCCTGCTCAACCACAACCCAACCGTCACTCTGTTCAACCCCAACCCAACCGTAACTTTCTTCAACCCCAAACGAACCGTTACCATATTGCTCGACAACCAAACCCTAACAGTGTGCTCCCCTTATCTCAACAGTTGCATGCCCCTCCCAGACGTTCAACGCTAGAACAACATCGTTACCGTCCAGATCATCATAGTCAGCGAAATCAAAATCAAACTTCCTTCATGGCAGCACCACAAAACCCTAGTAGCCCGTACATCTCAGTTGTGGAAAGGGGGCAGCCTTATGGAGACCACAATGCAGCTATGGACACCACTACTACTGTAGGCATACTGAGCCATCCGACAACGATCGAGATTCAAACGCGTTATCAGATGACGCAGTGGTTAGTGATGATCCATGGGAGCAATATCAAAATTATGATAGCGAATTTGATTCATCTTTTTGAACCCCACCATATTCTACCTTAGCCGCTGTCTTATGTATTTTCAATTCAATAATATGTGTGTTGTTGTGTTTAATGTTTCTAAGTGAATTTTGGAACAAATGTCTTAATTGTTAAATTACACTAATTGAGAATTCAAACAAAAATACCAAACACAAAACATAGAAGGATACACCTAACAGTTAATAGTAAAAACAAACACAAGATACTAACTTAACGTCGGCCACAGGTCTTCCTATTGTGCCCGGTTTCTCCGCATCTGCTGCATCTACGTGCCTGGGGTTCATCGTGGTAGTTAACATCCATCTCATTTTGAATTCTTCTTGAACGAACCCTGCCTCGATGTGTTGTGACCCTCGAAGGGTCCCCTTGAATTGTCCAGTCCGCTTCTTCCCACTCATCTTTATGTCCCAGGGTGAAAAAATGACCGCTGTACTGTTCCTGATAGGTGGTGGTGTGGAATATGGAGTGGGTAACGTCATGTGGTTGCTCACCCCTCCAAGCGCAAACGACGATAGCATGGGAACAAGGGAATCTAAGCATTTGCCATTTCCCGCATGAGCAGCGCCTGCGTCTGTATTCAACGGTGTACTCGTTTCCACCGTCATCATTGGTTTCTTCCTTTGACACTACCGCGTAGCGACCTTCTCTGACATCGTAGACCGACACTTCATGTTGCATGGCTACGGAATGCAACTTGTTATACCTGGACCAAATTCGAGGGGGAAGAGGGGTATTACAGCTTTGGGCCATATGCGCGTGCCGAGCATACCCTGATACGTCCTTGGTGAACGTATAATGAATCAAGGCTTTTACTGGCAGTAGTCTTGCTTCACGTAAGACATTATTCATAGACTCGGATATGTTCGTCGTAAGGTTACCCCAACGACGGTTCCCGCGGTCATGAACAATAGTCCACTTGCTTTTGTCGATGTCGTTCAGGTAGTTCCAAGCACCCTGATTTAACATCTGCGTTTCCCTCACAGCCCAAAGATACTTTCTGCGTTGACTTGTGCTCCTGAGCATCCAACACAGCTTCCTAAGAGATTTGGTCTTGAACCTACCACTAAAATTGTTTCTTACATGCCGAAGACAATAACGGTGGTAGGCGTTTGGTTCCCTCCAATCCACAAGGTTTTCCATCGCATTAATTATCCCGACATGACGGTCTGATAGAACACAAATTCTAGTGTCTCTGGTGACGTATTCCTTCAAATTTTGGAAAAACCAACACCAGCTATGAACCGTCTCTTCGTCAACTACAGCGTAGGCAACTGGCATTATGTAGTTGTTGGCGTTTTTGGTTACCGCAACCAACAACTTACCACGGTACCCTCATTTCAAGTGTGTGCCGTCCACAGAGATGACAGGCTGGCAAAGATGAAACGCGTTAATAGAAGGACCAAATGCCCAAAAAACATATTTGAATGTTGGATGACCTGGAGCCGACTGGGGGTGATGAAACCAGGAAACCACTGTACCAGGGTTTCGAGACTGAAGCCGTAACACGTACTTTGGCAGCTCATTAAAGTTGCTTTCCCAGGTTCCATATATCCTCTCAATTGCCTTTCTTCGTCCACACCACGCCTTCGTATAAGTAACATCGACAGACATCCCCTGCTTTATATGTGTCCTGATGTGTTTCACCTTCAACGCAATGTCTGTACGAATTTGTGGCAGGATGTGTGCAGCGATATCCTTAGATCTAAGGCACCTGTTGTTGTGTACCACCGTGGAATAACAAATGTGGGCAGGCGCCCAGTTGGTAATTTGCCACAAGTGTTGGTGTTTCTGTTTTGATGCCGTTGCACGCCATTCACACAAAGGACCATGAGGGAAAGGGTTTTTAAAATTTTTGTTTCTGGTGTAGCATTTAACTTTGTATAAAGTTGGTTTGCTGTCCATCACAAAAATTTCCCTTCCACGGCGAATGTTCCATTCTCGGACAGCAAGGTCCACCTCCTGTTTAGATTTGAAATACATGCCGAGACGTATTTGTTTTACTTTTGGATTCCATACGTCCATTGGATTATCTTCATAATCCGGACACATGTAATCCCTAAGTTCCTCGTCCTCGTCTTGGTCGGCATGTGTCCCTGGAATGATAGGACTCGGCTGAGCCAGGGTCAACTCAGTGTGTTGGTTGACTGCAGCCTCGTCGTCAGAAGTGCCATCGTCGGATGCTGGTGCCTCTTCACTTTCAGAACTTTCTTCGGTGCTGCAACTTTGGGAATCATCAAAACCGTCATTATTGTTGTCACCGACCACAAACTCGGAGGACGGACCTACTATGTTATCAACAGGAGGCATTAAATGGTGTTCTTGTGTTGTTTGCCCGTATCCCTTGTCATCTTCATCGGAATCTTGGGTGTCAACAACATTACGTTGTGTAATGTCATGCAGAAGGTTTGTGAAACTCATGTGTTCGACAGGATTGACTGCCTCCCACTGAACATAGATCTCGGCAATGAAGTTGCCATCCGATACTTCTGCTATATAGTTCATCGTTTCAACACCATCATCGTTGAAAATTTTTGTTGTCTGAGATATGCCCTGAAACGTGTACCCTAGTAACAATGAAAGGCGCACCGATTCTTTCTGTAGTTGAACATGATTACAGATTGAATCCACCAATTCGTCATATGACGATTTATGTCGCATAAGGAAAGAGGTTGTTAGCATGGATTGGTCAAACTGAACAGCCCGTTAACAAAGGAAAACACACCGCCCTAATATAGTCTTACGAGGTATGGCCGAAAAGAATCCATGATCTAAGAAAGTGAGTTCTTAACAAATGTTAAGGATGAGTGGGTTGTGTAAGCTGAATTTCGTTTAGTATCTATATGTTTTAAAGAAACTTAGTGTGGTTTCACAACCTAATCCAATTGGTATTTATAGTGTTGGAGGAACAAGATTGTTGGTTGACCCCACAATCTTGTGGGTTAATATACATATAATAATTATTTTTTAATATTCTAAAAAGTAAAAAAAACTAAGTTCTCTTAAAACAACTTGAAATACATATACGGCACCGTTTGTTTCAACTTGTCAATTATTCAGATTTTATTATTCGTTTTAAGTAGTTCTAATTTACCGGATGACAAATTATTATCCAAATTATTTTTGAAATTTGATGTTATCCAAAGAAAATAGTTAAAAATTTACCGGATGACAAATTTTTATCTTTGTTTTTTTTTTTCAAATAATAACCACTTATAGATGAAGCTTTTTTTTTAGACCGGCTTATTTCCTTACAATCCCTGTTAGTGGGGGTCGAACCCCTATCCCCTTAGTTAGAATCTTATCTTCTAATAAATCAAATTTGCATCTTTATCGTTATATATTATCAAAAAAATATCCATATAAGTGCTAGAACTTACAACTCAACACTTACTACAGTCTCATTATCACATGTGACACTGCCATGCACCATTAAACATGAAAGTTATATCAATTTGCAACGTTTATTAACAAAACTATATCATTCTGCAACTTTATGCAAGAAAGCACTATCAAATTGCGACTTTAAACAAGATTGTTTGATAATATAGCGACTTTCAGCAACTTTGTAATATCATTCTGCAACTTTCAGCAACTTTGTGACACCATTCAGCGACCTTAAACAAGGTTGTGACACCATTCAGCAACTTTCAGCAACTTTGTAACATGAAACAGCAACTTTCTTCAAGCTTGTAACATGAAACAGTGACCTTAAACAAGGTTGTGATATGAATCAGCGACCTTGTGAAAGTCGCAGTATCATTCAGCGACCTTCTATATCTTTTGCAGCTTTTGCAGAAGTTGGCAGAAATTGCAGAAAAGTTGTTTGAAACTCGCTATATGAAACACCAATTCACCTAAATCTGAAAATAAAAACTTTGACCACCTAATACCACTCTTTTCTTCCTCAAACCACCTATTTAAGCAAAAAATTCTGCATTGGCGATGGTGTTCTTTTGGAGGAGTGAGAAGATGAATGTTTCAATTAATTATAGAAATAATTATTTTAAGGTTAAAATTATGAAAATGCCCTCACGTAAGAGAGAAATGTTTAGATTTAATGTAAAAATTTAACTGGAGTAGAGTAAATAAATACTGCCTGTATAGAAATCGAAACATAAATTCGTTAAAGGAGATCTTCACTCATATTATTATTATTATATATATAAAAGCTCAAGTCATTAGCTATAGTAGATAAGTTATCCTGCATTTTAAAATCTATTTACAAAAATGCCATTTATGTCATTTCTTTTTTAGTGATCATATATATAGGGGAAGGTTCAAATGAAAACCACTAGTTATTGTGAAAACTCGAAAACTAATTAAAAAAGCTAAAAAAACATACCAATTTTTTTTTGCATACCAATTTTCGCCACATTTTATATATAAAAAAATTTCAAAAAAAATTTTTGTAGTGCACATGTGTAATACGTACTACACATGTGTAATACGTACTACACATGTGTACTACAATTTTGTTTTTTGAAATTTTTTTTATATAAAAAAACCTGCGATTTTTATAAAAAAATTGAAAAAAAAATTGTGTTTTTTAGGCTTTTTTTTAGTTAGTTTTCGAGTTTTCACAATAAAAGTGGTTTTCATTTGAACCATCATATATATATATATATATATATATATATATATACACATATATATGGATGGGTTAAAATGAGAACCATCTTGTGTTGTGAGAACCGTGAGAACTAGGCCATCCGAAAGGTTTTTTCGATTTTTTTTTCTCAAAAGTCATAAAAAATCACTATTTTCAGCAAAAAAAAAAAATTAAAAATCCCGAATACCCACATTTACATGAGACATAAAAAAATATTTATCTTCGTACAAAATTTACACCAGCGGGTAAAAAAAACTTGCATCAGTCAAAACTACCGACTTAACAATTTTTTTTACCTTTTTGACAGATGTGTTTATAAGATTTTCATCTACGTTTGTGCAAAAAAATTTTAACCCAACTTGCACGGGAAGAAAAATTTCTCATGATTCTCACAACTCGTGGTGGTTCCCATTTGAACCGAGCCCTATATAAACACATTATGGTTTACGTCAGGAACTTTTGTTTATCAATATTAAATAATAAGCTATACAGATCAACCTGTATACGATATAATTATATAAAGATAATATAATTTTTATCACAACATAAACTGATAGAAAATATTATAAAAAAATCATACATGTTATAAATATATTATTTATATTATGGTTATCAACACCAAAAATAGATTAGCTTCTTCTCCAAGTTTTCTTCTCCTATATATACTTCCCATTGTATCTCTTGTATGATATATCTATCAATGAAATATCTCTTTTTCCCTACATCTCTTTCTCTTATTGTTTGCTATTAGGCTAGTTTCACAACACGTTATCAGCATGAAAGTGCTCTCTCTAAAACCTGTATTTTCAATAGTATGACACCCGTACCTAAATCACTCGTTCTCTGTTAACTATCTTTAACACAAAGCCTACCACAACCATCCCACACATCTCGCTGCTTTGGATGGATTTATGAGACACCGCTGATTGGAAAGGATTTAAGATGGTTCAAAACCTACGGTGTTTCACCGCGGAAAACATGATATTATGAGGTAATTCTTTGATCCCTTTCATTAGTTTTAGAATTCGGATGCATATATACTATTTTAAATAGCAATCAATTAAAACTAATATCTTGCTAAAATATAAATGTGTTGGATAGTGCATTATGATATTATGATATTGTTATTAATAAATATTTGAAATAGTAGTGATCAGTAATACCTGCAATTAATTAACTAAAATATACAATTAAGGTTTTCTTTGATATGATTCAAATTTATAGTGTTTGTATCCTAATAACTTTTTGTAAGTTTTGGGTTTGATTTTTATATTTTTCTTTTATAAAGAAAGTTAATATATGTCAACTTTTAATTTTCAACAATATATGATTGATAAAAGAAAAGAAATCTAAGTCGTAAATTTTGGGACTAATTAGCGTAACTAATTTTTTTATTTAGATAATCAGTCGGAAGGTGTCTTATTATTTTAAATCTCATTTAAAATTATTTTAAAACAAAAAGATAACTCAAAGTTTAAAAACATAGATGTTGAACAAATCTTAAAAATAAATTCCTTATTATCTTGTTGAATATTAAACCTGGACTAGATTTTTTTTATGTAAATTTGAGTGATGAGTTATTGGGTGTTGGTAATTAGTTTTTTTTTCATGATCTCTAAATTTAAAAAATATATTTGGGTTGTCTTCTTTCCAAATAAATATAAGTTTTTCATTGATCTCATCACATGATATTGATAAACTAACATGTTTTCTACAAACGAGATTTCTACATGCATCAAGCTAAAATGGTTTTATCGATGTAGTATTGTAGGATCGTTTGAAGACCCGAACGAGTCGATCAGAAGAGTTTTACTCAATACAAAAGGCGGAAACAAACGTATTGAGGTAAATTCAGCAAGAATATCACTTCAAACTGTCGTTATATTGATTTCACAATGATTTACAGCGAGACGACACTTCAGCAGCACTTCGTTGCTCAAACCGGAATTATTATAAATAATCTCGCTTGAAGGGTATTTATAGAGATCTGATTCCGCTTGAAGATGTTCCAAGCGGAATTCCACTTCAAGCGGAATTACCACTTCAAGCGGAATTACTAGTTCAAGCGGAATTAGCCTTTCAAGCGAAAATCCCTAAAATCTTGAACTACGTGCCCTGATCTAACATTCTAATACAAGACTTGATACAAGACGAAGTCGACAGACGCATGCACCAACAGACTCCCCCTCGAATGTTGACGAGTCTTAAGTGTCGAGTCTTCGCATCTCCAATCTTTATCAGTCTTCGGGCTTCTCTTTTGAAGTATCTGACACTGTAAATATCCTCAGTCTCTCTCTTCTCTTTTCATCACCAACAAATATCCTCCTCTCGGATGTTGATCTAATCTTCAATCCCAGAATCGCAATCTGGCTCTATCTTCTCTTGATTAGATCTCTTGATTCCTTAAAATCATCAGCATCAGCAATCTCAAGATCAGAACCTAGCTCTTTGACATTTAGACTCTCCCTCTCAGTAAGCTGGGATCACAGTCTGGCTTTCACAGGTTCACAGAATCGAGACCTGGCTCACATTCTTTCTACAGGTTCAGAACCAATTCCTGGCTCTAACATTACCTGCACAAATCTCTACCCAACAGTAAATTTTTGTTTATCACTTGTAAAATCAACTTCACAAATGATTTAATATTTAAACATTTTTGATGATCACTTGTGGATAAGATATTCAAACAATGATTTTACAATGTTGATATCTGATGAACCACTCGAAGAAATATCATTTTTCTTTTCAAAAACACATTCACCCAACCCAATTGTCATCATGTTTAGCACTTGGAATTTTGAAAATCAGCTCTCCAACACCAGTTGTCGAAAATCTTTTTGAATTTTTTACAATTTATGCTAAAACACACTAAAATCTTTTTGGATTTTTTGAATGTAATGAAATACGATAAAGAAATATTTACATACAATATTTTTGTGAGTTTATGTAAGAGGATCATATCAGTTTTTGAAACAAATCACCAACACCGTTAAGCTTTAAACATTTTAAGCTATAAAGGATACACTTAGATTGTCAGTATACTGGTCCACTTAAATTCTCACACAAAGTTCAACTGTTTCGAGATACGAGATTAATGTCTTAAGCACTTAAACTTAATCGCGTGTCCCACCTCAGAATATATTCCCGTATCCAGATCCCAATATCCAGTCTTACATGTGAGTATACCACAGATGATATCTGTAAGGGGTTAATTGCGAAAACCGTGAGAGCTCAGGTCAGAACTTCCGTTCAGCAGAGACATGACGGCTTTGACTTTTGGTGTGTCCCCTTTAGAGGATCTTTTCTTCAACAGCACATGATTAGCATTTTTCAATGTTTCATCATTTTTTATGCTGAGGGTAGGCTATATTTCAAGCAAGCATAAAGTATTCTCCGTAGACTAGGCCATTGCTTCCGCATTATCAGAAGTCCCGGGATAATACCCCAGATATCACTGAGTATAAAGACCTAGTATCTCAGAAAGAGGGACCTTTCAAACAAGATTTCGGGGGTTACCCATATATCCGAGAGATGTTCCCCACGATATAAGCAAGTTTGAATTTAGGTTTATATCTCGTCACAATCTACTAAATGTGCAAAAACCTACTGACACATCATCAGTGAGACCATTTATCACATTTTTACTTTCCATTTCTTTAGCATGTTGTGATCGTCCACTGATGTACTATCATTTCCTCTTTTATACAACAAAACTCATTTTGAATTTTATCATGTTTTTGGCATTTTCAAATTTTCAAATGTTTTTGGATTTTCTGAAATTCTTACTCCCCCTAAAATGCAAACACATTTAAAAGAAATTTGAAAACAAACTATACAAGTAAATTGACAACCGATATCGAATCACTTCAAATCACCATCCTCTTGGCATAAACAATCAGAACTCCCCCTCACAACAAACTATTTTCCCATTGTGATTTCAAAACATTTAAGTTTGTTTTAATCAAATGGTTTTTCCGGAAAATAAGTTTTGTTGATAGATTTTACCACTTGTAGGTTAGGGGATTCATCACATTGTCCTCCAAAATACCACATGTAGGAAAAACAAGTACAAATTAATGTCCTTGATTTACTACTTGTAAGTGAAAACCTTTCTCAACCACTTGTAAGTCGAAATATCACTTTCGTGAATTTCTCAAGAAAGATGCCGATGCCTGCTCCTCGCTTACCAACCTGGGAGTTCCGGCAAGTCATACTAGAGAACAATTTTCAATTTTTTCAAACAAACAATATAAGAATAATGTCGATTCATGCTCCACGATTACCAACTTGGGAGCTCCGGCAAGTCCAGATTTTTACTATTCATAATAGGTACCATCCCAGTCACAAACCTGGGATGACACAACGTTACCTGGTTTCTTCAATTTTTTCTCATAAAACTCCTTTACTCCTTTGACCTTCCTGTCAACCATTTTTCCAAAAATGTTATGAACTGTGGGGTTAAAGGCCTTTTCAATATCAAATTCTTTCTTTTCTGAGAAAAATTGATTTGAAATCTCAATTTTATCAATTTTTTGTTTAAAATTTTCAGCCTTCAATGGTGGAAAATTAACATCATCCATTGGAGGTACTGATTTCTCACATTTAATCTCAATTTGTGGCTCATCTGACTTTGTGGAATCAGATTCATCACCAGAAAATAGGTTCTCTGATTTTGACGAATCAGAATCATTGCTAGAACTATCATCCGATTTCTTAACAACCCATTTTTGATTGTCAAGATTTGTCCTTTTCTTGTAAAAGCTGTTTGAACATTCACCAATCTCAAAAGTTGAATTTTTGAAAAGTTTAGTTCTTTCAATTGGTGGTTCAAACATAACCTCTTTATCTTTCAGTTTACGAGAAACTCCCTGTTTTGATTGTATTGCCTTGGAACAATTCTTGGCAATATGACCAACAGTGTTGCATTGGAAACAGGTTCTCGTTTCTTTCATCTGATTAGCATACTTCATCTCTTATTGCTTCTTCGCAAGGAATTCTTTATTCGACTGATTTCTGAATAGATTTTCTTTCTCTTCTTCAGAAGATATACCTGAAACAAATATCATTTTTGATTTAAAATCTCGAACATATTTTTCATTTTTATGATTTTCTAGTGGAATAAATCCAAGACCTTTCTTTTTAAAATTACCTTTATGGTTTGGTTTCTTTCGATAACCAGAACCAGAACTGTAACCTTTTTTCTTGTTTTCTCTTTGTTGAACTCTTGAGGTGTATTTTTTAGGTTTATCATTAAGATTTACATCTTTTATTTCAGAAATATTAATTTCTGTTAGTTTGAAAACCTTTTTAATCATCTTTGGTTTAACACCTCTTATTGGAAATTCCTCATCAGAATATAATTTGTCAGAATCATTCAATGTATATGCAACTTTGAATGTTTCGTCATTCAAATTAGATTTTGATAGAAGAAATTCTTTATTGTAAACTCTTTTGCCCTGTTTGTCGGTTTGACTCGGAGTGCTGGACTCGGACTTTGACTCTGACATAGACTCCGACTTTGACTCCTCTGATTTATCTTTATCCAACACCTGATCGACCACTTTCTTTATTAACTCGGACTCATGATCAGTGTCAGATGACGTAACGTGACATCAATATTATCTGGCAAGTTAACTGAAGACTCCGACTCCCACTGTAAATTTGTCGCCTTTTCGACTCTTTCTGAATTTGAATTTCGTGGTGAATATCCATTTTCAAGCGGGGGTGGACACTTGTTGTAACTGAAACCTTGTTTCTTACCAGAATCATTCACTTTAGTATCCTTCTTATTTTCTTTCTTCTTTTCAGGAGTCTTTTCTTCAGATACCTTTAGTTCTTTAGTTACTTCATCATCTTCAAAAGCCTTCATGCCTTCAACAGTTGGATAAATCATGTCAATGACATAAGAAGTACATGAGTAACTTTTTAACAAACGGTTTACTCTTTCAGTTTCAATTCTTTGGGTTTCAAGTTTCTGTTCTAGCACAACACACTTCTCAATGTAATTGTTGACGACTCTCTGCTTTGTCATGAAAGCTCCTTGAAGTGTTTTCATTGCTGTTGCTTGTTCTTCGCTTGATTGATTGTACTGATTCATGGCTTTATTCAGAACATCATAAGATTCTTTCAATATGTTCATGTTATATACCAAAGTACTGTTCTGCTTCTTCACTGCTTCACAGTTTTCACATGTCACAGGAACCTTTTTAGCATTAGCTTCTGCTTCAACTTTGAACTCTGGAATGTTTTTCACCTTTTTCCTTATCACTGGAACATCTTCATCATCACTGCTGACTGGTGTTTTGACATTTTTCTTTTTAGCTTTTTCATCTTCACTATCACTTTCTGCCATCATTTTCAAATGAGCTGCCATTCTTCTTACATAATACTCACAATCATCATCACTATCTTCTTCAATACGAGCAGCAAATGCTTTGTGATTTGAAGTTTTGTTAGGATCATAATCATCCCAACTGAAACTTTCCCAGCTAAACCCTTCAGGTAATTTTTCATCATCTTGGTTTATCAGGCATGCTTTATTATCAGCTGGAATGTATTTGTCCCAATTGAAATCTTTTGTTGACTTTTTATCATCCTGATTCACTATACAGGCTCTCTTTGAAGACTCCTCGATGACTTTCCTTCCATGTGCCACTTGCGGTTCTTGTTGTTGTTGAGCAACTTGATGATAGATTGATTTCCGATAGTAATCATTGTTGTTGAACGGATTTTGAGCTCCACTTGCTTCGCGATTAGTGCACTCCCTCTTGAAGTATCCTTTTTCCCTGCAACGAAAACAAGTAACTTTAGATTTATCAAAACCTAAATTAGAAACAAATGCATCACGGAGGTCATCTCTTCCTGTGATCTGTTTGAATTTCTCAGCTCGTCTCAACACACTAGCCAAACACCATTTTTGTCCATCAATTCCATCTCCTCAGCATCGATCTGATCGTAATCCTCTCTTGTCAACATAGGATTCCCGATCCGCCCTGCAACCAGACTACCATATGATTCCAACACGGTTCCCAACAAAGACATGTGACTCTTAGCAACTTCTTCTGAATAATCATCATCATTCTCCAGATTCAGTACAATATTGCATTGTAACTTCTTGCCATTCTTTGTCGCTGAAATGTTTGGATCAAATGATGGATATGATGAAAAACTTGTTTTGCTACTTGATCCTTTGGATGAACTTCCAGACGAACTCTTTGCATTAAAAGCAGTTTCAATCTTCGGTGACATGTTGGTGGTTTTATCACTGATCCCACCTTTGTAATAAAGCCCAATGTCGTGTTCACCATCGAAATCTTTCATTCTTAAAACCTTTCTCTGTTCCATCTCCTGAGCCTCAATCTTTTCTATGAACTTGCTCAGTGTCAGACTGCTAAACCCTTTCTTGTTCCTTAGCATCATGAGATATGTGCCCCAAGTCTCATGTGGCAATGCATCAGCCAATTTTTTGATCAACTCTTCATTATCTTTGTTGATGCTCAATCTCTTCATGTTTGCTAGCAGATTGCAATATCTTTCTATGATCTGCTTTGTGCTTTCATTTTTCAAACCACGAAATAGATCAAACTCTTTTTTCAAAAGCGATTTTTTGTTCTTGACCATCTCTTGGCTTCCATGAAACTTTGATTTTAAAGCTTTCCAAATCGAATAAGAAGTTCCATTTTGTTGCAATAAAACCAAGATATCTTCTTTCACAGCTTGTTGTAGTAGACTTAACATCATTTTCTCATCTTTGTATTTCTTTCTATCTTCTGCACTTAGATCTTTAATTGCAACAATCTCTTCATCATCATTCGTCGGCCAAATATATTTCGTCTCAACACATTCCCAAGCATCCAAATAATTGGCTTGAACCCAGTTTTCAAAACGTCCTTCCCAACCTTTATACTCCTCAATATTCATGAGCTTAGGCGGTTTTTGCATCGTCCCCGTTTCATTTTCCAACATCGTGTTCTGTGCCAGAGTAATCGGGGTAACTGGAGTAGCGAATGCGTTGTAAAATTCCTCTTCCATGTTTCGGTTTTCAAAATTTTCTCAAAACAATCTTTCAAACAAAATCACAATCTCAAGCGGAATATGCTGTTCAAACGAGATCACTTTGAAGCGGAATACCTTTTCAAGCAAGATACCTAATTTCTCAAGCGAAATACCGATTTCAAGCGGAATTAAGAGCTAATTCCGTTTGAACTGCTGCTGATGTCATCATTCTCGCGTTGATTTTGAAACAGAATTACAGATTTTTATCTGTTTTAGATCGAATTAAGGTCTAATTTTCTCAAGGATTTGTTAAAATACAATTCCGAGTATGATGTGAGAAAATTAAGACATTTTGACCATGAAAAGTTAATAATATTGAAAAAGAAGGTGTAGAAATCAGAAATTTCAGCTGAATTGGTAAGAACTCTTCCTCCTGAGCTCTGATACCACTTGTAGGATCGTTTGCAGACCCGAACGAGTCGATCAGAAGAGTTTTACTCAATACAAAAGGCGGAAACAGACGTATTGATGTCAATTCAGCAAGAATATCACTTTAAACTGTCGTTATATATATTTCACAATGATTTACAGCGAGACGACACTTCGGCAGCACTTCGTTGCTCAAACCGGAATTATTACAAATAATCTCGCTTGAAGGGTATTTATAGAGATCTGATTCCGCTTGAAGATGTTCCAAGCGGAATTCCACTTCAAGCGGAATTACTCGTTCAAGCGGAATTAGCCTTTCAAGCGAAAATCCCTAAAATCTCGAACTACGTGCCCTGATCGAACATTCTAATACAAGACTTGATACAAGACGAAGTCGACAGACGCATGCACCAACAAGTATGATAACACTTTAAAAGAAAATGTGTTATTATCATGGATATAGTATTATATATAAATTGATAGTAATAGTAATTATGTCCACGATTTGATGACTAATTAATTCGCATGTTGGCTATATTGTTCCATAATAATAATATGGAATTTGTTATTATTTGAATAACAGTAAAAATAAAATTAAAAATTACAATAAAATGGTTAAGCTTTTTCACAATATTTCTCCTTTTTCACAATTGGTACTAATATTTTTGTTTAAAAATTACAATAAAATGGTTAAGCTTTTTCACAATTGATTACATATGATGAATGATATGAATAATCAAACTAACGTTAATATACAAGTTTATATTAGCTTTATATCAAGTCACTTAAAGTGTATTATTTTAATTGGTGATTTATAAACCCAAAGATTGTTTTGTAATATGTGTTTAGTGAGCTGTGTAATATAATTATTAGTTACACCGTGGTATGTTTATACATGAACGTTATATGTTTGCTTGTAAGCGACAAGAAAATTATTATTTCATAAAATCTTATCATGGCTCAGTTTATATGTGACATGTTATATTATTGTCATGCATTGTATGAGTTTAATATCCATATACCTTGTATTCTATATGTTATAGTATAATAGAACCATTAAACCAAAGTTATAGTTTATTATCAGTCTCATGAAATAGTATAAATATACTTTAATATGACATTCTATACTCCTTAGATCTCATTATCAGTTTGTATAAGGTCATGATATTTTATATTGATAAATCTTATATGACCCGTATATGTAATTACTTCTGAATTGACAAAGAGAAGTTTATTTATAACGGAAAATCGAATAAGACAAATTTTGTTTGTCAAACCTCAGATATGCTCTCGAAGTTGCAATATTAATAAAAGGTTATTGGCATGAAAAAGTATTTTATTTTATATAGCTTTTATATGTGGCAACTTATAACAACATGTACTCTATATATATCTCATATTTTGTATGATATTATTTATTTACGTATAGTATTAATTAGAAAAACTAAACCAAAGTTGGTTTATTATTACTATCATGAAAGGCCGTATATATGCTTAGATATGACATATGAAGTGTCATACTCCCTGAATCTTTATAAAATGTCGTAAGATATTTAATCAGTGAATCTTACATGAATCGAACATTTAGTTACTTCTTTATTCGTGTGATGTAAAAAGAAGACTATTTACAAGGAAAGATCAGATCAAACAATTTCCATTTGTCATATCTCAAATATGCTAAAGTAGCAATATTATGAAACCATGAAACTTTGTTGGTTCTACTCCATTCACTGAAGTGAATGTGATTGTATAACTATCATTGAAAATGTTGTGAGAAACTTGTAATGTGGTTGAACTATTAGAAAATGTAAGATAGCCAAGTTAATAGTAAGATCGGCCATTAATATTGTAATGATAGGCATGATGAGATCGACCGCTAGAAGTGGCAATATAAGGGAGTGGTAGTATGCGAATAATATGTGGAAATAATGATAGTGATATAACATGATAGTTTCAAATAATATCTCTCGTGTGTTACATACGTGCAAGTAATATATCTACAATCATAAACTAGAAGTTTATGGATCATGATATTATATTGGCATGACCGGTTAGACCATGTCGAGTCAATGATGATGTGAAACTCAATGAAGAACTGGAAGATTCTTCCTGACAATTAAAGATGTCTTTGCTCTCAAGAAGAAATTAATTATTTACTAACCAAGATAGGGTGTGAATCCCTAAATATTATGTAATAAAGAAAGGATATGTATATCCAAAGATGATACCATTTAGTGTTTTAAATCGATTCATCGTCTAAATGGTTATCAAATCCACAACCCGAAGTTTGTGTGATTATGGCTTAACTAATGTGATAGCAAGCATATTAATCCAGACTGGTATATTTATTTTGGTAATAACGATGAATTCAATTCCCAAATTTAATGATTATTGGATTAAATGTTGAACTACATATAGCTTATGTTTATACAAGAATTGCTTTGTTGAGATGATCACTAAACGTCTACTATTGGTTACAAAGCCAATGATCATGAAAGGAGCAAAAGTTCATTTAGGTACATGTAATTTTACATATAGTACCATTAATTCACATCAAGACAATAAGTTATAGTTCTCCCCATACAGTTGGTTTTTGGTCAGGAACCAAAGATATCTCATCAAAGATTTTGGTTGTGTGACATATATTGAAACTCATCCACCACACCGCACAAAGATGAGACTTCTAAAATGTTTGAGAATATGTTGGGTATAAATAATCGTCTATTATTGAATACTTAAAGCCATTAGTGAGAAATTTGTTTATGGCTCATTGTTTTTCACTTTGGTGAATGAATGTTCCCAACATTAGGGGGAGATAACAAGCAGTTGGAAAGCGAAAAGCGGAATAAATTATCATGTCATCTTGATCCTTAGACTATAAACGGTGAACCAGAAGTTCAAAGGATAATTCATTTACCAATATTAAAGAACAAATTACCAGACAAGTTCACTGACCTAAATAGAGTGACTAAGTAAGTCACATAATCAACCGCTTATGCTCCAGTTATATTTGGGTCCCAAGAGGACAACCACATAGTTTGTAATAAGTCTATTGCACGCCTAAAGCATGGTAGACTAGTTGATTCCAATAATAAAATTCCTTGAAAATTGGAGCAAATAATTAAGATGGTCAAGTTGAGGTTATAGTAATAAGATCTCCTGAAGAGACAGTAGACATGATGGTTCAAGAAGAACCTCAGGTACCTGAAAATAAAGAGATCTCGATAAGTTGAATCATGTCTAAGATATGTATGGAATCGAAATAAAATCGACGTCGTTATACTTTTGTTTATAATATAGCGTTTGAAATGATGAAGTGTTGAGGATCAAGATTTAAGATCTACCTATGAATGAAAACATATAAATGATTGGACAAATGGAAAGACACAAATAAGGCAGAGTTGAATTCTCTAATAACATGGAAAGTTTCTGGACCAACAGTCAATACAATTGAATTTGTAAAATATGTTGGATACAAATGGGTCTTTTATGTGAATCATGTGAAAATTAAACAAAGTGATATATGGCAAAATTGGTGGCACAAGTATTTTTGCAAAGACCTATAACTGATTATGAGGAGACGTATTCTCCGGTGGTGGATGTATTGGCTTTCCAATATTTAATTAGCCTGGTAATATAAAGAGAGAATTGATATGTGTCTTATGAAAGTTATGTATCACTGGATACTAAAAGTTTACATGAAAGTCCCTCAATGATTTAATTTATTAAAATCATGAAAAATAAGTTCTCGAGAACGATATGATCATTGTATACAGATTCATATTTGAATACGTTGAATATAATTGGAACTCCTGATGAGTATCCTAAAGCATTTAAGTGCTTATAAGGCTAAGTGGAAACATCTTATGGTTGTAATTCTTGTGCACCAATAAACAGACATAAAATACTTATACTTGGTGATTATGGTATCTCAATGTACAATGTATAAGCACAGTACAATATGTATTATACAAATGAAGCAAGTGTTCAATACATCCTTGCATATGATATAGAAATCAATGAGGATGTTTATGTAACAGAACTCCTAAAGAGTGTATGCACATACATTGTTTTTCAAAGTGGAAAGAAGTAAGTGATGATTGTAAATGCCTGAAGCATTGATTTCAATACCTTATGAATGTATCTTTATAAACTTAAAAAGATAGTATGGATAAAATAGTTGGATTGAGTATTATACAACTGATGAGATACTCTGATAAAAATCAATATGAGTTTGATAATATCCTCCATCTTTATCAAAAGTCCTCTCCTAAAAGTTCACTATAATCGCAGTTTACAATGATGATGTCTAGGCACCATTGAGAGAAACTGTCGAGCTTTTAGAGGGAGAATTTTTGGGACACATTGTAATTATTGCTCGACCTGTAGTTCGGGTATATGTGTAATCAATCAAACTATATCTATTAGAGGTTGACACGTTTTACCATGGACAAACCTTATCCTTTAACTACGTTAAAGGTTGTTCAATTACTTGATATATAAAATGGCTGTTATAGCTTATTTTTGGTCTAGAGGTACCATCTTTAAGTGCAATCGTGCATTAGTATTTCTTGCTATCTATTCATGATTTTATATATCTTTATTGAATTTATCGATTTGATATAGCATGTGTTAAACAACGAAATATTGAAATGGGAAAACATCTATTTCAATACATCTAAGGTATGAATTTGTATTTTACTAACATATCAAAACAAGTTTGGTTAGTTTTGTAAATGCAGGGAATGTAACAAATCACAGTTGTGGATCTTATGATATTTATTTAAAAGAAGAGGCACTAGAAGGCTCATATGAAGATATACAACATTGCGAACATAAAGAATTGCACATTAAAGGATCAAGCGGCAAATCATTGACTACTAAAACTTTGAGCAACTTTCAAGAAAAATGGGCACTAGTCACTTGAAGAATACATGTTCAAATGAGGGGGAGTGTTATACAAGTTGCACTCTTTTTCCCTTCACTAAGTTTTATCCCATTGGATTTTCTTAGTAAGGTTTTTAATGAGGCAACGTACATGATCCAGAAGTATCAGGGGGAGACGATACGCGCCGCACTCTTTTTCCCTTAGCTAAGGTTTTGTCCCATTGTGTTTTCCTGGCAGAATTTTTAACGAGGCAGCATCTCCAAGCGTATCAAGTTGATAACCAAGGGGGAGTGTTATAAATATATTATTTATATTATGGTTATCAACACCAAAAATAGATTAGCTTCTTCTTCACGTTTTCTTCTCCTATATATACTTCCTATTGTATCTCTTGTATGATATATCTTTCAATGAAATATCTCTTTCTCCTTACATCTCTTTCTCTTATTGTTTGCTATTAGGCTAGTTTCACAACAATACATTGATTCTGTTTATTTTTATCCACGGTTTGAAAAAAAACAAAAGTCTTATTCTTATAGGTTAAATACAGTTGACTTTTAGGGTTTTTTTTTATTATTACGAACCGAACCAATGACATTTGAACATCGGGACATGTACCATATAACATTGATTTTTTTTTAGATGACGTCGTTTATCCTTTTTGTAAAAATATAATATAGCGTTGCATAAAATTTCAAAAATACTATTGCAGCATGCTTATTATTTTGTATGATTCGATAAAAGAAATATTCAAATAGATTAAAAATAGTTGATTTTTTTGTCCTTTATCGTCACGAACCGTTTCCAGATACCAACAAAACTACATCGGTACCGGTACGGTATTTATGTTTATGGTTTTCGGTCAATGTAAACATGTGTCGATTGCTATACCAAGTGTTCGTATCATACTAGTACTGTAATAAACGGAACCGATACTGACTAAAAGCACGTCGCGAAGCGTGGATAATTCTACTAGTTTTATTGAAATTTCAAGTAAGTTGAGTTGCAAGCCGCTCTATTGAAATTGGGACAAGTTTGACGTGGCAATATTCGATCGGCGAAACGTCATCACAGCCGCCGCTCGCCGGAACTAAAAGGCTCCGGCCACCATCACTACCAATAACAACAACAAAACAATCATACAAATAAAGATCCAAATGAAGTTCACCATCAACAACAAAACAACACCTTTCTCGTAACATGGTGTCTTTCTTTTGCAATGCCCTCTTTCAACCCCACCAACTACAACCAAATTCAGCGTCCCTGTGTCATCCAGTCAGTCCTCAATTTATGCTCCAAAGGCCTTATAACCGAAGCAGTCAAATCACTCGATAATTTAGCATCCAAAGGCCTACGTTTGGACACCAAATCTTTAGCCTTTTTGTTGAAACAATGTGCGAATAATAGATTGATTAAAGAGGGGAAATGGGTGCATTTGCATATGAATGTTACAGGTCGGAAAAGACCCGGTACGTTCTTGTGTAATCAGTTGATTCATATGTATGCGGAATGTGGGGATTCTGTTGGTGCACGGAAGGTGTTTGATGAAATGCCTGTGAGAAATTTGTTTTCATGGAACAGTATGCTTTCTGGGTATGCTAAGTTGAGGATGATGGAGCCTGCTCGGACGTTGTTTGATCAAATGGGTGAGAAGGACGTCGTGTCGTGGAATACAATGGTTATAGGTTATGCGCATAACGAGGATTTTAATGAGGCATTGAGGTTTTATAAAGAGTTAAAAATGTTGAACATAGGATTGAATGAGTTTAGTTTTGCTGGAGTTTTGACTGTTTGTGTGAAAAGAAAGGATTTGGAACTCACGAGACAGGTTCATGGGCAGGTGTTTGGTTTTGGTTTCTTGTCGAGTTTGGTGCTTTGTAGTTCGATGATCGACTGTTATGTGAAATGTGGCGAGATGAGCGATGCGAGAAAGCTGTTTGATGAAATGCCTAAAAGAGATGTCGTTTCTTGGACTACTTTGATTTCGGGTTATGCAAAATGGGGCGACATGAATACGGCTAGGCAGTTGTTTGACGACATGCCGAAGAAGAATCCTGTGTCTTGTAATGCAATGATCTCCGGGTATGCAAGAAACGGTTTCGGGCATGAAGCGCTTGAGTTGTTCACAGAAATGATGGTTAAACGAGTTAAACCCGATCAATTCACTTTCAGCAGTGCTCTATGTGCTTGTGCTAGCATCCCATCAATAAAAAACGGTAAACAAATCCACGGATTTTTAATCAAAACACATTTCAAACCGAACACTATAGTCGTTAGCTCTCTGATCGACATGTATTGCAAATGTGGAAATCTAGCACTCGCTGAACGTGTTTTCAAACTCACGAGTGATAAAACCAACACGATACTATGGAACACTATGATATCTGCATTGGCACAACACGGTCATGGAGAATCAGCAATGAACGTGTTCTCCAACATGGTCAACTCACAAGTCAAACTAGATAGAATCACAATCGTCGTGATTCTAAATGCATGTAGTCATTCGGGTCTAGTTAAAGACGGACTACATATTTTCAACACGATGATGCATGAACATAATGTTATTCCTGATCAAGAACACTATGCGTGTTTGATCGATCTTTTGGGTCGAGCAGGGTGTTTTGATGAGGTGGTAAATCAGTTAAGAACAATGCCTATTAAACCCGATGCTCGTGTATGGAAATCTTTACTAGGGATATGTAGGATTCATGGAAACTTAGATTTAGGAATAAAAGCTGCTGAACGGTTAATTGAGTTGGAACCAAGATCTTCTGTAGGGTATGTGTTGCTTTCGGGTATGTATGCAGCTTCCGGAAGATGGGAAAATGTGTCGAAAGTGCGAAAACTTATGAACGAAAGAGACGTGAGGAAAGAAAGAGGCGTTAGTTGGTTAGAAGACGGGAACAAGTTGCATGCTTTCGCGGTATCAGATAAATCGCACATTTTGAAAGATGAGCTTGAGTCAGTTTTGGAGATTTTGTCTACTCAGATGGAAGATGATGAATTGATGACTCCTTTTTCTGATGCTTGAAGAAGGTAATGTTGATTTTTAAAAATGGGAAAAATGAGTGTATTTTTATTTAGTTTGATTTTTGAGGAATTATATTTAGTTGCAACAAGTTACGACAATCATTTATTAAATGCCAAATCATAAAATTCTAGAGAAAAACATCAAGCTACTTTAATGATGTTACAAGGGTACAAATATTGATTTAGAAACTAGTGAATAACTCAAACTAAACTATCTAGGTGTTCCTAAAGATGCTTTCGATTACATGTTTGCGAAGAAAGAAATGTGATGTCCAGTGGATAGATACAACAAAAGAGAGATGTACAAGTCTAATAACGACCACATGACTTGTAGTCCAACAGTACAAAGGTGTTTGTTAATGTGTACATCTTCATGTGGCGAGAGTTCAAGTCCCATTGTAGGCAAAATTAAGTATTTAAGAGTAGGTTGATTTGCTGTTCAACAAAAAAGTTCTAAATAACGGATAATATAACGAAAACAGGACATTACAAATTTACAAGGTTAGTTATAAGAAAGGTTTTAAAGTCCTATTTTTCGTTTGTTAACATTATATTTCTATTTATACTATTTTTTTTTTAATTATTAAACCTTGAATCTTTTACCATGCCCACACCTATGTACACTAGTTAAGGGTGTTAAACAGGTTGTTTTTTTGTGAGTTGATGAGTCAAACCTAACATGAATTCGAACATGACACCCATGTCCGCTCGTTAACACGAACATACTCTGGTTAACACAAAAATATTTTTCCACATATTAATACTGTAAAGTTATAAACTTCTAACAAAATTACACAGACATAAAACAATCATGCTTAAACTATAAAGCTTGGTGTTCATTTATCTTTTAATTATCAAATAGTTTTAAGCTATTTACCAAACGTTCAACAAACAATCCGTGAACCGTTTGGTGGGAAGTTCGTTTGTGTCCGTTAGTTTAATAAATGAACGAACACGAACAACAAATTTTGTTCGTTTAAAAAAAAATCGAAACTGAATCTGAACAATACATATAACACATGCATTATTTATTCAAGTAAAAAAAAATGAAGAGAAAAGGTGTTTTCAGGGTCAGTACATAAGTACTCACAATACAATCCTAATCTTTTTTGACGCGTTACCCAACCCACCCAATTTGCCACATGTAGGGTTGTGTTTATGGTCGGAGAAGCTGCCAGTTCTTGCTAATATATTAACCAGAACGACAAAAAAGAATCATCCTGGTGCATAAATTAATCAAGAGTAGACACTGGTACAAAAGAAGATAGTAAAAAAAACTCTAACTATGAAAATTACTGGTGATTTGAATTTGAGATGTGTGTGGAAACTTTTTCTGGGCAAAATTCTTTCCTCAAAGCATCCTCCAACTGCAGGAATACTGATGAGAGTAACCCTGCAAACAAAAGGAGAAAACGTCTAAATAATTATGTTCATAACCCAAGGTTGTCAAGAGACAAAATTTACATTTTTTTACAAATTACAATTTTAATTCAATCTTATCACAAATTTCAAAGGTATCACATATGTCTCACTCTTACTTAGGGGTGTCAACGAGTCAAGTCGAAGCCGAGCTCATTTCAAGATCTAAGTCTAAAGCTTGAGCTCAACTTGTAACAAATTTTACAAGCTCAAGCTTCGCTTCGCCTCGACTCATTTATTTATTTTATTTATATACATATATAAATATTTTTAAAACAACTATAAGTTTATTTTATATATAGAACAGAAAATATATTATTTAGTTAATTTATCATAATTATACATATAATAATATTTATTGGAATAAAGTACACATTGCTACATTAGTCACATTATCTTAGTACACATTGTTCAAAAGAAGTTACTAATAATCAACCTACAATATTCTGCATTTTCACTAACAGATAACTAACACATAATTCAAGAACAACAACAACAACAAAAAAAAAAAAAAAAAAAAAAAAAAAAAACCTGGCACAACGGTTTCTCCAGGTTTCAAGGATCCTCTAACTAAAAGAGTTCCCGGAATCTGCTCAAAGACCTATAAAAGAGACAAAGAAATATATAAACACAAATGTATTCTTGCAAGAAGCAACAATACCGAAGTATATAACCATTAAATAATAGCATGCTTACCGTTACGCGGAAATGCAAATCATTTGAAATTACATCAATATAAAACAAGGCAGCATTTAATTTACAGGATCCGCCACTCCCTTTGAAGAAGGATTCAACTGATTGGAGAACATGAAATGCACTGAACTGGCGTTGGATCCCCTGATATATTAATTGGTGATTTAGGCATAATTTTTGAAAATGAATATAAGTTTTCTCTAATTATTTTTAATATAATTAACTTAACAAATAGTTTCAAATACATCCTTATGATCAGACTATTACTCAATAAAGATATTATCATCAATTATTATATGTTTCAGCTGCAGACTCTTGCATAAAAAATTAGAGACCTATTTTATTATACGAGTAAAATGCCATTTTCGTCCTTGAGATTTGACTAGTTTTGCGACTTTCGTCCAAAGATTTGATTTTTCGCATCTGGGTCTAAAAGGTTTGAAAACTTTGCCGTTTTCATCCAGCTTGTTAACTCCATCCATTTTTCTTCATCAAGTCAGCGATATTTCTGTCTTTTTTTCTAGATTAATGGGCAATTCGGTCTTTTTCGCTTTATGTAAAAATATCAAATACCCCTGAAAAAGACCGAATTGCCCTTTAAGTTAACAAAAAAGACAGAAATACCCATTACTTAACGGAGAAAAATGGATGGAGTTAACGAGCCGGATAAAAATGGCAAGATATCAAACCTTTTGGATCCAGATGCGGAAAACCAAACCTTTGGACAAAAGTCACGAAAGTTGCATAACTAGCATTTTAATCTTATTAGACTATACATATGCGTATTTAGACCAAGAACATACAAAAGAGGTGTATATCAATTTAACGAAATATATACTGACCTCAAGCATGAAAGTGAGGACATTTTTTGTGGCCACATGAGACGATATTATCTTTTTTGTTGGAGGAATAAAAGACCATGCAATTCCCCACCGACTAGTTTGACCTTGAACAAATTCGGTCGTCTTAAGTACGGTAACTCCCACTTCACGAAGTTTCGATATTAAACTTTTCAAATTTGATTTCTTTCCAACCATTGATGTGTACCACCTATAACAAACACAAAACTATAATACAAAATAATAACACAAAAAAAAAAAACTAAAAGATTTTTTTAAACGGGTTGTACCTAAATGATTGTTTAAGTTGAACACTATCTTGAATCATTCGACTGATAAACGCCTGTTCACCACCGGGACAAACCATCTCTGCCGGGGTCCCACCACAAGATGTGTTTGGATTAAGGCCCGCTTCATCCATTGTCTCGAAAAAAGGAGGATTACACATACAAAAGTCAAACTTCTCATTGTTTTTTACCACACCTAGAAGTATAGGGGGGCCGGTGTAACTTCCACCATCGTTAGTGTTTTGATTAGTCAACTCTTCCTCAATGTCAACTTTTCGAATCTCGATTAGTTTGGATATTTGTGGGTTATTCTTAACGTTTTTCTCGGCCCATTCTAGTGCTACGTCCGTCACGTCTGTTATATATTAAGCAACATCCGTAGCCATTAAATTTTGTATACCATATCCAAGTTTCTGAGTCTAAAATAAAAAACAAAGTAAAATGTCATTTTCGTCCCTGAGGTTTGGCTACTTTTGCGACTTTCGTCCAAAGGTTTGAAATCTTGCCATTTTCATCCGAGTCATTAACTCCATCAAATTTTAATGTTAAGTCAGGCTGTCGGGTATTTTTGTCTTTTTAGACAATTTTGTGATGATTAAAGGGTTTGGGTGGGGAGAAAGTCAACGGAGGTGGATCTTTATTTCTTATAGTGTTTTTTGTTTAATAAAAAATGTCTAAAAAGACGGAAATGCCCCTCATTTAACCGAGAAAAATGGTTGGAGTTAACAAGTTGGATTGAAATGGCAAGATTTCAAACCTTTTGGAAAAGTGGCCAAACCTCAGAGACAAAAAATGGCATTTTACTCTAAAAAATTATAATTTACAAGAAATGAAAAAAATCAAGTACCTGTTCCAACGAAACTCCAACCAAGAAGGGAAGCACCAAGTAGAGGATAAATGCAATTGGCCCCAGTGCCGATATCAAATCCTTTTATGATATTGTTGTCTCCATGATAATTGGGAATGATGTCAGACGATAAAAGGTCCTCGATCCAGTGGATATAGTTAGATCTATTGGGTACCGTGGGGCACAACTGTCCATCGGGGATCCACCTAATGATAAAAATCATAGTTTGTTCAAAACCTTAATTTGACTAACAGCCTAACACAGAAAAGAATACAGGCCCATATGAATGTCACAAACTAAAGCTGATTAAAGGATATGCATGTACGCACCCACACCATAATGGGTATGTGAAACAATCTTTAAATTACAGAGTTTTTCGATTCCATATTGTTAAAATTTGTCGGCTTATTCATGTTTCAAGATTTGGGAGATCTAGCGAGCAAGCGAACCTCGGCTCATTTGTAGACTAAGCCGGCCCGACTCGACTCTCTTACAAACCGAGCAAATTTCAAGCGACCTTTTAACCCGACCAAATTGACCATTTTTTAAAATGACCCGGTTCGCCCCATACCCAAACCCATTTTGACCCAAACCCGCTGTGACCCGACTAAAAGTAACCCATTTTGAACCGTACTCATTCTGACCCGGTACCCAACCTGACCCGCCCGTTTTGCTAGGCATAGATAATTCAGAACTTTAAATTCCCAAATTCAATTTCACCTGCCCGTTTTAAAACCACACCTAATTAACTGATTTACATCAATTTGAGGCCTAATTTTATAACCATCAACCAAAAATTTCATATTGTAATTCAGAACCTTAAATTTCCCAAATTCTAATTCATAAAATCCCCACTAATTTGAATCCAAGATCGAAATTCACAACATACCCACTAACACAAACATATATAAACCCAATTGGGGGTAACAACATACCAAGTGATGGAGTGATCATGCAGAAGCAAAACCCTAGTGAGCTCACGAGTGGCATTGAAGTCTTTCCAGTCGATCTTGGGCTTCCCTTCACGGGAGTAGAAAACGTAGGGTTGGAATGAAGGATATAGAGATGCTAAGAGAGTGAAGTCCGGTGGGTTATCGGAGTATTTGTTCCGGGGGTGTATGCTCCGTTTCTCCGGCGCTCTCTTCCTCTTCTTCCCCATTTTTTGGGTCTGATTTTTTTCAATTGGCGTTTATTTAGGCCCACTCATAACTCACATCGGCCCATTGTTGTTTAGTGTAAAGATATTGTGGATTCTTATTCAAGTGAGGCCAGGGGCGAAGCTTACAAGGGGCCGGGGGGGGGGGGGGGGGACGCCCGCCCCCCGGGATTTTTCGCTCAGTAGTGTTATATATGTAGTTTTCGTATAGAAATTTGTGGGTATATAGGTTTTCACCCCCCCGGTTCTATAGAAATTTTTGGGTATTCTATAGAAATTTTTGGGTATATATGTTTTCACCCCCCCGGCCGAAAAATCCAAGCTTCGCCACTGAGTGAGGGGCTGTTTCTTTAGCTCTTAATGAGTTTTTTAATGGTTCATACTTCTTATTGGTTCATCACTTAATGGTTCAGACTATTTGTTTCATAAGCAGATGTCTGAATGGTTCAGACATTTGCCTCTGAATGGTTAAGATTTATACAGAGTCTGAATGGTTAAGACCTCTAATCTGAATTGGTCAGACATTTGTCTCTGAACGGTTAAGCATTATACAAACTCTTAATGGTTCAGACCTCTTACTAGTTCAGCATTTAATGGTTCAGACCTCTTACTAGTTCAGCATTTAATGGTTCAGACATCTTACTGGTTCAGCATCTAACCATTCAGATGTTGCCAAACAACCTCTAAATTGGTTTAGTATTATTTGATTTAAATTAGAATGTCACTTTAGTTTAAATAGTTTTTTTCTCCTCTGAATTCCTGCCTCTAAATTGATTTAGTATTACTTGACTTAAATTAGAATGTCACTCTAGTTTAAATAGTTTTTTTTCTCTTATGAATTTCTGAGGTTTCCATTAGTCATTTTTCGTCTAATACACTAACTCCATTAAAAAACTAACGTTAACTAATGGGCATTTTTGTCACTTTGTATTATTCTTTAATTTATCAATTTTTTAAATAGAAAACCCTTTTCAATTGAAAACATAAACAAAACTATTTTTTTTACCCATCGCGTGTTGCAGTGGCGGCATCTGCGAAATGATAACGTATAGACTACAATCGTCCAGATCGTTTTCGAACTAAATTTACGTCAAAACATATAATAACTCAAATTTAAACCGTCGAATCAACATGTATTACATTAATCTGGTTTGTTTTCAAACAAAATTTATGTCAAAACGTAGTACAACTCAAAACATACATAACAATTACGTTAAAGCGTAGACGAACTTGAATTTATACCGACATGTTCATAAAAATAAAAACGTAAGAAATTAGTTTTAGGGGAAGCTTGAAACTTTAGAAACTTAAGGGGGTAAAAGTGACATTTACAAAGTTAGAGGGCTACCTTAGATGTTATAGCAAAGTTTGAGGGTAGAATGGGTTACATGTCAAAATTTTGAGGGTCAAATAGAAGTTAGAAAGTATGGGGGCCTTTTTGTCTAGTTAGAAAGTAGGAGGGTCATTTTTGTCAAGTTAGAAAGTTAGTATTTTTGTCAAGTTAGAAATTTGAGGGGTGAATTTTGTCAATTTAGAAAAGTTGGAGTGATTTTTGTCAATTCAGAAAGGTGCTCGGCACAGACCTTTCAATTTAAGATTATATATAATATATAAACTTATGTATGCATATGAGACCCCCTTTCTCTCTCTCTCTCTCTCTCTCTCTCTCTCTTTCTCTCTCTCTCACCACCGACCCACCACCATTAACACCTCCCACCACTGACACCACCATCAACACCTTCCGCCACCACCACCACCATCAACATCCACCCCACTACCGCCACTACCCACCCACAACATCACTACCTTCCACCGCCGCCACCTTCCCCACAACACCACATCTGCCTTTTCCGGCCAAATCCACCACCACTTGCCACCAACCTCTTTCTTTCTCTCTCTCTCTCTCAAACCCCAATCACCAAGTATTATCATCAACAATTAAACAGATTCACATGTACTAATAAGAAACTTCCATTGTTTGAAGACTCGTCAAAATTGAATTAGCGACTCCACTTCACCACTTGGACGTCAACTGTTATGTTGTCCCCTATCAATTTTGATTTTTAGGGTTTACGAGAGAAGATTTGGGGGATATAGTTGTCACAACATGATTGGTGGTTCGAGTGGTGATTATGGTGATGATGATTTTGTGGTTTGCGCGGTAGTGGTGATGCTGATTTTCTGATCTGAGCAGGTGGGTGACGGTGGTGGAGGTCGGTAATGGAAGTGTTGGGGGTTTAAAGGCGGAAGTGGTGGTGTGATGGTAAGAGGCTTACAAGGGGGTGGTGGTGGTAATGGTTGTAGGTTGGTGGCAGTGGTAGGTGGTGGTTGTTCTTTTTAAGGCGGTGGTGATGGTTGCAGCGGTGGTGTAGGTGACTGTGGTTGAGGTGGGGAAAGGGAGGTAGGTACGATGGTAATCAGTGGTGGTTGTGGTGGGGGTGGTTGTTGCGGTGGTGATGGTGGCGGTGGAGGTGATGTGGTGGTGTTGAGGTTTTATAGTGAGGGGATGATATAGAGATAGTGAATGTGTAACTGTGTGTATATATTTATATTGATATATAATAAAAAGAAAATAAAGATTTAAAAAAGGGTTTGATGAAAATAGCAAAAAAGAAAAAAAATAGATTGACCTCAAATACCCCTGAGTTAACTGGCCTTTTTGAACGGAGTTAGGGGTTTAGACAAAAGTGGTAAAAAATGGAAACGTCAAAGACCCAGGAGAGAAAAAAAACCTATTTGACTAAAGTAACATTTAGGACCAAACCTCAGGGACTAACATGGCAATTTACTCTTTGAGTTAAATGTCTAGTTGGTCCCTGTGGTTTGCAGATATTATAGAGTTGGTCCAAGACTTTATCAATTACAAAGTTGGTACCCGTGGTTGCGATTTTTAAACTCTGGTGATCCTTATCACTAAGCTGTGTTAAATTTCTCAGTGTTAAATGTGTGTGAAATTACTTATTTACCCTTACCCTTAAAGATTATAACAAAAAATATAAAAAAAACTAAATAAAAAAAATTAAATTTATGTGGGCTCCACTTCTTCTTCTTCTTCAATAACTAGCAACCACCACCCTCATCACCAATTACCAAACACCACCCCCCTTCCGTTTACACTACTGCAAACACATCAACACCGTTCACCGCACCACAACAGTTCAACTCACCATCACCTCAACCTTCAACACCCAAACGGCACCTACAACCACCACCGTTCTACCATCATCTCAAAACCCGACCACCAACACCATTACTCTTACCTGAAACCCATGTTCAACCCGAGCACCCACAACTACCATAGACCTTAAACCATCATCTATCGTACACCTGAATCTTCCCAACTCTAACCCGATTACCCAACCTGAAACCACCATTACACTGATCAACCTGCCATAACACCATATAATGTAACTCACTGCAACTCTAGTGGCAGAGGTAGAGATTGATGGTGGCGGAGGTGGAGATGGATGTGGAGAGGGTGAAGGTGGTGGTGGTGGTGGTGGATTGAAGGTGACGGTGGAGGTGGTGGCGATGGTGGGTTGAGGGTGGAGGTGGTGGTAGGGTTTTTAAGAGAGAGATAGAGAAAGGATGAAGGAGATGAGGGTGGGCCCATCTTTATATTGTTCTTATTTTTTAAATATTCAGGGGTAATCTAGTTATTTCACACACACTTAACTGAGAAACTTAACATAGATTAGTGATAATGACCACATGAGTGCAAAAATCACAACCACTTGGACCAACTCTGTAATTATTTAAGTCTTGGGACCAACTCTACAATATCTGCAAACCACAGGGACCAACCAGACATTTAACTCTTTTTATTTTAAAAAAAGCTAGTGGGTTAAGTTCGTGTTTCGTGGTGGGGGCATGCCGATTTTTAACATAATTTTAATGGAAAGTGGACGCAACAATATCTAAAACTAAAACATTAAAAAAAATAGAAAAAAAGTATGAAATTAAGGATATCAATGTGGTAATGGTAAGGCATCGACACTCTCGATAAAAATCAAAAGAAAAAACAAAAAACCAAAAAAACGAAATCGCTATATATCCAGCAAGATATTGTAACACCCCAAAAACGGGTAAAATACTATCGGCGGTAAAAGTTGACCGGATAAGCGTTAGGATTTTAAATAATCAAAGCTAACGCTAACTAAAGTGAACAAATACCTTGTAGCAAGTAAAAGTTCATAAATGGCTCTGGTGAGTGGGACTTAAATTGAATCGGGTTGTAACACACCAAATTTAAGTAATTTGACTAGGAATATCTAAACCTAGTTATGATAATGGTTAATTTTTAGTAAGTGTTATATGGGGGTTTAAATAAAGCTAAACTTAAGGGACCTAAGTTGTCAAAAAGGAAGCTTGTGTTATAAAAAGATAAAATTAACACACAACACACACATAGTGTGTGTGTGTAGGTCGATCATCAGGGGAACAAAACACAGCAAACCCTTGTTCATCAAGATCATCAAAATTAAAGAAGGAATTTGACCTCAAATTCGTACATGAATATGAATTATCGATCACCTAGACGAGGGGATCACAAGGTATGTTTAAAAACCTAGATTGGTGAAAGTCTTAACTTGAGACAAGTAGAATACTTGCAAGTACATTGTTGGATTATGATCCAAAGATGAAATTGAGTGTATATGTATGCTTAATTTCGTTGGATATAATGAAATTATGAAATATTTGATGTAAGATTACTTGTAAGTGACGAACAGGTAGATTATGAAGTAGGTTTTGATTATACGATGAAATTGATGATATATGAGTGTTCATGATCATCATGCTTGTATGTAACAACCCGACCTTTCGGTTGTTCTTATTTTGTCGTTGTTTCACATGCAAACGCTTGTACTCTGAGATTCGGATTATTACCAATGGGTTAACTACTTTAAAATGAATCTCATATCGCTTATTTAACACACTAAACGCTTATACTTAAACGCTTATCGCAACGCAAACTCAACGCAAACTTAAAACGGGGATTTATTTACATTACTTGTGTGTTTAATTGTTATGTGTGTTATATGTGCATTTTATTCGCTTAAAACGCTCAAACGCTCACTCTCGCAACTCGATTTATCACCCCGAACGGAGCGCAACACGATACTTGTTATCTCGACACAATACCTAAAGTACTTGAACTAACTAACGCAACCAAATGCATCAAACGAAAATCCGACACGCGAAACGAAAGCGAAACACGCCAAACAGGCGGCTTCGTACGAAGTCACCTGGCTTCGTACGAAGGCAGGGCTTCATGCAAAGGCACCTGCGCGCATGCTCCCATTCTATAAATACCTAAGCCTCTTCTTTCATTCTAACTTGTTTCCATTCTCTCCAAAACGCTCCCAACCTGCTGTCTCGCGATTTCCCAAGTAAGATCTACTATTTTTACATGTTTCACAACGATTTCCACTACGAATTTACATGAGTTTAACTCCGATTTCATCTAAACTTCTCTATTTTTATCAAAACTCCTTTATTTTCACCTAAACTTCATCTTTTTCATCTAAACTTCACTCTTTTTACAAAAAACCTTCATCTTTTTCATCAAAACTTCTTATTTTACTACGGATCTACACTTAAACGAGTGATTCGGGCCTAGCTTCGGCTTCCCAAGTTAGAAATCTGCAGAATTTCACACTCACCAAGTGTTAATCTAAGTAAAAGCCTTTTAAACGCGATTTTTACACAAAAACAGACCAAAACCGACACATGTTTCGTTCACTGGATAGTGAAATGAAGTGGTGTCGAAACCGTCATGAAAAGGACTCGAAAATACATCCGATTCTTGCGAAAACACAACTCCGAACGCAAAAACAACCACTTGTGCGAGCTGGAATGTTTTGTGCGAAGCCCCGGCTTCGTACGAAGGCACACCCGGATTCGTACGAAGGCGCTGCCTTCTTATGAAGACACTGACTTCGCACAACCCAGCCCAAGTTCTCACATGTGACTTGAACAAAGACCTCTTTGGCTCTAAGTTTAATCAGTAGCTTAAGGCTGGAGGGATGAACACTCGATTTCCTGAAGAAAGACGCGAAGAACACTCGATTTTAGACAACAGAAGCAACACTTGTACGAAGCCTCCCTTCGTACGAAGGCATGCCTTCATACGAAGACACTAGCTTCGAAGCCTCTATTTCCCACTCGACACTCCGATTTCGACCGTTTCAGCACTTTGGAAGACTTATGCTTCTGTTCCCGTACGCAGGCTGATCTGCGCTCCCTTCAATCCATTCTAGACCATGTTTACTTGTTAAGCACGCACTGTCAATATACTCGAACCCTTTTTTGCTTAACGCACTTTTGGGTGTTACATACGTTCTCTATCAAACACAACGCACACAACGCTTAAACTCTTTCAAAACGCTAACCGCTCTCGCATGTTATACATGACTAGTTGAATGCTTGTTTGCTATGTTTACACAGTGATGACTTGCCCTACCACCCTTAGCAATGATAGTACTATAGTTTGGACTAAGCACTTGTTTATTCAGGGGTTGTTAAGGATTACTTACTTTACGTGCTCACTTCGGTCAACATGTATCGCGCACACTCCACTCACAGTCATGTTGGTTAGCTTGTGTCACTGTCGATAGCTTACTCGATTCGCCTTTTACGTGTTACATGCTGGTTATGCGTAAACGCTTTATTACTATACTTATGCAAACTTGTGTACTCACCTTTACATTATTGTATTGACTTTATTTTAACGTATGTAACAGGTTGATGGATTCTGCTAGAATTGGTTTACGATGTCTAGAAACCCGCCTAAGCTAATTGCAAGTTTTGTTTTGTTGTTTGAGAAACTCGTAATCCGCTATGACTTTTGTTGAGATATTTGTTTGATAGTATGGAATATTGAACTTGTTAATATTGTCACTAAATTAGTCGTTATGGATTCTCTCGAGCAACCTATTCGCATCATGCCACATCCCGATGATTCTGCCATTGGTTGGGGTGTGACATTGTATGTATGTGTAAGATAATTGAACAAATTAGAGATTCGAGTAAGTGTTCATACATGACTTGAAATGGATTTTGTATGATATGATGAAATTGATGTTATGTCAATGTTAGTAAGTGTTTGAAATTATATTGTCTACTAGTTTGTATGTAAAACTTGATTATATGTATTCGAATGAATGTTTAGTAATATGATGAAATGGGGTTTACATAGAGATGAAAACCCTTAGTTTTAGCATAATGAATGGATAAATTAGCATTGATAATTGAAAGCTAAGTTAACTTGATGTTAATAATCGCTCGAACTTGTCAAAGTGAAAGAAATTATATGAATTTAGTTTGGGATTTAGTTAAAATGGTAGCCTAAAAATAACGTTTACAGGGTATTTGATGAATTGCCTAAGTGAGTTCGTTGAACCTATTTGTGCATTTGCATATGTTAATAGGCAGTTGACTTTTAAAAGTCAAACTGACCTATAATAAGATCAAATGGTAATTTTGATATAAAATCCGTAAGGTGGGATAGTCGTGATAAATAATGACTAGTCTAACCATCTTGCGAATGATAAATGATAGTTTGATGCTTGACAAGCTAGGTGGAAGCTTGGGGAAGAAGCGGGTCAAACTGATCAAGTACGCAGGAAAAGCATAATTAGATGCAAGGTAAGTAAAGCTTACATCTTTTAAGTAGAACACCAACTTTTGTATTGGTTAAGAACAAGGTAATTTAGTATTAGAAATATGATGTTCCGACGTAGAATGATACGGGTCGAAACAAGTGAAAATGGTAGGAAACCATATTTGATGATAAAAAGGGTAAAACGATTATTCGGTCATGTGATGACAAGTAAATAATTGTTTTGAAAAAAACACCCTATGGCGTAAGTCATGATGTGTTAAACGAATTAACAAATGACTTTTAAGTAATATGATCGTATGGTGTAAACTGAAACATGTTACATCGATGAGATGGCAAATAAATACCATCTCATAATGATAAAATGGTCATTTAGGCCAAACAGGTCAAATGGTGAAGGTTATCACCATTTGACAATAATGACTAATGGTTGCTTGTCGAGTTTTTTTTTTGTGCTCACCAGTAGAAGAGCGTATGATTTGCATTGCTTTTAATTAGCAATATATATTGCAAGGTATTAAAATGGGTCATTGCTATGACCCGGGCCAGGTATACCAAGCCAATTGAAATATAGATATTATGTTCTTACGAACATAATGAATTTAAAATGAAATACAGGTTAAAAGAGTATTCTTGGTCAAAACAAGCTTTCAAAATGTCTTTAGTGATTAAAAAGACTAAAGTTGACCAAAACGCTCTCGAATGATAAACTGAGAAAACGACCCTTAAGGGTAGTTTAAATATGAATTTTATAATTCGGTCAATCCTTACGATAGTATAAAATGGAACGCTTAAACCATTTTGGCTTAAAACTACATAATGGGTCATTTTTGTAATATGTCTAACTTGGGGTAGAATGTGAATATAATGATTTTCCCATTCACGATCCATCACATTTGAAGTTGTGATGATATATAAATGAAAATCATAAGTGGGAATGCGAATTATAAATAAATGGACTCGGTTAATGAGTCATGATTGAAAGGTTTGGAATTCTTAAAAAGAATTCAGATTAAATCAAAGTTCAGCCTTTGAAAGGTCGAACGGGTCAATAGGCATGACGACGAACCGGATAATGGTCGCATAAAACGCAAGAATAATACCCCGGGTTATGGGGTATAGTCGTAAAAATAATGTTCTTGCAAAATGATGTAACTTCTTTCAAATCGTTTGCTTAAACATGCAAATGGGTCAATTATTTAGAATATATATATTGGAATCAATAGCGTAGAACAAATTTTGTGAATCCGGATCATGGGTTTACAAGTTAGAAATGTGGGCAAATGTTTTACGAACCCGTAGGAAAAAGTTTCGTGCGAAACGGATAAGTATCCGGAAAGTTACGAAATTTTTCGTAAAAAAGGCAAATTAGGAAAAGTTGCGGACCAGCTCAACCATGACCTACGGTTGGCAACCGTAGGCTACGGTTGACAGCTGCTTCCAAAATTTTGCAAGTGTGCCGTAAGCTACGACACATCAGCCGTAGCCTACGACGGGTATCTCCAAAATGATTTTGTTTGTTTGTTTGATATTTTTGGGTTACAAATCCATATCTAAGCACCATATAACTAACATATGAGTTGTTACTGGTGTATAGGTGATAGCTAGGACCTTACGGATGATGATCAAGCATAATGGACGAACCGAACACAACCGAAGTTCAAGCTTCCGCTTAGTTTCGTTATTTTACGAACCGAAACAATTATGAACTCTATAGGTGTTTTATATGTATTAAAGTGTTAACGTGTCTAAAGTGTTAAAGTGTTTTAAACATTTATGAACTTTTAGTAATTCCGAAACTTTGCATAAACGTTTATTTGCATTATTTTTATAAAATGCAAACGTTTTTATAAATTCTCAGTTATGTAAGTTTGGGTCTTACAGATATATTAACGTATTTTACATCAAATGAAACCATAAAAACGAATGTCAATAAAGATTCCGATAATACTAATAACAATACCGATTTTGTTCGATTGAAATCGATATAGTACCAATAGTGATGGGACAGTATATGTACGATTCATCACCACTATCGACATTCACCAAAACATACATTATAAAAATATATTCTATTTTGAACACAACTCCTTATTCAACAAAATTTATGCCGGAAACCATAAAAAACGAATATTACTATTGTTAATGAAGTTTTGGGACAATACTCTTATGGTTTGTCACGACAAAATATAAAAAATAATCCATTATAATTTATCAGTTTGATTTTTAACAAAACTTTAATCGAAGCATAGATATCAGTTCGATTTTGAACAAAACTTGAATCGAAGAATAGATAAAAATAAGTACGCTGAGATAGCTTTGATAACATGTATGGTTGTGCATCGGTTACTTGTACATTACTACTCACAGCTCAGTTTCATAAAAAAATAATATATATCAAGACATAGATAAAAATAGACAAGTCACGACGACATACTCATAATACTATAAAACAATGTATCTTAGAGATTATAAGAGAAAAAACAATATATACTCAAAATTATTTATAATAATAAAATATTTGAAGTATTAAAAGTAAAAAAGAAAGAAAAAAAGAAAATATTCTATTGATCGCACCAACCTACGGAATTAATATAAACGAATACCGCTATCGTTACCGAAGTTGTTTGGTAAGTATTGGTTCAGTTCGTCAGGGTAAAGAGAAACAAAAAAATCAATTATATATGACTCATTAGATTTTGATTAAAAAATTGTGTCGAAACGTAGATAAATATAAGCACGTGTCACACCCCAACCGATGGTGGAATCATCAGGGCGCGGCACTAGGCGAATCAGATTGCTCAAGAGAATCCATAACAACTACATTGCGACAGTATTTAATGTGTTTATTATCCCATACTAATAAACTATTACAATCACATAAGCTGTCACGAATTTTCATGTTCTCCCAAACAATACAAATTCGACAACCTAAATTTTAGGTGTGTTTCTAGACTTCCTAGCTTGATTTGATGTAGACTGCAACTAAACCTGCAACATACGTTAAAACAACGTCAATACAAAAGTATTGACGAGTATACAAGTTTTGATAGAGTGGCGTAAATAGCTAAAAGTGCTGTGAATTACCAAATACATAACGAGATACCTTAACATACGTGCATACAAGACTGATACTACCAGCTAAGTCACTCGAGCTGCGATTGCGATTGCTATTCATCCTAACTAGACCCCGTCAGGTGCTATAGTACTATACTAGTTAAGGCGGGACCTCGCGAGTATAAGCCCTAACACATATGTAACTAGCATCACGTGTAAATATGCATAACAATTATTCGCAAGTGATAAACAGTTTGATTGAATAATTCGTTTCGATAAATTTGATTTAATAGGAACGTATGTTACACCCAAAATGCGAGAAAAAGGGTTCGAGTATACTCACAGTCGGTGCTCAGCAAGTAAACACAACTTGGTTGGATTGAAGGGAGCGCGTCTGAGATTAGCCTGATTACAGATCGATAGTGTAAGCATCGAATAGTGCGTGAAACGGTGACAAGGTGTCAATGGATCGGACAGTACTTCGATTGGATGGCAATCCGATCGGGTGGCCTGTCGATCGGTTGACAATCCATTCGGATGGTCATCCGATCGGGTAACCACTCGATTGGATTGCTACCTCGTTGGGAAAGATGTGTTTGTGTATGATGGTTTGCCTTTCAAGTTTTCATTGTAGCATTTTGAAAACAGAGAGGTATCTCTATCCTTCATGTCGGTTGATCGAGCGGTCGGTCGATCGGGTGACAACCCGATCGAGTGGCTGTTCGATCGGACGGTGATCTGATTGGCAAGACACTTTGGTTGCTGAGGAGTTCACAGCAGGCTAGTCACTCTATCGGGTGGCAATTCGATCGGGTGACAATCTGTCGGAACTTATGTGTGATGAGGATTTGTAAAACGTTTAAGTATTGAGGATCCAAAAGTCAGCCGATCGGATGGTCGTTCGATCGGACGACAATCCGATCGGACGACGATTCTGTTCGTTGTTCAGATCCTTGAATGTTTGAAAATTGTTGAAGTCTTGATACCAAGTGCAATCCGATTGTATTGCGGGTTAATCGGGTGGCAGTTCGATCGGACGGCAATCCGTCCCGCAGCCTGATCGTTTCACAACTTGTTTATTTTGTTAGGTTTCTGCGATTTGATCAAGACGGTATGACTACGAGCTAAACAATGGAAACTCCACCGAGTCCAAGTCATTGGATCGGATGGGAATCACCCCGTCCGATCAGTTAACTGTTCTCGACGGTTGTTCGTGTTCAACACGATAAGCCGGTCATCTCATTGATAGGAACCAGTTCTCAAACCGACACTTCACTAGAGACAGAGTAGAAGGTCTGTACGAGCTCTGTTGCTACCGGTTTTGAGTGAAAAGTTAAGAAAGTTGAAGAAAAGTTTAGAAAACTTAGATTCGGCTTAGATTTAGGTGAGATTAGTGTTTATACACCGTGGAATCTATCAGATCTGGACTGTTCTTAATGAGATGAGGTCACACTTCATTGTTCCTAAGAACTCCATGATGACATCACCTTAGAACTGCTCAAATCCAAAGATTTCACGGTTAAAAGTTAAGATTCGAAAGAGAAAATGATGGAGAAGTGCGTGTGGATCATATAAGTACAAGATTTAGGTCGAAAACTTACAAGAATCGCGAGGAATCGAGAGGAAAAGCCCCAAAAGCGTGCTGGTAGAGTGAGAGCTGTCACATCACTGTTCAAGTGATGTGACAAGTTCTATTTATAGGCGAAGTGGGATGAAGGGGAGAAGTGCAACGGATCGGATAGCTGTCGGATCGGGTGGCCACTCGATCGATCAGTCACTCGATCAGTGGTCTCCGGCTTGTTGCGTTTCGATGTTTCATTTTGTTCATTAAGCGTCGCAACTGTTTGGTCACACATTTTCATACCCATACTCATATATTTATTATAATTAGTCACATAGGGTCATATAAATATCCATATTTCAAAGTTGCGATACAATAACCGGGTTTCGTTTCGAATATACGTTCACTGCGATGCATCACGGCTATTGAGGAGGGTAGATTAGGTCCTCACTCAACATCATCGTGAGCGTTAGTGTGTGTGATGCGATGTGCTATAGCGATAATGTATGCGTAATATGCAAAAATACTGCGAAATAGGGATGTATGCGATATAGCTACATTATGATCCGAATCTCTGGTGCTAGGCGTAACGAGTATAACGAGTAGTAACAACGCACGAACGTTCGGGTTGTTACAGTCTCCCCTGTTTTAGGAAATTTCGTCCCGAAATCCATAAGGAGGGTTGCGAGGATTGATGCGAGTGGGAGTAGCGATTAAAACGCGTCAAAATAAGCGGGCGGTCAATTGAAATTCGACGAGTGAGAGTGTTGCGATGACTAGCGATGGTAGCGAGTAAGGTGAGTCGTACTCAAAATATGGCAACACACAAAAAGCGATCCAAAAGTGTTTTGAATTCTCGAAAAGTTGATTAATTCGAAAAGGTTTTGAATAACTTGTTTATGAAAATCTTCCCACAGCGCGGTGTTAAACTGTTTCGATGTTCATACCAGCGCCATGAGTGGGGTTTTATTAGGTTACTAAAAGATTTTATGGTGTTTAAAACACGTTTCATGAAATTTTCCCATCACGCGGCAGTAACTTAAGTCGATTGTCACACCATCGTTACAAGATAATCTCGTTTTGTACAAAGGTTTTGATCAAATTTTAGAAAAAAAGTATTGTGGGAAAAGGGTCGGTTTTAAACTCTGTGTAAACAAAGCTTGTCAATAATACCAAAAATTTAATTTTTAAGGTTGGCCCCGTATTGCAACCCCCGATCCCAAATCCCTGGGAACGGGCGGCCGCGAGCCAGTTTCGGTGGTATCGCGTGTTTGTCTAATTTGGCAGCGGAATTTTCATCAGGACTGTAGTTAGGAAACATTGGATCAGAGTAAAATACCACATTTTTCAATATTAAACATATGGGATAAAACCCAAGTTTTGCAATACACACATTTTCAAAGGAATAAATCCTATTTTAATAAAAACATCTATTTTATTTTAGGTAACTTTATTGCCACTTTTCCAAGCCTTCAGTGCTGTCCAGCTGGCTTCTATTTGGCTTTCATAGTTTGTTACCTGAAACGCGTTTTAAAAACATTTGTTAGTGGAAAATACTGGTGAGTGAATCCCAGTTTAATCAAGTTTAAGTAAAACCCAGTGTACAGTATTGAGGGCGATCTCGCAATTACATTTGTTTCCAAGTTATAGCAATTAACATCCATGGTACTGTCAGACCCGACTTGTGGAAATGTTACTCCTTGACCAGGTGGTAACAAATTTTGAATACAAAACCCCAACATACTCATGATAATTGTATTCTTACAAATACTCAATAACTGCTATTCGCATGGAAAAGTATTTAAGGTTTTGTAAAAACAGTTAACAAAAAGTTTACAAAAAGCGGATCAACTCACATTGCTGTCTTAGATTTTCTGTAAGGGTTTCCTGGTGACAATCTATAATTTACACAAATGCACACGTGTTAGTATAATAACCCATTTTAACATTAGTAATACCCTCCCCGAGATGGCATTCCAACGACTACGTCGGGCAGAACCACGACAGCCGTTACGGAACCCTAAATCAATCGGGCAGCGTATCTAATACGTATCCAGGGGTTATAATACTTACAACGGAGCAGAACTTTGCTATTTAGGGGGGTATAATACCCGTAGATTATGCCTATAATTCAGAATTGAGAGAAAGAAAACGATTTTGAACGAATTCGAATGAAGATCCGATGGCCTGCTTATATAGTGCTTCACTTCGGTTTTCTCGCGGCCCGCGTAAAACAAGGCAAGGCCTTACACAGCCTGCGTCAACTATAGTCAACGCGTAGGTGATCCGGGTCATCATGTAGGTTCGCCGGGTTTTGGGCCACGTGGCAGCACCGGGCTTTGCCAGGTTTTTAAGTTAACGCGGCCCGCGTAAGGGTTGGGGTGGGGTTCACGCGGCCCACCTTAATCCAAAAATTAGATTTTTAATTAATTTTAATAATACTTAAGGTATTCATGGCCCGTTTTCACGTATGGGGTGTATTTTTGGACATATTGGGATATTTTAAAATATATTAGGGTGTCAGAAAATATTCGAGGGTGTCGGTTCAGAATTGTTATATCCTCCCCACCTTGTTTTAGAGCTCGTCCTCGAGATCTACTGGAACAAGTGTGGATATTTCCTTTGCATTTCTGATTCAAGCTCCCATGTATACTCAGGTCCTCTTTTGGAGTCCCACTTCACTTTGACCAGAACTAATCTCTTATGCTTGAGATTCTTAACTTTTCTGTCTTCAATCTGTAGAGGTCTTTCTACAAATTTGAGTTGTTCATTTACCTCTATATCCTTAAGAGGTACCATCAGTGATTCATCAGCTAGGCATTTCTTGAGATTAGATACATGAAATACATCATGTATTCCTGCCATTTTCTCTGGCAGTTGTAGCTGATAGGCTACAGGTCCTATTTTTCTAATAATCTCAAAAGGTCCAATATACCTGGGACTTAGCTTTCCTCTTTTGATGAATCTTACTACTCCTTTCCAAGGAGAGACTTTCAACAACACTTTATCTCCTACTTGAAATTCCAATGGTTTGCGTCGGTTATCAGCATAGCTCTTCTGTCGATCACGTGCTGCTTTCAGTCGTTCCTTGACTTGAATGATCTTGTCAGTTGTTTCTTGTACTATCTCAGGTCCAGATAGTTGCTTTTCTCCAATCTCTGCCCAACAGACTGGGGTTTGACACTTTCGTCCATAAAGTGCTTCGAATGGTGCAGCATTGATACTTGTGTGATAACTATTATTATAAGAAAATTCTATTAAAGGTAAGTGATCGTCCCAATTACCTCCGAAATCAATTACACAAGCTCTAAGCGTGTCCTCCATTGTCTGAATTGTTCTTTCGCTTTGTCCGTCTGTTTGAGGATGATAAGCTGTGCTTAGATTCAACTTGGTTCCCATGGCTTTTTGGAAACTCGACCAAAAATGAGAGGTAAATCGGCTATCCCTATCAGAAACAATTGATAAAGGAATTCCATGTAATGAAACATTTCATTTACATATAATTTAGCTAATTGTTCTATACTAAAAATTTCCTTCATTGGTAGGAAATGAGCTGACTAGGTTAGCCTATCTACAATCACCCAGATTGTATCATTACCTTTCCTTGTTTTAGGTAATTTGGTAACAAAATCCATTGTTATCAATTCCCATTTCCATACTAGCATTTCTAATTGTTGTAGCAAACCTGAGGGTTTCTGGTGTTCAGCTTTAACTTGTGAACAAGTTAAACATTTAGAAACATAGGCTGCTATGTCCTTTTTCATTCCTGTCCATCAGAAATTCTTTCTTAAATCCTGGTACATCTTGTCATTTCCTGGGTGCATCGTATATTTGGACTTATGGGCTTCTTCTAATATACGATGACGTAGGTTTCCTAATTTAGGTATCCACATTCTCTTCTTATGGAATCTCCAAATTCCATCTGTTCCTTGTTCTAATTCCTTAATTATTCCTTTTAATTTTTCAGTATCATCCTTGATTACTGATTCTTGCGCTGTTCTGATTTGATCATTTAAATCTACTTGTAAATTTAATTTAAGAGAACGTACCCTTTTTGGCTTTTCGTGATACTTCCGACTTAAAGCATCGGCAACTACATTTGCCTTCCTCCATGATATTGGATATCACAATCATATTCACTAAGCATCTCCATCCAGCGTCTTTGTCTCATATTCAACTATTTTTGCCCGAAAACATACCTTAAACTCTTATGATCGGTGAATATGGTAAACTTACTACCATAAAGGTAATGTCTCCAAATCTTAAGGGCAAAAATTATAGCTCCTAGTTCTAGATCATGGGTTGAATAATTCTCTTCATGATTTTTAAGTTGTCTAGAGGCGTAAGCTATAAACTTTTGACGTTGCATTAATACACATCCATAACCCAACTTAGAAGCGTCATAATAGACTATAAAGTCTTCAGTTCCTTCTGGTAACGCTAGTATGGGTGTATGGGTTAATCTTTGCTTAAGAATTCTAAATGCTTCTTCTTGTTTTGGTCCCCATTTAAACTTAATGGATTTACAGGTTAACTTAGTTAAAGGAATGGCTATTCTAGACAAATCTCGAATAAATCTTCTATAGTAACCGGCCAATCCTAAGAAACTTCTAACCTCGGTTGGTGATTCAGGGGTTTTCCATTTGGTAATTGCCTTGATCTTTGTTGGATCCACATGAATTCCTTCATGGTTCACTAAGTGTCCAAGAAATTGTACTTGTTCTAACCAAAACTCACATTTTGAAAATTTAGCATAAAGCTTTTCCTTTCTTAATAGGCTTAAAAGTGAGTGCAAATGCTTTGCATGTTCCTCTTTACTCTTAGAGTGAATTAGAATATCATCTATGAAGACAATTATGAATTTATGCAAATATGGCTTACATATCCGGTTCATCATATCCATAAATGCGGCTGGGGCATTGGTTAAATCAAATGGCATGACAGTAAATTCATAATGGCCATACCTTGTTCTAAATGCGGTCTTAGGAATATCCTCTTCCTGTACCTTTAATTGATGATATCCTGACCTTAAATCGATTTTAGAGAAAAATCGAGCTCCTTGCAGTTGATCGAACAGATCATCGATCCTCGGTAATGGGTACCGATTCTTAATCGTGACCTTGTTCAATAAACGGTAGTCAATGCACATACGCATTGATCAGTCCTTCTTTTTAACGAATAAAATCGGCGCTCCCCACGGCGATGAGCTTGGCTGTATGAATCCCTTCTCTAATAACGCATCTAATTGTTTCTTCAGTTCCTGCATTTCTGCGGGTGCCAAACGGTAAGGTGCTTTGGCAATTGGTGCTGTTCCAGATAATAGGTGAATTCTGAATTCGACTTCTCTGTCTGGCGGTAGTCCTGGTAATTCTTCTGGAAATACATCTGAAAACTGAGACACTACTGGAATGTCCTTTAGTTCTTTTCCTTTAGTGTTAGTGATTATAGAAATCAAATACACTATAGATCATTTTCTTATATAACTTGCATTTTTCATCACAGAGATGAATTTTGTAGACCTAGAGGGTTTATCTCCTTTAATTGTGATCTTTTCACCTTTTGGTGAATTTACTTGGATTGACTTTTGATCACATAAAATACTGGCTTTATTGGTCATTAACCAATACATTCCTAAAACGACATCAAATCCTGCCAGATTCATGGGATAAAGGTTTGCCATAAACTTTTGGTTTAAAATTTCTATTCTTGCTCCCTGCAATATTTCAGAAATCCTAACTGTTTCTCCATTAGCTGTCTCTACTAGACATTCTTGTGGTAGTTTAGTTAATGACTGATTTAAAAGTTTGCAAAATGAAGTATTAATAAAATTTTGGTTTTCACCAGAGTCAAATAATACTTTAGCAAAAACATCATTAACTAAAAACGTACCAGCTATCACGTCTGGAATCATCTTGGCTTCATCTGTAGTCAGAACGAATGCTCTAGCATTTTTAGTGTTCCTGTTGTTTGCAGCTGGAGCCAATTTCGGACAGTTTGGATTGATGTGACCTTTTTCTCCACTGTTGTAGCATAGTCCATGTCTGGATTTTCTCATGCAATCTTCTTCCTAGTGTCCGGACATCTTGCAGAAATTGCAAAGAGTGGAGCATTTTCCCGAATGCTTTTTCTTGCAGACCTTGCAGAACGGTGCAGAGGTAGAACCCATATTCCTACGATTGTAATTCCCAGAACGGAATTCTTGAGTAAGCCTTTGGGTTAGGTTTCTCCTCTGATCTTCTTCTCTAGTACGGATTAATTCATCTGTCAAGGTGTTGGCTAGTTCTACAGCTTCTTCTATGGTTTGGGGTCTAGCTGCCTTGACTACATGCCTAATCTCCCCAATTAATCCCCAGATGTAACGGGAGATTAGCACTGGTTCAGGTGATGCCAGGGTTGGTACTATTCTAGCATATTCAAAGAATGTGATAGTATAGCCCTTACTATCTACCCCAGTCATCCTAAGGTTCAGAAACTTATTTGCTATCTGTTCCTTTTCATTGGGAGGGCAGAATTTCCTTTCTACCATATTTTTAAATTCTTCCCATTCCATGTTGTATACCCTATCACTTCCTCTTGATTGGAGGATAGTGTTCCGCCATTCTAAGGTTGAGTTCTTAAATAAATTAGAAGCAAACATTACCTTGTCTTCTTCAGCACATTCGCTTATTTTTAAGACTGCCTCAGTCTTTTCTATCCAGCGTAGGGCTGCAATGGGTCCTTCATTGCCCGAGAATTCTATTGGTTTGCAGGACCAGAATTCTTTGTAAGAGCAACCATAAGGCATGGTTCTTCTTCTTTTGGGAATGGGCACTTGAAGTACAGGTCCATTGTTCACGCTGTGTTCTGGTTCAATTGGTTGCTTACTGCTATGCTTACTTTTATTATTCGCTTCTTGAATCGTTTGAATAATAAATGGCATTGCATCAATAATTCCTTGTGCCACTATGTGTTGAACGGCACTATTATCCATTTGGTTTCCATTGTTATTGATGCTTGGATTCTCATTAACCAAGTTAATGTTACTCTGGTTATCGTTATTCAGATTTCCTTGATTTCCTTCGTCGGCCATCTGAATTTTAAACATTTACCCCGTATTAATATCACAAAATAATATTTAATATAGTAAATCACATGACACGCAATTTAGCCAAAAGCGTCGATCATTGCGACTTTACTCTATTAATCTATTATGCATCTATTACACACCAGTACTAAAATAAAAATTACAATACCAACTGAAATAAAATTACACTAATAGTAGTAGGTATCCGTACACACATATTTTATTTTATTATATTATTATTATTACTATTACTGTCTCCACCATCACATCTACGGATATGGATTCATCCAGAAATCTATATTGCGCTCGTCGTACTTCCAGACGAGTCGCTCTCCCTCTTGTCTTATTCGTTCACTACTTTCTAGAATTTCCTCACCAAATGTCCCAAGTTCTTGTACATTTTCTGCACTCATTGGGGGTGCAGGTTCTAGGACTGGGTTCGGAATCTGGGGTGCGGGTTCCTGGTATGGGGGTGAAGGTTCCTGGAATCGGTAAGTATCTTCTAAAATCTCCCTAATGTATTCATCGTGGTAATAGGGATCTAAAGGATCCAAACCTGGGTAGGCTCCTAGAGTTGGCATGGGCATGTCTTCATGGATAGGGTAACGTTGCACATAGTCCCTATTGTCGTCCCAACAGGGGTCGTAATTTAGGTCTAGGGGATTTGGTGCTGGTACCCTAGGTATTTCTTCCGGATTGAAGTCATGCATCTCTACTTGGTTTTCAGGGTTTTCTATCTCCATGGGTTGGTCAGGAATTGGTAGTTGTGGTTGGGGGTGCTATTATTTGCTCTAGATTAGGGTCAGCTGCAGTGTTTGCTAGTATGTGGATGTTGGCTATACCCCTATTTATCATATCCTGGGCATAGGCATCTGTTTCTCTTTTGATTGCTGCTAGTACCCTTTGTTCTTGTAACTTTTTCATACGTTTTCTACGCTCGTGTGCCCCTCGACTGAACCATCCTCTCTTTTTCTGAGGAAATGGCTCTTCTGACTGAGCCTTAAACACAAAGATTCCTTCTTCCGTATCAGCAGAGTACCATAAGAGGGCAGGCTGAGAAGAGGAGGTGCCTTCGCTTCTAGGCGAACCAGACAATTGACGGTACGCGTCAGATGGTCCTTGGTCGCTCATACTGTAAACTAACAAATAGTCAAATAACATATAACAATAAATACAGTTATGCACGTATTCCCGTAATTTATTTCCATCAGGACTGTAGTTAGGAAACATTGGATCAGAGTAAAATACCACATTTTTCAATATTAAACATATGGGATAAAACCCAAGTTATGCAATACACACATTTTCAAAGCAATAAATCCTATTTTAATAAAAACAAATATTTTATTTTAGGTAACTTTATTGCCACTTTTCCAAGCCTTCAGTGATGTCCAGCTGGCTTCTATTTGGCTTTCATAGCTTGTTACCTGAAACGCGTTTTAAAAACATTTGTCAGTGGAAAATACTGGTGAGTGAATCCCAGTTTAATCAAGTTTAAGTAAAACCCAGTGTACAGTATTGAGGGCGATCTCGCAATTACATTTGTTTCCAAGTTATAACAATTAACATCCATGGTACTGTCAGACCCGACTTGTGGAAATGTTACTCCTTGACCAGGTGGTAACAAATTTTGTATACAAAACCCCAACATACTCATGATAATTATATTCTTACAAATACTCAATAACTGCTATTCGCATGGAAAAGTATTTAAGGTTTTGAAAAAACAGTTAACAAAAAGTTTACAAAAAGCGGATCAACTCACATTGCTGTCTTAGATTTTCTGTAAGGGTTTCCTGGTGGCAATCTATAATTTACACAAATGCACACGTATTAGTATAATAACCCATTTTAACATTAGTAATACCCTCCCCAAGACGACATTCCAACGACTACGTCGGGCAGAACCACGACAGCCGTTACGGAACCCTAAATCAATCGTGCAGCGTATCTAATACGTATCTAGGGGTTATAATACTTACAACGGAGCAGAAATTTGCTATTTAGGGGGGTATAATACCCGTAGATTATGCCTATAATTCAGAATTGAGAGAAAGAAAACGATCTTGAACGAATTCGAATGAAGATCCGATGGCATGCTTATATAGTGCTTCACTGCGGTTTTCTCGTGGCCCGCGTAAAACAAGGCAAGGCCTTACGCGGCCCGCGTCAACTCTAGTCAACGCGTAGGTGATCCGGGTCATCAAGTAGGTTCGCTGGGTGTTGGGCCATGTGGCCGCACCGGGCTTTGCCAAGTTTTTAAGTTAACGCGGCCCGCGTAAGGGTTGGGGTGGGGTTTACGCAGCCCGCCTTAATCCAAAAATCAGATTTTTAATTAATTTTAATAATACTTAAGGTATTCGGGGCCCGTTTTCACGTATGGGGTGTATTTTTGGACATATTGGGATATTTTAAAATATATTAGGGTGTCAGAAAATATTCGAGGGTGTCGGTTCAGAGTTGTTATACCCCGCGTGACTTTTTTCCACGAAAGTTCGACAATATGGCTAAAACGCTTATATATAGGAAGTAACAGCGGCGTATCCACCACGTTTTAACTATATGGCTTCCGTCTCGTGAGGCTGTGTCATACGTGTCGACATAGTACAGACAGATTGCGATCACTCGATCCAAACGAGAAAGGGTTGGATATAGTCGTGGAAGGAGAACTGAGTGATGAAGTCATTTTCGAACTCAGTTTAGTGACACGAGCGAGTGCGACAAGCGATAGACGGTACACGAAAACTCTATAGCACAACACAATATTATAAGCGAAGACAGTGGCGATAAGCGAAAAGCAATAAGCGATAAGCGACGAGCGATCGCGACAACCGTCGAGTGATAGGCGACGATCGATGCGTTGCAAGTGATGGGATTATTCGATTTGTTCAGATTAACGACACCACACATTTTAACTAACCATTAAGCCCCACATGGCCTTTTTCCACGAAAGCCTGCTAATATAGCTAAAACACTTATATATAGGAAGTACCAGCGGCGTATCCACCATGTTTTATCACTACCAGTTTTGTCTCGTGAAGCGAGGTCATGTGTGCTAACGTAACACGGATAACACAAATAACGGTAAGCGATAGCAGTAAACGTTAAGCGATACACGATGAGCGATAGAGCAACACACAAGCGATGAAGCGATACACAAGTGATAGAGTGATACCCACGATATGCGATAGCGCGATGCACATAATAAGCGATTGGGCGAACACACAATAAGCGATTGAGATTGCGAGATAGATCCTAGCGGTAATGCGATTGCGATCGTGATTGACTTACGAAAAGTCTATCGATGACACGCTTCGAGTTGTGATTGAGATCGTTACGCCTTGGGATGTAGTTTAGTGTGTCGAAAATAACCACAATAGTATAATAGGTCTACGTTCCAACTCCACATGGCACTTTATTTACAAAACTTCGGTTAGCATGGCGAAACACCGTCATGTTTCAACCATGCGCCTCCGTTCCGTGACTAGGTGTCACACTTTGTCAGACATGGTCAAGACGCTTATATATAGGAAGTACCAGTGGCGTATCCACCACGCTTAACCATGCCCTGAACGTAAAGGCATCATTGAAATTCACTACGATTTCTGTGCACTAACCAAAATAATCCCGTGTGCACCCGTGATTAACCTGACTCTTGCACGTTTATCGTACCTTATCTCAAGAATTGCATAGTAGGGGTACAATGTATTATATATTGCATAGTGCTAGCATGTAGGTTGTGCGCGAGTGCGAGGAAGAGCGAGAGATAAATGGAGTTCATATTGCGTCGAGAAATAGAACAAGTACCAATCTGTCACACCCCAACCGATGGCGGAATCATCGGGGCCCGACACTAGGCGAATCAGATTGCTCAAGAGAATCCATAACAACTACATTGCGACATTATTTAATTCGTTTATTATCCCATACTAATAAACTATTATAATCACATAAGCTGTCACGAATTTTCATGTTCTCCCAAACAATACAAATTAGACAACCTAGATTTTAGGTGTGTTTCTAGACTTCCTAGCTTGATTTGATGTAGACTGTAACTAAACCTGCAACATATACAGGAAATTAACGGCGAAAAATCGTATCATTACAACAACATTGTAAGCATAATTAATGTTGTTGTGGAGGGCTTCTGCGGAGACTGCGATTGTTGCTGAAATTCCTCAAGTCTGCAGCCCTGTGCGGCAGTTCTGGGTAAAATGACCATACCAGTTGCAATTGTCGCAATAGCGACAGTTAACTCCTGGTGGGTGATGATACGTACACATGAGACACAGGGGATGGCTTCCGATGTAGGCGCGCTTCACCAGAATGGGAGCAAATCGTAGCGGTGTGGGGTTTGAAATTTCATCCACGCTTGGTTCCTTTCGCTTGTGGCGGAGCTCGTTGCGATCCTGAGATGAGGTGCCGTTGTCGTTGGAGGATTCGTCTGATGATGTGCTGGAGACATCGTCGGAGGAATCTTCAGAAGAATCATCGGATGAGTCGATGATGATTGCTTGATGAGCTTGTTTGACAGGATTCTTGGTGAAGAATCCGTCCAAGACTCGTTTGTCGTTGATCTCTACTGCCAAGCGATAGGTTTCTTCGATAGTAGCGGGTCTTGCAGCTTCGACAAAATCGCCCATACATTCAGGTAAGCCGCGAATGTACTTCGTGATGGCTTTTTCCGAGGTGTTGACTTGACTTGGGCAGATTATGCTAAGCTGTTTAAACCTTACGGTGTAGTCAGTATTGGTCATCTTCGACTTGCTTGATTTTCCAAAATTCGTCTTCTAGCTTTTGGAGTGAGATTTGTTGTCAGTAGTTGGAAGACATCTAGACAGAGAGAGATTTGGAGTGAGATTCGATCATAATGATTTTTGAGTTTTGCGATGCGATTGAGCGCGATCAAAACTTATTGCGAGTAATATAATAGATTTCACATAGGAGCCACATAGGAGACACGAGATTCCTAAGTTCTTACACAATTGATTCGTTTTGGTATTTATAAATATTTGTAGTTTATACTTACCCACATACATGTCGGTGTAGATTGCGCGAGGACGCGATGAAGAGTGAGAGCGAGAGCGAAAGCGAGTAATTTGACATTAGTTTTGTTGCGAACATTCGGTTTTCATTTTAGATTGCGATGGCTGTGCGAGTTGTGCGGTTGCAAAAGCAGGGAGCGAAAATCGATAAATCAAGAAATCAATAAAGCGTAAAGTTTTAAATTGTAACACATAAGCGTAAATGGGTTCCATAAAGTGTAAATTCGGCGGGTCGTATGCTAGAAAAATGGACAGAGTGCCTCGGGTGTTTAGGCGTCGACTACCCAAGATACCCCAACTATACCCAACAAGTCCGTGCACGCGCGTTGCCCTAGAAGACTCATGCTTCCACTGGGATGCAGCTCATGACATTCGTCTTCTTAGTCATCGCGTGGCTCGAGTTATGGTTATAGTCGATTCCTTGGTGAGAGCTTTTGAAAAACCTTTTATAGAGAGTGGAACGGTTCATTGAGATACGGGTTTCACCCCTGACTTAATAACTTCATTCCTATCTGTTGTTGTGCTCTTCAAATAAATTCGGGAGTTCCTCCGGATTTTGAAATGGAGTCTTTCGTTGAGATATAGATGTCACTCCTAGCTCAATGGAAAGTTCTCGTGCTAGAAAAATGCGCTGAGTGTGCGATCTCGTCGAGAGTTCTTGGTTTTCACTCCTGATCTCGACTGGACCACTCGGTTGTGTTACGCGAATATTTTCGAAAACATGTGTATTGTGTTGGCCTTAGGAAAGGCTAAATAATATTCTAGCCTTAGGAAAGGCTCTTCGTGTGAAATTGTTGTATGCGGGGTTCACACGAAGTAGTAGCTTTTAACGAATTCGAACGAGAGTATCAAGTAGGCCCGTGCGAGTCCTACTAAGTTCGCACAAGTCGGCCCGTTGGTACTTAGACTATAGACTAGGTCGTTACTAAGACAATGACCCGGACTAGGTCAAGTCTGACCTAATTCCCTATAGTTATGGCTCTGATACCAATCTGTCACACCCCAACCGATGGCGGAATCATCGGGGCGCGGCATTAGGCGAATCAGATTGCCCAAGAGAATCCATAACAACTACATTGCGACAGTATTTAATGCGTTTATTATCCCATACTAATAAACTATTACAATCACATAAGCTGTCACGAATTTTCATGTTCTCCCAAATAATACAAATTCGACAACCTAGATTTTAGGTGTGTTTCTAGACTTCCTAGCTTGATTTGATGTAGACTGCAACTAAAACTGCAACATATGTTAAAACAACGTCAATACCAAAGTATTGGCGAGTATACATGTTTTGATAGAGTAGCGTAAATAGCTAAAAGTGTTGGGAATTACTAAATACATAACAAGATACCTTAACATACGTTCATACAAGACTGATACTACCAGCTAAGTCACTCGAGCTGCGATTGCGATTGCTATTCATCCTACCTAGACCCCATCGGGTGCTATAGTACTATACTAGTTAAGGCGGGACCTCACGAGTATAAGTCCTAACACATATGTAACTAGCATCACGTGTAAATATGCATAACAGTTATTCGCAATTGATAAACAGTTTGATTGAATAATTCGTTTCGATAAATTTGATTTAATAGGAACGTATGTTACACCAAAATGCGAGAAAAAGGGTTCGAGTATACTCACAGTCGGTGCTCACCAAGTAAACACAACTTGGTTGGATTGAAGGGAGCGCGTCTGAGATTAGCCTGATTATAGATCGATAGTGTAAGCGTCGAATAGTGCATGAAACGGTGACAAGGTGTCAATGGATCGGACAGTACTCCGATTGGATGGCAATCCGATCGGGTGGCCGGTCGATCGGGTGACAATCCGTTCAGATGGTCATCCGATCGGGTGACCACTCGATTGGATTGCTACCTCGTTGGGAAAGATGTGTTTGTGTATGATGGTTTGCCTTTTGAAGTTTTCGTTGTAGCATTTTGAAAACAGAGAGGTATCTCTACCTTTCAAGTCGGTCGATCGAGCTGTCGGTCGATCGGGTGACAACCCGATCGGGTGGCTGTTCGATCGGACGGTGATCTGATTGGCAAGACACTTTGGTTGCTGAAGAGTTCACAGCAGGCTGGTCACTCGATCGGGTGGCAATCCGATCAGGTGACAATCCGTTGGTATTGATGTGTGATGAGGATTTGTAAAACGTTTAAGTGTTGTGGATCCAAAAGTCAGCCGATCGGATGGTCGTTCGATCGGACGGCAATCTGATCGGACGACGATTCCGTTCGTTGTTCAGATCCTTGAATGTTTGAAAATTGTTAAAGTCTTGATACCAAGTGCAATCCGATCAGATTGCGGGTCGATCGGGTGGCAGTCCGATAGGACGGCAATCCGTCCCGCAGCCTGATCGTTTCACAACTTTTTTATTTTGTTAAGTTTCTACGATTTGATCAAGACGGTATGACTACGAGCTAAACAATGGAAACTCCACCGAGTCCAAGTCATTGGATCGGATGGGAATCACCCCGTCCGATCAGTTAACTGTTCTTGACGGTTGTTCGTGTTCAACACGATAAGCCGGTCATCTCATTGATAGGAACCAGTTCTCAAACCGACACTTCACTAGAGACAGAGTAGAAGGTCTGTACGAGCTCTGTTGCTACCGGTTTTGAGTGAAAAGTTAAGAAAGTTGAAGAAAAGTTTAGAAAACTTAGATTCGGCTTAGATTTGGGTGAGATTAGTGTTTATACACCGTGGAATCTATCAGATCTGGACTGTTCTTGATGAGATGAGGTCACACTTCATTGTTCCTAAGAACTCCATGATGACATCACCTTAGAACTGCTCAAATCCAAAGATTTCACGGTTAAAAGTTAAGATTCGAAAGAGAAAATGATGGAGAAGTGCGTGTAGATCATAGAAGTACAAGATTTAGGTCGAAAACTTACAAGAATCGCGGGGAATCGAGAGGAAAAGCCCCAAAAGCGTGCTGGTCGAGTGAGAGCTGTCACATCACTGTTCAAGTGATGTGACAAGTGCTATTTATAGGCGAAGTGGGATGAAGGGGAGAAGTGCAACGGATCATATGGTTGTCCGATCGGGTGGCCACTCGATCGATCAGTCACTCGATCGGTGGTCTCCGGCGTGTTGCGTTTCGATGTTTCGTTTTGTTCGTTAAGCGTCACGATTGTTTGGTCACACATTTTCATACCCATACTCATATATTTATTATAATTAGTCACATTGGGTCGTATAAATATCCATATTTCAAAGTTGCGATACAATAACCGAGTTTCGTTTCGAATATGCATTCTCTGCGACGCATCACGGCTATTGAGGATGGTAGATTAGGTACTCACTCAACATCATTGGGAGCGTTAGTGTGTGTGATGCGATGTGCTATAGCGATAATGTATGCGCAATATGCGAAAATACTGCGAAATAGCGATGTATGTGATATAGCTACATTATGATCCGAATCTCCGGTGCTAGGCGTAACGAGTATAACGGGTAGTAACAACGCACGAACGTGCGGGTTCTTACAGCACGTCACAGGGTACATGTGGAATATTATGAATATTAAAATAGCGAAAATGGTAGATGCTGTAAAACTACATTTGTTGTTCGTCTAGTCTCCTACACAGATGCGGACTGGGTCGGGTATCCTGACACTCGATGGTCTACTTCGAGGTTTTGTTTCCTTCTTGGAAACAATCTAGTACCTTGGTCATGTAAACGCTAGCATGTTGTCTCTTGATCCACTCTTCCGGTGTTGAAGTCTAACGCCCCAAAACCCGACGGTTAAATTACAAGCATGTTTTATTTTACACAATGTGATATAGGGTAACTAAGTTAGTTAACTTAGTTATATATGCCAATTAATTAGTAAGGAATGGAATTTTGTGACTAACAAATAACAAACAAAACTTCAAGGGTAAAAAGAGGGCAAGTTGAAAAGTGTTTTAATTAAAACATAAAAAGAAAAGGGAAACCCCATTTGGGGCAGATCTATATGTCGACACACAACTATGTGTGTGTTCTTGTGTGAACCAAAGGAAGAAGAAGGATAGGAGAAATCTAAAATTTGCATGGATAATCTATGAATTTAGGGGTGTTCATCACCTCCTAAGCATCAAGTAAGTATCTAATTCACCCCTTAAACCTTCTTGATTAGAGTACTTGGTGGGTTTTGACGAATCAACCCCAATTGGGTAAATTGGGGATGTTAGATGGTTGGATTTGTGTATGCATGCACTAATTTAGTGTCAATTATGATTTAATCATCTAAATTAGGAGTTTTAATGGAATAACCCATGTTCAAGAACTTGGGGTTTTGATGGTTTATGGTTTAATATGAATGAGTTGGATGAACTAGAGATTTTGTTATGTTGATGTCTATGTGTGAATGGTACTTGTTGATTAGTAAGAAGATTTGATGAGTTATGTATGAACTTGGAAGATCGTGCATAAAATAGTTATACATTGTTCATTAAATGGTGTACGCACACCAAGTGTTTGATGAAATGCTTAGTATAAGCTAGTATGTGAAATTATATGCTATACAATGGATGAACATGTGTAGAGTTTGATAATGACATGATTGATGATAATTAGACATGAGAAGATGTATTGTAGAAGGATTTCATAAGAATGTGTAGTTGATGGTATGATTGGGTAGAATTATGCATTAGAACTTGTACTCTATGCTTGAATGATGAGGTGCACAATAAGTGTTGGTCCAATTGCCTATTGGTAATTTAGAAATGAGTGTGCACTAAGTATATAACATATGAACTTGCTAGTAAATAATGATGTTGTGATTATGTTAAATAGACTAACCTTGAATGTGGTTGTCAAATGTGAGATAATGAAAGCATTAGCATGTGAAAGTATGTGTTTGTGAATGTGTATGTGTAGAGTTTGATAATGACATGATTGATGATAATTAGACATGAGAAGATGTATTGTAGAAGGATTTCGTAAGAAGGTGTAGTTGATGGTATGATTGGGTAGAATTATGCATTAGAACTGGTACTCTATGCTTGAATGATGAGGTGCACAACATGTGTTGGACCAATTGCCTATTGCTAATTTATAAATGAATGTGCACTAAGTATATAACATATGAACTTGCTAGTAAATAATGATGTTGTGATTATGTTAAATAGACTAACCTTGAATGTGGTTGTCAAATGTGAGATAAAGAAAGCATTAGCATGTGAAAGTATACGTTTGTGAATGTGTATGTGTATATAATTTGGTGATCATGTGGTTGTAAGCATATTACATCATGAGTTTGAAATGTATATAATGTCATTAGTATAGGCTAATATGATAACACGAATATACGAGGTTAAGTAGAAAGTTCATATGATAAACCGTTGACTTCTGAAAGTCAACTATGCATAAGTAGCAAGGTTAGGCTTTTGTCACACTTGCAATGTTATAGAATGTCAAATGGTACGTGTTATATAGATATGTGTTATATGTGATGACGTGATGAATTATATGAGTTGAAAATATATTATTGTGGGAATATGCCTTATGATTGTTAGAATTGACTAATGAAAGTCAAATGTGAGATATGCATTTGATATGATCGTTAATATGTACAATCATGAATGCTAACAAGAATGTGATTGCGATGACATGAAAGTATAGGGATCATGTCGAGATGGAATCAAGCTCAAAAGGCTAACGGGCCAAGATGAGGCAAGGAAGCCGATACGAACACGAACACCTAAGGTAAGCGATTTCCGGAATCACTTCTTATTTATAAATGAATTTAAGGTGGTAAGTCGTTGGTGGTCATCTATGTTTGGAATTACACGGTAGAAGCGAACGGGTCAAAATGTATAAAGAAACATAGCGTGATGCGGTAGATGGTTTGATCTTGGGGTTAAGTAGTAAAAGGATATGGGGGCTTGAATTATGGTCATGTTACGTCTTGGAAGCATAAAAATGTGGAAGAAGGAAGTTCGGATATCTAACGGTTGACTTGTGAAAATTAAAAAAAGAAGAAGGTTTAGAGTGAAAGAACCCGTCGTAAGCTACGGAAGATCAGGCGTAGCTTATGGCCAAACAAACAAGGGGAAACAGCAGCAATCTGCCGTAATCTACGACCAATGTTCACTCAACAGTTGAAATGTTCACTCAACAGTTGGAACGTTCACTCATTAGCAAGAATGTTCACTCAATAGTTTGAACGTTCACTCGTCAGCAAGAATGTTCACTCAACAGTTGGAACGTTCACTCGTCAGCGAGAATGTTCACTCAACAGTTTGAACGTTCACTCGTCAGCAATAATGTTCACTCAACAGTTGGAACGTTCACTCATTAGCAAGAATGTTCACTCAACAGTTTGAACGTTCACTCGTCAGCAAGAATGTTCACTCAACAGTTGGAACGTTCACTCATTAGCAAGAATGTTCACTCAACAGTTGGAATGTTCACTGGTCAGCAAGAATGTTCACTCAACAGTTGGAACGTTCACTCATTAGCAAGAATGTTCACTCAACAGTTGGAACGTTCACTCATTAGCAAGAATGTTCACTCAACAGTTGGAACATTCACTCGTCAGCAAGAATGTTCACTCAATAGTTGGAACATTCACTCGTCAGCAAGAATATTCACTCAATAGTTGGAACATTCACTCGTCAGCAAGAATGTTCACTCAAAAATTGAAACGTTCATTCATCAGCAAAAATGTTCACTCATGAGCAAGAATGTTTACTCAAAGTATGTGTGGGAAAGAAATAAGCTTGGAGATATGTATGTGTATAGATCTACCTACATGTTAGTGACGGAATCCATAGATAAGCTTGATGAGAAATGAACATGCACGTAAGTTTGTACGTAATAGACTTATTTATATGGATGTTTGTGACTAGGATATGTTAGTAAAAATTATATGGGAATGTAAGTGGTATGTAAAAGCTTGTATGCATGTATGTGTGTGTGTATAAATATATGTATGAGTGTGTATGCACGAAGTGGGATTGATTGTACACGAAAGAATAGGGCTTGTATACATGTATGCATGGCTACAATACGTTTGAGTATTAACGTTACTAATTAAGTGCTTTGAGAATGAAATGAAATGCAGGTTTACTATTGTTGTCCTTATGAAGATTTAATGATTGGGATGCTAGATTGTACTTGGAATGATAATCGAAATGATTAGCATGAGTAGAAAGAAAGTGGCATGGTCATTTAATTATGTATGTTTAGATTATGAATGACGCCACCAAATATTAATGATGCGCATGTATGTGGCGATTGCAGGTTGCACGAACTTAACATCATTATGATGTCTAAGAGATTGAAGATCGAGTCAAAGAGCAAGGATTGTACGGGAAGAGCAGTCACATGACTTGTATTTATATATTACATTTGATGCGTTAATTAAGAATGAAGGTTGTAAATCTTTTCAAGAAAGTGTTTGACATTTTAGAAATGAACCTCCAAGTATGTAATATAGATAAGAAAGAAGGAATTTTTGAGTCGGTATTTTCCGCTTCGTCTCCTTTGGTTAAAACGTGTTAGGGTGTTACAAGTTGGTATCAGAGCCCTGGTTTGAGAGAATCAAGTACGAGGAAGTAAGTAATTGAACTCAAACCCGTGTGCTCTTGTGATAAGGAAACCGTACAATCCATGACTCGATCAAGATCCAAATGTAGAACTGAATGTAAGGATGTTCTTATGTGTTCATATAAAGAAGCTAACTTTATTGTATATGCAAGGTAAGCTTAAGTGTATGAGGAGGATGATCCGAGGATGTGGTCTAGGATGAATACCAAAGCATGTAATTAGACAGATAGACTCCAGGTACACAATATTAATATATATAGGTACCAGTGTTAAAAGAAAAAGGAAAAATCTCCTTGGGGAGGGTAAATATTAAACGAAAGACAATGATATTGTCTTGGTAAGGTTTTAAAGATGTTGCACAAACTGAAACCCACTTCTTCGGACATAAGGTGATGATTATATGAAGGCACGAAACTAGTACGTGGATTGTATGCCTGGCCAGTACGCAAGAAGCATATGAAATTCGTGAGACCATGATAATTATCGCAGGTATGTCCTCTAGAATTGGGTAGTAGGTGGATGTGTAGGTGAAAGAAATAGTAAAACTTTCAAGAGAATGAAAGTACTTTATAAGAATGAATGGTAAGAATGAAAATGTTCGGATCTGTAAGTAAAGTACGGATTAAACAAGTAAGAATGAATGGCAATAATGAAAATGTTTGAATTTGTAAGTAAGTACGAATTAAACAAGTAAGAATGAAAGGAGGGAATGAAATGTATGGATGAAAAAAATAAACCCGTAGGTGAGTACGGATTAAACATGTATGAACACGCCTGGGTTTAATTGTAGCCAAATAATAAAAACGTGAATAAGAATATACGTACGGGTTGAGTTTCTGAAAAGTCAAAAGAAGATGATATAGTTAGTTAGAAAGCAAGTAATAGTAAAATAACATGAAAGGTTCGATATGCTAACTGAACAAAACCGTTGAAAGTTGATGTCGTAATAAATATATATATGCATTGTGTGAAAGAATTATTGAATAAAGCTACGAAATACACATATTGGAAATTAATTCATGAGAGAGTTAGGATAAATGGCGGTTAAGACCCGGAAGAATGGCTCAAGTATAGACGAGAATGAAAGGTTTTTTTTTTCAAGAAACGCTAAAACAATGAAAGGATGTTTTTGTAAGCATGTTTGATCTGGAGGTAAGTACAACACATACTCCAAAATAGGTAAACAGAAAATAATAAGTGGTAGTTTGACCTAGAAAAGCCAAACTGCAGAAGTTGGAAAATAATTATTTTCAAATTGTGAGAGTACTACATAAGCAATGAAATGTATAATGTAGTATGCCAAGTGATGGAGAGTGTGGAACCCGTGTGTTAACGTGCTTATTTTACGTGTCTTATTGTGTTTTAAGCAACTACGTGCTTTGAATGTGTTAACTACGAGCGTTTGTGGTGTTACAGGTTAATCGGGTTAAATCAGCAAAGTTAGAGTGTTTGGTGATGAAGCGGAACTACCAAAGATATTAGTTGAGACACGCTATATTATTCGGGAGCAGTTACGAGTCAAATATAACTTGAATGCTTGAATGCAAGAGAATTACGAAACAATGAAGATCAGGGGATGTTTGTTATTATTTGAAAGCTGACATGCTTGTAAAAGTGGAGTCACAAAATATGGCGTAAGCTATGGTTTTATGACCGTATCCTACGGTCTACATATGCTGAATGGAAAGAAAACAGAAAGTCTAAATCGTAGCCTACGGCTACTTAACTTAACTTACGGTTGGAATTAGCATGTAGCGCATATGTTTTGATGTTGGAGGGGACTTTTTGGCCGACAACACATGTGTGTTGGGAGATCTATCATCATCAATAATAGTCAACAGCCTTAACATTATTCTTGATTGAAGGAACACGTGAAGCATTAGAGGTTTTTTTCAAACATCAAATCATCATTAAAACGTGAAAGAGAGCAGCCACAATACACTTTGTTTATCATCACCTTCTAATTGGGCCGACTTGGGCTTTTGGCGGCATACACACATCAAGAAAAGAGGTGACTTGGTGGGAGGTTGTTTTGGTTTTCACAAACATCACATCAACAACATACATCACGTGACTTAGGGGGTTTTTGGTCAACATATATCATCAATATTATGGAACATATATTAACGGCAACATAGGTGAATAGATTGGCAGCTATATTCACGAAATCAAAAGTCAAGGAAAAACATCACCATACATCATCATTCTCACATGGGCCGACATCATCATTGGCTTTAACATCAATTCATGTGGGCCGACTTTTTGAGATAGTTGGCGGCTGGGCAGATCTTTGGGAAGGATTAATTCACAAAAAAAGGAGGTTCGTGAGATAACCTCGACTGCAACAGTGGGGATCACATCATCATTACGACCGACACATTTAAGGAGATTCAAGATGCTTTCAACCGCGTATCCGGCCTTTGAAGATCAACCAACCATCATGAGCGGCTACATCTCTTGTGGACACTTCGGGTGAATGATTTTTGTGAGTCACTTTTAATTCTAGTTTCTGTTTGTATTGAGATTTGGATTTGTAGTCGGGTGACAGTCGACTATTTACATGATTATATTATTTGTGTGACAGACAAATCCTGAGTGACATTCAGAGTTATAATTATGTTTTGAATCCAACTATGCTTTTGTTGATTGAATGATTTCTATGTATGTTTGTTTTAATATTTATCTGATCAATTAATATTAAGATTTTGAACTGCATAGGTAATTGGTAGATGTGACAGATTTACTATTCAATCAATAGCATCCAATAAAATCAGAACTAGGTTATTAGTAATTACAGAATCTGAATCCCGGAGTGATCACGTTTTCTCATCATTGTTTATTACAACTCAATCTTTTTCTTAATTGCAACTTGTTTCATGTGTTTTTAATTCCATATCAGTTTTATAATCAGTTAGTTTAGTAAAATTTACAAATAAATAATAATTAGCATTAACCACAGACTCCTCTGGATTCGATACCCTGCTTTCCCTAGCTACCTAGGTTAATTAGGTTTTTGCATGTCACTAACGACAGACATCAAAATGGCGCCGCTGCCGGGGAGTCGTGCGCTTAGTGCTAGTCTAGTTTAGTTTAGTTTAGTTGTTTTCTATCATTTTACATAAAAACTCCAAAATCCAAAAAGTATTTGCCTTTTCTAGTTAGTTTGTTTTTTTTCTTTCACTTTTGTCTTTGTTTTCTTTTTGTTCGGTACTGCTTTTCATTTGCTACTTGTGCAGGAAATATGAGCTCGCAATATAAAGAATATGTTACATGCACAAGGTGTGGGTACCGAGGACATTGGGCACTCATATGCCCAATGTTTGAGAGTAAGGCTGAATTAGATGAGTGGATATGGTCCCAACGCATGCAAAGACAAGAAGATGAGGGTTACCATGGTTATTCTTACCAAGATAGATATCAAGAAGAGACCGACGATATGGACTACCATCATGATCCAAATTGGGAGTACAGTGGTTATGAGATGGATGATGGTCACCGGTACAAGCCAGATTGGGGTTGTAATGGAAAATCAGAATATTCTGAGGACTCTGGTTATGGAGGTAATGGTCATTTTAATGAATATGACTCATCAAGTCACGCCAAAGACATCCCTGATATATATCAGATTTATGAAGATGTAGTCAAGCTAGGTGAATTCATAAATACACTATGCAATGAGCGGGTTAAAAGAGAGTCCGAGAGGTTAGGAAGCAACAATCAAGTGGACTCACAATCTCAAATATCTGAGTCAATCGCGGATTCCCAAGATGAGGTTTGTATTGAAGAACCAGATGTAGAGGCAGTGACTCCTGTACGGGTAATAGTTGATGATAATGATTCACCCGTCCGTTTAAATATGACCATTGGTGCAATCCGTTTGGTTGCAAGTGTTGAAGATGAAGAGGAGAATGTGCCTGTGATCCCAGTCCAGTTGGGTGAGTTCAAGACTGAGAGGGCATTGGTGGATCATGGGGCAAGCATAAGCATATTGGCGGGTCGAGTGTTTGATGAATATGATTTTGGTGAGCTTGAAAAGGTGGACACCACGGTTGTGCTTGCAGACGGGTCAAGGAAACCATCTAGGGGGATGTTGAGAGGAATTGCTGTAAGAGTAGGGGATTGTTATTACCCCGAAGATTTCCTAGTTGTGGACCACACGCCGTCCAATGTTGAAGGACAACCGCCGGTTATCTTAGGCCGACCATTCTTGAAAACCGCGAAGGCTACCATTGATTGCAATGCTAATACTGTGAGTATGGTCTTCGGGTCACGTAAGTTTTCCTTAAACTTTATGTCTCACACTTATGCTTATTCTCCAACATGTGACGATGTCCCGAAAGAGAGTGTTGCTGTGATTGACAGATCTAGAGGTGAAAAGGAGGTGAAAGTTAAAGTGGCTAAATCACCGTGGTGGCTCAAGATGAGAAATAAAAAGCGTTCAGTCAAGTTAGAAACCGAATCCAAGAAGAGACCACTTGAGGTGAATATGGGTGAGTTCTCACAGTTGAAGGAAAAGAAGAAGCCCACAAGGAAAATTAAGGGTGAATTCTCACAGTCACTAGATTTCGATAACCCGGATCATTTGGATGCCATATGGAGTGATGGATGGCAGTGGGATACTAACCATTCACCAGCACAAGTGTTCTTTGCACGAGAGATGCCGTTTGAACCACCTTGAGCATATCGGGTACGGTCTGGCTGAAGACCTTTAAACTTAGCGCTCTCGGGAGGCAGCCCGAGGATGTAGAGTTTGTACTTTGTTTTGGTTTCGTTTGGTGTGTTTGTGTTTTGACAGGTGCCTACGTTCCATCTTCACGGATGCAATGAATCAAGTGTGGGGATGTTTGGCAACATCCCCGGTGAGATCTCAAAGAATCTATGAGGGGCGTATGTTCCGGTTAGATCGCAGCAGCTACACCAGTACAAACACTCACTTGTTTTCTGATCAGGTGAATGTGTTTATCTATCCTGTGTTTTATTTGTTTTCGTGTATTTGGTGGTGTGAATTTTTGTGTTGGGGGTGGTTTCTTTGTGTTGAGTCATCTAGTTATTAGCCGTTCATGGTTTGCGGGTGGTATTTCTCGAGTTTAGATTATAAATTGCACCATACATTGGGGACAATGTATCCTAAGTGTGGGGATGCGGTAACTCGAGAGAGGGTTGGTAAGATTGTTGATCTTAAAAGCTTGATGGGTTGAAATTGTGCTAAAAATTGAAAATTTTTGTTTCTCAAGTATGCTTGAAATTCATGAAAACCAACATTTTCAATTGCTAGTGGGTTCCTTGCTGATATTAAACTAAATTAGATCCCTAGTCATGGTTGTCCCTTTAAGTTTCATGAGAGTATTTCTGACAGGTTTAAAAAAAAAACTAGTGAGAAGAGATGCCTAACTAGAGGTAACATGCTTTAGGAATTACACATGCTACGTGTCGGTAACCCTTATTCCTTTTGTTCGGTGAGATATTTGAACCTACTTAGATTGATAGTTGAATTGCTATAAATGTTCATTTGCTGAGAGTAGGCCGTATGTTGCTTTGTGTTAGAACTTGTGTGGTTTGATACCTGCCGAGACTGTGGTTTAGCGTATGCACATAGATGATAAAGGCATTAGGATCCCTTCATTGTGTTATGTGTGATTGTTTATCCATCTTACCTTAGTAAACCATGTTGAGCCTTATACCTTTCATTTGTTACACCTCGTTTGACGCATTGATTATCAACCATGAATGACAATTATGTGTTAGATATTTGTTGAAAAAGAAAAGAAAGAAAAAACGAAATGAAAAAAAAAGAGAAAAGAAAGAAAAAGAAAAAAAATAAAAGTATTATGTTAGTGTTATATAAATGGGTCGAGAATAACCCATGTGTTAGTAGTATTGTGAATAAGTTGTCATGGTTTGGTATATTTGTTTGTGTTAGCCAAATAAAAATACAAAAATCCAAAAATACTTCCTTACCTTTACCCTTTAACCCAAAACCCAAAAGTCCTTTTGATATGTGTTACGTTATTTGATACAGTGGAGGTGTGATTCCTATACAAGCTTATGATTACAAGGTAGCATATTTGGTTTTGAGTGAAATATATACTAGCACATTACACGCTAGTCTTGATAAAACCGAGAGGAGTGATTATTGTGAGGGGCGTGTTGCATGTGTGTAGTATCATAAGCATGTTAGTTTTAGTTAGGCAAGTCTTATGTTGTTTTAAATGCGTATCAATTATCTGTCAGATTGTCAACCTCGATTGTGTCAGTCTATGGGACGGGTATGACTTGGGACCTTAAATTGTTGATTCGGTAAGGGATTTAATGGTGATTTGTTAATAAGGTGAGTATTGTTTGTGATGGTTGCTTGAGGACAATCAATGCTAAGTGTGGGGATGTGATGGAGAGTGTGGAACCCGTGTGTTAACGTGCTTATTTTACGTGTCTTATTGTGTTTTAAGCAACTACGTGCTTTGAATGTGTTAACTACGAGCGTTTGTGGTGTTACAGGTTAATCGGGTTAAATCAGCAAAGTTAGAGTGTTTGGTGATGAAGCGGAACTACCAAAGATATTAGTTGAGACACGCTATATTATTCGGGAGCAGTTACGAGTCAAATATAACTTGAATGCTTGAATGCAAGATAATTACGAAACAATGAAGATCAGGGGATGTTTGTTATTATTTGAAAGTTGATATACTTGTAAAAGTGGAGTCACAAAATATGGCGTAAGCTATGGTTTTATGACCGTATCCTACGGTCTACATATGCTGAATGGAAAGAAAACAGAAAGTCTAAATCGTAGCCTACGGCTACTTAACTTAACTTACGGTTGGAATTAGCATGTAGCGCATATGTTTTGATGTTGGAGGGGACTTTTTGGCCGACAACACATGTGTGTTGGGAGATCTATCATCATCAATAATAGTCAACAGCCTTAACATTATTCTTGATTGAAGGAACACGTGAAGCATTAGAGGTTTTTTTCAAACATCAAATCATCATTAAAACGTGAAAGAGAGCAGCCACAATACACTTTGTTTATCATCACCTTCTAATTGGGTCGACTTGGGCTTTTGGCGGCATACACACATCAAGAAAAGAGGTGACTTGGTGGGAGGTTGTTTTGGTTTTCACAAACATCACATCAACAACATACATCACGTGACTTAGGGGGTTTTTGGTCAACATATATCATCAATATTATGGAACATATATTAGCGGCAACATAGGTGAATAGATTGGCAGCTATATTCACGAAATCAAAAGTCAAGGAAAAACATCACTGATGCGTGTGAAGTGTTATATATATTAGGTGTATATTTTAAACCCCTTTAACACTTATTTTTAGCCAAGTTTTAAATTTATAAAACACGATATTTTACTAACACTAAACACACATATGGGCAAGTGCACCCATCGTGAGCGTAGTATAGCGTTGGTAAGATACCGAGGTCGTCCAAGGACACAAGAGCTTTTAGTACCGGTTTATCATCAACGTCTAATCAAAATAAAAATTTTAGAAAAATGTTTTAAACTAAGAAAAATAAAAACTAACTAAAATGCTGAAAATAAAATAAAAAGAAAAACAGATAGACAAGATGAATCACTTGGTTCCGACTCGTATCTAGTATAACCTTTGATTATTTCCGCACTTTTGCACATAATTAAGAGATTATCTTAGTTATTGTAGTAGGCCCCTCTTTTGAAGGTGACGTTACCCTCACCCCAGTAGTTTGAGTCAGCAAGGATACAATCCTAAAAGGGTGGATTATTGGAAGATTATGAATTAAGTTATTAATGCAGTATTATGGTAGGCCCCGCTTTTGGCGGTGACGTTACCCTCGGCTAAGTAGTCTGAGTCAGCAGGGATACAGTCCTAAATAGCCGGGTTATAGTATTAATAGTAGTTAACTTATGAGGGGATCAAAGAGTTTGGACCCCCGCCATCCAATACCGTGAAGCATTGAAGGAGGTCCTACTAAATTTGACCCAGGTCCATTGCAGGACCTTTAAACGCTGAACAATGGCAAGACCTTTACCAAACCGTTCCCTTAACCCCCGACCAGGTAGCCAACATACCTCCATATAGACCGTGGAGATATGAATGGTGAAAATCTTTTATTTTATATAGACAGTAAAATAATGCCAAGACACCACGGACAAACGATAAGGAAAGATCACCTTCAACATAAGTAACTAGTTATTAAAGTCATTAATACAAAACCAAATAAAAAGTGCAAAAGATTAGAAATAAAAAGTATTATACTAAACACTTTGTCTTCACCAAGTGATGTAAGAGACTTAGGCAAACATGGCCTTGATTGTCAAGAACTCTTACGATCAATCTTGGATCCCGAGACGACTCACACACTCTACGATGGACAATGGATGATGGTGGCGGATGATGGTGTTGTGATGGCGGTGGGTGGTGGATGAAGTGTGAGAAAGGTGGTGTGCCAAGGGATGAGTTGAAATGAAACCAAGCACTCCTATTTATAGGCTGAACAGAGGGCTGGGCACGCCCCCGTGTCCGCTGGACACGGCCCCGTGCCTGTCTGACACTCTCTCTCCTCATTAATTGTAATTCGCAATTACAATTAATGCGCCTGCTGTACTTTCGCCACGCCCCCGTGTTCACTGGGCACGGCCCCGTGGTGGGCAATAGAAGCTTCTATAGGTTTGTCTTTTCTGCTGCTTCTTGGGCACGGCCCCGTGCTGGCTGAGCACGGGGCGTGTTCAGTCTTCTGCCTTCTCTATTTTGCTTTGGAAGATGCCGTTGAGGGGTCGGACAATCCACTTATGTTCCTTTTCTTGTATTTATGTTGGATTTAGCTGTCTTTTTGCTTCTTTTGTGTTTTTGAGCTCATTTAATCCTGAAAATACAAAAGGAAGACAAAAACCCTCTTTTTCCAATATTAGTACTTAAAAAGGGTTAGTTTTATGCCTCATTTGATGTAATTTATATGTTGCATTTTACACACATCAAATACCCCCACACTTGAACTTTTGCTTGTCCTCAAGCAAAACTCTTTAATATGTGGCTTACATTCCCAAATGGAATGGGTAGAAGAGAAGGTTTTTGGCTTGTCGTAGAGTGTTGGGAATCCAAGATCTTTTTGGGTTTTATTTTTATCTATTTACAATCCTATTCGTAATGATTTATTTAGAATGTTTCATAGGAGAAATTACTTATTTGAGCACAACATGCCTTTTTAAAATTCCATTTATATACAAGTTCACATACCTCACGGGAGAAATCACTCACACTCGGCCGAATGTGTATTTTTAGTGAATCACTCGAGTGCGGCATGGAACTTATTCCTACCATAAGCTTGCCAAGCAATCAATCCTCCTCCTTTTTAACTTTTATACCTTTGTAAATATCAAGAGAACTTTGTGGGTTAAGGGTTAGGCTTGGGTTAAAGGTAGGTGGTTGGGATAGTGGCTAGTGGTTAGTAGAAAAAGGGTGAAAAGCGTAACAAGTGTTGGTTTTCGTAAGACTTTCTATATATATATATATATATATATTTTTTTGTAACTTTTTATTTTGATGAAGCTTTTATTCAAACAAAGTTATTTTTGATGAACTTGTTTGTTTATTTTCTTTTTGCTTCATCATCAACACATTTTTTTTGAACGATCATACGAAAAAAAACCGAACTTGTTACTAAAACAAAGGGTTAAAAATAAAAAGGTTTTGGTGGGTAAAAGGGTTTTTGGTTTGGGTGATGAAATGAAAAGGTTTAGGCTCAAAGGGGCTAACTAGGGGGATTTTTGGGTAGGTGGTAAAAGAAAAAGAAAAATAATGGTGTAGAAATAAAAAGGGTTAGTCCTAATGCCTCCATCATTTACTTACTCGGGTTTAAGTTGATAAGGACCGGGAATGTATCGTCATGGCAAGTTCTAGAGTTGTAAGAACCAAGCGGCTATTCACACAAGAAACGAAAAATGAGCATTTAGTCTAAAGATGTAAATTTGTATTGCTCAACAAAGGCTCAAAACTCACTTTTGTGGGAATGAGTTTTTATGTGATCAAGTATATATAATCAAATTTTAACTAAGTTTGCCATGCCTTTTCATAATTTTCTTATGTTGGTTCTTTTTATCACTACGCTATTGGTTGTAAATTTGTAAAAATATAACCTTTTTGAGAACTTGAATTTCCCGAGTTAAACCTAGACAAGAAAAAAAATGAAATTTTTGAAAAAAAATTGGGGTGATTAGCGGTTCCAATAGAGTTTTGTGTAAGGCTTGTATTTAGGACTTTGCAAAATTCAAGGTTTTAGCATCCCCCCCCCCCACACTTAAATTACACATTGTCCTCAATGTGTCCCAAAAATAATTTTTTAGGTTGATTAGATGTGTAAAATGGTGTTTAAAAAGCAAAAAATTTGTGTTACTGGGCGCTGAACACGGCCCCGTGTTGTCCGGGCACGGCCCCGTGTTCAAGTGCCAGTAACAAAATTGAAACAAGAGAAGCAGAAGTCTGGACACGGGGGCGTGTCGGGTGAACACGGCCCGTGTCCAGTTACCTGAACTGGGCGTTTTTCTGCAGGGGGTTCAGCACGGGGCCGTGTTGGTTGGACACGGCCCGTGTTGAACCTTCTGTAATGGAGAGAACTATCGGGTTGCCTTGTTCTTGTGCATGGGGTCATTTTTCTCGTTTCCCTTTTCATCCCTTACCACCATGAGTGTGTTTATTTATTAAAAATCATCCAAACTTTAAAAACCATCATTTCATTGCAATCATAGAGAGACCTTACATAGTCCTAAATTAAGATTAAACTAGATAAAACAAAGAAATAATAAACCATGGAGTTCTAGCCTCTACTTTATTTTAATTAGCAAAATTTCCAAGAAGTAACTAATCTTGGTTAGACAAGGCCTTTTTGAACTCCTTCTTCCGGGTGCGGTTCTCCTCATATGTCGGCGAGCCATTCTTCCACCTCCCTTGGAAGGAGAAAAGAAGGCTCATTGGCATCAGTTTTAGGAGTTTCGATTTCCACCGGGATCTCTTGTTGGTGTTCCACGGGAGGTTCCGCCGGAAAGTCTTCCCACCCGGTAGGGTTGTTAATTCCGAGTGCCAGGTTCCAATCCTGTTGAGGGAGGACTGGTTCCATCGGGGGTGCTACAAGAATATTTAACCTCTGGTGCAAGAGGTTAATTTCTTGGAAGCTGCTTTCAAGTCCCATCGTAAGATCGTTAATACGGTCGATTAGGACCTCCTCTACTGATGTCATTTCGTCGAGAGCCTCCCTTAATGCTATCACATAGTGCACAAGTGTAGCTTCAATGGAGGGTCTCCTTCCTCTTCGGCTGTTTGACGAGTGCACAGAAGATGTTTCGCTGTTTTCACTCGACATCCTACGAAAAATAAACTGAAAATAGTTTATTTAATGAAAAAGTGACCGGACACGGCCCCGTGTTCATCTTTCTGCAGAATTTTGGAGCAAGGAAACTTGGATTTTTAAGTTATTTTCTGAACTTGTGGGGTCTTTTTAGTCACTAATAACTTAAAACAATGTTACATAACATGTTTTTACCAAGATTCCTTGAACAAAACTCATTAATCCTTACCACAAAGTTAGAAGAATTCAAACTTTTAATGGTAGTTCTTGGAGAAAGATGGAGAAGAAGGAAATGGCTAAAAGACGAAAGGACAAGATGGGTTGTTGGAACCTTCTTTTAGACTTACCTAGGATAGTTGAGAGAAGATTCCTTCAAATCTCTGTCCCAAGTTGGTCCAAATGTGCAGGATTCTTGGCTGCATTTATAGAAAACGACAGCATCCTGGACACGGCCCCGTGTCCATTGGACACGACCCCGTGTGCAGGTAGAGTTCTGACACAGTTTGTCCGTATTCTGACGTACTGATCAGAAGGGAATCTTTTGATGGACACGGGGGCGTGTTGGCTGGACACGGCCCCGTGTCGAGGGACTGTTTTATGAAGTTGACTAGTTTTTTAAGGAACTCACTAGTATCGGGTGGCTCCTGATTGGTTGGAACAACCCCAAAGTGCCTAAGATACCTTAATTGTCCTAGACTAAGGCGAGAACGCAAGAGGTTGTCGGTGAGGGTAATTCCTATTTTTATTCTAGGTGGACAAGTCCAACCCTTTCCTGGGCTCTCGTTAAAGAAGGTGTATGCCGAATCGCTCAGGTCTATGTATGCACCGAACGAAGTCGATGGAGAGTCCTTCACGGCACAATCGACACAGGGACGACTATCGTCCACGTCTTTGCTAGGTACGAAGGTATTTTCGGGAGCAATGAGGTTGTCGGAATGCGGTTCCAGCATTTCGTTATGGTCATCGTCTTGGGGTGGATTAATAAAATCCTTCCTAAGCTCTTTTAACCAATTCAGAATTAGCTCTTCTAGTTGAAATAACTCGTCAAGGAGCATTTCCCCTAGAATATCTGGCTGGGCGCATTCGAGGGAGAAATAGTGCTTATTTTTACTTTCGCCCCTCTTAAGGTTATAAGAAGTCGGTGGGTCCATGTAGTGGGGCCTATAATTTAGAAAGTAGCATTCTACTTCTTTATGTTTGCCACCACATAATTGACACCACGTACCATAAGAGTGCCGAAAGTAAAAACAATTACTATCACTCATGTTTATGTCAGAAATTACCAACCGCCGGGATCTAACGGTTCTGTTTTCAGTAAGTGAATCTTGGGCACGGGGGCGTGTTGGGTGAGCACGGCCCCGTGTTCAGCTTACTGTCTGACGTAAAACAGGATTGCCAGTTCCAATGATTTAGCACGGGGGCGTGTTCAGCGGGCACGGCCCGTGCTGAGCTCTGCAGAAGCTGAAAAACTACGAAAATCCTAAAAAAAATAAAAAAAATTGATTAGGCCGTTGATTCCTAACTTTCTTAAAATCCTTGTGTCCCCGGCAACGGCGCCAAAAACTTGATGCGTGTGAAGTGTTATATATATATTAGGTGTATATTTTAAGCCCCTTTTAACACTTATTTTTAGCCAAGTTTTAAATTTATAAAACACGATATTTTACTAACACTAAACACACATATGGGCAAGTGCACCCATCGTGAGCGTAGTATAGCGTTGGTAAGATACCGAGGTCGTCCAAGGACACAAGAGCTTTTAGTACTGGTTTATCCTCAACGTCTAATCAAAATAAAAATTTTAGAAAAATGTTTTAAACTAAGAAAAATAAAAACTAACTAAAATGCTGAAAATAAAATAAAAAGAAAAACAGATAGACAAGATGAATCACTTGGTTTCGACTCGTATCTAGTATAACCTTTGATTATTTCCGCACTTTTGCACATAATTAAGAGATTATCTTAGTTATTGTAGTAGGCCCCTCTTTTGAAGGTGACGTTACCCTCACCCCAGTAGTTTGAGTCAGCAAGGATACAATCCTCAAAGGGTGGATTATTGGAAGATAATGAATTAAGTTATTAATGCAGTATTATGGTAGGCCCCGCTTTTGGCGGTGACGTTACCCTCGGCTAAGTAGTCTGAGTCAGCAGGGATACAGTCCTAAATAGCCGGGTTATAGTATTAATAGTAGTTAACTTATGAGGGGATCAAAGAGTTTGGACCCCCGCCATCCAATACCGTGAAGCATTGAAGGAGGTCCTACTAAATTTGACCCAGGTCCATTGCAGGACCTCTAAACGCTGAACAATGGCAAGACCTTTACCAAACCGTTCCCTTAACCCCCGACCAGGTAGCCAACATACCTCCATATAGACCGTGGAGATATGAATGGTGAAAATCTTTTAATTTATATAGACAGTAAAATAATGCCAAGACACCACGGACAAACGATAAGGAAAGATCACCTTCAACATAAGTAACTAGTTATTAAAGTCATTAATACAAAACCAAATAAAAAGTGCAAAAGATTAGAAATAAAAAGTATTATACTAGACACTTTGTCTTCACCAAGTGATGTAAGAGACTTAGGCAAACATGGCCTTGATTGTCAAGAACTCTTACGATCAATCTTGGATCCCGAGACGACTCACACACTCTACGATGGACAATGGATGATGGTGGTGGATGATGGTGTTGTGATGGTGGTGGGTGGTGGATGAAGTGTGAGAAAGGTGGTGTGCCAAGGGATGAGTTGAAATGAAACCAAGCACTCCTATTTATAGGCTGAACAGAGGGCTGGGCACGCCCCCGTGTCCGCTGGACACGGCCCCGTGCCTGTCTGACACTCTCTCTCCTCATTAATTGTAATTCGCAATTACAATTAATGCGCCTGCTGTACTTTCGCCACGCCCCCGTGTTCACTGGGCACGGCCCCGTGGTGGGCAATAGAAGCTTCTATAGGTTTGTCTTTTCTGCTGCTTCTTGGGCACGGCCCCGTGCCGGCTGAGCACGGGGCGTGTTCAGTCTTCTGCCTTTTCTATTTTGCTTTGGAAGATGTCATTGAGGGGTCGGGCAATCCACTTATGTTCCTTTTCTTGTATTTATGTTGGATTTAACTGTCTTTTTGCTTCTTTTGTGTTTTTGAGCTCATTTAATCCTGAAAATACAAAAGGAAGACAAAAACACTCTTTTTCCAATATTAGTACTTAAAAAGGGTTAGTTTTATGCCTCATTTGATGTAATTTATATGTTGCATTTTACACACATCAATCACCATACATCATCATTCTCACATGGGCCGACATCATCATGGGCTTTAACATCAATTCATGTGGGCCGACTTTTTTAGATAGTTGGCGGCTGGGCAGATCTTTGGGAGGGATTAATTCACAAAAAAGGAGGTTCGTGAGATAACCTCGACGGCAACAGTGGGGATCACATCATCATTACGACTGACACATTTAAGGAGATTCAAGATGCTTTCAACCGCGTATCCGGCCTTTGAAGATCAACCAACCATCATGAGCGGCTAAATCTCTTGTTGACACTTCGGGTGAATGATTTTTGTGAGTCACTTTTAATTCTAGTTTCTGTTTGTATTGAGATTTGGATTTGTAGTCGGGTGACAGTCGACTATTTACATGATTATATTATTTGTGTGACAGACAAATCCTGAGTGACATTCAGAGTTATAATTATGTTTTGAATCCAACTATGCTTTTGTTGATTGAATGATTTCTATGTATGTTTGTTTTAATATTTATCTGATCAATTAATATTAAGATTTTGAACTGCATAGGTAATTGGTAGATGTGACAGATTTACTATTCAATCAATAGCATCCAATAAAATCAGAACTAGGTTATTAGTAATTACAGAATCTGAATCCCGGAGTGATCACGTTTTCTCATCATTGTTTATTACAACTCAATCTTTTTCTTAATTGCAACTTGTTTCATGTGTTTTTAATTCCATATCAGTTTTATAATCAGTTAGTTTAGTAAAATTTACAAATAAATAATAATTAGCATTAACCACAGACTCCTCTGGATTCGATACCCTGCTTACCCTAGCTACCTAGGTTAATTAGGTTTTTGCATGTCACTAACGACAGACATCACCAAGTAAGTTAATGATTTGTGGAAGAATATAGGTGAATTAACACCGAATAAAATGATAACCGAATGAAAATGATATGCTAAGGAATGGTCATGTATTGACTCGTTATGAACGAGTCAAACGAATGAAAATGATATGTTAAGGAACGGTCATGTATTGACCCGATATGAATGGGTCAAACGAACTAATGTTTTAAAAGAATCTAGAACGGACTAGTATGTAAACAAGATGATTTGGTCAACACCATACTTGACGAAATATGAATGAAATGTGCAAATCATTAATTTTATAGATGAGCGTGGTAGAACTCTTGGTATGATAAAACTAGTAGAGTTGGGAAGGGACGTGCACGAGCGGAAGCTCATCACACGGATGAATGAGATCACTCCGGGGATGGTATGGACTCAAGATGAAAATGGCCGATCCGTTCTGCTGGTCGTGGTATTGTGCCAAAACAACAAGGTTAGTAAATGGTTTAAGATGTGGGTGTTAGATAGAATGTTATGGGTTGAATAACCCCTTACGTACGAACTAATGGTAGCACAAGTGTGACATGAATGAAGCGATGCAAAATATAACATCAAGATGTACATAGTACATATAACTATAGCAAACATAGGATGATGCTCAATTCTCGAGGTACGTACAAAAAAAGTAAGTATGAAATAGCAGTTATGTTGATGTAGCAAGGCCTTAGCTGAATGTTATGATATACGTGTGATCACATTACGACTTCTCGTGTGGCTCTGAAAGAAATAAAGGGGAATATAAACAATGAAATATTGTGGTACGATCGTGATGAGGGCCGGTGTGACTAATGTAAGAACGAAGTATCAAGCATGATTTTTGAGTAACAATAGATGTAAGAAAACTCGTTATGATCATTAAATACATGAAAGTATATTTTGCCTAATCTTGGAAGGTAGGGACAAAACCTTTGATTGAACCATGAATGCATTCTTTCCATAGTATGCATCTTGAATTTATTGAATAAATGGGTCGTTAGTAAAGATGTTTTCTAGAGATTAGCGTTATGCAAGGATACGAAACCTAGAGGATATTTATGGTTTAGTGGAGATGAACAAGGTTTTGGGGACAAAACCTCTTTTAATGGGGGTAGACTTGTAACGCCACAAAACCCGACGGTTAAATTACAAGCATGTTTTATTTTACCCAATGCGATATGGGGTAACTAAGTTAGTTAACTTAGTTATGCATGCCAGTTAATTAGTAAGGAATGGAATTTTGTGACTAACAAATAACAAACAAAACTTCAAGGGCAAAAAAAAAGGGCAAGTTGAAAAGTGTTTTAATTAAAACATAAAAAAAAGAGAAACCCCATTTGGGGTAGATCTATATGTCAACACACACACATAGTGTGTGTGTGTGTGTTCTTGTGTGAACCAAAGGAAGAAGAAGGAGAGGAGAAATCTGAAATTTGCATGGATAATCTATGAATTTAGGGGTGTTCATCACGTCCTAAGCATCAAGTAAGTATCTAATTCACCCCTTAAACCTTCTTGATTAGAGTATTTGGTGGGTTTTGACGAATCAACCCCAATTGGGTAAATTGGGGATGATAGATGGTTGGATTTGTGTGTGTATGCATGCACTAATTTAGTGTCAATTATGATTTAATCATCTAAATTAGGAGTTTTAATGGAAGAACCCATGTTCAAGAACTTGGGGTTTTGATGGTTTATGGTTTAATATGAATGAGTTGGATGAACTAGAGATTTTGTTATGTTGATGTCTATGTGTGAATGGTACTTGTTGATTAGTAAGAAGATTTGATGAGTTATGTATGAACTTGGAAGATCGTGCATAAAATAGTTATACATTGTGCATTAAATGGTGTACGCACACCAAGTGTTTGATGAAATGCTTAGTATAAGCCAGTATGTGAAATTATATGCTAAACAATGGATGAACATGTGTAGAGTTTGATAATGACATGATTGATGATAATTAGACATGAGAAGATGTATTGTAGAAGGATTTCGTAAGAAGGTGTAGTTGATGGTATGATTGGGTAGAATTATGCATTAGAACTGGTACTCTATGCTTGAATGATGAGGTGCACAACATGTGTTGGACCAATTGCCTATTGGTAATTTATAAATGAATGTGCACTAAGTATATAACATATGAACTTGCTAGTAAATAATGATGTTGTGATTATGTTAAATAGACTAACCTTGAATGTGGTTGTCAAATGTGAGATAATGAAAGCATTAGCATGTGAAAGTATACGTTTGTGAATGTGTATGTGTATATAATTTGGTGATCATGTGGTTGTAAGCATATTACATCATGAGTTTGAAATGTATATAATGTCATTAGTATAGGCTAATATGATAACACGAATATACGAGGTTAAGTAGAAAGTTCATATGATAAACCGTTGACTTCTGAAAGTCAACTGTGCATAAGTAGCAAGGTTAGGCTTTTGTCACACTTGCAATGTTATAGAATGTCAAATGGTACATGTTATATAGATATGTGTTATATGTGATGACGTGATGAATTATATGAGTTGAAAAGATATGATTGTGGGAATATGCCTTATGCTTGTTAGAATTGACTAATGAAAGTCAAATGTGTGATATGCATTTGATATGATCGTTAATATGTACAATCATGTATGCCAACAAGAATGTGATTGCGATGACATGAAAGTATAGGGATCATGTCGAGATGGAATCAAGCACGAAAGGCTAACGGGCCAAGATGAGGCAAGGAAGCGGATACGAACACGGACACATAAGGTAAGTGATTTCTGGAATCACTTCTTATTTATAAATGAATTTAAGGTGGTAAGTCGTTGGTGGTCATCTATGTTTGGAATTACACGGTAGAAGCGAACGGGTCAAAATGTAGAAAGAAACATAGCGTGATGTGGTAGATGGTTTGATCTTGGGGTTAAGTAGTAAAGGATATGGGGGCTTGAATTATGGTCATGTTACGTCTTGGAAGCATGAAAAATGTGGAAGAAGGAAGTTCGGATATCTAACGGATGTCTTGTGAAAATTAAAAAAGAAGAAGGTTTAGAGTGAAAGAACCCGTCGTAAGCTACGGAAGATCAGGCGTAGCTTATGGCCAAACAAACAAGGGGAAACAGCAGCAAGCTGCCGTAATCTACGGCCAATGCTCACTCAACAGTTGAAATGTTCACTCAAAAGTTGGAACGTTCACTCATTAGCAAGAAGGTTCACTCAACAGTTTGAACGTTCACTCGTCAGCAAGAATGTTCACTCAAAAGTTGGAACGTTCACTCATTAGCAAGAATGTTCACTCAACAGTTTGAACGTTCACTCGTCAGCAAGAATGTTCACTCAACAGTTGGAACGTTCACTCATTAGCAAGAATCTTCACTCAACAGTTTGAACGTTCACTCGTCAGCAAGAATGTTCACTCAACAGTTGGAACGTTCACTCATTAATGTTCACTCAACAGTTGGAATGTTCACTCAACAGTTGGAATGTTCACTGGTCAGCAAGAATGTTCACTCAACAGTTGGAACGTTCACTCATTAGCAAGAATGTTCACTCAACAGTTGGAACGTTCACTCATTAGCAAGAATGTTCACTCAATAGTTGGAACGTTCACTCGTCAGCAAGAATGTTCACTCAATAGTTGGAACGTTCACTCGTCAGCAAGAATGTTCACTCAACAGTTGAAACGTTCATTCATCAGCAAGAATGTTCACTCTTGAGCATGAACGTTCACTCAAAGTATGTGTGGGAAAGAAATAAGCTTGGAGATATGTATGTGTATAGATCTACCTACATGTTAGTGACGGAATCCATAGGTAAGCATGAAGAGAAATGAACATGCACGTAAGTTTGTACGTATGAGACTTATTTATATGGATGTTTGTGACTAGGATATGTTAGTAAAAATTATATGGGAATGTAAGTGGTATGTAAAAGCTTGTATGAATGTATGTGTGTGTGTGTATAAATATACGTATGAGTGTGTATGCACGAGGTGGGATTGATTGTACACGAAAGAATAGGGCTTGTATACATGTATGCATGGCTACAATACGTTTGAGTATTAACGTTATTAATCAAGTGCTTTGAGAATGAAATGAAATGAAATGCTGTTATACTATTGTTGTCCTTATGAAGATTTAATGATTGGGATGCAAGATTGTACTTGGAATGATAATCGAAAGGATTAGCATGAGTAGAAAGAATGTGGCATGGACATTTAATTATGTATGTTTAGATTATGAATGATGATGTGTGCTAAACAGACTATTAAAAACAAACTAAATCAGACTCTCTATTCTAGACACTATAAAGCTTTAATTCTAGACTCAACCTAAAACCACACAATCGGCAAGTGTACCGATCAATGTAGTACAACCTAGGAAGTCCGGATATCGAATCACGAGACTCTATTTATCACGTAAACTAGACTCTGACTAGACTCTGACGGACACGACTTAACTTGTTTATTTGTTTTGGGGGGGGGGGGGGGTTACTGAAAACTAAAGAAATCTATATTAGACTACTAAATTAACTAAGACTAAACTAAAAACGAATGACAATTGAGAACTTTACTTATATGAGAACTGGACCACCTAGACAAGAATCCTGGATCGTTTTTAAGAGATTATCGATTAAGTTAAATGCACGAGTTATGGAACCGGGATCTTAAAGTACTAAACCTATTAAGAACCAACGAGGCCCCTCGACCCTTCTCAAGGAGAAACCTGTGACACTACCTAGGCCGTTAATCCTACCGGTTATTAGACTTCTTCCCAGTTGTCTAATTATTGTGTAAGTACCCTAATGTTGACCTATTCTTTCCCAATCCTAGGTCTAGGGTAGTTTGAAGTAATTAGTTTGACTTGATAGACTAATAAGACCGACAGGTAAACCAAGACATAACCTTTCCCAAGGCCTATCTAAAGCAATTCGCCGGGTAAGACCTACCAATAGCCCTTCACTTCCCAGGTATTAGGACTAGTAGAACACTAAGACTTAGCAAATTACTATCACTTACTTCTAAGGATTATTGCGCAATTCTCCCTAAAGAGTGAAGGTTTTCTAACGTGATATAGACACTCACCGAAACCCTAAACCCTAATATGACTCTACGTTGTGATATAGACCATCACTAAGAATCATATGAAGCAAGTAACAATAATAAACCAAATCAAAGTACAGCATACACATCAAACCATTAAATCAAACCTCTTACTAAACACAATCGCCCATAACAATCATGCAAATAACGAAAACGGTAAAATCTTTATATTAATCCATTCATCATAGTGTAGGTGGTTTATAAAATCAGCCAAGCATGTCTATAAACGAACACAAATCAAAGATAATCAAACTAGAATTCATGGTAACAAGTTTCAAGAAAGAAATCGACAAAACAAGGGAATGGAAAACCCGAGAAATCTTCAATTCTTCGTCCTGAACTTGATCCACTTATTCGAATGCTTCACGATCTCCGATTCAGCTCCAAGATAGCTCCAAAATCGCCTCCAATGTCCTCTAGTTCGTAATTAGGGTTCTTGTCTTCCGTTAATGATGTTTTATCTCCCCAAACCCTAACATCTGATTGCTGAAACAAACTGATTTCGCGTAAACACCTTCCTCGCGGCCCGCCTAAACTTATGTGAACATATACGCGGGCCGCGCGCGAGTATTGATCCGGAAACATAATTTAAGTCCAAGCGACCCGCCTTCATATGCGCATTTTTCACTTCGTTTCGCTCCCGAGCTTCCGGTTCTTGACCCGACACTTTCTCTTGTCTAGATTTTACTCGTTTCTTTCACGTTTCAGCTCAACATACCTGAAAACACAAATAAATCAAAAGCATATACATTCTAATCTAAAACGACACTAAATCTAACTAAAACCGAACAAACCTAGACGCGAATAAAGATGTATTTTGCAATACATCAAATATCCCCACACTTACTCTTTTTTCGTCCTCGAAAAAGAATTATGCAACGGAATCATAAACAAATAATCACTCGGGTCAAAAGTATAGGTATAATTAATTAAAACCAAGACTTGCGTTAGCCGCGATTGCGAATATAATTGTCCCTTTAAACCCAAATCCGATCTTAAGCCCTTATCATGTGATTTTAATTTAAGTGCGGTCAATCCACCTAGGGTCTCACACCAGAATTTACGGTCCACCTACTCCCACCTCAAGCTTATAGGACTAAAAGAACGATCACTGGACCAATTCCTAACCGTCTTATATCAAAACCAAGAGAGTTTACAATCAATTTTTTTTTCTTTCGTGAGGCTAGACGATGCTTTCCCTAACCAAGAGGTATTCCGGCTGTAGAGTCGCTATCCCCAACCATAGATTACTTAGGTTTCGGTACTTTTATTCGGCAAGTCGATTTCACACATCCCCGAGGCATTCCGGCTGTAGAGTCGCTATCCCCAACTCGGATTACATAGGCCTGTGTTACTTTCATTTAGTTTCTAGCTCACTTTTTATTCTATATTTTTTTTTCGCAAGATCACAAACTCTAACGGTTTTAACTTATAACGGTGCCCCTTATACTATTATCGGCAGTTTTAGTTTCCCATATTTCCCAGGCGAGAACCCACTAGCAGACCGACAATTAAGGTATATTAGCTCAAAGGGACTTAAAACCAAACCCGGGCCTATCCACATATCCCAAACTAGACGCAAGCTCGATTTATATTATTCTCTTATTATTATTATTCGAACCCGAGCAAAAATTCATTTTTTTTTTATCATTTTCCACTTTAATTGCAAACTTCTTTTTTACTCGAAAGACATTTTCTGATTTTTTCAAATTTTTTTGGATTTTTTCAATTTTTATTATTTTTTTGTGTTTTTCAAATTTTTAATGACTCAATTATTTACAAGTATCCCATCCCCACACTTAGAGATTGCATTGTCCCTAATGCAAGAACGAAAATACGACTCAACAACTACCTAAAAATAAAACTGCAAACGAAATAAAAAAAAATATACAACAACAACAAAAAGGGAAACGACTTAGCTGGGTAGGACAAAAGTCAGTGCCAGCCGTACGAGTCATGAATCCCACGAACGATCGTATAGCATTTCATTCGTGATCGTTTCCTAATCTGCTTGAGTTTATCAAAATGGCAAGTCCAAAATCACCCGAATGGCAATTGGGTACGGGTGGTTGATATGTGTAAAATGCAACATATAAATTACATCAAATGAGGCACAAAACTAACCCTTTTTTAGTGCTAATATTGGAAAAAGGGTGTTTTTGTCTTCCTTTTGTATTTTCAGGATTAAATGAGCTCAAAAACGCAAAAGAAGCAAAAAGACAGCTAAATCCAACATAAATACAAGAAAAGGAACATTAGTGGACTGCCCGAACCCTCAACGGCACCTTCCAAAGCAAAATAGAGAAAACAGAAGACTGAACACGCCCCGTGCTCAGCCAGCACGGGGCCGTGCCCAAGAAGCAGCAGAAAAGACAAACCTATAGAAGCTTCTATTGCCCATCACGGGGCCGTGCTCAGCGGACACGGGGGCGTGTCGAAAGTACAGCAGGCGCATTTATTGTAATTGCGAATTACAATTAATGAGGAGAGAGAGTGTCAGACGGACACGGGGCCGTGCCCAGCGGACACGGGGCCGTGTCCAGCTCTCTGTTCAGCCTATAAATAGGAGTGCTTGGATTCATTTCATCTCATCCCTTGGCACACCACCTCTCTCACACTTCATCCACCACCCACCACCATCACAACACCATCATCCACCACCATCATCCATTGTCCATCATAGAGTGTGTGAGTCGTCTCGGGATCCAAGATTGATCGTAAGAGTTCTTGACAATCAAGGCCATGTTTGCCTAAGTCTCTTACATCACTTGGTGAAGACAAAGTGTCTAGTATAATACTTTTTATTTCTAATCTTTTGCACTTTTTATTTGGTTTTGTATTAATGACTTTAATAACTAGTTACTTATGTTGAAGGTGATCTTTCCTTATCGTTTGTCCGTGGTGTCTTGGCATTATTTTACTGTCTATATAAAATAAAGGATTTTCACCATTCATATCTCCACGGTCTATATGGAGATATGTTGGCTACCTGGTAGGGGGTTAAGGGAACGGTTTGGTAAAGGTCTTGCCATTGTTCAGCGTTTAGAGGTCCTGCAATGGACCTGGGTCAAATTTAGTAGGACCTCCTTCAATACTTCACGGTATTGGATGGCGGGGGTCCAAACTCTTTGATCCCCTCATAAGTTAACTACTATTAATACTATAACCCGGCTATTTAGGACTGTATCCCTGCTGACTCAGACTACTTAGCCGAGGGTAACGTCACCGCCAAAAGCGGGGCCTACCACAATACTGCATTAATAACTTAATTCATTATCTTCCAATAATCCACCCTTTTAGGATTGTATCCCTGCTGACTCAAACTACTGGGGTGAGGGTAACGTCACCTTCAAAAGAGGGGCCTACTACAATAACTAAGATAATCTCTTAATTATGTGCAAAAGTGCGGAAATAATCAAAGGTTATACTAGATACGAGTCGGAACCAAGTGATTCATCTTGTCTATCTGTTTTTATTTTATTTTTATTTTCAGCATTTTAGTTAGTTTTTATTTTTCTTAGTTTAAAACATTTTTCTAAACTTTTATTTTGGTTAGACGTTGAGGATAAACCGGTACTAAAAGCTCTTGTGTCCTTGGACGACCTCGGTATCTTACCAACGCTATACTACACTCAACGATGGGTGCACTTGCCCATATGTGTGTTTAGTGTTAGTGAAATATCGTGTTTTATAAATTTAAAACTTGGCTAAAATAAGTGTTAAAAAGGGCTTAAAATATACACCTAATATAAGTAACACTTTGCACGCATCAGTGGTACAATCCAAACCTGCACAATCAAAGCAAAACAGAACCCAACGCAGTACCGACTCTAAAAACGACACAAACCACTAATTTAGACTCAAAATACAAACTAAAGGACTCAAAATACAAAATAAAGGCCAAAAACAAGTTTGAGCCGGTTCAAGGGGGCTCGCGCGACGCGAGGAGTTCAGCGGGGGTCTACGCGTTACGCGTCGCCTTCGTTTTATATTGATTTTGGACCTTTACCCCTAGCGCGACGCGACGGCCCTTGGCGTCACGCCAGGGGTCGTTTTTCACAGAATGTTTCGAGATAAGTGACTTTTCATGCCTTAGAAATTTTTCAAAATTTTTCTCAACCCTCCACCACTCCCGAAAGTTTTTATAAGTATCAAACGTACCTGGAAGCTTATTTTTCTCACGATTTCCTGCAATTCCTCGGCGATGCACTCCTGCAAACGACTCAAACCACAAACAAAGACCCGAAAAACTAACAAGAATGACCACTAGCTACTAAAAATTACGAAAAATAAACGAAGATACAAACTATACAAACTCTACAAACGAGTAGCAACTTCTCACATACTTATGGAGGATCATTGAGATGCGGCTCACCTCCAAACATACTCTCACGGGCTGTAGCACCACTATATGTATCGCCCAAATCAACCCGAAAACCCTTATCTCTTTCAAAACCTCTCAACTCTTCATCTAGCATTTTGAATCTAAATTCTCCATACCGAAATCTATCTCCACACTGAGGTTTGCTCAGTGTCTCTATCCTAGATTCTAAACGCACCACTCTCTCCTCCAATTCCTCTAATTTTCTATCCGGTGGATCCCCACATTTGAATCCTGTCACTTTCTCTAAACTCGCATCACTCACATCCTTCTCCTCATCTCGCTTGTCATTCTCACAACCCCCCACTAACGAAACCGACTGCACTCTGTCACTAGGCCCTTTCGAACTCATGACCTCAAAAACTACTGATTCCTCGCCCGCTCTAAGTGTGATGGTGCCTAAAGAGACATCTATTAGAGCTTTAGCGGTGTTTAAGAATGGGCGACCTAAAATTAGCGGTATGTTTTCATCGGCTTCCATGTCTAGAATAACGAAATCGGCCGGAAAAACAAACTTGTCCACCTTAACAAGCAAATTCTCAACTATTCCCCTCAGGTGTTTCACGGACCTATCAGCTAAGGACAATGTCATTCGAGTAGGTGAAAGCTCGCCTAAATCTAGCTTCTCGTAAAGCGAAAAGGGCATCAAATTAATACTAGCACCTAGGTCGGTTAAGGCTCTAGTGTTTGTGTTACTACCGAATAGACAAGGAATAGTGAACACACCGGGATCGGTAAGCTTTTCAGGAAGCTTATTTGAAACAATGGCCGAACACCCTCCATGCAATGGGACATTCGACAACTCACCTAATTTCTCCTTATTCCTAAGAAGGTCCTTCAAGAATTTTGCATATTTCGGCATGGACTGGAGTGCCTCAATAAACGGAAGATTAATCTTCAATTGCTTGAAGATATCTAAGAACTGCCCGTATTCCCTAGAGTATTTTTGGTTCTTAAGACGTGAGGGAAACGGAACATACGCATGATTCACATAGGGTGAAGGTCTAACATCTATGGGCTTTTTCTCAACTTTCTTCTCACTTTGAGACTCACCGGGCTGTGCGGTACTTGCTGGGACTAGCCTCTTTTGCACTTTGCCGGGAGCCTCCATCTCAATCACTTCATCTATTATATCTCCATCCTCATCAACCTCTCTCTCCTCAACACTAGGGTTCCCTATGGTTCTGCCACTACGAGTGGTAATGGCTTTTACATGAACATTCGGGTTAGGTTGGGTGTTAGCTGCAAACTGACCGGGTAATCTCTCATCTAACTTCCTAGACATATCACTTACAACCCTAGAAAGGTCTTGGACCGCAGCTTGGTGATTCTTAAGCATGAGATCATGTTCACTAAGTTTCTTTTGGGTGTTTTGATCCCTAACAATGAGTTGACTCATCATGGACTCCATTCTTTCCATGCTACCCCCTAAATCGAAACTTGAACCTTGACCTGTTTGAACCTGATTATTTGATCCCCCATCCTTGACCTGCCCATTTGAACTCCCACTAAAGAGTGAACCTAGATCTCTATTTGGATTTTGAGCTATTTGAAAACCAGGAGGTCCATTTGAGCGAAAATTGTTATTATTATTAAAGTTATTATTATTATTACGCCAACCCGAACCAACATTATTATTACCAAACCCACTAGATTGGCTTCTACCGAAACCTCCTCCTACGAAATCAACTTGCTCCTCACCAACTAGCAAAGGACACGCACTCGTATCGTGACCCCCTCGACAAAACTCATACTTATCAACCTTAGCTCTAATCTCTTTAAGCTCTCGAGTTATGTTTTCCAAAACAGAGGCTAAACTAGGGTCCATGGTGACATGGTTCACCCCTTGGGCGGGTGCACTAGTAGTGGTATTTGAATTACCACTTTGAGACCTCTGATCGGAACGTGATTGGGATTGAGACTGAGCAAATGCCTCAAAACGCTCTAGACACTCAGCAACTGTAAGAATACCCATCATATGCCCCCTGCATTAGTATCGAACCTATCTCTAGTCTCTTGGGTAAGACCGTTATAGAATTTCTCACATAAAGCCCAATCGGAAAGACCATGCTGGGAGCAACGAGCACAAAGGTTTTGGAAACGCTCCCAAGAAAGGTAGTAAGGCTCGTCGGGCTCCATGCGGAAGGAGTGGATTTGGTCTCTAAGACGTGAGGCTTTAGCGGGCGGGAAGTACTTATTCAAAAAGGCTTGACGAAGCCCCGCCCAAGTGGTAAAAGTACCGGTTGGTTGAGAGTCCAACCAAGTAGCCGCACGGCCCGCTAGTGAAAACGGGAAAAGCTGTAAGTAGGTGGCATCATTGGGTGCACCGCTAAGGCTAAAGGTAGCTAGCTTCCTAGAGAAACGGTTGATGTGGGCCGGGGCATCCTCATCGTCCCGGCCATGGAATTGGATGCTATTGGTGATGGCCTGCATGGCATACGATGGAATCTGCCATGAATTGTCATTAACTATGGGTGGGACGGTGATGGGTGAAGCTAGGGCGGTGAAATCCTGAGTGGCTTGCTGATGGACGGTTTGCCTAGGGTTTGCCATTGGTTCTAAGTTTTCTGGATTACTAGAGGTACTAGAAGTAGGGCTATCGGGTGGGGAAACCTTAGGTGAGGTTTTAGGTGAATGGTTTGGTGAAGGTGGTGGTGTAGGAGGTGGGGTGGGTAACGGGGTGGAATCGAACTTGGGGAAACGAGATGAAGATGTAGAAGTAACCTGTGGTCCTTCGCCCAATTGAGATGATGATTGCTTGACTGGTGGTGGTGGTCCGTGCGATCGCAGATGTGGCATCCACTACGAGCAAAAACCTGAACACAAGAAAAGCAAAGAATAGTTACTACGACTCAAGATAAAAAGAAAAGACACAAAACAAAGTAAACACGTAGCACGTATTTGTCAAGTAAATCTATCAAAGCTAATGAACGCAATTACCAAGAGTCCCCGGCAGCGGCGCCAAAAACTTGATGTGTGCTAAACAGACTATTAAAAACAAACTAAATCAGACTCTCTATTCTAGACACTATAAAGCTTTAATTCTAGACTCAACCTAAAACCACACAATCGGCAAGTGTACCGATCAATGTAGTACAACCTAGGAAGTCCGGATATCGAACCACGAGACTCTATTTATCACGTAAACTAGACTCTGACTAGACTCTGACGGACACGACTTAACTTGTTTATTTGTTTTGGGGGGGGGGGGGGTTACTGAAAACTAAAGAAATCTATATTAGACTACTAAATTAACTAAGACTAAACTAAAAACGAATGACAATTGAGAACTTTACTTATATGAGAACTGGACCACCTAGACAAGAATCCTGGATCGTTTTTAAGAGATTACCGATTAAGTTAAATGCACGAGTTATGGAACCGGGATCTTAAAGTACTAAACCTATTAAGAACCAACGAGGCCCCTCGACCCTTCTCAAGGAGAAACCTGTGACACTACCTAGGCCGTTAATCCTACCGGTTATTAGACTTCTTCCCAGTTGTCTAATTATTGTGTAAGTACACTAATGTTGACCTATTCTTTCCCAATCCTAGGTCTAGGGTAGTTTGAAGTAATTAGTTTGACTTGATAGACTAATAAGACCGACAGGTAAACCAAGACATAACCTTTCCCAAGGCCTATCTAAAGCAATTCGCCGGGTAAGACCTACCAATAGCCCCTCACTTCCCAGGTATTAGGACTAGTAGAACACTAAGACTTAGCAAATTATTATCACTTACTTCTAAGGATTATTGCGCAATTCTCCCTAAAGAGTGAAGGTTTTCTAACGTGATATAGACACTCACCGAAACCCTAAACCCTAATATGACTTTACGTTGTGATATAGACCGTCACTAAGAATCATATGAAGCAAGTAACAATAATAAACCAAATCAAAGTACGCATACACATCAAACCATTAAATCAAACCTCTTACTAAACACAATCGCCCATAACAATCATGCAAATAACGAAAACGGTAAAATCTTTATATTAATCCATTCATCATAGTCTAGGTGGTTTATAAAATCAGCCAAGCATGTCTATAAACGAACACAAATCAAAGATAATCAAACTAGAATTCATGGTAACAAGTTTCAAGAAAGAAATCGACAAAACAAGGGAATGGAAAACCCGAGAAATCTTCAATTCTTCGTCCTGAACTTGATCCACTGATTCGAATGCTTCACGATCTCCGATTCAGCTCCAAGATAGCTCCAAAATCGCCTCCAATGTCCTCTAGTTCGTAATTAGGGTTCTTGTCTTCCGTTAATGATGTTTTATCTCCCCAAACCCTAACATCTGATTGCTGAAACAAACTGATTTCGCGTAAACACCTTCCTCGCGGCCCGCCTAAACTTATGTGAACATATACGCGGGCCGCGCGCGAGTATTGATCCGGAAACATAATTTAAGTCCAAGCGGCCCGCCTTCATATGCGCATTTTTCACTTCGTTTCGCTCCCGAGCTTCCGGTTCTTGACCCGACACTTTCTCTTGTCTAGATTTTACTCGTTTCTTTCACGTTTCAGCTCAACATACCTGAAAACACAAATAAATCAAAAGCATATACATTCTAATCTAAAACGACACTAAAGCTAACTAAAACCGAACAAACCTAGACGCGAATAAAGATGTATTTTGCAATACATCAAATGACACCACCAAATATTAATGATGCGCATGTATGTGGTGATTGCAGGTTGCACGGACTTAACATCATTATGAAGTCTAAGAGATTGAAGATCGAGTCAAAGAGCGAGGATTGTACGGGAAGAGCAGTCACATGACTTGTATTTATATATTACATTTGATGCGTTAATTAAGAATGAAGGTTGTAAATCTTTTCAAGAAAGTGTTTGACATTTTAGAAATGAATCTCCAAGTATGTAATATAGATAAGAAAGAAGGAATTTTTGAGTTGGTATTTTCCGCTGTGTCTCGTTTGGTTAAAACATGTTAGGGTGTTACATGAAGCTCAATATCACGGGTTTGCCAATGGTTTTGCTGAAGTAGTCTGTTTCGTAATCTTCTTCTTGAGTTACAATGTCACTATCGTGTATTTAGCCTCAAACCCTATAAAGTATCAAAGAACCAAACATCTGTAAACAAATTCACACTTTGTGAGGGAATGTGTTGCCATTGGTCAGGTTCGTATGTTATATATTCCTTCTGCATATCAGTTTGCAAATATATTCACTAAAAAATTACCATCACAACTTTTCCTTTACTTCAGATCCAGTCTAAACATCCAGAAACCCTCACCTTAGATTGTGAAGGGTGTGTTAGATAATAAGCCTCATGTAGTATTATACATAGTATAGAGACATTATTGTAAAATGCACAACGTAAAATGCACTTCTTGTAAAATACATACATACATTACATAGTAACACAACGTAAAATGCACTTCTTGTTTTTGAAATCCATAAGAACATGAACATGTGATGCACATGCTAAACTAGTCCTAGGCCCCCATTTTACGGTGAGGAAGCGTAAACCTGTACACCAACATTGCAGACTTGTAGAGGGAAGTAGAACTATGCTAAGTAGAAACCGAACGACGACAAAAACGGGAAAAAAGCTTAAAATACAAACACGAATTTCTAACACCAAATGAATCACGTGATGTAATACGTAGACGAAGTTGAATTTATACCAACACGTATTTGAAAGTCAAGGGGTAAATAAAACGTGAGTGACTAAATGTGACTACCAAATATATTGCTAAGTAGCGACCGAACGACGACCCAATTCAGAAAAATCATAAAACGAAACTAACGAAAAAGTAAACTCATTCAACTTTTGCTGTAAATTTATAAAAAGCCAGAGTTTTATTGCAAAAATTTAAAAAAAAATAAAGTTTACCATGAAAAACAAAAAACACCACAAAAAACAAAATCGCAAAAAAACAAAAGAACATTATTTCTCCTATTGTTATGAACTAGATGTTGACCCGCCACGTTGCGGCGGGGTACTTCTTTTTCATTAGGTTGATAACACATTAACATGTACAAAACCGTGTAATAAAAAATTTGCAAGTAGTCAAGATTGCTGCATTGCTCAGATTTTCAAACATGCTTGTACATGACATCCTTTAAACAAAAATAAAATTACTCCATATTACTTCCAAATATACATGAACTTTCAAATCTATTTCTCTTTTGACTTTTATATTAACCTTGACTATACAAGAAAGCGGTTCAGTTGAGCAAACAGGGCAGAGGTCTTGGGATTAAAAGAAATTTGTCGTTCAAAAAATGAAGAAGCAGGTATGGCACTGGAGTTAAAGTCTTGCAGTGCTTCCCATTCATCGCACCACAAGAAGCAGGTATGGCACTAGAGTTTAAGTCTTGCAGTTCTTCCCATTCATTGCACCACAAACAAACAACATACAAATATTAATCAGTGATTTGCATATACGATTCAGTCTTTACAACCCTATAACTAAGATCGGGTGGAAACTTAATAACATACAGATTTTACTTAACCCGCCAACCCAAAAAACATCAAAAAACACCAAAAATCAAGAGAAACTAACCTATTACTACACATAAAAGATGATCTTACAACTTCAAATGCCCACTTGCATTTTTGGCAAAAAAAAGTTGAAGCTAAACTACTTGTCAGGATGCATACATCCACCATTCTACAAATTAAATAAAATGCGCAAATACCAAAATAAACTTAAGGATATATTGAAATGATAAGTACAACATGCACTAAAATTGTAGAAAGAAAAAAAAAGCTTAAAGAATATAATACACTTAGGTACAAACCTCTTTTGTATTTGTTCTCTCAAAATGATAGCACACTCAGGTACAAAGTGGATTAGGATAAACTATGCATCCAGCTCTATGATTTTCGTAAGCAGTGGGACAGTGTGTTTATAGTTGCTATTATCTCAGGCCAACTAACGCCATACGTATCTGGTTTCTCCACGAAGGGTGAGCCTTGGGCCTAGGTATAAGGCACTTAAAAAGCGAGGGCTGAAGATGAGTAAGGCACATGACATAAAAGTTTTATTAAAAGGAAAGAAAGCATAAAACCGTCAAAATAACCACAAATAGAGTACATGAAAACTTATGTTATAACTAAACATTAATGATACATTTTTAATTTAGTCATGTTTGCAATGTCTAGTACTATTTGACTTTAATGTCACATGATCATGTAAACAAGAAGAACTTCCTTGCAAATGAAAGCTATAAATTAGGAAAAAAATAATAAAACAAAGAAAAGAAAACTGTACTGTTTTGATTTCAACAAAACCACCATAGTAAATGATGCTTTGATCTTTCTATCATGGCCTATAAACATTATCTCTTCATTTGAAACCAAACCCACCATCTAAGAAAGAAAATCAACAATAACTCTTTGATTGCTAGTTGCTCACCACATTTATACATGATACATGCAATTAAGATCTCAAAGTTAAGATTATACCCAAATAAAGTACACCAAATAACCCATTCCTAATTTTGCTTCTAAACCTAAAGTTCTAAAGTTCCCACCAGGCCACCAACAATTAAAAACAAATAAGTTTAGCTATGTATATAACCAAAACTAACCTCAACAAAATCAAACAGATAACATGCGTAATTGTTTGATTTGCATAATTCAAACCAAATTCAACAAAATAAAACATACGTATTCCTAAATGGAGACCAAATTCGAGTAGCTTTTAGAACACAGAATCTACAATCAACACAAGTAGACCCAAATTTGTACATGCAATCTGTAAACAGAAATGTAAATACATAAAACGCCATAGCTCAAAGTGCAAGGATTTACCCAAAAGTAACTAAAATTCGAGCCCTAATTGCTGAAACATACCCGACAAGCATCCAGCGTGGATTCCGATGGAGGGTTCGCCGGAATCGAAACTGGGAGAAGAGGGAGGAAGGGGAGATGTCGAGGGATGCAGTGGAATTGGATTAGGGTATTCATTTGTAATTAATCTGACTCGTCGTAGCTCTGCTGAAACCGTAGGCGCTACCGGGCTAGAACGGGGGGGGGGGGCAAAAGACAGAGATGGTCACCAAAACATGGTGGCTGACCATAGACGATTGCCGGATCCCCTTCCGTTCACGCTCTCTCTCTCTCTCTCTTCGATTCTACCTCTGTTTCTTCTCTCCCTCAACCGAATTTCTGGTCCTCTCACTCTATTGAAGAAAAAGGAAGCTCGGCCTGGGCAATTTTGTAAATAAGAGCCAAAAGTTGGTCAATTATTGTACTGTTCCTAAGAGTCGACCCAAAATGTTATATTAGATAATTAATATATATAGATAATTAGTATTTAGAACCTGGGCTTTGCAGCGGGACCGTTAAATCAAACTAAAGTAAACGTAAAAACGTTGAACCATGTACACATGCTGCAGCGTGTTAACTCGCAAAAATTAAACTAAAACGTAAAATATAGAAAAGAATAACTAAGTCAACTTCAGTCCCGTGCATTGCGAGACGGGGTTGTTAAACCGCCAAAAAATAACGTAAAAACGTTAAACCATACACGTGTGTTGCAGCGTGTTAACTCACAAATTTTAAACCAAAAAGAAAAACGAAAAATGTGTAAAAGATGAAAAGTATAAGGAACCAAAGTTGAAAGTGGAAAAGTGTTAAAGTAAAAAATGAAAAATGTTTTTTGTTTTTTTTACAAAGTTGTAAAAGAAAAAAAAAAGTGTATGGATAATATATACTTAAGAGTTAATTGCCAAAATCGTCCCTGAGGTTTGGGCAGGTTTGCCACTTTCGTCCGAAATGACACTTTTGTACCAAATTGCCCCCAACGTTTGTAACTTTTTGCCATTTTCATCCAAACCACTAACTTAGTTTATTTTTTCTGTTAAGTTGAGGATATTTAGATGAAACTGGCAAATATAAAACCACAAGGACGATTTTGGCAATTTACTCAAACCCTTTTTAATTTTTTTATTTAATTATTTTTGTTACATGTATAATAAAAAAAAATACATGCAGTTTTTAGAAAAAAAAAATTTAATAGTTTTGTCACATAATTTTTATAAATTTTCATCCAAATCACTAACTCAGTTTATTTTTTCTGTTAAGGTGAAGGATGTTTTAAATTTTACAAATTAAGACAGAAATTAATTTACAGGTTCTTTATATAAATCAGTTTTATAAAGAAAAAAACGTCATTGGTGTGCAACACATTTAAAAAATATGTAACGTTTTACAATTTTTTTTCTATCTCTACAACTGATAAATAAAATATGTTGGTAGAAATAAAATATTTATTTAATTAAGATTATGAGAGTAACTAACTAATACTTATTATGAGTGGCTTGAGTAAAGAAACTTTTGGTTCATAGCATTATAATTACATTTTGGTGGGTAATTTTAAAGTTTGGTAAAGATACGTTGTTTGATAGGGGGCGGGGGGCACCTGCTTCTGTTTTTCCTTAGGAGCGAATTTAAAAGAATAGAAGATGAATTGCAAACTTGGTACATATGATAAAAAAATTTTATTTGACATTTTTCAATAAGGTCACTAGCATTTTAGTTTTATAAAATTTAGAGGTTTAAGTAGATTTTATTTTTATAAAACTGATCTATATAAAAAATTAGAAATTAATTTTTGTCTTAGTTTATAAATATCCTTCGCCTTAATAGAAAAATTAACTTAGTTGGTGGTTGGATGAAAATTTATAGAAATTACGTGACAAAGCTATTATTTTTTTCATATAAAAATTGCATGTATATTCTTTTTTATTATATATGTAACACAATTAATTAAATAAAAAAATTTAAAAGAGTTTGGGTAAATTTCCAAAATCGTCCATGTGGTTTTATATTTGCCAGTTTCATCCAAATATCCTCAACTTAACAAAAAAAAAATAAACTAAGTTAGTGGTTTGGATGAAAATGACAAAATGTTACAAACGTTAGGGGCAATTTGGTACAAAAGTGTCATTTTGGATGAAAATGACAAACATGTTGAAACCTCAGGGACGATTTTGGCAATTAACTCTATATTTAATATATAGTTAATTAATTAATTAATTTAAAGAAAAAAATATGTATTTTAGTTAAAGTTTATAGATAGAGATGAAGACTCTAAGGTGAATGCTATCATCCACCTCATTTTTTTATTAATTTATTTATTTCAATTAAAACTAAGTTTTAATTACATTAACAAAAGAAATAAAGATAAATAAAACCATAAAGTACATAATAATAACTAAAAATAAATAAATAAAAAGCTCATCTAAAAGTAAATAATAAAACCTAGAAATAACACGGCCAATTATATTTGAACAACTTCATGTTATTCTTCAACTTCTTGTTCTTCATCATTAAGTATCGGACACTCCCGGTCTTCACTATGGGTTGGGTCACAATCACAAAATGGACGGTTTTGGAAGTGGGGGGTATGCAAACAGGTCGAATGTTTCTTGATCTTGACGGGGATAAGCGTATTGATCGAGTCCAATACGAGTAGGCATGATTCCCACTTGATGATACGGGTTAAATGGACATTGAAATGGTTGTTACACTTAACTTTACTATTATTTGTATCGTGTATACACCTTTATTTTCATGCGTTTGTTATATTTAAAAAAATACGCTAGGTTTTTATTTTTCCAGAATTTATTATTGATAGGCAAATATAAAACACACGCATGAACCTTGTTCGCATCATTTTTTGTTACAAAATAATATAAAAAAAGTTAGAAATTAGTTATTCTTTTGACAAGGGTATTAGCATAATGTAAACTCTCAAAATTTGTCATGCTACATCTACAATTAAAAAGAGTTTTCAAACTTCCTACCCTACTTTCTACACAATTTTTCACTTTATAACGAATGACTATTTTCTAACTTTGTATACACTAACACGAATTAACGTCAAGAAACATCAAAGCTTGTTGATTACATAGATGTCATCGAATAAATGACCCCCTTGTATTTCTAGATTGATAGATCTCCAATCTTTGTTTCGCTTCAACGACGAGGGTTTCCAGAGTCGAATCCTGCGTAAAATGACCTTGTTTCAACGCCCATTCGAGCACGACAAGCACTTCATCTTGAGCTAGCGTCTCGCTATCAGGCACATGCATTGCAAGGTAGCTTAGAAGAATGAGAGCTAGAGCTTGAAGTGAATTTTCCCCAAAATAGGTTAGTTGAATCAAGTGTTTAGACCCTCCAACATCGATTATCGTCTTGCAATGGTTTACGTGTAGAAAATTGTCGGGGCACGCGAACTTGATGAGTGTTATGATTGCTTCGGTTGAAACATCGGTTTCCGTGTTTTCGAGGAGCCTTACTATAGGGGGGATGATTCTTGTTTCAGTTGCACGAAACGTTCTCGCCAAGTGTCCAATGGATTGGATACTTGGGACAAGAAAGTCTGAGTTTGCATTTTTTATTATTTTGAGGAACTGGTCAACAACCGCTCGAGCAGCGGGAGATGTTGGCTTAAAACCCGAGTGTCTTAGCTCGACGTGTTGTTCGGCCACGGCGGTGATTTCTGACAACGCCATGGCCGAATTATACTGGATCTCATACTCACCCTTTTCTAGAAGTACCGCGAAGCAAAGAAGTGCTCGTGATTCGGTAATGCTTTTACAAATCGTCACATTCCCCGCACAAAGGTACCACAAGGCCCGAGCTGCCATCGCTTTCATTTGATTTTTCGTCGTTGGATCTTCCAACTCCCTCGCTTTAATGCTTGCCCCGATTAACGAAAGATGTTTTCGGTTGCTTTTGTTATAATGTGGCCTATCGTTGCGGCTCTTTACCGATTTATCACCCATTGTCTTCACCGATTTATCGCCCATTGTCTTCACCGATTTATCGCCCATTGTCTTGGTCACTACCTTGTGCATATCGCTCGCCATAATGCCGCTCGGATGTACAACTTGGCCCTTTTCGCGTTCCTCGTTCCTGAGTTTACCATCTTTGCTAGGGTTTGTGTCAGCTTTGGCCATAACAACCGATTCAATTGACATGTTTTGCTTGCTTGCAATCGCATATCGACTATGTTCTTGAATCGTTTCAAACGCGAGATGACCAACAAGTAACCGAATTACGTTGTTTTGCAAAAAGTGTTCTTGACATTTCGGGTAGTTCGCGGCTAACTCAGACACGGCCCATGCCACGACAAGTTGTACTTTCATGTGCGAATACTTCAAAATTTTCGCGAATATGGCACAAACACCCGAGTTTATGATATGCTCGACACTCTCGGGGTTCCGACCTAGTAACCCGATGGCCCGTGCGGCATTTTCTTGCCCGTCTTCGTTCCCTTCTTTCGCAAGTCTTAAAAGCGGGGGCACGCCACCTTCCTCGATTATCAACTTCCCGTATCTCTCGTTATCCCTCGCTAACGAAACAAGCGACACCGCACCCTCAGCCCGTTCCTCCATCGTACCCGAGCATAGAATCGCGATTTGCTCCCAAATTAGACACAATGTAGGCTCGTTCGCCGCGATTGGGGGCAATCCAAGATACTCATCATCTTGATCATCCGACGGGGTCGAAACCCGAAGGAGCCACGACACGTCTCCAATCGAATTCTCGAGCTGTTGTTGCGTCCTACGGATAACCGCATTCGGGATTATCTTAAACACGCGACGTAGCCCGTTACGACTACATTTATAAACAAGATGTAACGTCTTTTCGAGCGCCTGTTCGGTCTCATCAACGATCCGACGCGTAGGGCGCTCGTAAAGATCGTTACTCACACGCGCCACCTGACGGAGAAGGCTCGCGAGCTTCTCCGTTTTGGCTTTGATCTCGGCGCAATCCTGTTTAAAGGAACAAACATATTCTGAGGCTTTAACAACTTGGTCTGCTAACTGTATCGGCCTGGCGATGATCTGTTTTACGATGTCCGACATTGGCAAGAGCAGACCACCCTCCGCGGTGGCCGGAGAGGGAGAGAAATGTGAGGTTTAGAGGAGGGAGAGATTGAGGATTTTGTGGTTTGGTTGACAATGGGGATATTGTTTGGTGGTGGCATGCGGTGGTTTGTGGCGGAGGGTGGATGGTGATGAGATCGGAAAAGATAGGGATCAAGAAGGTGTTGCAGCAGAGAACATTTTGGTGTGCCAATAATAGCATCAATAAACCATGTTTATAGGGAGTTTAATCATTGGACGGATCTCATACGTTAAATGTCTTTCATCATGGGTCGGGTCGGGTCGGGTGGTTAGAATCTTTTAACTATAATTTTTAATTTTTAATTAGTTGACTGTTAAATTGGCATTATGAAATTATTATATTGCTAAAGTAATGTAGTTAATATAATAGAGTGATTTATGTTTATGGATTCATTGGATCCATGCTGGTTGGTTGTGGTCTAGTGGTAAGGAGATTTGGGTTTTCTAATGAAGACCCAAGTTCAATTGTCATTTGTGTCACTTTAGTGGATTAGGTAATGATAAATAGAGCTTAACCTCCTTGCAGAGGTGTCAGGTTCTATCCTGAGACAACCCAGGTTTTTGTCCCACTGTGTGTTACGCCAGAGAGTTCTACTGTTGTTGTGGCATAACGAGTGTGAAGTGGCAGCCGGCGGTATGGTTTCCCGGGGGAACGTCCAAGCCAAAATCTGAAGCCAGCGTGAGCTCGGTTAAAACAATATAGTCTGGCAATAATGGGGCAATGGGGCTCTTCAATTTGGGGAATGCGATAGCATAATACAAGAAAGTCGACGTTCCAAAAAAATGGTTTAACTAGTGCAAAATATGATGGTGAACCGATATAAAGTCAAGTTAAAATGCTATACGGTAAAATGTTGTTAAAAAATGTTTTCTAGTGTTCACAAAGGATTGTTGTGTTTTTTCATTAAAACTAGCGGGATTCAACCCGTGCGTTGTCATGAGATGCCACGTGAATTCGATCAGTATCGGTTCATTACATGTAGAAAATTCAGTCAGAATAGTTTTGGCATCGTTATAGCTTCGGCACTCGGTAAAACACTAATAATAATAATTGGTTATAAAAATAAGGTAAACGAAAAAACGACGGACACTCGCTATAGTAAACGAAAAAAGAAAACTTATGGAATATGTTCAAAAGGATATCGATGCGTGTTCGGTTCGTTAAAAACATTAAAAAAGTTATTAAAAATATATTTAGTTAAGCTTAAGCTAAATAAAAAAAACATTTTATTAAATACCAATTTTTTTACCAAAATTCAAATATAGATATCAATATCCAAATATGCGGGCAAGAGTTCGATTGATTTCAATACACTCGCTATAGTAAATGAAGAAGAAAAGATAAAAATTGTGTACAAAATGGTATCGATGTGTGATTGGTTCATTAACAAACTATAAATTAGCAACGTAATTGTGGATGTAGGTGTTGTACTCATGCTTTGAGAGTTTTTCAAAAAAACTTTTTGGATATTACACTTTTAACTCATATTTATTTGACTTTTTTACTTTTAACCAAGAGGTTTCATTTTTTGCAATTTAACGTCACAACTTTTTTACTTTCAACTTTGGTCCCCCATACATTTCATATTTCGCAGATTTTTCGTTTTACGTTTCGTTTTAAATTATCTGAGTTAACACGGCGTAACGTGGGTTTGTGGTTCAACGTTTTTATGTTTCGTTTTACGCTTCGTGCTAGACTTCGGGAGTTAACACGGCTCAACGTGCGTGTGTGGTTCAACATTTTTACGTCGTCTATTTTTTCCCGTTTGACAGGTTCATTACAACGCGCAGGTCCTAAATCGACTTAATTTTCATTTTCTATGTTTAAAATTGTAGTCTAATTTTTTCGAATTAACACCTCGAAACTTTAGTATTGGTTGTTGTTGACGGAGGTGTATCATTGGTGCTATTTGGCACGGTTTTACGTCTTGCCGCATTGCGACGGGTGGTAAATCATTAAATATTTTTAGATAAATAATATTTCACAAATCATTAAATAAAAAAAGTTTAATGAAACATAAAGTCTTAAACAATAAGTAAAATAGAATTATTAAATCAACTAATAATACAACAATGTCAAAAGTGAAAATTCATACACAATTAATTAAACTAGTTATAAAAACAGTTGCCGCGTTGCGGCCAACTTCTTTTGTTATTTAGTCTGTGTTTATATGTGTTTAAAATCATTACGAGCGCGTTGCACACGGAACCGCTGACAAGAATAAAAAGAAAATGTAGAAAAAAACACTAAAAAATAACCGAAAAAAATATCAACTAAAAAAGTTGTATGGTAATGATGTTGTTCGGTAGAAACCCGTAGTCAGAGATGACCAAATAGTAATGGGTACCGGTACCGAATTTCCTAAACCGAAAGAACCTAAATACTAGTTCGGTACTGACGTTTGGCGTTCCTGGTACCGGTTCGCTACCGGTTTTTATCTTCATATACCGATACCGTAACCGGGGTATCAGTTGGCACCGAGCTCATCCCTACCCTTGAAACTAAAAAAAAGTTGTACGATATCGTTGTTGTTCGTACGGTACCTATAATCAGGGATGAGCAAATGGTACTAGGTTGCAGTACCAAACTTATCGGACTAAAAGACTATCAAACTCAATCCGGTATCGACTTTTGGCGTTTTATGTATCAGGCTGGTGCTGGTTTTTACCTTCATGTACCGATAACGAACTGGTATTTTCGATACAAGTACTGATTGACACCAAACTTATAAGATTAAAATGTAAAGAAAATAACAATTTTATAATAATATTAAAATAATAAAACATAAAAAAAACTAAAAACACTGTTCATTACGTTTTCTTCAGGCTGGTGCTGGTTTTTACCTTCATGTAACGATAACGAACTGATATTTTCGATACAAGTACTGATTGACACCAAACTTATAAGATTAATAGGTAAAGAAAATAACAATTTTATAATAATATAATATTAAAATAATAAAACATAAAAAAAACTTAAAACACTGTTCATTACGTTTTCTTTTTAATATATAGACAACATTACGTTTTCTTTTTAATATATGGACAATTTACGAAAATGAGTTTAGAAGGGTTTGGGTCAAGTAGGACGAAACACGTGAAATTCGAAGTTTGAGAGGGGTGCATCATGATTCATGAGTGTGAACCCTTTGGTAAAGATCCTCATGTTCTTCATGACAATCTTCTTTTGGGCTTTTAATCTAATCATCACATACCAATATCATACTATTTTCATATAGTATATAATGATGATTAGTTTTAGTTGAGTGATGTTTTGCATTAGTCGAGTAAATGTTTAGCCCATTTTGCCTTTTTTTTTTTTACTAAAGAACCTAACTGATCAAATATTTTATGTTCGTTTATTAAAAAAATTAGAAAAATGAACATTTTTTTACATATAGTTAAAATAATGTCCTGTTCGTTTATTATGTTCATGAACGTTTATTTACGTTTGACTTTGTTTTTACATTTACATATTTATTTAATTTTTATTTTGCCAAATACAATGTAGTCTAGTTTTATGACATTAAACTCGGCGATTACAATTTTGCCTGCCTTTAATACGAATTTTTGGTCCAAAAGATTTATGCTGATGTTTGCTTTAAGTGATTGTCACTGTTTATATTTGTTGATCTATGTTCAATTATGTTTGTTTATGTCCGTATACATTCGTAAACCGTTCATTTATATCAGTTAAATTTAAACGAACAAACATGAACATGCCCCCGTCTATGTTCGTTCACTTCTTTATAGGCTTTTAGGCGTATTTGTTTCCTTGTTTTCTCTTTCTTTCGCATTTACCTATTGAGGACTAGGAGTTTTGAGTGAATATTTAGAGGGCTTAGTCATTGATCTAGTTTTAATATAGTATTCAACTACGGAATATGTCTACCGCATTGGATTCCACTTCTAAATATGACTTGCCATTGATATGCTACCCCAAAAATTACGAGGGTTGTTCTCCCACTTTTTGCTCATGAAAAAACAAGAGAGGTACTGTGTGTATATGTATTAAGTAACACGAGATAACATTTAGAGTAAAATGTAGTTTGTGTCTCTATGGTATGTTGTCAGAATTAACATCCGACCTTAAATACAAATATGGACACCTGAGTACTCGTGGTTTGCAAATTCTTGCCATTTGCATCATTCTATCAACCCAAAGTTACTTTGACCGTTCGTTGAAATGGTATTTTGGTAATCAACAACCCTAACACTTTGCGTCCCTATTAATTAAAACCCCCCAACACTTTGCGTCCTTCTGCACCACCACCACAAACACCACACCACCACTAACAAATTACCAAGCCTCACACGTGATACGACCAGAGAAATAGTTCTGGAACGACAGTCTGATCCACTATAGGAGCTTAGTTAGTTAAACTCGTGTAATGGAAGATATATCACACCACGTCTGTCACACCCCAATATTTTAACCACAAACCGGTGGGCCCGGTGGGGAGTATCGTGACGTAGTTGATATCATCATAGACAATTAAACACAGTTATAGCACATCGGAAGGCTTGGGAGGGAATTACTATTACAAACTGAATGTTCAAGTTCAAAATAATAATATACAGACGGTTGTAGAAAGGATCCACAGGCGGATCTAAATAAAATACAAAACAATGTTTGACAGACTTTAAGGCATCTTAAGGACTTGCAAGATCCTCTAATTGACACCAAGAAGCTCTCAGCCTATTTGCGTGTAGTACCTGTCACTTAGTCTTTTGAAAGTACGTCAGTTTACACTGGTAAATACAATTAACTGACTCATTTGAAAATGTTTAAGAAAATTGGTTTAAGTGCACAAGGCATGAAAGATTCTTTTATAACTTGGGACAGTTATGTTTATAATCTTGTATACAAGTTTGTCATACAATTAGGGCTCGGTATAAAAGCCGAGACATGATTAACCGACACACCACTTATAAAACTCACAAAGGAGTTATCCCCAACTTGTGGGTAATTTTTATATTTTAGCATTTGCATCTGTCAGGTGTATGCCTACACCCCGTGCATAGGTCGTGGCCATTAGTGTCTTAAATGAGCCGAGGATATCCAGGACACGGTCGCATTAACCCCCAATGTTTATGTTATCAAACAATACATATTAAAACGGGTTATGCGGATTTATTAATCACAGTCCGACCAAATGATCCCATACCCGACCAAGCGGTAATAATTTACCGTATCCCAAGTCCGTATAAGGGAAAATAAGTTAAAAGTATTTACCTGAGTTTTAACTTGGATTTCTAATGCAAGAGTTATCTGCTCAGTCGTATAATTTACTTAGACTTGTGAAGGTAGCTTTTACTAGGGCTTCCTAGTCTGGAATGAAGGTAATATTAACCTATTAGAATACTAACGGGCCTTATTTAAGTCGTAGACTTAGACCGGTTAGTTTAAAGAACGATTTACGGTACGAACCGCTAGATTAAGCGATGACCGGAAGGGAATGTAATTTAGACCCAACAAGTATGAAGACTTGTATAATATGGGTAAACTAAATACATTCTGGATTTTGAAGTTTAAATAATAAGGTTAAACCCGTTTCGGTTAATTTATGCAAACTAGTCACATAAACCGAACCAAACGGGTATAAGCATTAACGGGTAACCGGATGAGTCATATACAAGCTCCATATGTTATTATGCTTAAATTATGTTATGATATCAATAGGATATCAACATGTATGCCCATAAAGGTTTTAAAACCGAATTAAGCCTCATAAGGGCATTTTGGTCATTTTAGGATTTATAAAAGGAGCTTGCATGTAAACTAAAGTTTTGGTCTTAAACATTCTGTAAAAATACTTAATTTATGATATTATATCAGTAGGATATCAAACAAATGTGTGGTTTATGCTTTATGGCCAAACTATGCACCGTAGGGGCATTTTGGTCATTTCACACATAGTTTTTGGAACTTATCTGGGATTCTGAGTTCATAACTTATACCTACTGTAAAAATATTTAAAATAGTTTATAAAATCAGTAGGTAACAAGTCTTGGGTGCTAAATATGGTTTAAAACCATACCATGCACATAATTAGCGTAAAAATCAATAATTGACGATAATTTCGAGGTTTAAGTAATTCTGAGGTTATGACCAGCTTTGAATAGTCAAAATATTTTATTTTTCATAACATATCAGTAGTAAAAAGGTTTTGCATGTTTATTATCTTTAAAACCTATTTTATTTGCAAAAATGGTATTATTGTCATTTATAAACTTTATACAAGAACTTGAAGTTAAAGTCAGTATATAATCTGACTTCACATCCCAATAAATCCTAAATATGATATCACAACAGTAGGTAAATTGTTTTATGTCAAAATTATGTTTAAAACTTTATTTGCATGCAAAAGGGCATTTTAGTCCTTATAAAAGCATATTTTTCGATTAATTATATAACTTCAGTTTATGACCAGAATGTAAATCTCAAAATATGCTATATATGTTTACAATCAGTACTTAGTTCATTTGCATGTTCATTTGTATTAAAAAAAAGGAAAATTGGTTTTTAATAAACCAACATTTGCCCCATTGGTAAATAATAATGCTACCTACAGATTTGGTAATTAATAATCCTACGTTTCAATATGTTGGTACTCAATGGACCTCCGTTAGTTTTTTTTAACTGAAGTTAGTTTTTAACTTTTATTTATTACACAAACAGTCCCTGTAGTTATAATTTACTAGTTTTAAGTTTTATTTATTACACAAACAGTCCCTGTAGTTATAAAAAAATCATAAAAATAAAAAAAAAATCTAAAAAATCAAAAAAATCATAAAAATTCTAAAAAAATCAAAAAAATTCTAAAAAAATAAAAAAAATCATAAAAAATCATAAAAATTCTAAAAAAATCAAAAAAATCATAAAAAACCGTTTCGACCCGTACCGTTTCGACGCGAACCGTTTTCGACCCGGACCGTTTCGACCCAGACCGTTTTCGACCCGGACCGTTTCGACACGGTACGCAATTGACCGTTTCGAAAACGGTACGCGTCGAAACGGTCCGGGTCGAAACGGTCCGGGTCGAAAACGGTTCGGGTCGAAACGGTACGCGTCGAAACGGTACGGGTCGAAACGGTACGGGTCGAAACGGTACGGGTCGAAAACGGTTCGGGTCGAAACGGTACGCGTCGAAACGGTCCGGGTCGAAAAGGTAGAGGTCGAAACGGTACGGGTCGAAACGGTATGGGTCGAAAGCGGTTCGGGTCGAAAACGGTTCGGGTCGAAATGGTACGCGTCGAAACGGTCCGGGTCGAAAACGGTTCGGGTCGAAAACGGTACGGGTCGAAACGGTATGGGTCGAAAGCGGTTCGGGTCGAAACGGTACGGGTCGAAAGCGGTTCGGGTCGAAACGGTACGGGTCGAAAGCGGTTCGGGTCGAAACGGTTCGCGTCGAAACGGTACGGTTTGAAACGGTTTTTTATGATTTTTTTGATTTTTTTAGAATTTTTATGATTTTTTATGATTTTTTTAGAATTTTTTTTAGAATTTTTATGATTTTTTAGACTTTTTTTTATTTTTTAGATTTTTTTTTATTTTTATGATTTTTTTTATAACTACAGGGACTGTTTGTGTAATAAATAAAACTTAAAACTAGTAAATTATAACTACAGGGACTGTTTATGTAATAAATAAAAGTTAAAAACTAACTTCAGTTAAAAAAAACTAACGGAGGTCCATTGAGTACCAACATATTGAAACGTAGGATTATTAATTACCAAATCTGTATGTAGCATTATTATTTACCAATGGGGCAAATGTTGATTTATTAAAAACCAATTTTCCTAAAAAAATTATTTTTAAACAAAAGGGCATATTAGTCAACTTTAAGCATAATAATGAAAACAAGTAAATAAACTCAGATTACTAAGTGACCATGTAATATAACCTCAGAGGGTTATACACTTATACTACAACATAATATGGTCACAAAGGAACCTTAATGTATAATGAAAGTATACTAATTCGGGTCAGAACTAAAAGTCAAAGCAAAAGTCAAGTTTTGCGACTTTCGGTTGCGAACCGAGCTTAAACTTAGAATTGTCGGGTTGAACATGTTTATACATGTTCTAATAATGTTTACCAAGTTATTAGAATGATAAAACATATTTTATAACTTCTACATTATCAGATTTGAACTATTTTAAAAACTGACCTGTTTGACTTTTTATTTTAATAACTTTGACCTGATAATTAACTAAGTAAATGTGATAATTAGGAGGTGCCCTTTTGAGGGATTAACACCTACCTAATTACGATCACGTAGCCATATTCGCCTCGAACAATGGCTGGACCGTTGAGGTCTAAACCGAAAGTCAAAGCCTTTTAGCGGAAACTTTAACTTTCGTCTTTTAAAAGCTTAAAAACCGAAAAGAAAAGGCTATGGACACTTACAACAGGTCCTAGCTCGAAGATTGAACTAAGGGGAGTCTCCTTTATGCTCAGGAATCTCCAAGAATGATAGAAGTGAGAAAAAGAATGAGGTGGAAGTTCAAAGAGTGAAATATGGCACCTATTTATAGTGCAAGGGAGTGATTCAAGATCATTCCAGGTGTTATGTGATGTTATGAGATGCCTCCAGGTGTCCACAAACGAGTATTGAGCAAGCATGCAGCCCCTAGGTTCAAAGGAAGTGGTTTTGGAGAGGTTTTGGCTGCCAAGTGTGACCTCCAAGCAAAAAACGCATAGATGCAGGGTTTACGGACCGTAAACCTGCTCTGCATGCGGGCCGCAAACCACCTGTTGGACCCAGTATGGCCTTAAACAACTTCTTTTCACGTAATATGGCAAGTAATTTCAGTAGATGTGAAAAAGATATGCGGAAATGGAAATCAGACTTTCAGAAACAAGACCTACAGAATTATCAAGTTTATATCACTTTGAAACAAAATGGTTTACAAGGTGATAGTAAGATTATTATCTAGTACAAATGAATCTAGAATTATGTGGGTGAGAGGGCAATGGAGTTTTGATGTATGTGTGAATGCTAAGCTTAAAACTCAATTGTCTTCTGCTGGTTGGGCCTTCTATTTATAGAAGGCTGTGTGCATGAATAAACGATAGTTTATTCATGCAATAAGTCCTGCAAAAAGTGGCCAATTGACATATTCATTGAATCCAACGTTCAAGTTGCCTTTTTCATCATGATATCCAATAATGTCAACTTGCTTCGGTAATTATGGCAGGATAGAGCTGATTTTAAACAAGTGGGGTATTTCATCAGAATTCTGATAAACCACTTCATCAGAAATTCTGGTGAATAAATCATCAGAAAAATCCTGATGATCAGAATCGTCAGAAACTGATGATATTTCATCAGAAATGACCTTCTCTGATAATCCAATTCAGCTCTTGTCGCAACCCCCGATCCCTTATCTGTCCCGGGAACGGGCGGACGCGAACTCAGAATTTCGGTGGTATCAGTTGGTTAATTTGGCAGCGGAAATTACATCAGGACCGTAGTTAGGAAATGTTTATCAGAGTAAAACCACCATATTTGATATTAATAATCACATGGGAAAAACCCAAGTTTCTTATTACAATATGTTTATAGGGATAAACCCTATTTTATTGAATTTAAAACATCGTCTTTTAGGTAACTTTTATAGCCACATTTTTCCCAAGCCTTCAGTGCTCTCCAGCTGGCTTTTTACTAATTGGCTGTCACATTGTGTTACCTGAAACGTGTTTTAAAAAAATTTGTCAGTGGGAAATACTGGTGAGTGAATCCCAGTTTAATCAAGAAACATTTTATCAATTAAAACAGTATTGAGAGCGATCACATTGTTTATTTCTACACAATTACTCATTCAGTACTGTCAATCCTGACTGGTGGGTCATATTACACATTGGCTAACTCGTTGTCCAATGGTAACGCATTGTCGTCCCGACTTACTACTCACAGTGTAGTAAATTTTGTATACAAAACCCCAACATACCGGCAGTAATTGAAGAATTACAAAGACTCAATCACCTGTAACGCCCCAAAATCTGAATGTTAATATTTGTCGTGTGTTCCGATATGACACGTCATGAAATAAATAACTAGGCTATTTAACGTAGTTAAGAGTATGGTCAAAAGAATTAAAAGAGGAAGGTAATATCAGTTATGTTTTAAAGACAAAACCCGAGGGGCTAAAGTGGAACTAACGAAAGTTGGGTTATTAAAAAGAAAAAGAACACACACACACACTTCGTGTGTGTTCTGGATAGATCGATCAGGGGCTCTTAAGAGCCCCAAACCCTAGATCATCAAATGCTTCAAATTGAAGAATGAATCAAGGCCCAAATTCACAACCGAGCATGAATTTGTGATCACCTTCACGAGGGGATCATAAGGTATGTCTTAAGTTTAAGATTGGTGATCATGGGTGAAGTGGGTTATGTTCTAATCCGTGAGTTAATATGAAATTGATCATGTACAAGGGTTAGAATCTTCGTATAGAACATGGGTTATGGAGGGTTTGCGTTAATTTGATGATTAGAGGTGAAACCCGTTAGTTAGGGTGAAGATGATGACTAGAATCACCTTCCATGTTCGAGTCTTGTTGAAAGATTGATGTATTATGTGGTTATGATGAATACTTGTTAGAAGAATTAGGAGAAATGTGATGATGATATGTTTGATGTTTGTTAGGGAATGATACATGATGATTAGTAGTATGTTTTGATGGGCTATGTATGAGTTTAGAAGATTTGAGCATGAAATAGTTGTACGTTATGCTTAAAAGGTAGTACTCGCATCAAGTGTATGATGAAATGTATATGGTGTCATCCGTATAACCGAATATGATGTTACGAGTATATAATGATAAGTCGATGGTTAAATATGGTATATAGTTGACTTTTAAAAGTCAACTAAGCATAAGAAACATGAATTGACACGTGGTCGTAAAGGCAGGATTATAGGAATTCGTATGGTACATGTTATGTCAATATGCGTTGTTTGTGATTATATGATGAATTACATGAGTTTAAACGGATATGAATATAATCACATGAGTTATGTATGTTAGAAATGACTAATGAAAGTTAAGGGTGAAATATGCGATTGATATGATTGTTAACATGTACGAATGCATATGTTAATTGGAGCGTGATCTTGATGAAAAGAGCGTATAGGAATCATGTCAAGACGGACGCAAGCATGAAAGGATAGCGGGTCAAGAAAAGGCGAGGAATCGGATACGAGCACGGACGCATAAGGTAAGTGATTTCTGTAATCACTTCTTAGTACAAGTAAGTAATAAAGTGTTGTAATGAATTAAACATGATGTTTGAGGTCAAATAAGTGTTAAAGTCTTTCGTCGTAAATGATGGGTTTAAGGTTGACCAAAATGCCCTTGATGGGTATTTTGGGGTAAACGATCTTAAAAGTAGCTTAGAAACAAGTTATTCGATTAGTGGAATGTTTTGGACAAGTATGGAAGTGGGGATGATGGTTTGGTTAGTCATAGACCAATTAAGGTGGGAATATCCTTAACGGGTCGAAATGAGCTTATGAATGATAATGTGTTAAAAGGATTCAAGACATCCAAGAATTTAGTAAATTATGATAGACGTCATTGATATCATTATGTTTATAAGAGGTTATGGTAAAACGAACAAGTTACGTTGATGAATGCATGAACGGGTCAAAGTTGGGTAAAAGGGTAATAAGTCGAAGAGTTAAAAGTCTGAAATTTTATTAAGTCGGATGTTGGATTTTAGTTCCATTAGATGGGGAATTAAATTACGGACATGTAGGAAAAAGAATCGGGTAAAACGGATCAAAAACGAGAGAGTTATGCTCGTTTCCGCAAAATGGGATCGTGCTGAAAATATGCAGCAACCAGCTGCGATGTTTCTGCTGTTTTAGGGGGGTCGCGTAGCGCGACGGCCCGTCGCGTCGCGCGACGGGTCTTATTTCTTCGAAAATCGTTTTCGTGCCTCGTTTTGTCTTGGGAACTCGCTTAAACGCGTTTTAAGTTGCGTAGGACTAATTTAACCCATGATTTGTGACCATTAGGGTAAGCGTATGTGTGGAAAGGTATGTATGGATGTTGTGTATTTCTATACACGTATGTAGAAGTGTATGTAAGTGTGTATGCGCGAATGTATGTAAGATTATAGCGTGTAAGCGAGTACATAAGGATATGTATGAAGACATATATGAGCAAGCAAGTGTGAGTCGGGTATATTGCAATGGGTGATTGAAAATATAAATGTAGGTAAGTATGTAGGTGTGTATGTATGTATGTTGTATAAGTATAAGTGTGTGTATGTAAGGGTGTATGTAGATTGTATGTATATGTAGTCAAGTGAGTATGTACGAAGGTATGCACGTATGTAAGTTGTGAGAAGGTATGGAATAAGTATGTAAGTATGTATGTAAGTATGTATGTAAGCATGTATGTATGTTTGTATGTATGTAGGTATGTATGTATGTATGTATGTAGGTATGTAGGTATGTATGTATGTATGAAGGGATGTATTTAGGTATGCACGCACGAATGTATGTAGGTACATAGGTATGTATGTTGCTATGTGTGATCGTAAATGTATGTATAGATTGTATGAAAGTATGCCCGCATGCATTCAATGAAGTCGAGTACTAACGATATTGACAGCGTCCCTGGTGATGAAGTGTAACGCAGGAATACCAAGGAAGTCTCACTACGGATCTTATGATCAGAAGGAAAGCTGGGACGTAAAGAGTTAATGAAATGAAAAGTAAACGTGAACAAGTCTTGTATGCTTATGATACGTACTAACGTTATGAATTCTATGTGGTGAGCGCAGGTAGTACAAGCCATGAGGATTACAAAGGAGTAGAGATCGAAGATCGAGTCGTGAGACGGATTGTACGGGAATGTTTAATTATGTAATTTAGTGTCGATAAGTTATGTTCTTATATTATAAAATGAATTCTTAGAATGTCAAGATGTATGTCATGAAAGAAATTTTCAGACTCGAAATTCCGCTGCGTCGTATTAAGGTTAAACTTGATTAGGGTGTTACAAGTTGGTATCAGAGCCCTGGTTTGAGGGAATCAAGTACGAGAAGGTAAGTACTTGAACTCAAACTTGTGTGCTCTTGAGATAAGAAATCCGTACAATCTAAGACTCGATCAAGATCCAAAGGTAAAGGTTGATGAAAGTATGTATTTATGTATACGTATAAAGAAACTGACGGTTTTGTATGTGCAAGGTAAGCATAAGTGTTGGAAGAGGATGATCCGTGAATGCAGTCTAGGATGAGTACTAAGGTAGGCAAAGAGGTAATAAGACAAATATGCAAATGAGCCCAGGTACGTGAATTTAATATGTGGATGTAGGTAATGGTAAAGTTCATTAAGGGAAGGAAAATTTTAAGATGAAAGACAATGATAGTATAGTAATGAAGTATTGGAAGAAATACACGTGCCGAAACCTAAGCCTACGGACATAAGGTGACAATTACGTGAAGGCACGAAACTACTATGTGGATTGTGTACCTGGCCAGTACACGAGAAACATATGACGTTCGTGAGATCATGATAATTGTTACAGGTATGTCCGGTAGAGTTGGGTAGCAGGCGGGCGTGTGGGTGAAATGGGAAGTAAGACTCTCGGGAAATTGAGGGTACTATGTAAGAATGAAAAACATGCCTGATAAGAATGAAGAATGTGGAATTCGTAATTAAGTACGAATCAATAAGATATGAATGATATGTTTGAATCCGTGAGACGGATTCAAGGATGAAAGGTATGAATGATATGTTTGAATCCGTGAGACGGATTCAAGGATGAAAGGCATGAATGTTATGTTTGAATCCGTGAGACGGATTCAAGGATGAAAGGCATGAATGTTATGTTTGAATCCGTGAGACGGATTCAAGGATGAAAGGCATGAATGTTATGTTTGAATCCGTGAGACGGATTCAAGGATGAAAGGCATGAATGTAATGTTTGAATCTGTAAGGCGGATTCAATGGAAGAAAAAGTATGAATGATGCATCTGGATCCGTGAGACGGATTCAAAAATATTAAAAAAAATGAAATTAATCCGCTCAAGAAGATGTCGACAGTTTGACCATGATTGAGTCGAACGGGTCATAGAAGTAAGTATAAAGTAAAAAGTGATAGTATAATAGACGAAGTTTTGTATAAGTTACGTGTAAGATATGTGAGTAATTGACTCTTAAAAGTCAGAATGATGACGGGCTGTGACCCGGACAATAACTTGAGTATGGGCGGGAATGGTAAGCTTAGTAAGAAATATTGAAACGATGTATTAAGGTCTTCGCAAGTAAGCATGAATGGAAGGAAGTACGAGCGTGTACTTTAGTTGGCGAAATAATTAATTGAATGAAAGGATTGCATGTAAGAAATAGAATGTGTGGTACGTTATAGCAGGCACGTAGGAAATTGTGAAGAGTTATAGGTGGGTAATCACCTAGTGTAATGAATGTTTGAATGATATATGCTAACCGCTGATGTTGTTGATGATAATGTTAGAACTATCGGTGTAATGAAACCAATCGTATTGGTGAAAGGACGTGCACGAGCGGAAGCTCATTATACGAAGGAATGAAATCTGGCCTGTACGGCTAGTACTCGAGGAGAAGATGATCGATCTGGGTTGCGGATCGTGGTTTGGGAAATGAAAAGAGGTTAGTAAAATGTTTAACTCATGATTTGAGAGATATGAACTATTTGTACACGTGAATTAAGTAATGCATGAAGTGAAAGCAATAGTAATGTGAAATGAACGAAATGATTTAAAGATAATATAAAGGTATGCAAGGTATACGTAACTGTAGAAAACGTAGAGTAAGGTTAACGTTAGAGTTAAGCACGTAGGTGTGACTATGAAATAGTAAGTTTTGTGGTGGTAACAAGACAAAAGCTAAATGTTATACAGAGTATGTAGAGAATGTAAATTTTTAGAAGTGAAATGAAGATATTAGATCCATTAAGAATGGATCATATTAAAGGACGGAAGAGTATGTGTATTGACCAGTTATTGACAGGTCAAGTAAATGAAAAAAGAAAATGAAATAGGAAAGAATGATCAGGAAAGTATGGGCTAGTGGTTGTATGGATGGACTGGAAGAAAAGATAATGTGTGTTCGATGAAAGTGAGAAAGGTTTCGGGGACGAAACCTTGTTTAAGGGTGGTAGACTTGTAACGCCCCAAAATCTGAATGTTAATATTTGTCGTGTGTTCCGATATGACACGTCATGAAATAAATAACTAGGCTATTTAACCTAGTTAAGAGTATGGTCAAAAGAATTAAAAGAGGAAGGTAATGTCAGTTATGTTTTAAAGACAAAACCCGAGGGGCTAAAGTGGAACTAACGAAAGTTGGGTTATTAAAAAGAAAAAGAACACACACACACACTTCGTGTGTGTTCTGGATAGATCGATCAGGGGCTCTTAAGAGCCCCAAACCCTAGATCATCAAATGCTTCAAATTGAAGAATGAATCAAGGCCTAAATTCACAACCGAGCATGAATTTGTGATCACCTTCACGAGGGTATCATAAGGTATGTCTTAAGTTTAAGATTGGTGATCATGGGTGAAGTGGGTTATGTTCTAATCCGTGAGTTAATATGAAATTGATCATGTACAAGGGTTAGAATCTTCGTATAGAACATGGGTTATGGAGGGTTTGCGTTAATTTGATGATTAGAGGTGAAACCCGTTAGTTAGGGTGAAGATGATGACTAGAATCACCTTCCATGTTCGAGTCTTGTTGAAAGATTGATGTATTATGTGGTTATGATGAATACTTGTTAGAAGAATTAGGAGAAATGTGATGATGATATGTTTGATGTTTGTTAGGGAATGATACATGATGATTAGTAGTATGTTTTGATGGGCTATGTATGAGTTTAGAAGATTTGAGCATGAAATAGTTGTACGTTATGCTTAAAAGGTAGTACTCGCATCAAGTGTATGATGAAATGTATATGGTGTCATCCGTATAACCGAATATGATGTTACGAGTATATAATGATAAGTCGATGGTTAAATATGGTATATAGTTGACTTTCAAAAGTCAACTAAGCATAAGAAACATGAATTGACACGTGGTCGTAAAGGCATGATTATAGGAATTCGTATGGTACATGTTATGTCAATATGCGTTGTTTGTGATTATATGATGAATTACATGAGTTTAAACGGATATGAATATAATCACATGAGTTATGTATGTTAGAAATGACTAATGAAAGTTAAGAGTGAAATATGCGATTGATATGATTGTTAACATGTACGAATGCATATGTTAATAGGAGAGTGATCTTGATGAAAAGAGCGTATAGGAATCATGTCAAGACGGACGCAAGCATGAAAGGATAGCGGGTCAAGAAAAGGCGAGGAATCGGATACGAGCACGGACGCATAAGGTAAGTGATTTCTGTAATCACTTCTTAGTACAAGTAAGTAATAAAGTGTTGTAATGAATTAAACATGATGTTTGAGGTCAAATAAGTGTTAAAGTCTTTCGTCGTAAATGATGGGTTTAAGGTTGACCAAAATGCCCTTGATGGGTATTTTGGGGTAAACGATCTTAAAAGTAGCTTAGAAACAAGTTATTCGATTAGTGGAATGTTTTGGACAAGTATGGAAGTGGGGATGATGGTTTGGTTAGTCATAGACCAATTAAGGTGGGAATATCCTTAACGGGTCGAAATGAGCTTATGAATGATAATGTGTTAAAAGGATGCAAGACATCCACGAATTTAGTAAATTATGATAGACGTCATTGATATCATTATGTTTATAAGAGGTTATGGTAAAACGAACAAGTTACGTTGATGAATGCATGAACGGGTCAAAGTTGGGTAAAAGGGTAATAAGTCGAAGAGTTAAAAGTATGAAATTTTATTAAGTCAGATGTTGGATTTTAGTTCCATTAGATGGCGAATTAAATTACGGACATGTAGGAAAAAGAATCGGGTAAAACGGATCAAAAACGAGAGAGTTATGCTCGTTTCCGCGAAACGGGATCGTGCTGAAAATATGCAGCAACCAGCTGCGATGTTTCTGCTGTTTTAGGGGGGTCGCGTAGCGCGACGGCCCGTCGCGTCGCGCGACGGGTCTTATTTCTTCGAAAATCGTTTTCGTGCCTCGTTTTGTCTTGGGAACTCGCTTAAACGCGTTTTAAGTTGCGTAGGACTAATTTAACCCATGATTTGTGACCATTAGGGTAAGCGTATGTGTGGAAAGGTATGTATGGATGTTGTGTATTTCTATACACGTATGTAGAAGTGTATGTAAGTGTGTATGCGCGAATGTATGTAAGATTATAGCGTGTAAGCGAGTACATAAGGATATATATGAAGACATATATGAGCAAGCAAGTGTGAGTCGGGTATATTGCAATGGGTGATTGAAAATATAAATGTAGGTAAGTATGTAGGTGTGTATGTGTGTATGTATGTATGTTGTATAAGTATAAGTGTGTGTATGTAAGGGTGTATGTAGATTGTATGTATATGTAGTCTAGTGAGTATGTACGAAGGTATGCACGTATGTAAGTTGTGAGAAGGTATGGAATAAGTATGTAAGTATGTATGTAAGCATGTATGTATGTTTGTATGTATGTAGGTATGTATGTATGTATGTATGTAGGTATGTAGGTATGTATGTATGTATGTATGTATGTATGTATGTATGTATGTATGTATGTATGTATGTATGTATGTATGTATGTATGTATGTATGTATGTATGTATGAAGGGATGTATTTAGGTATGCACGTACGAATGTATGTAGGTATATAGGTATGTATGTTGCTATGTGTGATCGTAAATGTATGTATAGATTGTATGAAAGTATGCCCGCATGCATTCAATGAAGTCGAGTACTAACGATATTGACAGCGTGCTTGGTGATGAAGTGTAACGCAGGAATACCAAGGAAGTCTCACTACGGATCTTATGATCAGAAGGAAAGCCGGGACGTAAAGAGTTAATGAAATGAAAAGTAAACGTGAACAAGTCTTGTATGCTTATGATACGTACTAACGTTATGAATTCTATGTGGTGAGCGCAGGTAGTACAAGCCATGAGGATTACAAAGGAGTAGAGATCGAAGATCGAGTCGTGAGACGGATTGTATGGGAATGTTTAATTATGTAATTTAGTGTCGATAAGTTATGTTCTTATATTATAAAATGAATTCTTAGAATGTCAAGATGTATGTCATGAAAGAAATTTTCAGACTCGAAATTCCGCTGCGTCGTATTAAGGTTAAACTTGATTAGGGTGTTACATCACCGCTTAATCACATTGTAAAACAATTAAGGTTTTGTAAAATATTACAAAAAGGTTAAAAAAAGAGGATAAACTCACATTGCTATCTTAGACTTCGCGTAAGGGTTTCCTGGGATTAATCTATACTTTACACAAATGTACATAGGTTAGTATAATAACCCTTTGAAAATATTAATGATACCCTCCCCGAGACGGTATTCCAACAACTACGTCGGGCAGAACCACGACAGTTGTTACGGAACCCTAAATCAATCGGGCATCGTATCTAATACGAAACTGGGGTTATAATACTTACAACGGAGCAGAACCTCACTAATTAGGGGGTATAATACTTGAATATAAAGCCTACTATTTCAGAATTTGAGATTGAGAATTGAAAATGAACGATTTTTGGTTGAACCCGATGGCTCCTTTATATAGTTGCTGATCTTGACTCTCACGCGGCCCGCGTAAGAGTAGCCTTAGGGCTACGCAGCCCGCGTCAAAGCTAGTCAACGGACTAGCTTGTCCAGCTCATCAGGTAGGTCTGCCACGATGTCGACACGTGTCAGCCTAGGGTGTCTCTGCGTTCTTGATCTCACGCGGCCCGCGTAAGTGTTAAGGTTAGCTTATACGGCCCGCCTTAACTTATAATTCACCGAAATCAGGTTTTAGCCTTGATACCGCCCGTGTAAGGGTTGGGGTGGGTCTACGCGGCCCGCCTCAACTTAATAATCAGATTTTAAATTTTATTTTTAATGCTATACTGTATTTTGGGCTCATTTTTCACATACGGGGTGTATTTAAAGACATATTGGGATATTTTTTAAAATATATTAGGGTGTCGGAAATATTCGAGAGTGTCGATTTTATTTGAGGATTGTTACATTCTCTCCGGCTTGTTTTAGAGCTCGTCCTCGAGATCTATTGGAATAAGTGCGGATATTTCCTTTGCATTTTAGATTCAAGTTCCCATGTGTACTCAGGTCCTCTTTTGGAGTCCCACTTCACTTTGACCAGAACTAGTCTCTTATGCTTGAGGTTCTTGACTAACTTGTCTTTAATTTGTAGAGGCTTTTCTACAAACTTAAGTTGTTCATATACCTCTATATCCTTAAGAGGTACTATTAGTGATTCATCAGCTAAACACTTTTTGAGATTAGATACATGAAATACATCATGTATTCCTGCCATTTCCTCTGGCAGTTGTAGCTGATAGGCTACAGGTCCTATTCTTCTGATAATCTCAAAAGGTCCAATAGACCTGGGACTTAGCTTTCCCCTTTTAATGAATCTTACTACTCCTTTCCAAGGAGAGACTTTTAATAATACTTTATCTCCTACTTGAAATTCCAAGGGTTTGCGTCGGTTATCAGCATAGCTCTTCTGTCGATCACGTGCTGCTTTCAGTCGTTCCTTGACTTGAATAATCATGGCGGTTGTTTCTTGCACTATTTCAGGTCCAGATAGTTGCTTTTCTCCAATTTCTGCCCAACAGACTGGGGTTCGGCACTTACGTCCATAAAGTGCTTCGAATGGTGCAGCATTGATACTTGTGTGATAACTATTATTATATGAAAATTCTATTAAAGGTAAGTGATCGTCCCAATTACCTCCGAAATCAATTACACAAGCTCTAAGCATATCTTCCATTGTCTGAATTGTTCTTTCGCTTTGTCCATCCGTTTGAGGATGATAAGCTGTGCTTAGATTTAACTTGGTTCCCATGGCCTTTTGGAAACTTGACAAAAAATGAGAGGTAAAACGGCTATCTCTATCTGAAACAATTGATAAAGGAATTCCATGTAAAGAAACAATTTCATTTACATATAATTTAGCTAGTTGTTCCATACCGAAAGTTTCCTTTATTGGTAGGAAATGAGCTGACTTGGTTAGCCTATCTACAATCACCCAGATTGTATCATTTCCTTTCTTTGTTTTGGGTAATTTAGTAACAAAATCCATTGTTATTAATTCCCATTTCCACACTGGCATTTCTAACTGTTGCAATAGACCTGAGGGTTTCTGGTGTTCAGCTTTAGCTTTTGAACAAGTTAAACATTTAGAAACATAGGCTGCTATGTCCTTCTTCATTCCTATCCACCAGAAATTATTTCTTAAATCTTGATACATCTTATCATTTCCTGGATGCATCGTATATTTGGACTTATGGGCTTCTTCTAATATACGATGACGTAGGTTTCCTAATTTAGGTATCCACATTCTCTTTGTATGGAATCTCCAAATTCCATCTGTTCCTTGTTCTAATTCCTTAATCACACCTTTCAATTTTTCAGTATCATCCTTGATTACTGATTCTTGTGCTACTCTTATTTGATCATTTAAATCTACTTGCAGATTTAATTTAAGAGAACGTACCCTTTTTTGGCTTTTCATGATACTTTCGGCTTAAAGCATCTGCTACTACATTTGCTTTTCCTTCATGATACTGGATATCACAATCATAATCACTAAGCATTTCCATCCTGCGTCTTTATCTCATATTCAACTCCTTTTGCTTGAAAACATACTTTAAACTCTTATGATCAGTGAATATGGTAAACTTACTACCATAAAGGTAATGTCTCCAGATCTTAAGAGCAAAAATTATAGCTCCTAATTCTAGATCATGGGTTGAATAATTCTCTTCATGATTCTTAAGTTGTCTAGATACATAGGCTATAACCTTTTGACGTTGCATTAATACACATCCATAACCTAATTTAGAAGCGTCACAATAGACTATAAAGTCTTCAGCTCCTTCTTGTAACGCTAATATGGGTGTATGGGTTAATCTTTGCTTAAGGATTCTAAAGGCTTCTTCTTGTTTTAATCCCCATTCAAACTTAACAGATTTACAGGTTAACTTAGTTAAGGGAATGGCTATTCTAGAAAAATCTTGAATAAATCTTCTATAATAACCAGCCAATCCTAAGAAACTTTTAACCTCTGTTGGTGACTCAGGGGTTTTCCATTTAGTAATTACCTCGATTTTTGTTGGATCCACATGAATTCCTTCATGATTGACTAGGTGTCCAAGAAACTGTACCTGTTCTAACCAAAATTCACACTTGGAAAATTTAGCGTAAAGCTTTTCCTTTCTTAATAAACTTAAAAGTGCATGCAAATGCTTTGCAAGATCCTTTTTATTCTTAGAGTAAATGAGAATATCATCTATAAAAACAATTATGAATTTATCCAAATATGGCTTACATATTCGTTTCATCATGTCCATAAATGCAGCTGGGGCATTGGTTAAACCAAATGGCATGGCAGTAAATTCATAATGGCCATACCTTGTCCTGAATGCGGTTTTAGGAATGTCCTCTTCCTGCACCTTTAATTGATGATATCCTGACCTTAAATCGATTTTAGAGAAAAATCGAGCTCCTTGTAGTTGATTAAACAGATCATCGATTCTTGGTAATGGGTACCGATTCTTAATCGTGACCTTGTTTAATTCATGGTAGTCAATGCACATACGCATTGATCCGTCTTTCTTTTTAACAAACAGTATCGATGTTCCCCATGGCGACGAACTTGGCTGTATGAATCATTTTTCCAATAATTCATCTAGTTGTTTCTTTAATTCTTGCATTTCTGCAGGTGCCAAACGGTAAGGTGCTTTGGCAATCGGTGCTGTTCCTGGTATTAAATGGATTCTGAATTCAACTTCTCTATCTGGAGGTTGCCCTGGCAATTCTTCTGGAAATACATCTGAAAACTGAGATACTACTGGAATATCTTTTGAATCATTTCCTTTAGCGTTAGTGATTATGGAAATCAAATACACTATAGAACCTTTTCTTATATAACTTGCAGTTTTCATCACAGAGATAAATTTTGTGGATCTAGATGATTTATTTCCTTTAATTGTGATCGTTTTACCTTTTGGTGAATTTACTTGAATTGACTTTTGATCACATAAAATACTGGCTTTATTGGCTATTAACCAATCCATTCCTAAAACAACATCGAATCCTGCCAGATTCATGGGATAAAGGGTTGCCATAAACTTTTGATTTAAAATTTCTATGCTTGCTCCCTGCAAGATTTTAGAAATTCTAACGGTTTCTCCATTAGCTGTCTCTACTAAACACCCTTGTGGTAGTTTAGTTAATGACTGATTTAGAAATTTGCAAAATGATGTATTAATAAAACTTTGGTTTGCACCAGAGTCAAATAATACTTTAGCAAAGACATCATTAACTAAAAACGTACCAGCTATGACATCTGGAATCATCTTGGCTTCATCTGCAGTCAGAACAAATGCTCTAGCATTTTTAGTATTCTTGTTGTTCGCACCTGGAGCTAATTTCGGGAAATTAGGCTTGATATGACCTTGTTCTCCGCAGTTGTAACATATCCTGTTGTTAGCTTTCTTCCTGCAGTCTTCTTCCTTGTGTCCCGATATTTTGCAAAAGTTACAGTATATGGAGCATCTTCCTGAATGCTTTCTTTTGCAATTTTTACAATAAGGTGTAGAGGTAGAACTTATATTTTTCCCATGATTAAAATTTCCAGAACGAAATTCTTGTGTGAGCTTCTGGGTTAGGTTCCTTCTTTGATCCTCTTCTCGGGTACAGACTAATTCATCTGTCAAGGTATTGGCTAGTTCTACAGCTTCTTCTATGGTTTGAGGTCTAGCTGCCTTGACTACGTGTCTTATCTCCCCAATTAATCCCCAGATATAACGGGAGATCAATACTGGTTCAGGTGATGTAAGAATTGGCACTATTCTAGCATATTCAAAGAATATTTTGGTGTATCCCTTACTATCCACACCAGTCATCCTAAGGTTTAGGAATTTGTTTGCTATCTGTTTCCTTTCATTGGGTGGGCAGAATTTTCTTTCTACCTTGTCTTTAAATTCTTCCCATTCCATATTGTAAGTTATATCACTTCCTCTTGATTGGAGGATAGTGTTCCACCATTCTAGTGCTGAATTCTTAAATAGATTAGAAGCAAACATTATCTTATCTTCTTCAGCACACTTGCTTATTCTTAAGACTGCCTCAGTCTTCTCTATCCAGCGTAGGGTTGCAATGGCCCCTTCGTTGCCCAAGAATTCCATTGGTTTACAAGACCAGAATTCTTTATAAGAACAACCGTAAGACACGGTTATTCTCTTTTTGGGAATGGGCATTTGAAGTACAGGTCCATTGTTCACACTGTTTTCGGGTTCGATTGGTCGCTTACTGCTATGCTTACTTTTATTATTCGCTTCTTGAATCGTTTGAATAATAAATGGCATGACATCTATGATTCCTTGTGCCACTATATGTTGAACGACACTATTATCCATTTGGTTTCCATTGTTATTGATGCTCGGATTCTCATTAACCACGTTAATGTTACTCTGGTTATCATTATTCAGATTTCCTTAATTTCCTTCGTCAGCCATCTCATCCTCTCGCTACATTCTATGATTTCCTCTCCAAAATTTCGGAGTTCTTGCAAATTCTCTGCACTCATTGGGGGTGCAGGTACTGGTATTGGCTCTGGGTACTGAGGTACTGGATTCTGTCACACCCCCAAAATCCACCATGCGGAGTACCACCGCTTGGAGGCGTGACATGACCAGGATCGAGCCACCAATCATATTGAACATCGTAATTAAGTGAATAAGACCAACCACAACACGATTGGTGACTAAAAGGAAGTAAACCGATTTTAGGTTAACAGCGGAAGCATAAAACATAAGTTCAAAACATAAGTCCATAGTTTATAAGTTTAAAGTCCAAAACGTAGGTTTAAAAAGTTCATGAAGTTTATTCGTTAAGTACGGGACGTATCAGTTCGCATCCCACAACGACCACCTCCATATGCAAGCTCCATAGCATCTAACGACCTGCAAAGCATGTGATAACGAGTCAACAACAAAGTTGAGTGAGTTCACGGTTGGTTGTCCATTTTAGGGTTGTTTCCAAAAACCATAGTTTAATCTCATTCGGCTATCCTGTCGTGGGGGTTACCCCATAGTTCGAAAACGTTTATTTGTTAACCATCCCATGTCCACCTTCCCTGGTTATCCAGCCCGGCACTTTGGCCGTGGGGAGCTGCCCCAGTATTTTAAACTACCAGACTCGTTTATCATATCGACTACTAACAAAAGAAATCAATTGTGCCCTAGCGTCGGTGTTCTATCACCAACGACGTGCCATAGTCCATTAGTACACGCCCGTCCGACTGGCACGGTGTGAGGTTTGTTAAACCTAATAGCGCTATTAACTAATGACCCGCTCGCCATAGCCTCGGCGATTAAGTCGATACAAAAAGGGAGGGACTTCGTTGATAGAGTTCTAGTCCAGTAAGTCTAACACGTCCCAACAGGACGAGGAATTTACATTCCTGAACACGTCTCAAAGGACGAGGAATCCCTATTCCTGTACCCATTCCCATTCCCACCGGGAATTTACCATGCTTTGTAGAAAAGTGTGAACTCACCTCGGTTTGCTCGGTTAGATTCTCAAATATAGCTAACAGTCAAGGTCGGTCAATCGCGTCCTAGTATGATTTACCAGTTAGTCATTTAGTGGCTTTCAAATAGAACACAAAGTTCCTATACGTATCTATCACACAACATGCATCATTTTAACGGTTTATGCCCATCTAAGTTTCCCATCCATTCCCCACTCAAAATCAAACATACGATAATGCACATAACATATATAACATGTTAGATCATTCACAGATAGCATACTCGACATTTAGACACGCGAGTCACAACTTATGCCATTTCAGCATTTATATTCAAAACCGGCTGTTTTCGGACATTTTAATAAAATGGTTAAATTATTCCAAAAATTACCAAATTTTTACAGGATGTCTTAAACGTTCCATATTTTATTGTGTAAAAATATCGGGGTCCGGTTAATTACCAATATTTTATAAAAATTCATATTTCGGACTGAACTCAGATTTGTGTATTTCTTACCACAGTCCACGGAACAATTTATTAAAAATTCATCCAGTGTCCGATTTACAAAATTCCATTGGGGTAATTACAAATGCATCGGTTGTCATCTACTGTACAAATTTCATGGTCCGATTCATCACAAAACTCAGGTTATGACTGAAAGTATGACACCCATTTATTGCTGTCAAAATTCAGCTTAAGTTGCTGTTACAAATTAACACTTTAAAAATAGTAAACGAAGTCCAAAAATTACGATTCCGGTGCCATTAGAACCGTATTTTATAATAACATATTTTAGATCCAAAATATCGGTTTTTCGTTGAGTTTAAGACCTGGACAGATTCTGTTTTTCAGTGTTTAACCTTCTAAATCGTGTTCGATCGATTCCGTTAACAAGTTTAGTGACCACAACAACATGACAAATTAATATTAATCAGTAAAACATCAGATAATCAACCAATAATCATAATCACACAAGATCTACATGATTTACACTAATATTCATCCATTAACCACCTTGTTCATCACTTTAGTAGACTTTTAGTTGGTGATCTTATATGTTAGTGATTCTCAACCGATGAAACTCTTATTAACCACTTTAGAATAGATCAAGAAGATGTTTAGAGTCACTTACTTCTAGCTCGAGGCTAGGGAAGAAACTAGGCGAAAAACGAGTGGTTAAAAGCAACGTGGGGAGGTCCTTGACAATCCGCAAGCACCGGGCTTCCTTGTACGCGATCCTTCACACTTGTATATGCTTGGAATGGCAAGATCAAAGCTCGAAAATGGATGGATGTGGGTGTGTGGGTTCAGCCGAGGATATGGGCAAGAGGGAGAGAAAGAGTGAAGTTTTTGCTAAGTGAATGAATGAATACAAAGCCTTATGGTCCAACTTATAGTGCAATTCCACTAATACCCATTGGATCTTATGTTCTCTTGATATGAGGCACAAGGATTAAAATATTCAAGGTTTGTAAGATGGTGTCCCCTATGGGGAACCGAACTCGTTAGGGGGGGGGGGGGTATTCGGTTTGTTTTGAACTAGATGATTAAGCATTAGTTGTTAAGTTAGGAGGTTAAGACTAGATATTAGTGTGTGGTGAATTATAACGGGTGTTAGGGTATTCGGGGACCCTAACTGGCTCAGAAAAAGGAAACAATGTCATAGACAATATTTTTAGGTTCCGGGTAAAGTCCGGTTGTTCGGTTCGGTGTTGTTCCGTTAAAGTGCTTAATTAATCCGTAAAGTGTCCTATTTATATATTTTGTAACGTTTTTACTTTCTAACACTTAGGAAAATATAACGGACTATTTAGTGACCTATCTGTACACTATTAGTATATTAACCAATACGTGTAAGCATAACACAGATATCAGAAAGCAGTTAAGTAATTCCACACAGTCGTCAAGCACATTAATTATTATTAATAAACTGTACGGTTACATGTAAATTCGAGGGTTGTCACAGATTCTCCTGAGGGTATGGATTCTCCAAAATCTCCCTAATGTATTCATCGTTGTCAAAATAGGGATCTAGAGGGTCCAGACCTGGATATGCTGCTAAGTTCGGCAAGGTTTCTTCGTTTAAGTGATTGCGTGGCACGTAATCCCTAAGATCATCAAACCATGGATCATAATTTGGATCTAGAGGATTAGGGGCTGGTATCCTAGGTATCTCCTCAGGGTTAAAATCATGCATTTCTACCTCCATCGGTTGAGTGGGAATCAAAGGTATGGGTTGTGGGGCTACTAATTGTTCCAGACTCGGGTCAGCAGCAGTTGTAGCTAGGATATGGAAATTGGCTAGGCTTCTATTAAGCATATACTGTGTATGGACATCTGTCTTTCTCTTAGCGGCTGCTAGAACTCTTTGTTGTTGCAACTTTCGCATTCTTTTCCTATGTGCAAAGGCTTCCTTACTTAACCATCCTCTTTTCTTATGAGGGAATGGCTCTTCTGACTGAGCTTTAAAGGCAAACATCCCTTCTTCCTGATCAGTAGAATACCCAGAAAGGGTAGGCTGTGAAGAGGTACCTTCACTCCTATGTGAATCAGAGAACTGACGACACATGTCTGAGGGTCCTTGATCACTCATACTGTAAACTAACAAATAGTCAAATAACACAAAACACACAATCACATAAATTATTTCCTAACACAAAATTTAGAATTTAAGTGTCAGCAGAACACTTCTTTGGCTTAGACCAGTGGCTAGGCTCTGATACCACCTTCTGTCGCAACTCCCGATCCCTTATCTGTCCTGGGAACGGGCGGATGCAAACTCAGAATTTCGGTGGTATCAGTTGGTTAATTTGGCAGCGGAAATTACATCAGGACCGTAATTAGGAAATGTTTTGTGACAACCGGTGATTTACGGCTCTTAATTACATGATTAACAGGCGATTAACGCGATAATAAATAGTGTTTACGACGCAAATTAACTTAATTAGGCCTTTGGAGTGCCCAGGAACGTTTATCCGACTTTACAGTGCGCGAACGGTGATTTGCGGAGAAACATGCTAAACGTTAAGCGATAACGAAACGAAACCGTACGAAATACTGACAACGCCGACAAATACGGATTTTCTACAAGTATTTTATGCTTATGAAATTAATTTTGTGAATTTATTGGGCTTCCGTGCGACACAAATGCAAACGTGGACTAAAAACGCGGGAGTAGGAAATGCATCGGCAACAAAACGGAAGCAACGGAGACGCCTGTTGTAACACCCTTGTTATTATTTTACGTTTTTCACATAATTTAAGTCCATAATCATGTAATTACAGTGTTGGGATTGAACCCTATCAGAGGAACAGATAATAAAAGCCAAAACTGGATCAGAGCAGTGGATCCAGAATAAGCAGACGTTTACAGATTAGTTCATGCAAATCTCTCCCCTTGAAAGTGGCTTTGTATCTGCTGATCTCCTATCTACTGATCTTACCAAGTGCTGATCCACAACTGCTGCCTTGCATCTACTGCCAAGTGTTAAAGACTAATAGAAGACCAAAGCTCTGCTGACTCAATCTACTGTCTTGAGTCAAGTACTGCTGATCCGGACAAGCACTGCTGGGTTCACAGCAGTGGAAGGATGCAGCAGCTGTTTATGTGTCTTTTATGTATTAGATTGTAATAGCAGTAGTTAGTACATCAGTGTTTGTATAGATCAGAGGTTAGAGTTTGTTAGGAGGTTAGATGTCACTTTCATGGTGACGTCAGCTAAGATGCTCAGTGGTTTGCAAGTGCCTATAAATAGTTCAGTACTTTGTACTGTTCTATCAGCTCTTTTGATCACATCGTCTTCTTTGCACGAACAAACTACTGAGCTCTGGCTGAGGGGGAGTTTGCATTCTTACATCAATCATTGTAATCGTTGTTGAAATAAATTCAATCTTTCGATTCATTGTGTAAAGATGTTTGATAAAAGCATTACTCTCGTTTGATTGTATGCAAAGTTTGCTTTCATCTTATTTCCGCTGCACAACTCTTTCATTTCCATCTTAATTTCAAACAAAAATACAATCAAAAAGAAACTCAGATCCAACAATTGGTATCAGAGCTTGGACAGTCAAATTTGATTTAACAATCATTTTAACGTAAATAGTTCAGCTCATAACAGTTGATACTGATCGTTTGTTCGTCCGTTGAAAAACAGAGCAAGGATTAATCACCATTAAAGTTGATTTCTCAGTGTCTGTAAAACAACAAGAATGACGTCACAATCTCAGGATGATAAAAACAACATCGGCTCGCTTTTTAAACCACCTATGCTAAAAAGAAATGAGTACAACATCTGGCAGAGGAGGATGGGACACATCCTCGCTCAACAAAGCACAGGTTGTTGGAAATCTGTTATTTATGGTCCCCATGTTCCTTCAGTGCCAAGTGCTGAAGATGCTAAAAAGTTCGTTCCAAAACCAGTTGAAAATTATACCGAAACCGACTTTCAAAAGATCGAACTAGATGCTAAAGCGTTTAGCATCGTAGCATCTGCGCTACCCAATGAGATATATGCTGGACTGTTACATTGTAACAGTGCCAAAGAGTTATGGGACGCACTTAAGGAACAATTTGGGGGAACTGAGGAAGTCATAGAAAACAATAGGGAAATCCTGAACCAACAGTATGAAACATTTTGCTACGTTAAAGGTGAATCACTAACGCAACAATTTGAGCGTTTCAGTTGTCTCATCAGTGAACTGAGGCTTGTTAATACCACTTTTACAAACTCAACTCAAAACAGCAGGTTCCTCAGGTCACTGCCAGAAAAATGGGACACCATAGCTTTTGTCACCCGAAACTCACCTGAATTCAAGGATCTGACCTTGACCCAACTCCACGGTCGACTCCTGACCTATGAAAGGGAGTTGAACCAGAAAAGGAGGTTACAAGAGTCAGGAAAAGTTACCGATGATTACACTTTCGGTAATACTGCTCTTCTGGGTCAAGAAGAATCTGGGAGCAGTGGTAAGGATCAGGGTTTTGATCACTTCATTGACATAACTGCTGGTACAAATTTTAACAACCCTGATCCTTACTCTGCTAGTTATGCATTTACTGTAAATGAAAACCAGATGTCAGACAATTTAAGCTTTGAATTAAATGATTTGCAACATTTTGATCCCACTGATTTAGAGGAAATGGACATCCTGCACCAACTGGCCTTGTTAAGTGTTAGAACTAGCAAGTTCTACAAAAGAACAGGGCAAAAATTCCCAGGTTTGCATGGGAATCTAAGGGTTTGGTTGGATAAATCGAAAATCAAGTGCTACAAGTGTAATAGGTTGGGACATTTCGCTAGGGAATGTAGGAGTCAAACTACTGGTCCCATCATTACTCATCCTAGCTCAAATCCTAGACCTCAAAACCAAAACACTGTGCACTATGCCCAATATGCCCCAGCAGCTCAAGTGAACACTGCTCACTATGCTGCTGCCCCTGTGCCAGTACATTATGTCCAAGCTTCTGTTCCACAAATCCAATATGTTCAAACCCCTGCTCCACAGGTACAAGTGCAACCTGTTGCACCTCAAACCACTGCTCCAGCAGTAGCACAACCAGATCAACAAAGTTTTTTCACTCAAGGGTTTGTTGACTGGAGCAGTATGCCTGAAGACCTTAATGATGAAAATTTTGCACTCTATGCTTCTAATGATTCTTCACATGATGAATTTTGTTTGATGGCATTAGAGTCAATACAGGAGGGGGTTGAAACTGAGGAGGAACAGAAGTGCTTTGAAACAGTGGAAGAGGTGACTGAAGCAGTGGTTACTGCTGTGGCTGATGAATTACTGTTGGAAGAAAGTTCAGGTACTCTGATTGAACCAATGACAGATCCATGGTCCGTAGAGGACAAAGAAGAAGAGAAAGAAGAAAAGGCTGGTGAAAAGAAGGTGAAAGCTGATGATGAAGAAGATCATAAATGTGATTGTGCAATGATGGCAGCTGCCAAGGTATCTCCTCAAGTTCTTGAAAAACTGTGTTCTGACAATTGCATAATTGCTTTTGCCAACATTAAAGAGGTGAATAAAAACCTTCGGGATAAAATCTTGTCTGATGAGGTCAAATTTGAAAGGTCTTTAAAAGAACTTAAAAACAAATTGACTGAAAAAGAAAAAGAGAATAGCTGTCTAAAAGAAGAGCAGAGTATAACCAAAACCCAACTTCAAACTATGGTAGAAAAATACCAAGTTTGTAAAAAGGAGTTGGAGTTCGCTCAGATTACTTGTGAAAGATGGGTGGAATCCTGCAAAGGATATGAGGTTATGCTTGAAAAACAGAGAAAAAGCAATGTGAAGTTTGGGGTTGGGTATAGAAAACATGATGATGAAAACACTGCTTTTGAAAACTCTGTTCAAACCACTGATGTAACCACTGAGTTCATCCCTAAAAACAAGAATGGCCAAGAAGTGAAAATCACTGACAAACTTGGTAACAAAATCACACTTGACAGACCAATGGAATCCTCTACTTTTGTGGAGCTTGAAGAATACCAGTTTAAACCAAAATGGTCTGATGAGTGTGACATTCTTGAAAATTTCAAGCCAATGGACTTTACATCAATTGATGGTGTCAAGGCTCCAAAAGCTAAAGTCATTCCTCTCAAGGACATCCCAGCAGTGGTTAAAACCTCTGCTGCAAAGGAGTCTGAAAAGAGAAAGAAGAAAGAAAAAATTGATAACTTGTTTTGTGAATTCTGTGAAAAAAGGAATCATCTAACAAAAGATTGTTTCCACTTGAAAGCTTATGATTTAAACAGAACAAGTGTCATAGTTTCAGCTGAAGGTTGCATTGTCTGTGGTAAAACAAACCACAAAACTCAAGCATGTGTGTATCTCAAAAACTTTGATGTGAAAAAGAATGAGTACATTGCTAAAACATCCTTGAGTCCATCATCATCATCAACATCTGTCAAATTCACCAAGAAACAACCACTGTTTGTGCCAGTTCAAACAGCTGTTACAAAACAGCTGAACCAAACATCTGTCAAAAGAGATGTTCAGGTTACTGATGCACCCCCTGCAAATCAGTTCAGAAAAGCCAAAGAAAAACAGTCTTACCAAAGGATTCCTCACGTTTATGAGGCCTACAAAAGGCCTTCTAAACCCAAAGTGAACAAGCATCCTTTTGGTTACCAGCAGATGATTGGTCAGGACCCACAACAGTGGTTAGAGAAACACTGTCCTAAAACAGTTCAAACCTCTGACCTAACCACTGTCCATCATCTTGCATCCATCCCAGACACTGTTGAGACCCCATCCAATGCCTTGTTGGCTTTGGAGACCTTAATGAACTAATCCTTTTACTTCATGTGCAGGGAGCTTCTGCATGCTTTGATAGTCTTTGGTATGTAGATAGTGGAGGCTCCAGGCACATGACAGGATGTAAAGCCCTCCTCAAAGACTTTAAAATCCATGGAGGGGGTGATATATCCTTTGGGAATAATAGTAAAGGAAAAGTTCTGGGGTCGGGTACAGTGGAGTCTGGAAAAGTAAAATTTGAAAATGTCAATCTAATAGACAATCTAAAATTCAACCTTCTGAGTGTGTCCCAAATGAGTGACAAGGGTTTTGGGTCATTCTTCACAAAAGATTGTTGTAGGATTGTTGGACCAGAAATGGTCAAAAAGATTGAAGCAATAATCAGAACTGGTCAAACTAAACTTGTTGCTCAAAGAAGTGGCAATGTTTATGTTGTTGACATGTCAAAAGAGTGTCCCAGAGCTGATGCCTGTCTGTTCTCAGCTGCCTCTAACAAAGAGACAGAACTTTGGCACAGAAGGCTGGGACACACAAATCTTAAGACAATCACAGAAATTTCAAAAAATGGTTTGGTAAGAGGCCTACCACAAAAATTGTTTTCATGTCCTGAACATTGCATTTCCTGTTTAAAAGGAAAACAGCATAAAAGTTCTTACAAGTCCATTGAAGAGTCCAAAACAACCCAGTGTTTGCAAATGCTACACATGGATTTGTTTGGCCCAGTTCAAGTCATGAGCCTCAAAAAGAAAAGATATTGTTTGGTTATTGTTGATGACTTTTCTAGGTTCACATGGACTTTCTTTTTGCACTCAAAAGATGAAACTGCAGGCATTTTGCAAGACTTTGTAATACAGGTTGAAAAGCAATTTGACCTTCCAGTAAAAAGCTTCAGGATGACAATGGCACAGAATTCAAGAATAGGGAGTTAGATGCCTTCTGTGTGAAGAAAGGGATTGTAAGGCAGTACAACATCCCAAGAACACCAGAGCAGAATGGGGTAGTGGAAAGGAAGAACAGAACTCTGATTGAGGCTGCCAGAACCATGCTTGCAGATTCAGGTTTGCCATTAACTTTCTGGGCAGAGGCAGTAAACACTGCTTGCTATGTTCAGAACAGAGTTTTAATAAACCCCAGGCACAAAAAGACTGCCTATGAAATTCTGTATAAAATTAAACCACTGATCTCATATTTCAAAGTGTTTGGCTGCCCATGGTTTATTTTGAACTTAAAAGATTCTATTTCAAAATTTGCAGCCAAAATTGATTGTGGTTATCATCTGGGATACTCAACCACTGCCAAGGCCTACAAAGTGTTCAATACACGGACCAAGGCAGTGGAGGAGACCTTGAATGTAAAGTTCAATGAACTTTCATCAATGAAAATCCCAGCAAACCCTGCAGATCTGTTTGATCTTGAAAAATTCACTTTTGAAAATACTGCTGTCAAGACTAACAGTGCAGGTCCATCAGAGGATACAACACCAGACTATGGGTATGAAATTATCATCCCTCAAAGGTCTGCCATAAAGGGAAAAGCACCAGCTGTTCAAAACAGTTATCAAAGCTCAACCACTGCTACCTCAACAGTTGTTGACCAAAGTAGCCCATCAACCACTGCTTCCACATCCTCAAACACTGCTGACAAAAGTCCTCAAACAGTGGATAAAAGTCAGCAGTTGTCCACTTCATTACCTCCTATACCACCACCTTTTGAAACCACTGCTGGATCATCAAAGTCCCCAGCAGTGGTTAGCTCAGATGATACACATTTGCAGCCTTCACCAACCAATGCCATCATACCATACCAAGGAGATTTAATCTTCTTGAGATCTCATCCACCTGATCAAATCATTGGCAACATAAATGAAGGGGTGCTCACAAGAAGCCAAACCCAAAACATTTGTCTTTTTGCTGGTTTTCTATCACTCCATCAGCCAGTCAAGTACCAAGAGGCACTGAAAGACAACAGCTGGGTAGAAGCCATGCAAGAGGAGCTCCAACAGTTTAAAAGACAACAAGTATGGGAACTTGTACCACTGCCAGAAGAGGTTAGTCCCATTGGCACAAAGTGGGTCTTCAAGAACAAAACTGATGAAAGGGGTATTGTTATCAAGAATAAAGCCAGGCTTGTGGTTCAAGGTTACAGACAGGAAGAGGGGATTGATTATGATGAAACATTTGCCCCTGTTGCAAGATTGGAAGCCATTAGACTGTTCCTGGCCTTTGCTGTCAACCACAATATGAAGGTGTTTCAAATGGATATCAAAAGTGCTTTCCTCTATGGTACAATTCAAGAAGAGGTGTATGTTTGTCAACCTCCAGGTTTTGAGGATCCATTTTATCCAGATCATGTCTACAGGCTAAACAAAGCCTTGTATGGCTTGAAACAAGCACCAAGGGCCTGGTATGAAACTCTTTCCAACTTCCTACTCTCAAATGGTTTCAAAAGAGGTACCATTGATAAAACACTGTTTTTAAAATGGAGAGGGAAGGATTTAATGATTGTCCAGATTTATGTGGATGACATTATTTTTGTAAGCACATGTAACTCAATGTGTGAAGAGTTTAGAGAACTCATGACAGCTGAGTTTGAAATGAGTGCTATGGGTGAGCTGCAATGCTTTCTTGGTCTCCAAGTACAGCAATTGCAAAATGGAACTTTCATTCATCAAAGCAAATATGCTAAAGAACTTTTAACCAAATTTGATATGAATGATTGTAAACCATGCAGCACACCCATGGCAACAAATAAGCTGGTCATGTCTGATGAAAAAGATGAGCTGATTGACCAAACACTTTATAGAAGCATGATTGGGTCTTTATTGTACCTAACTGCATCTAGACCAGACATCATGTTTGCAACATGTGTCTGTGCAAGAAGTCAATCAGCTCCCAGAAAATCAAATCTCATTGCTGTAAAAAGGATCTTCAGATACATAAAAGGTGCTCCCACACTTGGTATCTGGTATCCAGCTAATGGGAACATCAAGCTTTCAGGTTTCTCAGACAGTGACTTTGCTGGATGTCACACCACAAGGAAGTCCACATCAGGAGGGTGCCAGTTTCTAGGTGATTGCTTAGTTTCATGGCAAAGCAAAAAGCAAGCAGCTGTTTCAACATCCACTGCTGAAGCTGAATACATTGCTGCTGCAAGCTGTACAGCTCAACTCCTGTGGCTTCAAAATCAGTTGCTGGATTTTGGTATTACTGCCTTAAAGACACCACTCATGTTGGACAGTCAGGCAGCAGAAAATATCATCAAAAATCCAGTTTCCCATTCAACCACCAAACACATCGACATCAGACATCACTTTGTGAGGGATTGCTATGAAAAAGGTTTGATTTCTCTGCATCATGTCCCAACTAAAGATCAGCTAGCTGATGTGCTCACAAAAGCACTTGATACAGCCACTTTTGAAAGCTTGGTCTCTAGAATTGGGATGCTGAACATGGAATAACAAGCAACATCTTGTTTTTCCATGAATAAAAGCAACAGAATGTTTTCAGAAAATCAAAACTCCATCCTTAAAAATAGCTAAAAATGAAAATTTTTCATTAAAATCCTTAAAAGTCTGCCATTAACCACTGATTGTTCAAAAGTCTGCTCTACTTCAAAAGCCTGTCCACTGCTGAAAGTCAACCCCTGCTCTCTTATTATTTTGATAAACTCTGTTGTTCAAAAGCAGTGTCTTATCCACTGATATGCTATCCACTGATAGTAAAAATCATCCACTGCTCTCATACCACTGCCTTCATCAGTCACTTTCACAAAAGTACTGTCCTTCACTTTCAACAGGGGTTGTCACGTGGACAGTACATATTGGCCAGACCTTTTGTAACGGCTGCCACCTCAGCATTCACTTTCTTCTCTATAAAATCCCCCACTCACCATCAAAACAGGGTTTTACTGTCGAACTGAATTCTTAAAAATTCTCTTCTCAAAGCAGTTTTTCTTCACATTTCTTCACAAATTTCTTCGATCAATCATCCTCAAAATGACAAAATCAAAGAAATCTTCAAAACCCTCATCCAAATCATCATCGAAAACAGCCTCTCAAAAGGCAATCTCCACTGAAATTCCACATAAACCATCTCACAATCTCCTGGGTCTTCTCACAAAACCAGGAACCACCAACGTTTTCGATTCCACCATTGATCTCATGGCAAAATCAAAGTACAAAACTTTGTTCACTGCCGATGCACCAATCTATTTGGCGACCCAAAGGGAGTTCTGGAAAAATGCAACCCTTGAAAAACAAGGAGACACTGCAACCACCATAACTTCTCTTATAAAGGGTAAAGCTGTCCAAATCACGCCACAATCCATTTCAGAGGTCTTTCAACTCGGTGATCAGGAAGGTAAAATTTCTTTCACTAAAAACGAGTTACAAACTGACTTCATTGAGAGAGGGTATGAAGCCACAATGATGAAGAAACTTACCTTAGAAAAAGGTTATTTTCCTTCTGCAACCAGATTTTTATTTCATACCCTCCTATTATGTGTTTCAAATAAAACCACTTCGTTCAATGAAATCCCTTTAAAGATTCAAAATCTGGGATATGAAATTCTTCAAGGAGAAAATTTTAACTATTCTCGGGAAATTTTTAAAGATTTGGTTAATAATGTTGAAACAAAATCATTCTTACTGTTTCCAAGGTTTTTAAGTTACTATTTTGCAAAGAAATTCAGTAAGGATGATTTAGCTGTAATAAACCAAGGTGATTTTATTCAAATAAACAGTTTAACAACTGAAACTTTTTCAAGAATGTTAGCACCTTGCAAAACACAAGCAGAGGTGCCTGAGCAGATTTTAGCAGTTACAACTGCTCCTCAGGTATCTGCTGCTGAGCCCACTGCTCAAGGTGATCAAAGCAGCAGCACAACTGTTTTGAAACCCACACCTAAAATCACCAAAAAGCCAACAAAAAGAAAAACACAAAAACCCCTCAAAACCATCAAAAAGGCATCTCTGGAGGATGAGATACCAGAGCTTCTGCCAGTGACAACACAAAAGTCACAAGAAACCACTGCTGCTACTTCCTCACAGCAGTTGGTACAAATATCTCAACCCATAACCAAAACTCCTCCTGTTTCTTCACAAAAAGAACAGGTTGTACAAAAAGGGCCTCCACATCATGATGCTCTGGAAACACTCGTTTCTATCATCCACAGTCCACTGCCCGGGACACATCCTATTTCTACACCAATCCTCACATCCAAAATTCCCTCACCAATAAAACCACTGTTGGATGCAATTGATTTGAACCAGGCATTATCCAGTCCTTCTCAATCACCTATTAACGAGAATATACTTCATCAACTGACTGGGTCTGATGTATCAATCTTTGCTAACCCACCAACACAACCTGAGGAGGTTACACCCCTTGAGTTACAAGTAACTCTTGGTGGTAATCCAAGTGAAGCAGCCACTACAACTGTTACACCCACTGGGTTACATTTGGACAGTGGTTACATTCATAAGACTTCCTTGGAGGCAATTCCTTTTATAGCACCTCTGCCAACCACCAGTGGATTTATTTATCCTACTGGCCACATCAAAAGGTTGTCAAGTGTTGAAGGAAGAAGACCCCAGTACCAAGAAAAAGGGGCATCAGTGGTTAATGTTTGGAGTATATTCCCTACATCTACCACTGATAAAACCACTGCTAGTGGGAAATCAGATGATCCCATTAACTTGGGTGATGGTTTAAAGTACCAGAAATTGACGGATCGTATTGCAAAGCTTGATAACTCTGTTGCAGAACTCAAAGATATGCTACAACAGGTGTTACAAGTTCAGAAGGTACAATCAACTGCTGTTCCATCTCAAGCAACTGCTCCACAAAGGGCACCTGCTACAAATGAGCTCTGGAATCTATTTCAATCTTTTCTCCAACAACAAGCACAATTAGCAGATCAGCAACATGAAAAACATGTACAACAGCTGAGAAATGCAATGGAGTCAAGGTTCAAGAACACTCAGGCTGACTTAAAGGCTCTCAAAACTCAGATCTTGCACACCACTGGCACTGCTCCTCCAAAAGTACGCTTCATTTATGACCTCCCAGAAGATAATGCCAAAAAGGGGGAGAAAATTAAGGAGTGGAAAAAGAAGGGTATAGAAGATGGTCTTTATCTTGAACCAGAGAATTCAAACATGACCAAAAAGATCCCTTTGCCAGATGGCAGCAAGAAGATTGATGTGACAACAAATGCACTAGCAGAAGCAGTTGCAAGTGTAAAAAGAGATAGAGAGGCCAAAAGAAAAGCCAGGGTAGACAGAATGGATCATCCAGATCAGGGTACTTCTGGGTCAAGGGATCATGAAAATCCTGTTGAGGAAAAGAAGAGGCCTACTAGAAAAGTAAGGCAACCCAAATCCATTCCTATCAGACGTTCAAAGTCTGCTAAAAAACCACCATACAAAACAGCTGATGCAGCAGGAGTTACAAAAACTACTGCTTGTCAAACAGTTGTTCCATCAACACACACCACTTCAACACACACAACATCCACTGCTTTACCATCATCACCACCAAAAACAACACTTGCTGACATACAGCAGAAGACAGCAGATGTTATAACATCTGTTGTAATGACAACAGTGGTTGAAACACCAGTTGTTTCAACAGCTGTTAGTCAATCACAATCCACTGCCACTACATCTACCACCACTGTTCCATTCAAAACATCATCAGTCTCTCCTAAACAAAAAGGAGAAGGCTAATTTTAAAAGATGATGACACACCTCCATCACCAACATCTTCAAAATCCCTATCACTTGTCACTATTCCAAATCCCATACCTTTCTCTTCAGCTCAAATTGTAAAACCACTACCTCCTGCTGGTGTCTCATTTCCTCTGGAACTCATTACAGTCAGAGAAGAAATCAAATCATTTTATTATGAAGATGACCCAGCCAAAAGGAGTTTACCATCAATTGCAAATTATCCCAGGCCTAACAATATTGAAGAATACTTGAAACTCAAGGCTAAACAAGCAGAGGATATTGCAATCAAAAATAGAAAAGGGAAATCTGATAGAGAATTTCAACAAAACTATCAGTTTCTACTCTCACAGGTCAATGCTATGGAGCGTTTTGCTAAAAATGTATGTCAGAAAATTTCTGAAAGGGCAGATGAGTCCTTAAGAAAAGACCACATTGACAACATCATGACCTACAAGAAATACAAGGGGGAGAAACACATGTACAAGAACTGGACCATTCCTGAGCTTGAAAAAGAAGCAGCTAGGATTCAAAACATGATAAAAAATAAGGTCAAGCAGACTCCTCCTGAAAAATTCAAACAATTTGAAGCTGAAAAGATGTTAGAGTTGAGGAGAATGAAAGAGGAGCTAATTGCAGCTGACTATGGGTCAAAGAACTCTGTGACAAAGTGGGGAGAAGATAGAGTCAGGGCAACATATAAGAAATTAGAGGAACTTAGAAAGAAAGATCCAAGAGTTCCACAAAAGCCTGACTATTCCAAAGCAGAGGTCTCAAAAAGACCACCAAAGCTGCATGTCAAAAGAACCACTGCTCCAGCTGGTGCTGCCATCTACAAAAGAAGGAGCAAAAACCAGTTTAGCATGGAAACAATTCAAGATCTATTAGCTGGAGATGCCATTGTAAAAGCAGGGACAGAAGTAATGATAAAAGAAGATCTTGAATTGGAACAAACTGCAAGTGCTGCTCAGCCAGCCATGAATAGGCCAGCCTCACCAAATACTTCTGCAAATAAACATCTCCCAAGAAACCCACCAGGCTCAAAAATACAAAAGTGGGAAACTGACAAACAGACCTGCGTATTGACTTTGCTCAGGTCTGGTGGAGGAGTGGAGAAAATATCAAGGGAACAAGCTCTTGGCCTGAGTCTTGAAGATTTGCAGGATCTCCTTGATCTTCCACTCAGCAGGGATGATGAAGATACAGATGCCCTAGACTTTGAATTACAATTTAAAGGTCAGATAAGGGAGCTGTTGATGAGGCAATAAAGAATTCCACAAATAATGAAGAGTTTTGGCATTATCTGTTCCAGGGGGAGATTGTTGGGATTGAACCCTATCAGAGGAACAGATAATAAAAGCCAAAACTGGATCAGAGCAGTGGATCCAGAATAAGCAGACGTTTACAGATTAGTTCATGCAAATCTCTCCCCTTGAAAGTGGCTTTGTATCTGCTGATCTCCTATCTACTGATCTTACCAAGTGCTGATCCACAACTGCTGCCTTGCATCTACTGCCAAGTGTATAAGACTGATAGAAGACCAAAGCTCTGCTGACTCAATCTACTGTCTTGAGTCAAGTACTGCTGATCCGGACAAGCACTGCTGGGTTCACAGCAGTGGAAGGATGCAGCAGCTGTTTATGTGTCTTTTATGTATTAGATTGTAATAGCAGTAGTTAGTACATCAGTGTTTGTATAGATCAGAGGTTAGAGTTTGTTAGGAGGTTAGATGTCACTTTCATGGTGACGTCAGCTAAGATGCTCAGTGGTTTGCAAGTGCCTATAAATAGTTCAGTACTTTGTACTGTTCTATCGGCTCTTTTGATCACATCGTCTTCTTTGCACGAACAAACTACTGAGCTCTGGCTGAGGGGGAGTTTGCATTCTTACATCAATCATTGTAATCGTTGTTGAAATAAATTCAATCTTTCGATTCATTGTGTAAAGATGTTTGATAAAAGCATTACTCTCGTTTGATTGTATGCAAAGTTTGCTTTCATCTTATTTCCGCTGCACAACTCTTTCATTTCCATCTTAATTTCAAACAAAAATACAATCAAAAAGAAACTCAGATCCAACATACAGTCACAATTACAATGAAAGTACGGGTTTGTTAAAAACTTTTACAATTTAAAGTGATACAACATAATGTGATTTAATTCGCCGTTTTAGAATAATGACGAAACAACATTGCGGATGCTTCGTTTAACGTGTGTTTGGTTCTTGCTCGATGCTTGATCTTCATCCGGGACTCTCGACATTCACCTGTGTTCAAAACCAACTTAAAAGTCAGTTTTGATAATTAAATAACTAGTACAACAAGGAAGATTGGGAAATTCCAACATTGATATCTTGATCCAGAAACAAAGACTTAAAACTGGCATCCACCGTAACTTACGGTGGGCACCGTAAGTTACGGTGGCCCTTGTTTTAAATTACCTCCACCGTAAGGCCGGAGATAACTGCCGTAGTGATTTCAGCCCCCCACCGTAATTACGGTGCCCACCGTAAGTTACGGTGGCCCCTGCATCAGACCCTTCCATTTTGCCGTTTTTGACACGAAAACTTTCGTATCTTTCAATCCGCTTGTCCGTAGCATAAAGCTTCTATTTTCTCAACAATGTGAGGAGTGTATGCAGATGGGCTGCATGGTCCTCTTTACTCTTAGAGTAAATTAAAATATTATCTATAAAGACAATTATTAATTTATCCAGATATGGTTTACATGTCCTGTTCATCATGTCCATAAATGCGGCTGGGGCATTGGTTAAACCAGATGACATGACAGTAAATTCATAATGACTGTATCTCGTTCTGAAAGCAGTTTTAGGAATATCCTCTTCCTGTACTTTCAGTTGATGATATCCAGAGCGTAAATCGATCTTAGAAAAAAAATCAAGCTCCTTGGAGTTGATCGAACAGATCATCGATTCTCGGTAGTGGGTACAGATTCTTAATCGTGACTTTGTTCAATTCTCAATAGTCAATGCACAATCGCATCAATCCATCTTTCTTTTTAACGAACAACACCGATGCTCCCTAAGGTGATGAACTTGGTTGTATAAAACCCTTGTTAAGAAGTCCGTCCAATTGCTTCTTCAGTTCCTGCATTTCCGTTGGTGCTAATCGATATGGTGCTTTGGCAATTGGTGCCATTCCTGGTATTAGGTGAATTCTAAATTCGACCTCTCTATCAGGCGGTAATCCAGGTAACTCTTCTGGAAACACATCTGCGAATTTAGATATTACAGGAATATCTTTTAATTCTTTTCCTTTAGTATTAATGATTAAGGAAATCATATATACTATTCCTTCCTTTCATAACTTGCGGCCTTCATCACAGAGATGAATTTCGTCGATCTAGTTGGCTTATCTTTTTTAATTGTGATCTTTTTACCACTTGGTGTACTTACTTGTACTAACTTTTGATCACATAAAATACTGGCATGATTGGCTACCAACCAATCCATTCCTAATACAACATCGAAACCAGTCAGATTCATTGGGTAAAGGTTAGCAAAGAAATGATGGTTTAGGATTTCTATTATTGATCCTGCAAGATTTCACTTATCTTAACAGATTCTCCATTTGCCGTTTCTACCAGACAATCTTGTTGAAGTTTGACTAAGGGTTGGTCAAGAATTTGGTAGAAAGAAGTATTGATAAAACTTTGGTTTGCACCAGAGTCAAACAATACCTTGGCAAATATGTCATTAACTAAAAACATACCGACGATCACATCCGGAATCATCTTGGCTTCCTCAGCTGTCATAACAAAGGCTCTGGCATTCTTCTTAGGTGCTTCTGTTATCTTAGTCTTATTGGGCATGGCTAGAGCTAGTTTCGGACAGTTTGGTCTAATGTGTCCCTTTTCTCCACAATTAAAGCATATCTCATTACTGGGTTTCTTCATACAATCTTCTTCCTTGTGTCCAGAGATTTTGCAAAAGTTACAATATGTAGAGCATCTTCCAGAATGCTTTCTTTTGCAATTCTTACAGTAGGGTGCAGAAGAACCTGTTCCCTTTCCATGGTAGGAATTACTAGAACGGAATTCCTGCGTAAGCTTTTGAGCTAGGTTCTTCCTCTGGTTTTCTTCTTGTGTACGTACTAGTTCATCAGTCAAGGTATTGGCTAATTCTACTGCTTCTTCTATGGTTTGCAGTCTAGCTACCTTAACTACATGTCTAATCTCACCGATTAATCCCCAAATATATCGGGAGATTAATACTGGTTTGGGTGAGGCTAAGGATGGTACTATTCTAGCATATTCGAAGAATATGGTAGTGTAACATTTGCAGTCTATTCCAGTCATTCTGAGATTTAGGAACTTATTGGCGATTTGTTCCTTCTCATTAGGAGGACAAAATTTTCTTTCAACTATTTCCTTAAAGTTGATCCATTCCATATTATAAATTATGTCACTTCCCCTAGACTGGAGAATAGTATTCCACCATTCTAAGGCTGCATTTTTTAAAAGATTCGAAGCAAACATAATCTTATCTTCGTCTGCGCATTTACTTATTTTTATGACTGCTTCCGTCTTTTCTATCCAATGTAAGGATGCAATGGCTCCTTCATTGCCAGAGAATTCTATTGGTTTGCAGGCCAAGAATTCTTTAAAAGAACAACCGTATGAAGCGGTTCTTCTTCTTTTAGGAATTGCAGCTTGGATGATAGGTCCATTGTCATTATTCACACTGTGACTTGGTTCAGTGTGTTAACGTTTACTGCCATTTGCATATCTATCTGCTTCTTTAACAGTCTTGATAATATAAGGCATGGCATATATAATTCCTTGTGCCACAATGTGTTGAATGACATTGTTATCTATTTGGTTTCCGTTATTCTCATTATTCTGGTTTTCTTGATTTACTTCGTTGTCCATCTGAATTGTGAAAATTTATCAGGTATTCATTATCACAGAATAGAATTGAATTCAATTATTTATACACAATCACATGCACAAGTTGATCAAAAACGTCGATCATTGCGACATTATATATATATATATATATATATGCATCTATTACAAATTACAACTGAAAATTAAAGATACTATGCATCCGTACTTATATATATAGAGGTATATATATATATAGAACAAAATTACACATATATCTAGTTAATTTCTAAGTTCCGTTCATCCACTACTGCATTTCATTCTCTTCGTATTTCCAAACTAGTCGTTCCCCTATCTGTCTGATTCTATTCCCCTCATTTACTAAATCTTCTCCATACTGATGGAGTTCCTGCACCTATTCTCGACTCATTGGTGGATCTAATGGTTTAGGTGGAGGTACGGGTTCCTCGTAAGGGTCTCTGCTATTCATTTCGAGAAAGGTCCTATCAATTTCCTTCCACGGATCAGATTCTAGAGGTTTTAGCTCTTCAGGTAGGTATAAGGCCAAATATGACCTATTGTCGTTAAACCAGGGATCATATCCTAGAGGATGTGGAGTTGGGATTCTAGATGATTCGCTTGGGTTAAATGCGGGTATTGGGGATTGGTTCTCTGAGTTGGATTCTAACATTGGTTGGTCTGGGAACAAAGGTAACAGTTGCGGATTGGCTACCTGATTTTGGTTAGTATCAACGGCTGTGGTAGCTAACATGTGGAAATTCGCCAATTATCTATCTAATTCTTCTTCCCAGGGTGGTCTACTGGTTACTTCATAAATTTGTGCATTTGCCTCCCTATTGGCCCTGACTATTGCTCTCTGTTGCTGTAACTTCTTCATTCTTTTCTCCTTTCATGAGCCCCTCTACTAAACCAACCTTTTTTCTTAGTAGTAAAAGGTTCCTCCGACTATGCCTTAAAAATAAATATTCCCTCTTCCGTATCGGCTGAATATCCTGAGGGGTATGGCTGAGATAAGGTTCCCTCATTTTTCTGTGAACTATCTAAATGACGATAAGCGTCTGATGTTTCTTGATCACTCATACTGTAAACTAACATATAGTCAAATAACACATAACACATAACACATAATCACATAAATTATTTCCTAACACATAATTTGAAATTTCAGTGTCAGCAGAACACTTCTTTGGCTTAAATCAGTGACTGTAGCTCTGATACCACCTTCTGTCGCAACCCCCGACCCCTACCCAGGAGCGGGCGGCCGTGAGTTCTCAGAGCAGGTGGTATCAGTGTTTATTAATTTGGCAGCGGAATACATCAGGACCGTAGTTAGGAAATATTTTTATCAGTGTAAAACACCAAACTTTTTATAAGAATAATTTATGGGAATAAAACCCAAGTTCATTTGACAATACATTATTAGGGATAAACCCTAATTATTAAAAACAAAATGTCTTATTTATTTAGGTAACTTTTATAGCCACTATTCCAAGCCTTCAGTGCTCTCCAGCTGGCTTCTATTGGGTTTTCATATTACGTTACCTGAAACGCGTTTTAAAAACATTTTGTCAGCAACAAACACTGGTGAGTGCGTCCTAGTTTAATCAAAATGGTTTTATCATTTTAACAGTATTGAGGGCGATCTCGCAATTACATTTGTTTATATTTCTACCTTAATTACCACCCACGGTACTGTTAATCCATGACTGGTGGTCATGCTACTACTCACAGTGTAGTAACAAATTTTGTATACAAACCCCCAACATACCGACGATAATTGTAGAAATACAAATACTCAATCATTGTGAAATATAATTTAAAACAATTGAGATTTTGTAAAAACAGTTTACAAAAAGCAAATGTACTCACATACAATGAGGAAAAAGAGAATGTACTCACATTGCAAGTTTAGATACTACTAAGGCTTCCTGAGAATCTCCTGGTTATTATCTATTAAATCAAATAATGCACACGTGTTAGTAAAATAACCTAATTCAATTTAACCGTACAACTCGAGACAGAATTCCAATGACTGAGTCGGGCAGAGCCGACATGCATTACAGAAATTCTAAATCAATCGGGTGTACACACGAGACAGAATTCCAATGATGGAGTTGGGCAGAGCCGACATGCATTACGGAATCCTAAATCGATCGTGTAGGGTAATAGCAGGGTTATAGTACTTACAACGAGGCAAGGCTTCGCTAAATAGTGGCTATTATGATCGGGCAGAAGTTTAACTATTAGAAAGTTTGAGATAGAATTCAGAAATGAACGACTGAATAAATGAGCTGAAGCCTCCCTTATATAGGCTGATCGACCACTTGGTCGCGTCCCGCGAAAGAGAAGGCGGGGCCTTCGCGGCCCGCGAGGGACAGAAAATTCGGCCATTGTCCTGCCGAGTCATCACGTAGGCTTGCTGAGTCAGTTGCCACGTGGCACCATGACTTGCCCGGCACACAAGAGCAGTTGCGACCCGCTATAGACCAGGGTGGTCTCCGTCGAGCCCCGCGAGCGACTGCTGGATTTTGTTATTGTTGGTTTTTGTAAGTATAGGGTCATTCCAGGTCCGGTTCTCGTATACGAGGTATATTTGGGGATGTTTAGGGTGTCTAAAATATTTTAGGAGGGTTGTTATACAAATAGACAGCCAAAACCAACATAAATACAAAGAAAAGGAGTAAACGTGACATGCCCGACCACTCGGCAGCATCCGCAAAGTAAAAACAAGAATTCAGAAGACTGACCACGGGGCCGTACCCAGCCAAACACTGGGCATGGTCAGGGTCCTGCACAAAAGACAAACATGTAGAAGCTTCCATGCCCACCACGGGGGCGTGCACAGATTAGAACGAGGCGTGGACAACGCAAAGATACGTAGAATCTTGCCAAATCTTGATAGTACAGATACGAAGTTGACCATGGGGCTGTGCCCAGGGGACACGGGGCCGTGTGGGACCCTCTGCTGACACTTGCATTTAATGAAGGAAGAGAAAAGGTTGACCACGGGGTCGTGCCCAACGGGCACGGGGCCGTGGCCAGCGTTCTGTACTGGCTATAAAAGGGGGAGCTTGGTTCACTTGAAAGGCATCTCTTGGCTAACCACTACACTCCCACTTTGTCACCACTCCACCACCACTACAACACCAACACCCACCACCATCATCCATCTTTAGAGTGTGTAGTAGTCTCGGGATCCAAGATTGATTGTAAGGGTTCTTGCCAATCAAAGACCATGTTTGGTTAAGCCTCTTACATCACTTGGTGAAGACAAGTCTTTATTGTATTACTTTTGATTTTTAATCTTTCGGCACTTTTTATTTGGTTTTGTATTAATGACTTTAATAACTAGTTTCTTATGTTGAAGGTGAATTATTCCTATCATTTTTCTGTGGTGTCTTGAAGTTACTTTACTGTCTATATAAAGTAAAAGATTGCATCATTCATGTTTTCACGGTCTATATAAAAGCATCTTGACTACCTGGTCGGGGGTTATGGGAATGGTTTGGTAAGGTTCTTGCCTTGTTCAGTGTATAGATCCTGCAAGGACCTGGTTCAAGCTTACTAGGACCTCCTTCAATACCCACTGGTATTGGATGGCGGGGGTGCAAATAGCTTGAACCCCTCATCTGTAAACTACTATTAATACATTAAACCGGCTTCTTGGGATTGTATCCTTGCTAACTCAAACCACTTAGCCGAGGGTAACGTCACCTTCAAAAGAGGGGCCTACCACTTTTCGCATTAATAACTAACTTAATTATCTTTCAATATTCCGACCCTTTGGGATTTTGGGATTGTATCCCTGCTGACTCAAACCATTGGGTTGAGGGTAACGTTACCTTCAAAAGAGGGGCCTACTACTATAACTAAGATAAGCTCTTAAAAAGTCCGAAAGTGCGAAAATCATCAAAGGATACATTAAAGGCGAGGCGGATCCAAGTGATTCATCTTGTCTATCTGTTTTAATCTTATTTTTATTTGCATTTTAGTTTTTATTTTATATTTCAAAACTCTTTTCCCAAAAAAAATTTAGATTGATTAGACGTTGAGGATAAACCGGTACTAAAAGCTCTTGTGTCCTTGGACGACCTCGGTATCTTACCAACACGATACTACGCTCACTATGGGTAATTAGGGGATTTCATAGATATCTTTCATTGAAATAATAATTGAATCAACTGTCAACCCCTTCATCTCCTGTAAGTTGAAATGTCCAAATTTAATATATTAATTTCTATTTCTGAATGCCAGTCTAGGGATTTCATCCATGGAATTTGAGAAGAACCTACATTTACGTCGGTGAACTTGTACCCTCCATTTCAATATTCAGATAATATACAGAGAAGAGAGAGTGAAAGAGCAATGGGAGAGAGAGAGAGAGAGAGAACGGGAGAGAGAGAGACAACGGAGAAGGGGAGATCGGAACCTTACATCGTCGCCGCCTTCATTGACTTCCTGGTTTGAATCTTTAATAGACTTTGGAGCAGCAAATAAAAGATGTTCATAACCTTAGAGATCTTGTTGGTAGTTAATCTTGGAATGAACGGTAATGTTTGATGACAGATACAAGTGTGGTTTCCAGCAATGGAACCGTTGGTTGTTATGTCGGCAAACAGGGGTGGTTTACGCGATGGAAAGAGATAGTTAGATACCCGGAAAGGGTTGGTGAAGTTGGGAGTGTAATCGGGTGAGGTCGGAGATGGGTCAGACTTCGGGTCAACTATGGTTAACGCAAGTAAACCGAATCAGATTTGGTCGATAGAGGGTTCGGAGAGGTATTACCATGAACATCCGAACTAATCGAGTATGATAATTGAAACTAAAAGACGGGAAAAATATGGTGTAGTTTGTTTTTTCGACCCGCATTTTAGGAGTTCAAAAGGTTTTTTTTTGTATTTATTCTCTTCTATACATTCAATTCCTTTTTATTATTTTTATGTGAGTTGTGCAGAATTCTTATAGGTTGATGCTCATATTTATTTGTAGAAATGAAACGCAAGAATTGTGATATCAGACGTTGATGGGACAATTACAAAGTAAATTATATTAACCTCATGGTTTTACTGCTGAAAATTTGTATTTTCACTTTTATTTGGCTTAATTTTATGCATCTTGTAGGCTGGATGTTCTTGTCAGGTCATGCCCTTAGTTGGTAGGAATTGGTATCCGGGGTAGCTCAACTTTTCTTTGCTATAAAGGTATCTGTTCTCGTACATAATTTTCGGTTTTTATATATATGTTATAGCATGTAATAATTTTCCTAACGCACACTATAGTTGTACATATTTAGTAATGGTGGAAATTTTAGCCCGTTTAGTTATGAATGAGTTGATTAGGATTATGGTTTGTCTCCAATTGGTCAAATGTGGAAATAAAAAAAGTTAAGTCAAATAGGTCCAACGGTTGAAGTCCCCAAAAAGTGTATATTCAATGTACACTGTTGGATAATCTTGATGAGTTCGGGTGAGTATGGGTCAAGTCGGGTCACAGAACAACGAACGGGTACCGGTCATCCAGAAAGTTTCTAGAAGTTTATTTTAATCACATGTTTTTAGTGGTTTAATTAAGTCATGGGTTAGTTATTTGTTAGTCAAAGTAATGGGTTAGTGGGTAGGTTAATATCCCTAATATTTAGGTGCAAGTTTTATTTTTCTTATTTAATGTACGTATTATCAAAGAATGAAAAGTGTGAGTTCCAGCAGAAAATCAAGTGCTCTGCTCTTTTGTTTTTAATTCGATTTTTGGAGCTTTACCAACATACACACCCTCATGACTTAAATTTATTCAACAATTAGATTAAGATGAAAATAATATGGATCTGTAATTTTTATTCTTCTATAAAAGAATTTGTAGAGCGTTTTTGGCTCATAGTGACTTGACCTGCCTTAAAATTACATATTTGACACGCTAATAGCAAAATTGGGTCAATTCAACCTTCCCCATATATTACCCATTAGCCAATCCAGCCGTCTTTCTAGCTGTACTGAGATGTAATATATATCACAAGTGCCTCTCACCAGTGCTCCACCTTCTAAAACTATCTCATTTGTCACTGGATACCTCTGAACAACTACTTTAAGACCAACTCCACTGCTTCCTTTGCCAGTTGTATACACACCCCTTGGTGCAACATTAATTATGTGCTTTGAAAGTTAAATTTTTGCAATTCCATGACCACCCATCAAACATGTGTGTAGAGCTTTGTTGTATATATCACCATCTTCATATAGGCGCACAATTTGTTCTTCTTCAATAGATAATGGAGTGTCAATTAAGCATACATCTGAGTTATTATTACACAAACGAGTTTTTGTATATTTATTTTAGTATTTTTATAAGTGATGCAATGATTACAAAATCTGTAAAATACAGAATAGTTGAAACAAAATCATGTTAATCTATATTTTATTTTATTTCTAATCATTGGGCCAGGATAGTTACTGATTATGGTTCTCATTTAATGGTTCTCTTGTTGAAACGGGTCATTTGCAGGCAAGGAGTTACTTCTTGACTTCTATGTGAGCTATGTTAAAAGAAAGCCTGATAATCATGTCGGGTAAATTCTAATTTGATATCGTATCTCCCCATGATATTACAATGAGCATTGAAATTTTAAGATTTTTTTCCTTGATTTTAGGGATGTTGTGAGTGAATCATAGTTTAATCAAGTTCTGAACATTGAGCTTGACCAGATCATGAGGTTCGATTCATTTTATAGTGCATTGACTTTTATTTACGTAAGATGTGCTCTTGGTAATGCACATTTCCTTCTCAAAGTGGTGCAGGCCTCTAAGTATCTGGATGACAAATGCTACCCCAAGTTCTTCGTAATTATTGTGTGAATAAAGGGCCAATTATGATCTTGTTTGATTTTCAACCAAGACTAAAATGCTACTTGGGAGCTATGTAAACCTAAGTGCCAGGAAGATGATATCGAAGAGAGTGAAGTTCTTGAAGGTTATAGATGCAAGAATCACACATGTGTCAAATGGCGTTACCCTTCATACGCCCATCACAGCTATGTATAGTTGATAGCTTTCTAGCCCTTGAAAAAATCTAACAAACTTGACCTTTATGTGATTTTCTTTACCCAAGTCTGCTAAGTACTGACATTGCATTACGAAGCGTAGGTGCTTATATATATACACACACAACTTACATATGATTCTTTTTATTGTTTTAAGATTCCAACCATGTTACCACCTCGTATTGTCGACTCCGCCGAACGCCCGGGTTCCCACTATTTAAAATAGTTTAGCTGTTTTACGAAATTGGTATTAAAAAAGATTACGTAAAATCGGCCATGTAACGTGCGCCAAAAAACATAATTACCGCGGCAACGCGCGAGCATTCCCACTAGTTACTATACTAAGGCTACAGGGTGTGGTATAAAGCCCCTAGGGGCTTTATCACGCCACCTCAGCGCCACAGAGGGGGCTTTAAAGTCCCTTCCTTTAACTTACATGCAATGGTTTAAAGCCCCCATCATCATTACCAAATTATTTTTTTATTTAAATTTAAACATTATTTAATTTTGATATATTAATTTAGAACTCATAATTTAAATAAAAAAATAAAATGCCATAATTCAAATAAAAAATACAATGTCGTAATTTAAATAAAAAAATACAATGTCACTAAAAAAATCACCTGTCTTCGTCGTCTCTTCCTTGTTCACGATAAAACCATAGGTGCTCGGTCATATCAGCTCGAAGGTTATGGTGTGTGTCTCTGTCACGTATCCTAGCTCGGATAACTTCTTTTTCAGCGTATGTGAGTAGTGGGTTGGTCGGTTAGTTACTTTCATCATAACTTTCTCCACAAAACGCTCTGTCCGAGTCCTCCAATATCATGTTATGCAAGATGATGTACATATATATGACGTTTCTCATTTTACTTTTTTCAAGTATCCTTGACGGCTGGGCAATGATAGACCATCTCCTTTTTAACGCACCGAAAAGCCGCTCGATATCTTTTCTTGCTGACTCTTATTTCTTCATGTAATACATTCTTTTCTCATCATCGGGACACGAAAGAGTTTTCACAAATGTCGTCCGCTCTGTGTAAATACCGTCTGTGAGATAGTACCCATTTGTGACATCTGTGCCTCTACGACCATCATACAAATACAAAACCAATGAAATCTTGTGTTTCATACTTGGGATTTGTATAAATACGTGTATCATTTGCACATATCAATTCTTGTTCAATTTCGAGCTTTAAATCGCTTTCTGGAAGGTTATACGCGAATTGATGCGTAAACGTAATCAGTTTAACGCGAAAAACACTCTGGAATAGTGACATAGGCTTAACATACCTTAAATAACCTTTACATAACTTAGAAATAAGTTTTGGAGGGTTTGGTGTGTCGAAAACAAGTTTATTCGATCGAAGGGACAAATTTCGATAAACTGCGAAACTATGCCGATTTGTATTGTAACGAACATTCCGGAACTTGATCATAAGCTTAACATACCCTATATATCCTAGACATAGCTTAGAAATAGGCTTTGAGGGGTTCGTTATGCGAAAATATGCTTATTTGGTCAATAGGGACTAAAAGCATCAAAAAGTGCATAAGTTTGCATTTACGCGCATATCTTACGTTCTGAACATATCCGGACATCCAAAATTTTTTTTAATCATTAAAATATTTTATTTTAGTGATTGGAATGCTAAAATTTCATTCGTCGCGTAATTTGGATCGTTTTTCGCGTCCGTTCTTGCTTCGTCGTAATTAACCAAATAACGTGACTGTACGACCAAACGAACCGACATCTGAGATAATTTCAAGCATGTTTCAAGTCCCCTATCCTTTAACATCCTTGTAGAGCCTTGAAAATGGGTTAACGGGGTTTAAACGCGTCAAAAATGGCTTAAACATGCTGCAGGGACCATTTCTGCCAATTTGTGAAACTTTCTGGTTCAGATAGAGGGGTGGCATCGCGCCACAGCAACAGGGTGGTGCCGTGGAGGCACGCGACGGCCTTGTTTTGACTGAAACATCAGTTTTCAGCAATCAGTTTAAACTTGAGGGTCTTTTATGCAACTTCCTCAATACTATGAACTGGTTTTGGAGCTCTCATTGTATATAAAACCATGTTTCATAAGTGTATGGCTAGGATTGAACCTTGATTCTTGCAAAAACACTTGGAATGATCTCCTTGATCCTAACTTCCTATAAATAGAAGTGGGTTCTTCACTTCATTCCTCACACTTGATTCTAAATCTGCTCTAAGTTGGAGTTTTATACTTCATACCTGAGCAATTTGAATCAAATCTTCCTTGCTTGGACCTTTTGTAAGCTTCTTTGATGCTTTTATGCTTTTCAAGCATGAAAGTCAAACATTGTTTGACTTTCTGCTTTGACCATGAATTGGTCAACACAAAGTTCGTTTGAATTTTGCAACGTGAGCGTAATCACGATGGTTATAGTCCCTTGAGACTATACCTACTGATTACCACGTTGATTAGTCGAAGTGACGAGTCAAAGTTTCGGTCAAAATACGTGTTTATGCGTATTTTGCAACGAAGCTATTTTCGGGTATCAAAACACTTTGTTTTGATATCAAACTTGTTTTCTAACTTAGTTAAACATGTTTTAACATGTTTAACTCGTCACTTTTAGTCTAGCGCTTGATTAGGGTCGTAAGTCAAGCGGTCTTGACAACCGCTTAGACTTTCGAACCCGCCCGTTTGGTCGATCGTTAGGATCCGACCAAGCATATATTGTTACCATAGTTGTATAGGGAATAACCTTCCGAGGTTATACCTTATGGTCACTTAGTTTATTAGTTGTATGATAGGTAGTTTATATGCCTTAGGAAAATGACCAAAATGCCCTTTTCATGCATAATTTGTATTTAAGCATATGTAACTTAATTTTTGTCACTTCAACTAATTATGCAACATGTTTAAACATGTTAGGCCATATAATACTTGTCATAGGACTAGTTAGGCGTCTCGAACGCGCATTCGCGCGAACGACGCATTAACGTAGTGTAAGCTACCTTAATGGGTCGTAACGGGTCGTAAGCACTTAGCATAGGTTCCGATTTAGAATGTAGGCTTTATTGAACCATATTACATGAGTTGCAATACTCATTTGGTTTACGAGACCTCGTTCTACCCGATCTCCCGATTTAGGTACCGATTGTTTGACTAGCTATTCGATTACTAGGTACCACTTGATTCCTTGATTTCTGAGCTTTGTTAGGACACGTAATCAAGGATACTTACAATCTCAAGTGAGTACACAGTCCCCTCTTTTACGTTTTCAAATGTTTTGGGGTGATACATATGTGCCGATACGCTATTTTCATGATTTCGACTATATGATTACACATGCATAGTACTATCTTTTGACGAATTAAACTATTGTCCATGACTTAAACACTGATTTTCAAAGTTTGTTAGACTATTTGTTCGTTCATATTGTTATACATTCATTAACAATGATCAAGCCGATTGGTAGTACGATATAGCGCTATAGGACTAGACACCCCATTCCTGTTGTATGGAATGTCAGAAACCAAAATTTTAACTAAATGGAATTTGCCTTTGTGGTATTTCTATAGTCTCTAAAATGTAGTTTGATGCACTAAGGTTTGAATGTATTACCAAATCGTGATATATGGTATATTTCGATATACTACCAACGTGATACTGTTTTGCTAAAGCATAGTTGATATGCTATTGTTTACTAAAGTATAATTTGATATACTACAAAACCACGATTTAGGTATGTTCTGACATACTACCAACGTGATATTGTTTACTAAAGTATAATTTGATATACTACCGACTCAGTTATTTCACAAACTAATGTATATTTTAATATACTACCAAAGCATAATTGATGTGATGTTTTCAAATCCAAAGCATAAGTTGATATGTTATTTACAAAACCAAAGTATAATGTATTATACTACCGATGTTTATCATTCCTAAACCAAAGTATACTTGTGATATACTACCGAATCTATTGTCTCCGAAACTAAAGTATATTCTAATATACTATCTATTTAACTATTTCATAACTAAAGTATATTTTGATATACTACTCATCCGCTTATCTCAAAACCCAAGTATATTTTTGTATATACTATAAACATTTTACCAAAACGACGCATTTTAGAAACAAAACTTTTACAAGGATTCATGGCTATTTTTTAAAACATAAAACATTTTCTTGTGTTATCCAAAGCCATGAATCTAATTCACAAATCCTATGTTACTCATAGGCATTTTTATGCTGACGTACCTATTTTCACATATGTTTCAGGTGCTGCTATGTGATGATTGTTGATGCATGCTACACATAGGATGGACTTGTGCCTTAGCGACTTTAAAACTTAGGAGACAATTATTTGTATTTATCTGATTTGTAATAAAACAATGAGCTAAATAATTCAATAAAACGAAACTTTTTAATCCATGGTTGTGAAACAATGATTCTGTTACGACACTCCCCGACGTTTCCGCCGCGGTTTGTTGTTTTGCACGGTCAGGGTGTGACAGAAAAGTTGGTATCAGAGCTCATGGTTATAGGGAATTAGGTTATTAGTAATGTTTTGACCTAGACTACAACCTTCTTAGGACCCTAACACAAGTTATCTTGTGTTTAATCTTAAAACAATACCGTCGCCTATCTTTAGGTGACAACCAAAACAAGTGCACAAATAACGAATCCGTTTTTGAAAAACCAATCATCTCTTCTTCGATGATTTATTATAAGGTTTTGAACCTTCAAATTTTTCAAAATCTCGTCAAAGTTTGGGTCTAAATAATATGAACACGTGCAATCTGGAAGGGTGGATGCCTGTACCTCGAGTTTTCTGTCTAAGGCTAGAGTGTTCGTACAAATCCACATAATTGGACCAGTCACTCTTACCTGGAAACTCTTCGGGCGAGTGTCCACTTATAGGCTAAAGCATGTCTTCACGATGCACTAGTATGACCCATATACTTTGGTTAGTCACAGTGTCATCTGTTTGTTTTAGGTAACGAACAAATGATCACAATCTTCATGCTTTATCGATATTCTTTTAAGCGTTCAATTTTTACTATCCGATATCATCTTACTCGTTTCCTTTTCTTGTTTCTTTGCTCTTTTAGAATATGCCTCCACAACGAGATGCACAACCTCAAACTAACGTCGAACTCGCGGCTATTATCACTCAGCAAATCGTTGTTGTACTCCCAAACCTGATTACCCAAGTAAACCAAGCAAACAACAATAACAACAATGCTCCGTGCAACTATAAGACATTCAATTCAGCTAAGCCACTCACATTTACTGGGTCTGAAGGGGCCACTAGGCTCCTACAATGGTTTGAGAGTCTCGAAAGCACGTTTCATCATGTACAATGCCCAAACGAACGAAAGGTTGAGTTCGCATCGAGCGTATTCCAGAAAAGAGTACTTACATGGTGGAACGATGTAATTAGGGATAGGGGTGCCGATGTGGCATTGGCACAAACTTGGGAAGAGCTTCAAGCTCTAATGATGAAGGAGTTTTGTCCTCGTCATGAACTCAGGGCATTGGAAAGGGAATTCGACGATCTAAAGCAAGACACCGGTGAACATCGAGCCTACACTGATCGTTATGAGGAACTGAGCCTGTTATGTCCTACCATGGTTACGCCTTTGGATAAGGCGATCGAAAAGTAAATTGATGGTCTCCCTGTCCTAGTTCAAGACATTGTTACTGGTAGCAACCCTACTACCATCAGACAGGCCATTGAACTATCTGCTACCTTGACTGAATCTCAGATTAGGAAAGGTAAGCTTTTCCGAAAGGGCGACCCGAAACCATCTGATGAGTCTGCACAAGAAAAACCAAAGGATAAACAGACCGAGTCTCCCAAAAAGTCGAAAAAGCGTAAGGCTTCACAAAACTTCGCTATCGTTGCTCAGAACAACTAGGTTGCACCAAACCAGCCAGCACAACCTCGTACCAGGAAAAATTACGTTGGTACCACACCTTTGTGCAACAAATGCAACTGTCATCATCTGGAACAAACACAGTGCCACAAATGTACCCACTGTGGGCGATTGGGACATTTGGTCAATACCTGCCGTTATGCAATCCAAAACCAAGCTGCTGCAAATCCTACTGCTGTTCAAGCACCATTTCCACCTGGATCGTGCTATAACTGTGGTGATCTTACTCACCACCGAAACAATTGCCCAAGACTTGTCAACACAAATTCAGCGCGTGGACGAGTGTTTAACATAAACGAGGCAAATGCAAATGATAATGCAGTAGTGAACAATTAGAATTTTGTATTTTCCTTGTTCTTATCTTTGACGCTGGAAACAATTCAGTTGTTATATAAATAAATTTGTTGTTTCGATTTTATTTTACAAAACTGATACGATTGTGTGTACGTCTGACATACCCCTACGATGCCGACGTCAAGGAACTATGTTCCTTGAAAAACAAACTACTCGTGTGGTTCTTTCATTTTTTTATCACTTGTGATCTCCCCGAAAATCCTAAGTACTCGTTTCTTTTAAGAAACAAAGTACAAGGTACAAGTTACAAAATCCTTAAACAGATACTTGAAATACCATTTCAAATCCCTGATTTGATATCTAAAGGTACTTTCATGAGTCCTTAACTGGATTCCTTGTGTGTTCTAATACGAATGTTACGATACGACAAAGACAAAACCAAATCCTTTTAAGATCTTCCTACCTTCATAGTTAGATTCTTGAGGATACTTAAAGTACCAATTAAAGTCCATGATTGGATTTCTGCTGTACTTTAAATGAATTTGATTCAAGTTAATAAACGAGCTAATAACTAAATTAACAAATACACGATTATGTGTTTATGTGTAATTCTAAAGCTCGCTATCTAAGTCCTGGTAGAATCTTCCGTATTTTCATATGTTAGATTCTCAGAAGGATACTCAAAGTACTATCTTAAATTCCGTAAGGGGCTTTTTCTATGCAAATGCTATACCTGAGAGAGATAGTTGCAAAGCATGGAGTGCCTCTCTCGATCATTTCCGATAGAGACGGAAGGTTTGTGTCAAGGATCTGGCAATCCTTCCAAGAAGCCTTTGGTTCTCAGTTGAATCTGAGTACTGCATTCCATCCGCAGATAGACAACCAGAGCGAACGAATGATTCAAACATTCGAAGATATGTTACGAGCTTGCGTGATGGATTTGGGTGGTAGTTGGGACACTCACTTACCCTTGGTAGAATTCTCGTACAACAACAGCTACCATGCGAGCATCCAAGCTGCACCATTTGAAGCTCTCTATGGACGCAAGTGTCGATCACCATTTTGCTGGGCATACGCGGGTGATAGACAGCTTGTTGGTCCTGAATTGGTTCAAGAGATGACAGACAAGATTATACAGATCCGAGAGCGCATAAAGGCGGCTCGTGATCGACAAAAGAGTTATGCGGACCAAAGAAGGAAACCGTTGGAGTTTGAAATAGGAGATATGGTTTTGTTAAAGGTTTCACCCTGGAAGGGTGTAGCATGCTTTGGGAAGCGTGGGAAGTTGAACCCGCGATACATCGGACCATTCAAAATCCCGGAGAGGATTGGTCTTGTAGCTTACAACTTGGACCTACCCGCAGAACTGAATGGAGTTCATGATACATTTCATGTATCTAATCTGAAAAAGAGTCCAACTCAAGAAACAGTTGTCATTCCTGCCGACGAAGTTCACATTGACGACACACTCCACTTTACTGAAGAACCTGTTGAGGTTACTGATTGGAAGGTTAACAAGACACGCAGGAGTAGTGTCAAACTCGTCAAGGTTCGTTGGAACACGCGACACAGCCCAGAGTTCACTTGGGAGCGTGAGGATCGCAGGAAAGCAAAATACCCACATTTGTTCCCCAAAACCCCTACGACTAGTAGCAGAACTAAAATTTTGGGACGAAATTTTCTTAACAGGGGGAGAATGTGACAACCGTAAAAAATACAGGTATCCGTACAATTAATTAATATTGATTAGTGCTTAATGACTGTGTTGGATTACAATTAATGACTTAAACTGCTTTCTGATTACTGCAATATACTTACATGTGCATCACATATTACATAACGTTATCTCGTTATCACATGCAAACTTTATTGACATAGATGATGCACAAAGCACAGTTAGCGGATAACTCAGAAAAATGCTGACGATGTTTAGTGCATAGACAGACAATGTTTTAAGACCCAGTATGGGACAGAGACAATGTACTACACTAGTATGGTGTGTAGGGAAGTAAGGACCATATAACTGCTTCACTAGGTGATAGTTTAAGTGCCGGAAAGTGCCTAAAACCCACATAAAGTGCAGAATTATGCATATTTCAGCAATATTCAGCAAATTAACAAGCTAGTAACATGCAAAAATATGACTAAATGGTCCTGAATGCTTTCTAAGTGTCGGGAATCAAAAGTGTCACAAAAAGGTACTTAAAGATCACTAAACGGAATTGTTTGACACTTTAACGAACCGGTATCTAACCGAACAACCGGACATTACCCGAAACACCAAAATTATACTAGAAACATTATTTTAGTGTTTCTGAGCTAGTTATGATCCCCGAGCACCCTAACACACTATATAACACATAATACCCATAAACACAAACTTTTACACCTAAGATCTAACTTATATCTCTAACTTGTCATTAAACTTACACTTAGAAACCCCCCCCCCCCATGCTAGTAATCGGTCACCAAGGGTGGCCCACCCTTGATCTCCACAATCTTGCTAGATATAGCATAATCTCAAATGATTTAGTGAAAGATTATGATGTGTACTTAGGGAACATAGGAACCAATGGACAAAACTCTAAAATGGTTATAAGAATACATGAACTCACTTCATCTTCATCACACCACACCTCTCCTTCTCTCTCCCTCCCTCTCGATCGTGAATATCCACCACCACCATCAACACTTCCATTTCATTCTCAACCATTTCCAAGTGTACTCAACGTGTAAGGAGCCATAAAAGAAGGTTTGGTGGTCTTGGATCTTGAAGGACCTCTCCCATTTGCTATTATCCTTCACTTTTGCCATCATCATCTTCTTGTGTACTTCCCTAGCCTTGTGCTAGTTGTAAGACTCTCATGATCCTTATTTACTTCATATGTTGTTAGTTAAATAATGATGTACATTGATAAACTTGATGAACACTAAAAGACATAAACATGAATCATGAACATAAGCATGATATATGATGAAACTATGTCGTTTAGTGTATGTATGATGTTTGATTGTTATTTACTTGAGATTATGATGTTGATCATCATAAGGAGCTTGCTAGATTGTGATTAAACACATGATCTAGCAAGTAAGGGGATGATTATGTGATGAAACAAGATGATCATCCTCATGTGTAAGCATGAACTTGAAAAATAAAATAATTTCTTGAAAAATAGTAATCAAGTGAGTTGATAATCTAATAGATCTAAGATTTATGAATGGTTTTCCAAAAGAACCAAGTTCAAAATATGATTTTTAGAAGATCTTGGTTCTTACTTAAATATACACTATTTTTGGTGATAAAACAAGTATAAGAACACTTTGTTTACAAGAAAAATTCAAAAGAATGATATTTGGAAAAATCATCAAACAAGTTCTAAACACTCAAATCTTTCAAGAATGAGATTTTTAAAGAAATAAACACACTTTAAAGGGTAACTAAGTCTACCAAACATACTACCAAGTTACTACAAGTTTTTATGAAAACTCAAGTTCATGATCATTATGTAGATAGCTTTGTTTTAGCACATGGTAAGTGTAGATTGATTGTTTATGATTATTTTTGAAAAGAAAATGATATGCTTTAATAGCATGGACACCTCCATTTTTAGGTGAAACTATGGCAAAATTTTCTAAAAATACAAACACTTAGAAAAATATTTTCTAAACAAGTATTTACAAGTGAGTTTTAACCATGGTTTTCAATATAAACTTTGCCATAGATTTTGTTACAAAAATACAAGTATCGGATGTTGGTTTTTATAAATAAAAATGGATAAATATGTATTTAGAATATATATATTTACATTAATAACACATTGTGTGTGATTATTTGTATACTTGGTGTAATAGTTATGTTATTTTAGGATTTAAAGTAATATAACTTAACAAAACACCAAGAATTTACAATCCAAAATAATACTAAAAATCACAAGGAATAAATATATAAGTTACACACTTAATATTGTGAAATCGAACGCAAGAACGTAACTTATAAAATATTCCGAAGAATACCATTATAAATATGTTTTTGGTAAATATTATTTTGGATACAAGAAATGAAAATATGATCTTTGAAAATATTACAAGAGTAATATTGTATTTTCGACAAAGAGAAAATATATTATATTATATTTGGAAGTAAAATATATTTTCTTGAATATTTAGAAGATATATGATTTTTGAGAAAAATATATATTTTCTTGAAATATATTATTTTGAGATTACAAATACAAGCATACAAAAATACATGTATGAGATACCCCCATCCTTGGGAAGGAAATACGAAAGTAAATACTTGAGAAGTATTAATACAAAAATATTGCTTAAACAATTATTCAAAAACTAAATATAATTTAAAGTTAAAATGATTATTATTTTAACAAGTAATTATAACTTGGAATAATATTGGGAACATAAGAAACGTAACTCGAAAATGTAAATACAAAGGCAAGGCACGGCCCGTTCGTCTAATAGACATTAGTACATTGTAGGGAGTCGTGTTTGCTGAAGAGATTTGGGTTACGATTCTGAAGACGCAATACTGTGGGTTCATGTCCCCCCCCCCCTTTTCTTTAAACTCTTTTGTTTATTTACTTCGGGGGTGAAATACGTGTTACAAAAAGGATTACATACAAATACAATTGGTATGGTGAGCCTAGGAAAGAACCATAGATCATGTGAATGGGTAGGCGGATACTTGGGGCCATTAATCCTCGTATAAGGACCGAGGGGCATGAGTGATAGATCTATTTGGGTGTAGCGAGCCCACACCCATGAGGACCAGGGTGGCCCATAGGGTGACTATGTCTTCCAGCCGGAAGCCCGGTACAACTTTGCTAGGTTTGAGTCTTCCTACACCGTCACACATATCAGTGGCCTTGCAAACCATTGGTGATCTTTTCCTTGTTTGCTATCATACCGGGACTTTCATACTTACACTGTTTACATATACAAAACACATGAACTCGCTCAACTTTTGTTGATGTTTTTAAACTACATGTATTTCAGGGAACTAAGTGGATCTGGCAGGTGTATGCATGTGTTTCAAGCTGCGTTATAAATAAAAGATGTCATCCGAGGTCGTAGGGTTTAGGAGATGTATCTTACTCCTGTACGAGATACATGGTTCTAAGCTCGGGTTGGTTTAAGTTATGTTGTCGAGTCTTCATGAACTCATTAAAACATGTTATGGTTTGTAACTTAAATTGGGTGTCGATGTTTCAAACAAGTATGTTGTGGTATTTTCAAACTTAATTTTTATGGATGAATATCTTTTGGTTTTTATCATATAGCATTGTTATGATTGAATGCTATGGTATTAAGAAGTCACACCAATAACCACGCTTCCGCAAAAGTCAGGGTGTGACAGCTTGGTATCAGAGCTTCGATCGTAGCGAACTAGGATTCGTTCTCGAGTCTAGACTACGATCATTATGGCTCTCACGAAAATGTTTTCACAAACATGTTTTCATTGCATACACAAAATGTCCAGATCCAGGAAATAAAAATATTTTTACAAATAAAAGACACAAAATACATTTCAAAGAATTCGTTTATAATTCAGTCTGAGAGACTGGGGAGTTAGTCTGAGAGACTAGTTGGGTAGTCAGTATGAGAGACTAGCTGGGTAGTTCAGTTTGAGAATCTGGGAGGTTTAGTCTGAGAGACTAAGTAGTTCAGTCTGAGAGGCTGGGTGGGATAGTCTTGGGAAGACTAGGATACATACATGCTTACATTGTTACCACTTATATGCTTATTTAATGATTGTTGATATATGTGCATATGTGTGATTGTTTTGTCACAGACACCATGTCCTCTTCTGATAGTGGAGTATCAGTTACCGTAGACCCTATGGCCATAGTTTCGGATGATGAGATCATCCCAGAGGATGAGATTTTTACGTCTGAAACTATGAGTAGCGATGATGATGATTTCCAGCCATTTGCTTTACCAGATTTTGGCGATGATATACCGCTAGCTGATGGTCTTCCTGGCGAGGATCTACTTCTTGTTCAGATCCCTGCTCCTTTTCCTCTTGCTGCATTTCCTCTCGAGGATCTGCCTCTTGATGCCATGTCTGACGACGACATTGATCTTTTTATTGAGGGTCCCCCTGAGGGTGCCCAGGATGATGGAGCTCCAGTCGATGATGTCGTTGTCGCTCCACTTGTCGAGATTCCAGTCGATGATGTCATTGTTGTTCCGCTTATTGAGATTCCTGTCGTTGAGATTTCATCCGACCATTCTGGTCCTGATTCATTCGAGTCTGTGTCATCTACTACTTTACACACACTGGGATTACAGTGTTATCCCACAGATTCTGATTCCGACACAGCTATGTCTGCCGCACCTGTTCCTCCACAGGACTTCGAGTTTGATGATGAGTTTGATCCTGTCTTTCCACACGAATTTGACCCTGAGCATGAGGTTGAGTTTGTCCCCGATGATCAGCCTTTTAAGGCACCTGTCGTTCCTGACGATCAGCTTTTTGATATACACGCTGATCTCGAGCCGATACCCGCTGATCTGGAGTTAGCACTAGCCGACCCTGAGCCTTTGATTGCACCCGAGCCCATACCTGCTCATGATCCTCTACCAGAGCATGACACCATTGACATACCAGTTGTTGCACCACCTTTACCTGACCCTCTACCTGCACCCGCAGACCATGCTCCTTTTGCTGACCATGTAGATCCCCGTTATGCATTCACCCGCATTGGGTGGATAGATGAGGATGACTTGCCTCCTTTTGTCAGACCTGTTACTCCCCCACCTACACCTACACATGCACCAGTTGACATTGCCCCGTTTCACCCACATGTGTCAGACATACACCCCACCGATCTACTGGTCACGTTCGTACAGGATATTCTTCCACCCCGTCCAGCGGAAGGACCATCTAGCCAGCCATCTGGTCATGTCCCACCTGTGTCGGCTGCTTTTCCTTTCATGCCACAGTTTTCACATACTGCACCTTTTGCTGCTGCATCATCGGGCGAGCCACTGATTTGGTTTCCGCCCAACACGATGCCTGCTTCTGATCCATATCATCCCTACCATTACATTGGATACACGAGAGATGATCTGCTTTTGTCCTTACAGCTCCAGCAGGAGATGTTGTGTCGCAGAGTCATGGATCTTGAGAGGATTCCGCGTCCTCCACCTTGCACTTGTCAGTCACCATTCGCGACTCCGCCCGCTCCTCTTTTACCATACCTAGATTTTGATGTTCGTTTCCTTACTATGGAGCAGCAGATCAGCTATCTGTTGCGACATGTTCATGCCCTTGAGGTGGAGCTAGCGCATCCGTGCAGTTTGCTTTTCCTTCCTCCACCTCCTCCTCCTCCACCATCAGCATAGCAGTTTTTGGTTTTATGCAGGTAGCATACTTTTGCTGAGAATGTAGCTATTGAGCCAGCTTGCACAGCCTTTTGAGGACCACATTTTGATGTCATGATTGTTGTAGTTTGATGGATATTTTGGGCAAGGGTGATGTGACCCTGTAGTCCCTTTTGGTGTATGGTACATTGTAAAACTGTATTCATAGTCATTGATATATGAAAGCTCAATCGTAACATTCTCATTATATACGTTGTTGGACTACTTGTTTGTGTTATGACATGGGATGTTATATGTTTACTTGCGTTGATAAATGTTATTACATACGCATACTACATACTTATATGCATAAGACCTGACCTATACAAACTTCTTATAGAAGATGCCTCCTCGAAGAGACAACACACTGCCTACGACTGAGGCCGAGTTACAAGAATGGATTTCACGAGCGATAGCACAACACGAGGCCTTACGCTTTGAGCATAGCGGAGGTACCTCGGGAAGCAACCCGCCTCTTGGTAATTTTTGAGTCATTAAAGAAACATTACGTTACATTTGGATATTCCATGTGCGATCGCTAATGCTTTATGTGAATGATGTTACTTGTACAGGCTGTACCTATAAGCAGTTTCTAGACTGTAAGCCTCTAAATTTCGACGGCACCGGGGGTGCTGTAGCTTTTGTCAGATGGACGGAGAAGACTGATTCTGTGATAAGAATGAGCAACTGTGCTCCGCAACACCAAGTCACCTATATCTCCGGATTGTTCTTAGACAGAGCGCTTTCCTGGTGGAATCTTCAAGTCCAAACCTTGGGAGAAGACGCTGCTTATGCCATAACATGGGATGAAATGAAGAAACTCATGCGAAAGAAATACTGCTCCAGGGCTGAAATCCAAAAGTTGGAAACTGAATTTTGGAACCTCAAGATGGATGGCCCGAAAATTGCTGAATACGTGCAGAGATTTCACGACCTATCTCACGTGGTACCATACATGGTTGATCCGGAATTCAAACGCATCGAACAATTTATTTAGGGGTTGGCACCTCAGATTATGAGTATGGTGACGACGTCGAAGCCTGCAACAATAACTGAGGCTATTGATCTGAGTGTATCACTGACTGAAGAAGCTATCAGGTTAAACAAGTTTTCGATTTTTGTCCTGAAAAAGAAGGAGACTCACGTTGAGTCATCCAGTGAGAACAAAAGGAAGTTCTCAAATTTCAAGAAAGGTACCAGCAGTGCTAGCAAGAAGGAAGAGGCAAACGCACCAGCCAAGGTCAAAACTGGTGCTGAAAACAACGGAAAAGGGTATATGGGCACCTTGCCCAAATGCGATGCGTGTCAGTTGTAACAACTCTCATCAAAAAGTACTATTTATCCTTTTAATTTGACCAATAGGAAACCCTAATTGAGAAACCCAAGTGATTCTGCATAATCCCTAAAATTTTCAGAACATTTGGAATCAGGATTAGGGCCCCTAAAACTAAGGGGGGGGGGGGTAAACTCTAGTTATAGTTTATCTACTGAAAACGCTGTGAAAAATGAGAATTAACGAAATGTCGACTCAGCAGGCCTATACTAGTGACAAAGCTACCCTAGGGTAGATTGGTACCCCAGGCGAGTCGCGACAGGATCCACAACATCTCCCGTGACACGCGGGGGAACTCATTTTCACGTATAAATAGGACAGTCTGTTTCATGCAATTGAGTGTTCTTTCGACGTTCAAATTCGAATTGTACGCTGAGTTATAGTATAATCACTACAAAAACACACACTGATCACGAAGTGCTGCCACAATTCAGGGTAATAACTCGATCGTTGCTACGATTCAATGTCCGATCGATTAAACTATCCAATGGATATTTAAGTGCTGCCCACATTAGGGTTTATGCTTTGTCATTCGTTGTTAAATTGATGGATGTTTAAGTATCGCACTTTGTCATTCGTTGTGAAGGTTGTAATCTCGTGAGTTATCGTAAATGCTGTATTAACTTACTAACCTAGTTTGTGTGCATGATTATTTAAACTAGGTTATCAAGGCTAATCAGTAGGATAAGCTCTGTTAAATCTGCAATGTGAGCCATTCTCTTTTTATCAAATCTATTTACAAAAGCATGTTTATTTTCAAAGTTATAATTACAGGGATTAAGTCTTTGTAATCACCATATTACAGCCGGTATGTGGGGTTTTGTATACATTACTTGATAATCGTCACCATTGGGGCAGCCAATGGGGGATATGACCATAGTCACAGATCCGGTCGAGTGACAAATACCGTAGGTAGTTGGTTGATATCAGAAACATTGTAATCGCTCTTAATACTGTAAATTATAACAAACGAGTCGTTTTAGAAAATAGAATGATTCACTCAGTATTTCCTGCTGACAAAACCTTTTTAAAACATGTTTCAGGTGATCTGTTGTGATTCAGGAAAAGTGCCGCGAAGCACTATCAGCTTAAGGAAGTGGCTCAGTATAAAATAAAGAAACATGTTTTGTAAAATAAAAGATTTCCTTGTGAAATCTCAAGATTGTAAATTATCGGGGTTTATCCTGAATTGTGAAATAAAATAATCGGGAAATATTTCAGTTTTAAAGAGATCCTGAAGAAACTTCCGCTGTTAATTAAATACCACGGGATTTCTGTCCCGCGACTCCTGAAACGGGTCAAACCGGGTCGGGGGTCGTGACAGAAATAAGGTGGTATCAGAGCCACTGATTTAAGCCTATTAAGTATTTAGAAATACTTAATTTTACTGATTGCCAATTATGTGATTATGTGTTTTATTAACTGATAATTACAGTATGGGTAAACAAAAGCTGTCAAACATCTATCTTAAACTAGATAGGTCATCCAACGAGAAGGGAAGTTCATCCCAAACAAAACCTTATGTAATTCCTGAAGAAGGAATATTTGTCCGTAAGGCACATTACGAGGAACCACTTTCTCCTAATAAAAGAAGTTTGATTATTAGGAAAAGTCAGGAGGAAATAAGGAAAAACCGAGAGAAGAAAGTTAAACAAGAAACCCAGGACTTAATCAATAAATCACCTTGGGAGGACAAATTAGATGAGAAATGGGCAAATCTTTATATGCTAGCCACAGTAGCAGAAAATGCAAATCTCTAAATACTCAAAAGTTTTAGCACTTTTATTTTTCAGAACCCTTATTTAGTAAATAAATAAGTTACAGTAAATCGTAGTATAATTTACTTGTCAGTTGTTTTATATATGCAATAATATTTACGGGTTATCTATAAAATTTTGTTATTTTATTTTAACATTTGGTATGTATTTTGCATATATGCTAAACAGCATGAATGAGATATCAGAAGGTTTAGAAAATCTTAACCTCTATCCTGTTAAGATAGAAGTTTCCAAGGAATTCACCGGTTACTTCGCTGATAAAGAAGAACCCATGGAATTTCAATCCAAACCACTGGTAAAACCTAAATCCAAGAAAAGAAGCAGATTTGTGGGCTGGAGACGTGTACGAAGGAAAAAGCCAGCAACAAGAAAGGTTACCAAAACTGAAGATCCAAAAGACAAAGGGAAAGGGGTAGAAATTGAGGAAATTGTTAATCAAGTAGAGATAGAAGCTGAAAAGAGTTTTAAGCAAACAGAAAGAGAAATCGGAGAAAGTTCTAGACAGAAATAGAAAATGACTCCTTGGGAAGTTTTAGATCATAAACTAGTAATGAGTGACCTCATCGGACCTGCCGATGGAAACCTTGAACCAGCCAATCCAAACCTTATATTTACTGAAGAAGATCTTTTCACCTACCCACTAGAAGCTCCAATCCCAATCAATCTGGAACCTGCTATTCCAGATCCTATTGTTCAACCTCAACCATTACCAGTAGAATTAGATGAATGGTGGACAACTGATTGGAAATACCAAAATCTTTTAAACAACCCTGATACATTTTTCCCACAAGTTGACCCAGAACCTCCACTATATCCAACTATGAACCCGGAGAATCTGACTGAACTTCGTATTTGGGGCGAAGAGTTAATTGATGCAGGAAATAGGATTAGGGATATTGGAGAAAGAGTTACTTGGAAGTATAACGAAAGGGAGCGTCGTTTTTAAGAAATTAGCTGACCAGATAATGGGAGTTTGCAGGAATATGTGTTAATAAATAATCATAATAACCAGTATGTGTAATAACTTAACCATAAAACGTTGTATGATAATCGTGTGTACGAGGCATAATATAATATATAGAAATGAAACCTGTGAAATCGATAATTTTTTTTTGTTATATATGTTAATGTGATTATGTGCAAACTGTTTTATTATATTTATAATTATACTAATTATTTATATAAAATTAATTATCAGATGGCAAACATTGGTAATGAACCAGTAAATGAGGTTAATCAGTCTGAGCAACATCCAGGAGATCAATATTTGACTAGACAAGATATCGAAAATATTGTTGCTCAAGGGATAGCTAATGCTATTCCAGCCATCGTTACTGCTGTAAAGAATCCAATCGAACCGCAACAAATCGTTCCTAGTAAACGTATTTCTGAAGATAACTTCAGTAATAGTGTAAACGGAGGCAATGATCATGTTAACCATAATGGGGAACCACATCAAGCTCCATTACCCAAGAAAATAAAAACTGCAACGCCTGGTTGCACTTTCAAAGAATTCCTTGCTTATAGACCCACTGAATTTGCAGGCAATGAAGGAGCAACTGCATCACTGCGTTGGTTAGAAAAAACCGAAGCAGTCATTGCAATAAGTAAATGTGCTAAAGATGATCAGGTCATGTACGCATCAAATCTCTTCAAGGAAGGAGCACTCGAATGGTGGAACACTGTGTTACAATCAAAAGGAAGAATAATAGCTTATGCCATGACTTGGGAAGAATTTAAGGGTTTTGTAGAAAGAAAATTTTGTCCCGAGTATGAAAAGGAACAGATGACAAATAAGTTTCTAAATCATCGGATGATGGGTGTAGATTGTCGCGGTTATACTTCGACATTCTTTGAATATGCTAGAGTGGAACCAACACTGGCTTCGCCAGAACCGGTACTCATTTCTCGCTACATTTGGGGACTGATTAGTGAAATCCGCAACATTGTTAAAGCTGCGAGACCTCGCACAATTGACGATGCTGTGGAATTAGCTAATACCCTAACTGACGAACTGGTACGTACACAAGATGAAAACAAGAAGAAAGAATTGGCTCAGAAAATTACCCAAGGATTTCGTGTGGGTAACAGTAGTAATTTCAAGAAAAGAGGAACTGGGCAATTCTCAACTCCGTCATTCTGCCGAAAATGCAAGAAGAAACATTATGGAAGATGCGATATAACCTGCAATTTTTGCAAAGTTGTAGGACATCGTGAAGAAAACTGCAGAAAGAAAACAATAGTTTGCTATAACTGTGGAGAAAATGGACATTATAAAACAGAATGTCCTAAATTAATCAAACCAGCAGACAACAAAACTAAGGCGACCGACGGAACTATTAAGAAGAATGCTAGGGCATTTCAGCTAACCACTCAAGAAGCAGAACTCATCCTAGATGTGATAGCGGGTACGTTCTTAGTTCACAACATTTACGCCAAAGTATTATTTGACTCTGGTGCGAACCAAAGTTTTATAAATACTTCATTCTGCCAAGCTCTTAAATTACCTTTAACCAATATTAGGCAGATTTTTACAGTTGAAACGGCAGACGGAAATTCAGTTAAAATAGATAAAGTTTTGCAAGAAGAAAACATAGAACTTTTAGGACATAAATTCTCTGCAAAACTATTGCCGATGAATTTAGCTGAATTTGATGTTGTATTAGGAATGGATTGGTTAGTAGCCAACCATGCTAGAATCCTTTGTGATCAGAATTCCATAGAAATTCAATCACCCACCGGAGAAGTGATTAGGATTACAGGAGATAAACCACGTAAGCCCATGAAGTTCATATCAGTAATGAAAGTTGCTAATTATGAACGAAAACAAGGAATAGTGTATATGATTTAGGTAATCATTAGTACTAAGGGAAAAGATCTTAAGGAAATACCAGTAGTCTCAGAATACCCAGATGTATTTCCAGAAGAATTACCAGGGTTACCACCAGATAGGGAAGTAGAGTTCAGGATTCATCTAATTCCAGGAACTACACCGATAGCCAAGGCACCTTATCGGTTAGCACCCACAGAAATGTTAGAACTAAAAACGCAATTAGATGAATTACTAAGTAAAGATTTCATACAACCTAGCTCATCCCCTTGGGGAGCGCCAGTATTGTTTGTAAAGAAAAAGGATGGTTCAATGAGAATGTGTATCGATTATAGAGAACTGAATAAGGTTACAATTAAGAATCGATATCCATTACCTAGGATTGATGATCTGTTTGATCAACTTCAAGGAGCTAGATATTTTTCTAAGATAGATTTACGCTCTGGATATCATCAATTGAAGGTACAAGAAGAAGACATACCTAAAACTGCTTTCAGAACTAGGTATGGTCATTATGAGTTTACAGTCATGCCCTTTGGGTTAACAAATGCACCTGCTGCATTCATGGACATGATGAATAGGATCTGTAAACCATATTTGGATAAATTTGTAATTGTCTTCATAGATGATATACTTATTTATTCCAAAAGTCAGACAGAGCATTGTGAACACCTTCATGCACTCTTAACTTTGTTAAGAAAAGCTTTATGCCAAATTCTCGAAGTGTGAATTTTGGTTGCAAGAAGTGCAATTCTTAGGACACATGGTGAATCACGAAGGTATTCACGTAGATCCTGCTAAGATAGAGGCAATTACCAAATGGAAGGTTCCACAAACAGCAATGGAAATTAGAAGTTTTATAGGTTTAGCTGGGTATTATAAACGGTTTATTAAGGATTTTTCCAAAATAGCCGTACCATTAACTAACCTAACCTGTAAAGCGGTTAAGTTTGAATGGGGACCAAAGCAAGAAGAAGCCTTTAGAATATTAAAGCAGAAATTAAAAATGCACCAATTTTAGCCTTACCAGAAGGAACTGAAGATTTTGAAGTATATTGTGATGCTTCAAAACTAGGATATGGATGTGTGCTTATGCAATGCAAAAAGGTGATTGCATATGCTTCAAGGCAATTGAAAAAGCACGAAGAAAACTATACGACTCATGATTTAGAATTAGGAGCCGTAATTTTTGCCCTTAAGATTTGGAGACATTATCTTTACGGAAGTAAATTTACTGTCTACACAGACCACAAAAGTTTAAGATATATATTTGGGCAAAAAGAGTTAAACATGAGACAAAGAAGATGGATGGAAATCCTAAGTGACTACGACTATGATATTCAGTATCACGAAGGAAAGGCAAATGTAGTTGCAGATGCCTTAAGTCGTAAGTATTATGAGAAACAATGACGGGTTCGTGCTCTCAGATTAAATCTACAAATAGATTTAATGGAACAATTGAAGAATGTTCAAGCTACAGCAATCAAGGATGATGCTGAAGGAATGAAAGGACGAATCAAGGAATTAGAACAAGGAGTAGATGGAGTTTGGAGATTCCACAAAAGTAGAATTTGGGTACCTAAGCAAGGAAACTTAAGACCTAAGATTTTAGAGGAAGCTCATAAATCTAGGTATACTATGCACCCAGGAAACAATAAGATGTACCAAGATTTAAGAAAGAACTTTTGGTGAATAGGAATGAAAAAGGATATAGCACGATATGTTTCTAAATATCTCACTTGTTCACAAGTTAAGGCAGAACTTCAGAAACCCTCAGGTCTACTACAACAATTAGAAATGCCGGTATGGAAATGGGAACTTATAACAATGGATTTTGTTACTAAGTTACCCAAAACCAGAAAAGGTAATGATGCGATTTGGGTAATTGTGGATCGATTAACCAAATCAGCTCACTTTCTACCAATGAAAGAAACCTTTAGTATGGAAAGGTTGGCAAAATTGTATGTAGATGAAGTTGTATCCTTACATGGAGTTCCACTCTCCATTGTTTCGGATAGGGATAGTCGTTTTACTTCTCATTTCTGGAAAAGTTTCCAGCAAGCTATGGGAACTCGATTAAATCTGAGCACTGCATATCATCCCCAAACAGACGGACAAAGTGAAAGGACGATCCAAACTCTAGAAGACATGCTCAGAGCATGTGTAATAGATTTTGGTGGAAATTGGGATGATCATTTACCATTAATTGAATTCTTCTATAACAATAGCTATCATTCAAGTATTGAAACCGCCCCATTTGAAGCACTATATGGAAGAAAGTGCAGAACTCCAGTTTGTTGGGCAAAAATAGGAGAAAGTCAATTATCAGGTCCTGAAATAGTGCAAGAGACGACTGATAAGATTACTCAAATCAAGGAAAGACTGAAGATGGCTCGTGATCGTCAAAAGAGTTATGCAGACAATAGATGCAAGCCGTTAGAATTCCAGGTTGGAGACAAAGTACTATTGAAAGTTTCTCCTTGGAAAGGAGTAGTTAGATTCGGAAAGAAAGGAAAGCTAAGTCCAAGGTACGTAGGACCATTTTCAGTGATCCAACGTATAGGACCAGTTGCTTATCGTTTACAACTACCAGAAGAATTAACAGGAGTACATGATGTATTTCATGTATCCAATCTCAAGAAATGCTTATCAGATGAATCACTGGTAGTACCTCTTCGAGATATAAAGGTAAAAGAAAAATTGAAATTTGTTGAGAAACCTCTTCAAATTGAGGATCGAAAGATCAAGTTTCTTAAACATAAACGACTAGTTTTAGTCAAAATCAGATGGGATTCAAAGAGAGGAGCTGAATACACTTGGGAGCTGGAATCAGAAATGAAGCGGAAGTATCCTCACTTATTCCAGTAAATCTCGAGGACGAGATTTTTATTAAGGTAGGGAGAATGTAACAACTCTCATCAAAAAGTACTATTTATCCTTTTAATTTGACCAATAGGAAACCCTAATTGAGAAACCCAAGTGATTCTGCATAATCCCTAAAATTTTCAGAACATTTGGAATCAGGATTAGGGCCCCTAAAACTAGGGGGGGTAAACTCTAGTTATAGTTATCTACTGAAAACGCTGTCAAAAATGAGAATTAACGAAATGTCGACTCAGCAGGCCTATACTAGTGACAAAGCTACCCTAGGGTAGATTGGTACCCCAGGCGAGTCGCGACAGGATCCACAACATCTCCCGTGACACGCGGGGGAACTCATTTTCACGTATAAATAGGACAGTCTGTTTCATGCAATTGAGTGTTCTTTCGACATTCAAATTCGAATTGTACGCTGAGTTATAGTATAATCACTACAAAAACACACACTGATCACGAAGTGCTGCCACAATTCATGGTAATAACTCGATCGCTGCTACGATTCAATGTCCGATCGATTAAACTATCCAATGGATGTTTAAGTGCTGCCCACATTAGGGTTTATGCTTTGTCATTCGTCGTTAAATCGATGGATGTTTAAGTATCGCACTTTGTCATTCGTTGTGAAGGTTGTAATCTCGTGAGTTATCGTAAATGCTGTATTAACTTACTAACCTAGTTTGTGTGCATGATTATTTAAACTAGGTTATCAAGGCTAATCAGTAGGATAAGCTCTGTTAAATCTGCAATGTGAGCCATTCTCTTTTTATCAAATCTATTTACAAAAGCATGTTTATTTTCAAAGTTATAATTACAGGGATTAAGTCTTTGTAATCACCATATTACAGCCGGTATGTGGGGTTTTGTATACATTACTTGATAATCGTCACCATTGGGGCAGCCAATGGGGGATATGACCATAGTCACAGATCCGGTCGAGTGACAAATACCGTGGGTAGTTGGTTGATATCAGAAACATTGTAATCGCTCTTAATACTGTAAATTATAACAAACGAGTCGTTTTAGAAAATAGAATGATTCACTCAGTATTTCCCGCTGACAAAACCTTTTTAAAACATGTTTCAGGTGATCTGTTGTGATTCAGGAAAAGTGCCGCGAAGCACTATCAGCTTAAGGAAGTGGCTCAGTATAAAATAAAGAAACATGTTTTGTAAAATAAAAGATTTCCTTGTGAAATCTCAAGATTGTAAATTATCGGGGTTTATCCCGAATTGTGAAATAAAATAATCGGGAAATATTTCAGTTTTAAAAAGATCCTGAAGAAACTTCCGCTGTTAATTAAATACCACGGGATTTCTGTCCCGCGACTCCTGAAACGGGTCAAACCGGGTCGGGGGTCGTGACAGAAATAATTGGGTTGGTAGCCAGTAAGCTAGACATTCCGTATTCAATAGAACTAGCTAATGGAAAACTAGTAGAAGCGAATGAAGTCATTAGAGGTTGCGTAATAGAACTGGGAGAGCACGAGTTTTTGCTTGACCTTCTGCCCGTCGAGTTGGGAAGCTTTGAGGTGGTAGTCGGAATGGATTGGTTGTCGAGCAACCGAGCAGAGATCGTATGTCACGAGAAGGTTATTCGCATTCCGATGGCGAATGGAGAAACGGTTGTGGTACATGGAGAGAAGCACGATACGCCCCTAAGGATCATTAGCTGTTTGAAAGCCCGCAGATGTTTGCAGAAAGGATGTGTCGCCTTCCTGGCACACATTGTGGACAAGGAAGCCGCTGAGCCAAAGCTAGAAGACATTCCAGTCGTGAAGGAATATCCTGAAGTCTTCCCCCGAAGACTTGCCAGGATTGCCGCCGCAAAGGCAAGTCGAGTTTCACAATGACTTAGTTCAGGTGCTGCGCCTGTAGCTAAGGCACCTTATCGACTTGTGCCTTCAGAAATGCAAGAGCTGTCAACGCAACTTCAAGAACTTTTAGACAAGGGATTTATCAGACCAAGCTTCTCGCCTTGGGGAGCTCCAGTTTTGTTCGTTAAGAAGAAAGATGGTAGTTTCCGTATGTGTATCGACTACCGGGAGCTAAACAAGTTGACCATTAAGAATCGGTATCCTTTTCCAAGGATCGATGACCTGTTTGATCAACTGCAAGGTTCAAGTTTTTACTCCAAGATCGATCTCCGATCAGGTTATCACCAGTTGAGAATTCAAGAGGAGAGTATTCCAAAGACTGCCTTTAGGACTCGGTATGGACATTACGAGTTCCTGGTTATGCCGTTTGGTCTGACAAACGCGCCAGCAGTGTTTTTGGATCTGATGAATAGAGTCTGCAAGCCAAATCTCGATAAATTTGTGATTGTATTTATCGACGATATTTTGATTTACTCGAAGACGAAGGAAGAGCATGAGCAACATCTAAGAGCTATCTTAGAGCTGCTCAAGGAAGAGAAATTGTACGCAAAGTTCTCGAAGTGCGAGTTCAGGTTGCGTGAGGTTCAGTTCCTTGGTCACGTGGTTAACGGAAATGGAATTCATGTGGATCCCACAAAGATCGAAGCAATCAAGAATTGGGAAACTCCGAAGACGCCAACCGAGATTCGACAGTTCCTAGGTTTGGAAGGATATTATCGCAGATTCATTGAGGATTTTTCGAAAATTGCTCAACCTTTGACCTCCTTTACTCAAAAGGATAAGAAGTATGAATTGGGAGACAAGCAAGAAGAAGCATTTCAGTTGTTGAAAAACAAGCTTTGCGATGCACCCATCTTATCCCTACCCGAAGGCACTGACGACTTCGTGGTATATTGCGATGCCTCGCATCAAGGTTTAGGCTGCGTGCTGATGCAGCGACAGAAGGTTATAGATTATGCTTCGCGCCAGTTGAAGGTTCATGAGAAGAACTACACCACACGTGATTTGGAACTAGGCACTGTGGTGTTCGCTTTGAAGATCTGACGACATTATTTGTATGGTACGTGATGCACAATCTTTACTGATCACAAGAGCTTACAACATATATTCGATCAGAAAGAGCTTAACATGAGACAGAGACGATGGGTAGAGTTGTTAAAAGATTATGATTGTGAAATTAAGTATCACCCAGGGAAGGCGAATGTGGTCGCAGACGCCCTGAGTCGGAAAGAAAGAATCAAGCCCATAAGGGTTAGGGCTTTGGAAATGATTATTCAAACGGACCTCTCGTTGCGCATTCGTGTCGCGCAGAGAGAAGCCCTTAAGGAAAAGAATCTTGAGGATGAGTATCTCTGTGGGATGGAGAAACAGTTGATACCAAACGAGGAAGGAACGTTGTGTTTCATGGGAAGAATTTGGGTTCCCCTCTTCGGTGGTCTACGAGACGTTATTTTTGGCGAAGCTCACAAGTCACGGTACTCGATCCATCTAGGATCGGATAAAATGTACCAAGATTTAAAGGATTTTTATTGGTGGCCAAGATTAAAGGGTGATGTTGTAACGTATGTTGGAAAATGTTTGACTTGTGCCAAAGTAAAGACCGAATATCAGAAACCTTCAGGTCTTCTGCAACAACCCGAAATACCCATGTGGAAATGGGAGCAGATTTCAATGGATTTTATAACAAACTTACCAAGGACACCCAGAGGTTATGATACGATTTGGGTAATTGTTGATGCATACGTCTGTCGACTTCGTCTTGTATCGAGTCTTATATTAGATTAGATAGATCAAGGCACGTTGTACGAGAAAACTGTCAAATATGGGTTAGAAGGTCATTTCGCACGAAATGACAGATTGTCATTTCGCACGAAATCAAACAGTCATTTCGCACGAAATAGTAATTTCGTGTGAAATTGATTTCGCTTGAACCATTCCGTGTGAAATAGCCAGCCCTATAAATACTTGAGGTGTCTTGTCCTTTGTAACTTTCCGGTTTCAGTACCGAACTGCTGCCGAAGTGTCTACTCGATGTAAAACGTTGTTATATCAATCAAAAGACAGTTTAAAGTGAATTGCAAGCTGAATCAACTCGATATGTTTGTTTCCGCCTCTCGTATTGAGGAGAAACTCTTCTGAATGACTCGTTTGGTCGTGAAAACGATCCTACAAGTGGTATTAGAGCACAAGAGGAAGAGTTCTTACAATTTCAGCTGCAAAATCTGATTTCTACACCTTCTTTTCAAAATTAAACTTGATTTCACGGTTAAAATGACTTGAATTCCTCACATTATATGCGAAACTGTGTTTTAACAAAGCCTTGAAAAAATTAGATCTAAAATCGGACTAAAACCTATTCAATTTGACTAAAACATGGCCGAGATGATGACAACAGCAGTATTTCGCACGAATTGAGGATTTGATTTCGCACGAAATCACTTTTTAGTCATCTATTTCGCACGAAATAGACCTATTTCGCAACAGATTGTCATTTCGTTTGAAAGAGTACTTCATTTCGTACGAAATCACCTATTTCGTACGAAATCACTTCATTTCGCTTGAAAGTTCAGCTATTTCGTACGAAATCATCTATTTCGTACGAAATCATCTATTTCGTACGAAATCATCTATTTCGCACGAAACCAGTCATTTTGCTTCAAAAGGTCATTTCGCACCAAAGGTTATTTCGTGTGAAGAGGTTATTTCGTTTGAAAGTTTGAATTTGTAAAATTGTTACCGAATCATGGAAGAAGAATTTTATAACGCCTTTGCTACTCTGATTATCATTGCACAAAACACAATGTTGGAAAACGAAACGGGCACCATGCAAAAACTGCCAAAGCTCATGAATATCGAGGAGTATAAAGGATGGGAGGAACGATTTGAGAATTGGGTTCAAGCAAATTACTTGGATGCTTGGGAATGTGTTGAAACGAAATATGTTAGACCGATGAATGATGATGAGGAGGTTATTGCGATTAAAGATCTTAGTGCATAAGAGAAAAATAAATACAAAGATGAAAAGATGATGACTAGTTTATTGCATCAAGCTGTGAAAGAAGATATCTTGGTTTTATTGCAACATAATGGAACTGCATATTCTATCTGGAAAGCATTAAAATCAAAGTTTGTTGGAAGTAAAGAGATGATTAAGAACAAAAAGTCACTTTTGAAAAAAGAGTTTGATCTATTTCGTGGTTTGAGAATTGAAATCACTAAGCAGATTATCAAAAGATATTGTAATTTGTTAGTTAACATGAAGAGGGTGAGCATCACAAAAGATAATGAAGAATTGATTGAGAAGCTGGCCGATGCATTGCCACATGAAACTTGGGGCACATATCTTATGATGTTGAGAAATAAGAAAGATTTTGGGAATCTAACACTGGGAAAGTTCATTGAAAAAATTGAAGCTCAAGAGATGGAACAAAGGAAGATCTCTAGAATGAAGGATTTTGATGGTGAACAAGATATTGGTTTATATTACAAAGGAGGTATCAGTGATAAAACTAACATGTCACCAAAGATCAAAACTGCATTCAATGCTAAAAATTCATCTGGAGGGTCATCTAAAGGATCAAACAGCAAAATGAGTTTTTCTTCATATCCGTCATTTGATCCAAATTTTTCAGCAACCAAGAATGGCAAAGTTATTCAATGCAACATTGCACTAAATCTTGAGAATGACCAAAACTACTCGGAAGAAGTTGCAAAAAGTCACATGTCTTTGTTGGTGACTGTGTTAGAGTCATATGGGAGTTTAGTAGCAAGAAGGATCGGAAATCCAATGTTGACAAAAGAGGATTACGATCAGATTGATGCTGAAGAAATGGAATTAATGGATATAAAGTGGTGTATGGCAAGTGTGTTGAGAAGAGCTGAGAAATTCAAACAGATCACAGGAAGAGATGATTTCCGTGATGCAAATGTTTCTACTTTAGGTTTTGATAAATCTAAAGTTACTTGTTTTCGTTGCAAGGAAAAAGGACACTTCAAAAGAGAGTGCACAAACCGCGAAGCAAGTGGAGCTCAAAATCCATTGAACAACAATGATTACTATCGGAAAGCAATTTATCATCAAGTTGCTCAACAGTCGCATCAACAAGAACCACAAACTGCGCATGCTAAGAAGGCTATCGAAGAGTCATCAAAGAGAGCTCTTTATGGTATAATAGATCAAGATGATGAAAAATTACCAGAAGGTTTTAGCTGGGAAAATTTTAGCTGGGATAATTACTGTCCGGATAAAGAGATTTTAAAAGCCAAAGATTTTGTTGCTCGAGTTGCTGAAGACAGTGATAATGATGATGATTATTATGCAAAAAGAATGGAAGAGCATTTAAGATTGATGGAGGAGAGTGATAGTGACGATGGAAAAATTTGAAAGAAAAAGAAGAAAGTTAAGAAACATGTTAGCAGTGATGATGATGAAGTTCCTGTGATAAAGAAAAAGATAAAAGAAGTTCCAGTTTTTAAAGTCGAAGCAGAAGCTGATGCACAAAAGATTTCTATGAGATGTGAAAATTGTGAAGCAGTGAAGAAGCAAAACAGTACTTTGATTCATAACATGAACAAATTGAAATAATCCTATGATGTTCTAAACAAAGCAATGAATCAGTACAATCTGTCAAGCAATGAACAAGCAACAGCAATGAAAACACTTCAAGGGGCTTTCATGACAAAGCAGAAAGTTGTCAATAATTACATTGAGAAATGTGCTGTGTTGGAACAGAAACTGGAAACTTAGAGGATTGAAACAGAAAGAGTAAATGGATTGTTAAAAAGTTACTCATGTACTTCTTATGTTATTGACAGGATTTATCCAACAGTGGAAGGAATGAAGGCATTTAATGAAGAAGTATCTGAAGAAAAGAAGAAGGATAATGAAGTAAATGATTCTGGTAAGAAACAAGGTTTCAGTTACAACAAGTGTCCATCCCCGCTTGAAAATGAATATTCTTCACGAAATCCAAATTCAGAAAGAGTAAAAAAGGGTACTAACTTACAGTGGGAATCTGAACCATCAGATAACTTGCCAGAAAACATTGATGTTATTTTCACTTCGTCTGATACTGATCATGAGTCAGAGTTAATAAAGAAAGTGGTCGATCAGGTGTTGGATAAAGATGAGGTCGAGGAGTCAAAGTTGGAGTCAAATTCAGAGTTAAAGTCTGAAACGTCAAGTTCAACAGTCAAAAAGGACAAACGGGTTTACAATAAAGAGTTTTTGTTATCAAAATCTAATTTGAATGATGAAACATTCAGAGTAGCTTATACTTTGAATGATTCTGACAAATTATATTCTGATGAAGAATTTCCAATAAGAGGTGTTAAAACTGAAATGATCAAAAAGGTTTTCAAATTAACAGAAATTAATATTTCTGAAATAAAAGATGTAAATCTTTTTGTAAAACCTAAAAAGTACACCTCAAGAGATCAACAAAGGTTAAACAAGAAAAGGGGTTATAGTTCTGGTTCTAGTTTTCAAAAGAAACCAAACCATAACGGTAATTTCAAAAAGAAAGGTCTCGGTTTTATTCCATCAAAAAATCATAAAAATGAGAAAACTTATAAACCAAAAACTGTTTTTGTTTCAGGAACATCATCTGAAGAAGAAAAAGAGCAATTGTTCCGGAATCAATCAAACAAAGAATTCCTTGCTAAGAAGCAAGATGAAATGAAGAAGAAAATTGTTCAGAAGACAGAGACGAGAACCTGTTTTCAATGCAGAACAGTTGGTCATATTGCCAGAAATTGTCAAAAGGCAATCCAAACAAAACAGGGAGTTTCTCTTAAAATGAAAGAAAAGTTGGTTGAAAATGAACCACCAACACCAACCAAACCTTTTATAGTTTTCAAATACTCGAAATTTGAGGTTGGTGAATGTTCAAAAGGTTTTTACAAAAGAAAAGCAAATCTTGACAACCAAAAGTGGGTCGTTAAGAAATCTGATGATAGTTCTAGCAATGATTTTGATTTGTCAAAATCAGAGGAACTATTTTCTGGCGATGAATCTGATTCCACAAAGTCAGAGGAGCCACAGGTTGAGAAAAAGGGTGAAAATTCAGTACCGCCAATGGATGATGCAAATTTTCCACCATTGAGTGCTGAAAATTTTAAACAAAAAGTTTGTAAAGTTGAGATATCGAATCAATTCTTTTTTGAAAAGAGAGAATTTGATGTTGAAAAAGCTTTTAACCCCAAAGTGAAACATATTTTTGGAAAATGATTGATGGAAAAGTCAAAGGGGTGAAGGAATTTTATGAGAAAAAGATGAAAGGAAAGAAATCGAGTGTTGATAACTCGGAATCTCCCAAGGTCTGTCAGGATTGGAAGAACTTCTTTAACTGAAAAACCTGACATGCCGGAGCTCCCAAGTTGGTAATCGTGGAGCAGGAATCGGCATATTTCTTGAAATGTTTGTTTGATAAACATACAAGTGGTAAATCAGGGACATTAAGTTGTACTTGATTTCCTACAAGTGGTATTTGTTGATTGAATTTAAAATTTTTATATTTTAAAAAAAAATGAAGATGAAAGAACAAGGTGATGAATTGATCCCCTAACCTACAAGTGGTTTTATGAAATCAGCAAAACTTATTTTTCGGAAAAACCATTTTGATTAAAAAAACTTAAGTGTTTTGAAATCTTAATGGGAAAATAGTTTGTTGTAAGGGGGAGTTCTGATTGTTTATGCCAAGTGGATGGCGAATTGAAGCAATTTACAACAGTTGTCACTTTATTTTGTACAGTTTGTTTTCAAATCTTCTTTAAATGATTTTGAATTTTAGGGGGAGTAAGAAATTTCAGAAAATCCAAAAACATTTGAAAATTTGAAAAAAACAAAAACATGATAAAATTCAAAAATGAGTTTTGTTGTGAAAAAGAGAAAATGATAGTACATCAGTGGACTATCACAGCACGCTAAAGAATTAGAAAGTCAAATGTGATAAACGGTCTCACTGATGATATGCCAGTAGGTTTTTACATATTTAGTAGATTGTGTTCGAGATATAAACCTAAATTTCAAACTTACTTATCTCGTGGGGAACATCTCTCGGATATATGGGTAACCCCCGAAATCTTGTTTGAAAGGTCCCTCTTTCTGAGATACTATGTCTTTATGCTTAGTGATATCTGGGGTATTATCCCGGGACTTCTGATTTTGCGGAAGCAATGGCCTAGTCCCTGTATAATACTTTTCGCTTGCTTGAAATAATAGCAACCCCCTCAGCATAAAAAATGATGAAACATTGAAAAATGCTAATCATGTGCTGTTGAAGAAAAGATTCTCTAAAGGGAACACACCTAAAGTCGAAGCCATTATCTGTCTGATTTTGCGGAAGCAATAGCCTGAGCTCTCATGGCCCTCGCATTTAACCCTTTACAGATATCATCTAGGTATACTCACCTGTAAGACTGAATATTGGGATCTGGATACGGGAGTATATTCAAGTGATGGGACACGCAAATAAGTTTAAGTATCTAAAACATTAATCTTGTATCTTGAAACAGTTGAACATTGTGTGAAAATTTAAAGTGGATCAGTATACTGACAATCTAAGTGAATCGTTTAGAACTTAAAATGTTTAAAGCTTAACGGTGTTGGTGATATGTCTCATAAACTGATATGATCCTCTTACACAAACTCACAAAAATATTGTATGTAAATATTTCTTTATTGTATTTTCTTTCAAATTCAAAAATTCCAAAAACATTTTTTGAGTGTTTTAGCATAATTTTGAAAAATACAAAAAGATTTTTGACAACTGGTGTTGAAGAGCTGATTTTCAAAATTCCAAGTGCTAAACATGATGAACAAAAGGTTTGGGAGAGTTTGTTTGAGAAGAAAAGGATTTGAAAAGAAAAATGTTTTACCTACAAGTGATTCATCAGAGATTAACATTGTAAAATCATTTATTGATTGATTATTATCTGAAAGTGATATATAAATTTGTCAAATTTTAAATTTGTGAAATTTATTATGAGGTAGAGTTTGTGCAGGAATGAAGCTTGGAAAGAGCCAGGTTCCGATTTCTGAGGATCATGTGGTTTCAAGAGAGCCAGGTTTCGATCCTGAGCAGAATGTAAGCCAGGTCACAATCCTGATACTGTGAGAGCCAAGTTCTGATCCTGGACCTGATGTTCATGCAAGCTGATGATGCTGATAAACTTAAGGAATCAAGAGATCTGATCAAGAGAATTAGAGAGAGATTAGAGCCAGGTCGAGATCCTGGAGATGAAAAGAGACAGAAATTGAGGATGCTTTACATTGTTAGATACTTTGGAAGAGTTCGAGAAGACTGATAAAGACTGAAGATTGAAGACTCGACACTGAAGACTTCGTCAACATCCGAGGGGGAGTCTGTTGGTGCATATGTCTGTTGACTTCGTCTTGTATCGATTCTTATATTAGATTAGATAGATCAAGGTACGTTGTACGAGAAAACTGTCAAATATGGGTTAGAAGGTCATTTCGCACGAAATGACAGATTGTCATTTCGCACAAAATCAAACAGTCATTTAGCACGAAATAGTCATTTCGTGTGAAATTGATTTCGCTTGAACCATTCCGTGCGAAATAGCCAGCCCTATAAATACTTGAGGTGTCTTGTCATTTGTAACTTTCCGGTTTCAGTACCGAACTGCTGCCGAAGTGTCAACTCGCTGTAAAATGTTGTTATATCAATCAAAAGACAGTTTAAAGTGAATTGCAAGCTGAATCAACTCGATACGTTTGTTTCTGCCTCTCATATTGAGGAGAAACTCTTCTGAACGACTCGTTTGGTTGTGAAAACTATCCTATATTAATCGTAGACCGTCTGATGAAATCTGCACACTTTTTGCCGATCAAGGAGAAAGACAACACTAGCAAGCTTGCTGAGCTATACCTGAGAGAGATAGTTGCACAGCATGGAATGCCTCTCTCGATCATTTCCGATAGAGACGGAAGGTTTGTGTCAAGGATCTGGCAATCCTTCCAAGAAGCCTTTGGTTCTCAGTTGAATTTGAGTACTGCATTCCATCCACAGACAGACGGCCAGAGCGAACGAACGATTCAAACATTGGAAGATATGTTACGAGCTTGCGTGATGGATTTGGGTGGTAGTTGGGACACTCACTTACCCTTGGTAGAATTCTCGTACAACAACAACTACCATGCTAGCATCCAAGCTACACCAATTGAAGCTCTCTATGGACGCAAGTGTCGATCACCGTTATGCTGGGCAGACGCAGGTGATAGACAACTTGTTGGTCCTGAATTGGTTCAAGAGACGACAGACAAGATTATACAGATCCTAGAGCGCATAAAGGCGGCTCGTGATCGACAAAAGAGTTATGCGGACCGAAGAAGGAAACCGTTGGAGTTTGCAGTAGGAGATATGGTTTTGTTAAAGGTTTCACCCTGGAAGGGTGTAGCACGCTTTGGGAAGCGTGGGAAGTTGAACCTGCGATACATCAGACCATTCAAAATCCTGGAGAGGAATGGTCTTGTAGCTTACAAGTTGGACCTACCCGCAGAACTGAATGGAGTTCATGATACATTTCATGTATCTAATCTGAAAAAGAGTCCAACTCAAGAAACAGTTGTCATTCCTGCCGAGGAAGTTCACATTGACGACACACTCCACTTTACTGAAGAACCTGTTGAGGTTACTGATTGGAAGGTTAACAAGACACGCAGGAGTAGTGTCAAACACATCAAGGTTCATTGGAACGCGTGACATGGCCCAGAGTTCACTTGGGAGCGTGAAGATCGCATGAAAGCAAAATACCCACATTTGTTCCCCAAAACCCCCGCAACTAGTAGCAGAACTAAAATTTCGGGATGAAATTTTCTTAACAGGGGGAGAATGTGACAACCGTAAAAAATACAGGTATCCGTACAATTAATTAATATTGATTAGTGCTTAATGATTGTGCTGGATTACAATTAATGACTTAAACTGCTTTCTGATTACTGCAACATACTTACATGTGCATCACATATTACATAACGTTATCTCATTATCACATGCAAACTTTATTGACATACATGATGCACAAAGCACAGTTAGCACAGTTAGCGAATAACTCAGAAAAATGCTGACGATTTCAGTACATACACTGACAGTGTTTTAAGACCCAGTATGGGCCAGAGACAAGGTACAACACTAGTATGGTGTGTAGGGAAGTAAGGACCATATAACTGCTTCACTAGGTGATAGTTTAAGTGCCGGAAAGTGCCTAAAACCCACATAAAGTGCAGAATTCAGTATATTTCAAGAATAATCAGCAAATTAACAAGCTAGTAACATGCAAAAATATGACTAAATGGTCCTGAATGCTTTTCTAAGTGTCGGGAATCAAAAGTGTCACAAAAGGGTATTTAAAGATCACTAAACGGAATTGTTTGACACTTTAACGAACCGGTATCTAATCAAACAACCAGACATTACCCGAAACACCAAAATTATACTAGAAACATTGTTTTAGTGTTTCTGAGTTAATTATGATCCCCGAGCACCCCAACACACTTTATAACACATAATACCCATAAACACAAACTTTTACACTTAAGATCTAACTTATATCTCTAACTTGTCATTAAACTTACACTTAGACCCCCCCCCCATGCTAGTAATCGGTCACCAAGGGTGGCCCACCCTTGATCTCCACAATCTTGCTAGATATTGCATAATCTCAAATGATTTAGTGAAAGATTATGATGTGTACTTAGGGAACATAGGAACCAATGGACAAAACTCTAAAATGGTTATAAGAATACATGAACTCACTTCATCTTCATCACACCTCTCCTTCTCTCTCCCTCCCTCTCGGCCGTGAACACCCACCGCCACCATCAACACTTCCATTTCATTCTCAACCATTTCCAAGTGTACTCAAGGTGTAAGGAGCCATAAAAGAAGGTTTGGTGGTCTTGGATCTTGAAGGACCTCTCCCATTTGCTATTATCCTTCACTTTTGCCATCATCTTCTTGTGTTCTTCCCTAGCCTTGTGCTAGTTGTAAGACTCTCAGGATCCTTATTTACGCCATTTAAATTATTTAACTGCCGTCATCTTAAGACACAGTCGTCATCTCATTCGAACATTTCCAATTTATTATTAATCTTTACTGTTCAATGTTGCCCGTATTGTTATACGAGACATTCAAATATACTTACTTTACAAGTACTTATTTTATATTTAATCTATGATTAGGATTTATACTACCTAATCATATTTTATCGACACTAGACATCTCGAATCTGCAATGTTTATGTCAATTGTTAAACATTTCATTTCATTATCATTTGCATCTTTCACTTTGATTTAGCTAAGTTTGTAACTTGCTTAAACCATTTGTGTTAGTGCACTTTCCGGGTTTGAGTGTATTAACACACCCTTCCCATGCACTTTAATCCATATTCTTTTCCTAATATTTTGTTACAATCTACTCATATAAATAATTCTTACCGGATGTTTGATCAAGCTTCGAACCGAACACACTTTGTTAACAACCTTGAGCTCTGATTACCAACTTGTAACACCTGTCTTTTAAAAGCATTATTTAATCGTAAGAAATGCGAAATTTGTAAAAAGAAAGTTTATAGTTAACAAAAAAAAACTTAGTTGGTAAACTAAGTCATACTTCGTAGTACTATTTAACATATTTGAATAACAGAAACAAACCATTCATCATTCAGTAATGTTTACAAACAACATAGTTTAATAGATTATATTAGTGCAGAAGCGTCCAAAATGTGTGTGTTCGGTTCTTGAAGCATTGACTCGATCATCATCCGCATCCTTGCAATATCTAAAAACTGGAAATTTTGGCAAATATTAGTACTTGGGTTTTTATTAAATCGACATAATCAATACTACACTCAAAAACGGATTCGATTAACAAGAATATGCACAATTTAACATATAGGTCAGAGCTCTACCGTAACTTACGGTAGCCACCGTAAGTTACGGTAGACACTGCTTTACTTTGGTCTGCCGTAAGGCAGTATAGAACTGCCGTAATTGTTTTGTTCTCTACCGTAAGTTACGGTGGAGACCGTAACTTACGGTAGCTCCTGCAACTTGCTATTTTGACTATTTTGTTGATTACACCAGAATCCACATGTCGTTTTAGGTTATTTCTTTCCTATATGTCTGTAAATTCATTACGGGCATGCTCATTACAATTATCATACCAAGAATTTGATTTATATGTCATACGACTAAAAATCACTATACAATTATTCGATCCATTCTAACCTCACCCATTTTATTACTGGTTCGCTAGCAAGCCTATGGCGCCTTATACCCACCATCCGGGGCATATCATCACATGCATTTACTTACCAATACCATGGCTTAATGCTCTTGTGATTGTCATCACCATTGCTAACTATTAAGAGCGCTTGTACTACAATTTACACCATTATTCGACCCGTTGGCTCATCTTGTGGAAATCCTCCATTTTGATGGCTACCAAACGGGTTCTTACCAATTCTAATCTTATTGATTCAAGTAACGATTATGGTCACTAAAATCATCACAACTTCTATTCTACAATATGACTATACATAATTTAACAACGATTCACTTAACATAACGGGTCAAGTTACATACCTTTAGTTCACGCCCTTCAAACGCAAATCGCCACCGACTTGTCCACTCGACGTTCCGGTATCTTTTCCTATAGAGTTCAATCATAACACGTTTAGAACTCTTTTCAATCACGTATCTCATAGTTTGTCAAAACATCAAAATTATGCGTTTTAACTTTAAATTTCAGTTTCGGGCCCTCTTTGAGGCATTTTCACGAACACTTAAAGTGCAGGATTTTATATCTTTTATTTTCAAGTTCATGGCTTGTCACTTAGCCAAAATTAACATCAATCGAGTTAACACATATAGAATCAATCATCACATTTTACAGAAATTAGTTTCTATGAATCACATTATACTAGAATGACCTTCAAAACTCTAGTGTTCATCAAGTTCCATCTAACCCACATATCCTCAACAATGGTGGCCATGAATTTCACTAGACATTCTAATGTTCCTATTTCATTTACAAATCACACATCCATCATCAGATTTCGATTTCTCTAAATTCATGAGAATTTCAAGTAGAGAAATTCCGTCGAATATTACATACCTTATGATCTCCTTGCAATGGGGATCACTAATCCATGCTCTAATTTCGATTTGGGACAGATCTTGACCTTCAATTTGTGAGATTTAAGAGGGTCTAGGGTTTGAAGGGGAGCTTGGGGTCGCCCCTGTCTCCTGGTCGATCTCAGCAACACAAAACAAATGTGTTGTGAGTTTATTTTTCTTGTTTTATTATAATTAGTTTACATTTAAACACCTTTGGTCCCTCAACTTTCGTTTTTATTTTGTTTTAACCTCTTTAACTTCTCATAACTCATTATCTAACTAGGTTAATATCATTCCTAGTAAACTTTTATTTTTCTTATTTATTTACAACTTTATTGTATTATAAGAATTCATATTTTCGGGGTGTTACAGATGCCGACGCCAAGGAACTATGTTCCTTGCAAAACAAACTACTCGTGTTGTTCTTTCATTTTTTTATCACTTGTGATCTCCCCGAAAATCCTAAGTACTTGTTTCTTTTAAGAAATAAAGTACAAGGTACAAGTTACAAAATCCTTAAACAGATACTTGAAATACCATTTCAAATCCCTGATTTGATATCTAAAGGTACTTTCATGAGTCCTTAACTGGATTCCTTGTGTGTTCTAATACGATTGTTACGATACGAAAAAAACAAAACCAAATCCTTATAAGATATTCCTACCTTCATAGTTAGATTCTTGAGGATACTTAAAAGTACCAATTAAAGTCCGTGATTGGATTTCTGGTGTACTTTAAATGAATTTGATTCAAGTTAATAAACGAGCTAATAACTAAATTAACGAATACGCGATTGTGTGATTATGTGTTTATGTGTAATTCTAAAGCTCGCTATCTAAGTCCTGGTAGAATCTTCCGTATTTTCATATGTTAGATTCTCAGAAGGATACTCAAAGTACTATCTTAAATTCCGTAAGGGGCTTTTCTATGCAAATAGTAAGAACCTTGGATTCCAAAGTGCAAATTTCAAAACGATAATTTGATTCAAAGTTAAAAAGATCCTTTAATGATCTATTTAAAGAGATCATACGACGGTCTAGTTAAGGAGATCATGTGTTGATCTAGTTAAAAGGATCATTCGATGATCTACTTAAAAAGATCCTTTGGTGGTCTAGTCAAGTCATTACATGTTTGTTCGATTGATTTTTTCCCTACGCATTATGAAAGGAACTGTGCGGACTGTGCAAGGAATTATGTAACAATGGATGCATACATAATTATGGAATTCAGTGCACAGAAACCACAACAAGTTTTGTCATGTGTTAAGACCTATAGTGATTAGAATAACGAAATGGGAACAATGTGAAAAGGGCATGGTGGATACGCCGCTGGTACTTCCTATATATAAGTGTTCCTTCTCATTGGGAACGTAGCGTTATTTAAGTTACTAGAAGTCCTGGACCTTGACCAATGTTATTTTATCTTACAATCTCCGACTCCGATTTCGAGCACACACAAGTTTCCTATAATAGTCTTCATAGGAAACATTCTTTTATCAGTTGTTCGAAACTCCAAAGTTCATGCTATTCTTTCTGCAGCAAAGACATCACTTGGACAATTAACAAATTCGCTAAAAAATCCAAACATGGCCCAAATTTTTACTTAGGGTGCGAAGGATTCATTCGAAAGCGAAACAATCACAGCTGTCTTCACAGGTTTCCTCTAAAATTAAATTTCGGGACGAAATTTCCTAAAGTAGGGGAGACTGTGACATCTGTGCCTCTATGACCATCATACAAATACAAAACCAATGAAATCTTGTGTTTCATACTTGGGATTTGTATAAATACGTGTATCATTTGCACATATCAATTCTTGTTCAATTTCGAGCTTTAAATCGCTTTCTGGAAGGTTATACATGAATTGATGCGTAAACGTAATCAGTTTAACGCCAAAAACACCCCGGACAAGTGAAACAGGCTTAACATACCTTAAATAACCTTTACATAACTTAGAAATAAGTTTTGGAGGATTTGGTGTGTCGAAAACAAGTTTATTCGATCGCAGGGACTAATTTCAACAAACTGCGAAACTATGCCGATTTGTATAGTAACGAACATTACGGAACTTGATCATAAGCTAAACATACCTTAAATATCCTTTACATAGCTTAGAAATAGGCTTTGAAGGGTTCGTTATGCGAAAAATATGCTTATTTGATCAATAGGGACTAAAAACGTCAAAAAGTGCATAAGTTTGCATTTACGCGCATATCTTACGTTCTGAACATATCCGGATATCCAAAAAAATTTGTAATCATTAAAATATTTTATTTTATTGATTGGAATGTTAAAATTTCATTCGTCGCGTAATTTGGATCGTTTTTCACGTCCGTTCGTGCTTCGTCGTAATTAACCGAATAACGTGACCGTATGACCAAACGAACCGACATCTGAGATAATTTCAATGATGTTTCAAGTCCCATATGCTTTAACATCCTTTTAGAGCCTTGAAAATGGGTTAACGGGGTTTAAACGCATCGAAAATGGCTTAAACATGCTGCAGGGACCATTTCTGCCAATTTGTGAAACTTTCTGGTTCAGATAGAGGGGTGGTGTCGCGCCACAGCAACAGGGTGGTGCCGTGGCGGCACGCGACGGCCCTGTTTTGACAGAAACATCAGTTTTCAGCAATCAGTTTGAACTTGAGGGTCTTTTATGCAACTTCCTCAATACCATGAACTGGTTTTGGAGCTCCCATTGTATATAAAACCATGTTCCACAAGTGTATGGCTAGGATTGAACCTTGATTCTTGCAAAAACACTTGGAATGATCTCTTTGATCCTAACTTCCTATAAATAGAAGTGGGTTCTTCACTTCATTCCTCACACTTGATTCTAAATCAGCTCTAAGTTGGAGTTTTATACTTCATACCTGAGCAATTTGAATCAAATCTTCCTTGCTTGGACCTTTTGTAAGCTTCTTTCATGCTTTTCTGCTTTGACCATGAATTGGTCAACACATAGTTCGTTTGAACTTAGCAACGTGAGCGTAATCACGATGGTTATAGTACCTTGAGACTATACCTACTGATTACCACGTTGATTAGTCGAAGTAACGAGTCAAAGTTTTGGTAAAAATACGTGTTTATGCGTATTTTGCAACGAAGCTATTTTCGGGTATCAAAACACTTTGTTTTGATATCAAACTTGTTTTCTAACTTAGTTAAACATGTTTTAACATGTTTAACTCGTCACTTTTAGTCTAGTGCTTGATTAGGGTCGTAAGTCAAGTGGTCTTGACAACCGCTTAGACTTTCGAATCCGACCCGTTTGGTCGATCGTTAGGATCCGACCAAGCATATATTGTGACCATAGTTGTATAGGGAATAACCTTCCTAGGTTATACCTTATGGTCACTTAGTTTAATTAGTTGTATGATAGGTAGTTTATATGCCTTAGGAAAATGACCAAAATGCCCTTTTCGTGCATAATTTGTATTTAAGCATATGTAACTTAATTTTTGTCACTTAAACTGATTATGCAACATATTTAAACATTTTAGGGCATATAATACTTGTTATAGGACTAGTTAGGCGTCTCGAACGCGCATTCGCGCGAACGATGCGTTAAAGTAGCGTAAGCTACCTTAATGGGTCGTAACGGGTCGTAAGCACTTAGGATAGGTTCCGATTTAGAATGTAGGCTTTGTTAAACCATATCACATAAGTTGCAATACTCATTTGGTTTACGAGACCTCGTTCTACCCGATCTCCCGATTTAGGTACCGATTGTTTAACTATCGATTCGATTACTAGGTACCACTTGATTCCTTGATTTTCGAGCTTTGTTAGGACACGTAATCAAGGATACTTACAATCTCAAGTGAGTACATAGTCCCCTTTTTTTACATTTTCATATGTTTTGGGTGATACATATGTGCCGATACGCTATTTTCATGATTTCGACTATATGATTACACATGCATAGTACTATCTTTTGACGAATTAAACTATTGTCCATGACTTAAACACTGATTTTCAAAGTTTGTTAGACTATTTGTTCGTTCATATTGTTATACATTCATTAACAATGATCAAGCCGATTGGTAGTACAATATAGCGCTATAGGACTATACACCCCATTCCTGTTGTATGGAATGTCAGAAACCAAAATTTTAACCAAATGGAATTTACCTTTGTGGTATTTCTATAGTCTCTAAAGTGTAGTTTGATGCACTAAGGTTTGAATGCATTACCCAATCGCGATATATGGTATATTTCGATATACTACCAACGTGATATTGTTTTGCTAAAGCATAGTTGATATGCTATTGTTTACTAAAGTATAATTTGATATACTACCAAACCACGATTTAGGTATGTTCCGACATACTACCAACGTGCTATTGTTTACTAAAGTATAATTTGATATACTACCGACTCAGTTATTTCACAAACTAATGTATATTTTAATATACTACCAAAGCATAATTGATGTGCTATTTTCAAATCTAAAGCATAAGTTGATATGTTATTTACAAAACCAAAGTATAATGTATTATACTACCGACGTTTATCATTCCTAAACCAAAGTATACTTGTGATATACTACCGAATCTATTGTTTCCGAAACTAAAGTATATTATAATATACTATCTATTTAACTATTTCATAACTAAAGTATATTTAGATATACTACTCATCCGCTTATCTCAAAACCCAAGTATATTTTTGTATATACTATAAACATTTTACCAAAATGACACATTTTAGAAACAAAACTTTTACAAGGATTCATGGCTATTTTTTAAAACATAAAACTTTTTCTTGTGTTATCCAAAGCCATGAATCTAATTCACAAATCATATGTTACTCACATGCATTTTTATGCTGATGTACCTATTTTCACATATGTTTCAGGTGCTGTTATGTGATGATTGTTGATGCATGCTACACATAGGATGGACTTGTGTCTTAGCGACTTTAAAACTTGAGAGACAATTATTTGTATTTATCTGATTTGTAATAAAACAATGAGCTAAATAATTCAATAAAACGAAACTTTTTAATCCATGGTTGTGAAACAATGATTCTGTTACGACACTCCCTGAGGTTTCCGCCGCGGTTTGTTGTTTTACGCGCCCGGGGTGTGACACCCATACTTATACTCCACGTCGTTTGCTTAGAATGAAGTATCTGGTGCAACACCATCTATGACATCGTCTAAAAGATTCGAAGATTGTAAAACTGCGATGTCATTGTTCGCACCGACCATGCCAAATCCATAAATCTTGAGACGTGACCGCTTGTAATATTAGGGTAGGGCCATCGTGGTGACCACGATGGTGTTGCCCTTTCCAAGCGGTTGGACATGTCGCCTACTCCCAATGTGTGCAATCAAGACTACCCAACATCTCAGAAAACCCGTGTATATATATTAGAATTAAAAAAACTTTTTTTAATTGACCGTCTGCCAACGGTTTGACCACCAAAAAATCGTCCGTTAGCATCATGGCGGAGAACCTTTAGCGCCCCTATTAACTTCAAGGGGATGGTGGATAGCGTCATGGGACGCCATATTTGTTGATGTGACAGGGTGACGTTAAGCCACACCCTTTGACCTAAGCTAACCGAGTGATGTATTTGTGGGATTATCACTTACATGTTGGTTCTCACATAAACAAACGTCGATTGCTCTGTCTACTATCAAATCTCATTTAATTACTTTTATTAAAATAACAACTAAAATGATAAATTTGAATTTATATCGAGATGGACCACGAGTCGTCCCAAATTCCCAATTTTAAATCCATTATCCCCACAACCCGTCAAAATTCGATTCTCCGTTTCATTGACCACCAATCACAAAACATTTCATATTTCCAATTCTACCCTCATTCCATACAAACCGTTTATAAATATCTTCACATAACATTCTCCAGGGTTTATGATTCTCCCATTTTTCTCAAATTAGGGTTTCATACATCTCAGTTTCTAGGGTTTCATTAGCTTCAGAATCACGCAACAATGGCTGCCGCTGATAGCAATCGACAATCAGGGACCGTCAAGTGGTTCAACGACACCAAAGGCTTCGGTTTCATCACTCCCGATGACGGGGGTGAAGATCTGTTCGTGCATCAGTCGTCGATCAGAACCGATGGTTTCCGGAGCTTAGGCGACGGTGAGACGGTGGAGTTCGTGGTGGAGACCGGATCTGATGGACGGACCAAGGCTGCTGACGTCACTGGTCCTGGTGAAGCGCCAGTGCAGGGGAGTACACGTGGCGGTGGTGGAGATCGGTACGGTGGAGGCGGTGGAGATCGGTACGGAGGAGGCGGAGGCGGTGGAGATCGTTACGGAGGAGGCGGAGGCGGTGGAGATCGGTACGGAGGAGGCGGAGGCGGTTACGGTGGACGTGGAGGACGTGGCGGTGGCGGTTATGGAGGCGGAGGCGGTGGAAATGGATGCTTTAAGTGCGGTGAGTCTGGACATATGGCTAGGGATTGTAGTCAGGGCGGTGGAGGTGGAGGAGGTTATGGAGGTGGTGGTGGTGGAGGAGGTTACGGAGGTGGTGGTGGTTACGGCGGAGGACGTGGTGGAGGTGGTGGTGGTGGTTACGGCGGAGGACGTGGTGGAGGTGGTGGTGGCGGTTGTTATAACTGTGGAGAAGATGGTCATTTTGCTCGTGAGTGTCCTACTGGTGGTGGTGGCCGTTGATCGGAGATATGGTTACTGTTAGTTTTTTTTTGTTTGAAGAATCAATGATTGATCCATTTTGCTAATGGTATTGATCTGTTTTAGATGTTTTTAATTTTGGTTTTGATGTTTTATTTTAATGAATGTGGTTGATGGATTTAGGGTTTTGTTGATGGTACTGGTTGTATCTTGGTTTAACCCTTAAATTGAAATCAAATGGTTCGTATGCTGTTTTGTTTGGTGATGGATAGTTTATTTTAGTTTTGATAGATTTTTTGAAATGTGGATCCAAGTATTATTAGTATGTTTGATAGCTAAATTCACATAACCACTGTGTGGTAACCACTTGATCTCCGCTCTTTTCTCTGGAGAGCAACAAATCGTAGAAGCCCAACATGCCACTGAGCCGATTGCCCGAACCGCTTCTTGTATTATACCATCAACACCCGGAACCTTGTGCACAAAACACTAGATTTCTCATAAGAAATGCATTGATTGCTGAAATTATACACCACATGCTCACATTGTACCAAACATTTGCAGTGATAAAAGACGCCGTGAAAGGTGATCTGCGTTTTCCACATTTTTGATAAAACACACTGTGAAGAGGTTATCCGCCGTTTCTACATTTTCTCACAGAGCCGACAAACTGTAGAGTGTAGACCTATGGTAAACGCATTTTTCGCAGAGATGAGAGACCCTTGAGCGTTGTTAACCTATCATGTTCCACCCTCTCCTAAACAAATTATCCTTGAGCGGGACCCAGTTGACCAATTTAAAAGGAAAGAAAGGAGTGGCCTGCAACGTCGAAAAGACATCACTGTATTTTCACCACCGTATGATTTCGCCGATAGACACCACTGCATGATTTCGCCGAGAAGACACCGTTGGGGTCCAGGTCTCAAACTCATTTGTCTCTAGAAATCTTCAAAGAAACCTGCTGCAACTTATAACAACTCCCTTTTCCAGTCCCATTTAAAACCTACTGATGCATTGACATTGGTGATTCTATTAACCACTGTTGCACATTTATTAACTTCCAAGACAAGCAACTTTTAAGCGGGCGATCTGTCACCCATTTGTCTAACCAAAACTGAATAGACTCCCCCTTGTTGTGATCACCTCTCATTAACGAGTAGGATTGAATATTTTTTCTTAACCATTCAAGCCCCACTTTGCAATGGAGTTCCACACACCCAAAATGCCGCCCTTGACGGGATGAATGACCTTGCTCTCGGATAATTATGAATTGCCATAACTACTCTTCTCCAAAGGCAATTTTGAACCGCCACCACCACTTCCAAAAAACACTAATGTTCATGTGATGAAGCAAACGAATACCACCCCGCCCTTATCACCCCGTAACCCATTCTCAACATACCCAGCTCATCCAAAACATACTTGAGCAAAGATACCCTCCCCCCAAAGGGCAAAGTTGAAGCCTTCCATTTGGACAACCTAGCATTGAACCTGTCAATCACACTACTCCAGTTTGGTTCATATTTGCACCCACAAGAAGCCCAAGACAACTGAATGTGAGTTTAAAAACCTTACAATTCATGATGGAAGTCATGTGAACCACCTCATTCGCGTCCACACCCAATCCAAACAAGCTGGATTTGCTAGGATTCAACTTCAGCCCCGAAATTAGGTAGAACATCTTATAATTCTAATTAAATTTCGTATGTTTGTGTCACCCCACTCCCCCATGAAAATAACATCGTCCGCATGCCTAAGATGAGACAAAGTTGGTTGGACCATTTTGTGTAAGATTGATGCCTTGTAAGATCCCCAATGAAGAAGCCCTTGTGATAAAACCCGTTAAAGCCTCCATTGCATATATAGAAATGAACGGAGACAAGGGGTCCCCTTCTTCTTTCCCTTCTTTTTATGTTCTCGCAGTTCTTCAAAAGCATCGCCTTCGTCTAAGAATCCCACTCCTCCCTCTCTCTTATTCCTTGGGCGCTATGAATGATTTCAACAAGTCCATGTGTGACTTAAAAGTGTGTTACCCAAGCAAAACGAATGCAACCTTTTGAAGATATTTGAGTATGTCTGCTAAAACAACGTAAACACTGCGTTGTAACCACTTGTCGCCGCTACCTGTCTTGTAAAGCGAATATAGCGGATGTCTTGTAAAGCGAATAGGAGTTTAAGGGTGAACGGGGCGCCCTCGGGGTGGCGTGCGGTGAGTGAGTTCCCCGCTCGGGAACACCGCCGCCGACCCCTCGGGGAGGCTAAGCGGGGTGTGGTCTGCGGCATTGATTCACCGCACAACTTTTCAAAGTTTTTGATTTTTTGAACGTTTGGCAACGGTTATGAACGAAAAATAATCCAATTTTAACCTATAAATACCCCATTAAATCTAATTTTTTACCACAAATTTTCAATCTTATTCCTCTAAAATTCTTTCAAATACAACACACAGCCAAACCGAACAATGGAGAACCAACCCCGCGAAGCCAAGAAAAAGTCCGTCGGCTCTAACACTAAGGGACGCGGCTCGCAACCGTCTCGTGGTGGTTCGAGCGGTGCAAGTGCACAACCACAACCAAGAAGAGGCGTACCAACCCCGCGAAGCCAAGAAAAAGTCCGTCGGCTCTAACACTAAGGGACGCGGCTCGCAACCGTCTCGTGGTGGTTCGAGCGGTGCAAGTGCACAACCACAACCAAGAAGAGGCGTTGGCGAAGGCGTGGGTACATTGCTCTACCGACAAAAAGAAGGGCAATCAACAAACCCGCGATGGTTTTTGGCGTAAGATTTTAGATCATTATAACGCCACCGTTGGTGGAATAACCGGACCGTGCATCAAGTCCGGTCTAAATGGATACCGATGATGAAGAAAATAAACTATTTCAACGGCCTATACCAACAAGCGGTAAAAATTATATTTTTTAACGTTGTATATTTTTTAAATTTGTTTACTAAGTTCATATGTTATTAACACTTGTTATTTTATAATATGTAGGATCGCACACGAGATAGCGGGTGTGACGATCTCAACGTGATGAAAATCGCTTTAAAGGATTTTCAAAATAAATATCCGAACGGTTTTCAACATGTCGAGGCATGGGAGGTCGTTCGAAAACACGACAAATGGGCCCAAGTCCCATTGTTGGGTGAGGAAGGGGAAGGGGCGGCACAAAAAAGAAAGTCCGTTGACACGGACCCTTCCATACCCGATATGAACGAAGACCCCTCGCCACAAAGAACACAACGGCGAGACAAGCGTCAAGCGACATCGTCCGAGGGCTCGGCTGAGTTGGCGGCACAATTCAAAGAGTACACCGTCATGAAAGAAGCGAAGCACGCGATTGAATTGGAGGCGATTGAATTGAGGAAGAAAAGAGAGTCGGAGGCTCGCGATCTCATAACGGAACAACGCGAGACGATGAGAAACTACGCGCACGATCGAGATATGAAAACATTCCTCAAGCCGCACGACGATGCTCCGCCGGAAATGTTGCCGTTCATCCTCGCCCGAAAGCGCGAGATCGCTAACAAGTACGGGTGGCCGTGCAATTTCTAAAATTTTTATGTAGTATTGCGATGTAATTTTTATTTTATTAAATGAAATGTAATTTTTTATTTTATGTAAATTATGTTTTACTTTTTATAAAAATATTTTCTTAATTAAAAAAATAAAAAAACAAGTCCCTCAAGAGAGGAGTGCCGCCATCAAATTGAGGGTGTGGGGGGAGTTAAGTGGGGAGTTGACGTGGCGCGTGCTGATTGGCTGTGGGTAAGAGAGGTCACTCCCCACTTAGAGGAGTCCCCTTCCCCCCTTTTTTTTTTGAAAATCAAACTTCATTCAAAACCAAAGAGCACACGCTGTCACCAAGAAGGGGACAACATGGCGAAAAACCACCAATCCAAGAACTTACATTACATCAAAAGAACGCCATCTCTCCCACTCTACAATTTCACCTTTAAATTTATGCTTATACCACAAAAAGGCCAACGTCTTGACATCCGCAACAATGTCCGCCACAATCGAGTTCTTACCAGAAAACAACTTCTCGTTCCTGGCCCTCCATAACCTCCAACTAGCTATAATGAAAATACCTTAGAAGCAGGCTTTTCTTATGCCCTTCCGCTGCGCAAAACTCGTGCAGAGCCTGTAACACCTCGAAAATTCACGTCCTATAATGTGTAGACACGTGTCAAATGTTTAAACGTGTGAAAGAAATATTATAGAAGGACTAAAGTTGACAAACATGGAAAGTATGTGAATATACGTATTCTAAGTGTCAACTGTGAATAAATATAATGTACATTAACCCTACATGGTGCTCATACCTTCAAACGAATAAATCATGGATCATACGAAGCAAAAAGTGAGAGATTACAAACTACAGGGGCTAAATGTGTCAACATGTTTAAGTTATACCTCTGAGTGACCTTTTGGCGAACCCGAAGCTTTGTAACGGTTAATTATGCTCACTAGAATGCACGATTAAAATTTCATAAAGTTTCGTTATCGTATGAGAAAGTTATGATCAAATTCGTGTGCGAAGGGTTAAAGCGTAAATGTTGAAAGTTAGGACTTTTCGGGTGACAACGAAGTTAACCGAGGGCCTAACAAAGTGGGTATATGTTTTAAAGCCCTTATGTGTCAACATTGAGGGTTTAAAATGCAAGAATCAAGTGTCTAACCGGAGTTTGAAGAGCCAAGGATCAATACGCAATAAATCTAAAATTCAGATTTCCTGCAGGTTAGCCTCGCGCCACGCGACGCCATGGGGGGGGGGGGTCCCTCGCGTCACGCGAGGGCCTCTCTGATTCGATTTTCTTGTTTTTCTTGGTTGCCCTTGCCTTTGTGCGCGATTCTAACTCGTTTCTCCACATCTCTTGACCCCTAAAACACCCACTAAGCCTCTAGGACACATGTTGCAAGCTTGTGGTCAGTCCTAGACTTGGTTGTCAACATGTTATGGTGGATTAAACCACTATATAAGGCCCTTCAAGTTCACAACTTTTCCTCACACCATTTCTCTGCATTCTGATCAATTCTGGAGCTCTCAAGCAGGTCCAACTGATCATAAGTCGTGCATAGGACTCTTGTAAGTCCGCTAGTCCTTCTTTATTTGAGTTTAGCTTGTTTAATTAGCTAAAAGTCAAACCGTCGTAAATACGGTTTGACTTCGAGATTAGTCAATAATGGCTCAGGCATATCTCGAATTAAAAGTAGTTATGAGTTGGTATTTATGTGGGTAATAAAGCCTCAAAAGGGTTTCCCCTGATCACCACTCTAACCAGGTCAAAAGTCGGGTCAAACTTTTAAGTAAAAATTCAACAGGATGCTTAAAATGTCATTTATGCATAATTAGCTATCTAGAACATATATAACCTGTTTGATCATTATTATAACTTAGTAATAAGTGTAAGAACATGTCCAAACATGTTCAACACGACTATTTCCTGTTTAGACCCGGTTCGGAACCGAAAGTCACATAGTTTGACTTTCACTTTGACTTTCAGTTCTGACCCGTTTAGGCATGTTTTAGAAATGCCTCAGAGCTTTAATTGGATTAGGTTACATGTTAGAACGACCCTCTGTGATTATACACCTTGGTTCATTAGTTATCCAATTAATATGCATGTTTCCGTTAATTGCTCATATGTTGACCTTTATGCCCTTATTACCTTAAAAAGTGATTTATGAAAATGTAAAAGTGTAGAAACCTTAAATACTGATATATAAACTTGTATGCAAAGTTTGACATCAGTTTGACTTGTAGATTAAGAGTTATGCTCACTATCGCAAAATTAATGCTTTATGTTAATAAAATGGCGTAATTAGCGTATAGCCTAGTTAAGCCTACTTTTTGGTATCAAACTTAATACCCACTGAAGTAATATAATATTTTGGGATTTTTAAAGATTTTTAATTAATTTTAGGCTGAGCATAACTAGTAGTCGTAGGCTTAATCCGATAATTGTCGTTTTTGCCCTTACGGGCTATAAAATGAGTTTTACATATCTAAACGACTCCAAACCTTTTGCTACTGATCACATATGATAAATAAATTATTTTAAGCCTTATGGAAATATAAAAATATCAGATTTAAGTATCGAACCCGGAAATGGCCTTTAATCGCCTTATTTAGCGTTTTTAACGCATAGTATGTTTTAAAATCATATTGAACATACCGGGTTGATACCTACTGATATATGAGGAAAATTATGATATTTTAATAGTAAGCAAAGGTTGATAAACTCAGACCTCAGTTTTGAGCTTTTCGGCTTATGTGAAATTACCAAAATGCCCCTTCGGTGCATAGTTTGGTTATAAATGATATATTTCACATATATGCTTTAGCCTACTGATATAAATTATCAAATTGAGTATGTTTGCTGTTTACATCAGACCTGTAACTCAGTTAAACATCTAAACTCTTTTACAAACTTTAAAATGACAAGACTACCCCTACGGGGCATAGTTTGTGTTTAATTTCATTTCGGGCATAATGAAAGACATCCTACTGATGTCACAACATATTTCAAGCATATTAACTTAGGAAACCTTTATATGGCTCTTGCGGATACCCGTTACGCTTATTTCGCGTTCGGTTAGGTTTATGTAACAAGTTTACATAAATTAGCCGAAACGGGTCAAACCTTATCGGTTTTATCTCAAAATCCAGAATGTGAATAATAAACCCATATTAAACAAGTCTTCAAACTTGTCGGGTCTAAATCACATTCTATCCGGTTTTCGCTTAATCGTGCGTACGAACCGTATCTTTGAAACTAACCGGTCTAAGCTTAAGCTTAATAAAAGACCCGTTAGTATTCTAATAGGTTATATTAAACCTTCGTTCCAGATTAGGAGAACCAATAAAAGCTACGTGCATTTTGCTTATTGTGATTAATACTTGCTCAGGTAAATACTTTTAACTTATTTTCCCTATACGGGCTTGGGTTACGGTATATAGCATACCGCTTGATCGAGCATCAAATCTCCATCGTTGAGTGGGTAGTTGAATAATTTGATCGGCTCGTTTAAACAGTCTTGTTTACTTAATGCCTTTGGGGGGTTAATGACCATGTCCCGGATATCCTTGGCATCATCTTACGAGATTGGCCACGACTTGAGCACGGGGTGTAGGCGTACACCTGTCAGTGTATAACTCTATAATTGTGGTGTGTCAATTGATCTTTAACCCGGAAAAGATCCGGGCGACTGAACGCACAAGTAACATGTAATTCGTTCACAAGATTATAATATTATATGATTCTCCCAAGTTAAAATAAAATGTTTAAGCCATGTGCATCCAAACAAATTTTCAATCATTTTCCAAAATGAGTCAGTTGATTGTATTTACCAGTGTAAACTGACGTATTTTCCCAAAAAGAATTAAGTGCAGGTACTAAGCGTAATTGGCTGGGATTTCTCCTTAGCATCATTAAAAGTCTCGCAAGCTTAGGATGCCGAAGTCTGTTGAACAATTGTTTCCTATTTTATTTCCGATCCATCTGTGGATAAACATCCGAATATTGTGGCATTAAATATTACAATATTAAATTCGGTTGTATTATATCTTTTAAATTGCTTCCGCTGTGCATATTAAATATTGTGTTGTTTGACTATTACGTTGCCAACTACGTCACGATACTCCCCACCGGGCCCACCGGTGACACGTGGAAATCCGGGGTGTGACAGGTTGGTATCAGAGCCAACTCTGAGTGAATTAAACACTAGCCTTCTGTGTTTAATCTCAGTACACAATAGCACATTCTAAACCTTCTGAGTCTAGACTTAACATAGGAATAATCTTAATCCTAATATGGAAATTTTTGCTTCCAATTTTTTTATTATTCGATACGTCGCCAAGCGAGGAAGCTGAACTAGGGATTCTCCACACCCGGAGCCTTGAAATGCTGAGCTTCGTACAGCGACCAAGTTGAGGCGTGCAACCAAGGAGAAAGCATTCAGGAATTGAATAAAGAAGAAACTCCTTTGATAAAAATCGTTTCCTCAATAGTCCTTATAAGGACATATTTATTTTTGTCCCTTCGAGGACAACACTATTCCTTTCAAGTCCCGCTTAGGGCAACTTTATACTTTTATTTTTTTATATAGTGGAATGATTAAGTTTAAACTTTCATTCTAACAATAATTAATAAATAAATGGAAAAATAACATTCCCTTTTGCAAGATCTACCATTATAGTAAGATAGCAAAAATCTAAAAAGGACAAGACCTAGCTTCGGGTCATATTAAGACCGGCCAAGATGGCAGTTCCTCAATTTAGATTCAGATCCTTATTAACATTTCAATTTAGAAATTGTTCTGCGATAAATATTAAAAGAATCTTAAGAGTGAAACCTAGCCTGAGTGTCATTATAAAGACCTGGCCAAGATGGTAAGACCTGTTTAAAAGATTCGTATTCCAGTTAACATCTGAAAACATGTTAACACTCCCGACAGATGTGATTCGTTGGGAATCACACACGTTATTAAGGATTCTTCAAAAGACTCCTAACCCAGTATAATGATCCCTGAATCCTGGGTTTACATCATCAATTAAGATGATCATATTTTAACCATACGTGGTAATATAGTGCCTACGGGCCTTGCTCATTTCTACATGAGCCAAAATACAGTGGTGGCTATGACTCCCTGTCAGAAAAAGGTAATGAACTAGGTTCAAACCTCAAATGCTTTGATTCTCTGAAATCATAGCATATAATTTATATATGTCCTTGTGACTAAGCCTGTTGTGCTAATATAATTTAAAGGCCTTGATTCTCTGAAATCATGGCTTATAATTTGAAATTGTCCTTGTGACTAGGCCTTTTGTGCTATTAAATAAAACTGTTATTGTTGCTTTGATTCTCTGAAATCATAAGCTTATAATTTATAAATGTCCATGTGACCAGACCATTGGGTGCCACAAATAAAACTGTTAATGTTTTATAATTAGGAAAAATTATAATAAAAATCCTAAATAAATATGATTAATAAATTAACCAAATATGGTCTCTGTTTACCATGGTTAATGAATTTCCCTAAGGGGCAATTCCGTAATAAACATCCCTTAGAAGGGAAGTGCCTACGGGCTATAGTTAATGTCCTCTGAGACTAAAGACAGTGGTAGCCTACAGCTCCCTGTCAGGAAAAGGTAATGAACTTTGATTCAAACCTTAACGCCGCGATTCTCTGAAAATCATGGCTTATAAATTAAACTTGTCTACGCGACTAGGCCATTTGTGCTATTATTAACTTATAAATTAGGATTTATGATAAAATCCTGAATAAAATAAATATCCTTCTTTCCCTGCCATCATACTTATTAAAAAAGAATCTTGAAGGTATGACCTAGCCTATATGTCATCCCAGGCGAGGCCAAGATGATAGAACCTATTCAAAGGATCCAAACCCTTGTAACATTGTAAATATGTTAACACTCCTGACAACAGTGATGTGATAGAATCACACTTGTCATCTTTATATTAGAAAAAAAAAATTTCAAACCCCTTGTTTAGACTATGATCAATAGGAATCATGGCTAATAAACGTCGAACATGATGAACACATCAAAACATTCATTAGGATGTATACCTACGGGCAAAGATGTATACATGAAAAGATAGTTTCATTTCATAACTTCTTGTCAAGACGATGACATATGAAATTTTCCGATCCAAAGGAATCATTGATTATGATTTAAAATTTCCCTAGTGACAAGGCCTATGAGCCATCAAAAGTCCTTTGGAACAAGCCTTGTGCTATATATATATAAAATATGTCAATATGACATTGGCAGCCGTGACTTATGTCCCCTGCCTAATAAATATGAAGGATTATATTCCGTCTAAACGCCAAAGATAGTTTATTTAAAAACTTAGGCAAAACATAATCAAATGAAGTTAATACTATCTATTCGCCTATATGGTTTATTTGTACCATGGCTAAATAATCATCAAATTTGACAATTCACCCTATACTTAAACCAATTATTACTACTTGGTTTGTAGCCTTCAAAGCTTCACCATGGCTGACTCCTCTGAAGCTCACAATCATCCAGTTAATCAGGAGGATGATGCAAGACTGAAATTAATAAGCACCGGATTACAGACTATGATCAAAATAGCCGTAAGCAACGCTATGGACCGTGTGTTGAAGGATCTTAAGCGAAAGTGCGATAATACCCCAAATAAAGGTTACAAGAAGGGTAAGACCGGTTCAAGCTATAACCAGTCCAAACCAAGGAAGGGAAAACCCAAATGTAAAACCTGCAAAAGAAGACACTGGGGGCAGTGTCGATCAAACCCAAAGATAAAGCGATGTGGCATCTGTAAAAGAGATGGCCACCAATCCCACGAATGTAGGGACATAAAGAATGCAAACTGTTCCAGCTGCGGCGAAAAGGGCCACATCGGTACTAATTGCCCTAAGGCTGCCAAGGAAGGAGCAACTAAGTCTGGGAAGGATTTGAATGATAAACAGCAGACCGGTGAGAAGACTAGATGCAAAACCAGTAGGAAATACCACCTCGGGAAATGCAGATATGAATCTCAGCCTCTACCCTGTGGAATCTGCAAGTCCAAGGGGCATAAGACCATGGATTGCAAGAGATTGGGAGAAGCAACCTGCTATGGTTGCAATAAAAAGGGGCACATTAAGACCAACTGCCCTGAATACGCTAAAAAGCTTAAATAAGCTAAGAAGACCGAAGCTGGAAGCTCTCGAATGGGCGCTCAGGAGGCTATTCCGGATGACAATGTCATAACAGGTAATTTTTATCAATGACGCTCATGCTAGAGTATTAATTGATTCAGGTTCAGATAAGTCTTCTGTAGACAATAGATTTTGTAAATCATTAAATCTACCTGCTAAAACTCTAAGTGTTAAATGTAAAGTAAAATTTACCGATAGTACCTCAGAGACGGCTTCAGAAATATTAAATGGATGTTTTATATCCATTAGGAATTTTTCCGATGTCCTAGTTCCGTTGAAATATAAGGACTCAATATAGTGAAAAAAAAAATCGATGGTTGCCTTAAAAATCAAGCCCATATTATGGGTGATAAGAAGCAATTAATTATCAAGACTCCTTATGAGATAACCCTCATAATTACAGGTATCTGTACGATTAATTAATAAAAAGCAACGAAAAAATGGTGGAATTGGCCGTCCCCGGAATCGAACCTGGGTCTAGGCCGCACCCTTTCGCGCGCCTAGCCAACCGAGCTAGGTGGTTTGTGAAATTTCCATAATTGGTTGAATATAAGCACATGTACAATAACTTCCTTACTTCTTACTATAAGTCACCTATTTATCCTCCTTATGTTGACTAAGTATTAGAATCCAAGATTTTTTTACCTCTATGTTTGGTTACTCTTGGCTTGCTTATGATGACCAAACACTAGAAAGGACCTTATTAGAAAAACCAAGTATCCGTTTCACGAAAAGGGAAAAGACGGAATAAGAATTTTCCGACTCTCGCCATAAAAGTTCTAGACAGTCGACAGTATGTCGTAAACTTTGAATTCATTGGCTGAGATAGTACCCTATTCAGTATACCCAAAAATCTAAGCTTAAAGCACATAATTATTTGTGGTTTGACTGCTAAGAAATACGTTTGGGTTCGGATGCTAATAAGTTACTCATAAGATCTTAAGCTTAGCAAACCTTTATTATTATCCACAAGGTATAACTACCAAGGAAACCATAGTAACCGATTCTTCTAGGTCGGCAAGGAATCCTTCCGAAAATCAGAGTACTCTTTCTTTGCATAGAGTACGACAACATATGTTATTTTAATTATTTTCTCATTGTTTTTCTATCGCCTGCGAATGCCAAACTATGTTTGATAAAAGTGTCATATGAGGATTGGCGTATCTTAGTGTGTCCCATAGATTATTTCCATGTCTGATCAGCATGGAGGTTTAATACATGGAACCCTAAGATATCCCAATGATCATATTGTACTAAAGTCGACTAGTAGTATTCAAAGAAGATATCCAAAAATGGAAAAAATTTTTTCCAAGTAAATGTTCCCGATTAAGGAATTCGTGGACTTATAACATAAAGGTGTCACTCATTTGACACGAACAATGATGAATGAACTGGAGCCTGAGATATGGAAAATCTCTGTAGCCTCCTTGTATCTTGATTATCTTCTCATAAGTTTTCCCTGCTTACCTCCTGGAAGGCATGATAGAATTAAGATTTGTATCCCTCCGTGGGCTGGAGTATTGTGAAAACTCCATATTGATTATGGAATAATCGAAACCTTGATTAAGTAGGTTTTAAGACATAGGCTCATATAGCCTGACTCAATATTCTGAGGGTTTTATGTTATTAAATAAGAAAGACGGTTCATATTGATTATGCATACATGCCGCAACCCTAATTAGGCAACGATTAAGAATTGCCATCAGCTACCCAGGATCTAAGGGCAAACTAATTGGTGGATAGGCTTGAAGAAGACTGCGGCCACCTATGTAGCTAAATGCTTGACTTGTGCGCAAGTCAAAGCCGAGCATCAGAAACCGTCAGGTAGCTACAACAGCCTGAACTTCCTACGTGGAAGTGGGAAATGGTGACGATGGATTTTATTACCAAGTTACCTAAGACAAGGAAAGGCAATGATACAATGTGGGTTATAGTTGACAGACTGACTAAGTCAGCTCATTTCTTACCCATCAAGGTGACTTATAGCTCCGACATGTTAGCCCAGTTATACGTGGATAAGATTGTAGCCTTACATGGCGTACCTGTAGCTATTATCTCTGATAGAGATACTAGATGCACGTCACATTTTTGGAAGAGTTTCCAACAATCTTTGGGCACACGTTTGAACTTTAGTACGGCTTACCATCCTCAGACAGACGGTCAGAGTGAGCGTACTATTCAAACGTTAGAAGACATGCTACGGGCATGTGCGATCGATTTGGGAGGTAGTTGGGATAAGAACCTACCATTAATCGAATTCTCCTACAACAATAGCTACCATACCAGCATAAAGGCTGCGCCTTTTGAGGCATTATACGGTCGAAAGTGAAGATCGCCTATTGGTTGGGCGGAAGTTGGAGATGTCCAATTATCAGGACCAGAGATAGTGTTCGAAACAACGGACAAGATTGTCCAGATTCGTGACCGTCTCAAAGCTGCCCGAGATGGGCAGAAGAGTTACGCTGATCCTAAGCGTAAGGATTTTCACTTCGAAGTAGGTGACAAAGTCCTACTTAAAGTGTCACCCTGGAAAGGAGTGATGCGGTTTGGTAAGAAAGGCAAGCTAAGCCCGAGATACATAGGACCTTTCGAGGTTATCGAACGTGTCGGGTCAGTTGCCTATAAGTTAAACTTACCGGAAGAGCTCAGTGGAATTCATTCCACATCCGCAATCTGAAAAAGTGTTTCGCTGATGAATCACTGGTTATACCCCATACAGATGTGCAAATAGATGAGAGTTTAAAATTCGTGGAAAAACCTTTGTCGATTGAAGATCGACAGGTAAAGAAGCTTCGAAGGAAGCATGTACCTATTGTAAAGGTCAAATGGGATGCCCGTAGAGGTCCCGAATTCACGTGGGAGGTTGAATCCACGATGAAAGAAAAGTACCCTTACTTATTTCAGTAAATCTCGGGTCGAGATTTATTTTAAGGGGGTGAGGATGTAACACCTCGAAAATTCACGTCCTATAATGTGTAGACACGTGTCAAATGTTTAAACGTGTGAAAGAAATATTATAGAAGGACTAAAGTTGACAAACATGGAAAGTATGTGAATATACGTATTCTAAGTGTCAACTGTGAATAAATATAATGTACATTAACCCTACATGGTGCTCATACCTTCAAACGAATAAATCATGGATCACACGAAGCAAAAAGTGAGAGATTACAAACTACAGGGGCTAAATGTGTCAACATGTTTAAGTTATACCTCTGAGTGACCTTTTGGCGAACCCGAAGCTTTGTAACGGTTAATTATGCTCACTAGAATGCACGATTAAAATTTCATAAAGTTTCGTTATCGTATGAGAAAGTTATGATCAAATTCGTGTGCGAAGGGTTAAAGCGTAAATGTTGAAAGTTAGGACTTTTCGGGTGACAACGAAGTTAACCGAGGGCCTAACAAAGTGGGTATATGTTTTAAAGCCCTTATGTGTCAACATTGAGGGTTTAAAATGCAAGAATCAAGTGTCTAACCGGAGTTTGAAGAGCCAAGGATCAATACGCAATAAATCTAAAATTCAGATTTCCTGCAGGTTAGCCTCGCGCCACGCGACGCCATGGGGGGGGGGGGGGGGTCCCTCGCGTCACGCGAGGGCCTCTCTGATTCGATTTTCTTGTTTTTCTTGGCTGCCCTTGCCTTTGTGCGCGATTCTAACTCGTTTCTCCACATCTCTTGACCCCTAAAACACCCCCTAAGCCTCTAGGACACATGTTGCAAGCTTGTGGTCAGTCCTAGACTTGGTTGTCAACATGTTATGGTGGATTAAACCACTATATAAGGCCCTTCAAGTTCACAACTTTTCCTCACACCATTTCTCTGCATTCTGATCAATTCTGGAGCTCTCAAGCAGGTCCAACTGATCATAAGTCGTGCATAGGACTCTTGTAAGTCCGCTAGTCCTTCTTTATTTGAGTTTAGCTTGTTTAATTAGCTAAAAGTCAAACCGTCGTAAATACAGTTTGACTTCGAGATTAGTCAATAATGGCTCAGGCATATCTCGAATTAAAAGTAGTTATGAGTTGGTATTTATGTGGGTAATAAAGCCTCAAAAGGGTTTCCCCTGATCACCACTCTAACCAGGTCAAAAGTCGGGTCAAACTTTTAAGTAAAAAGTCAACAGGATGCTTAAAATGTCATTTATGCATAATTAGCTATCTAGAACATATATAACCTGTTTGATCATTATTATAACTTAGTAATAAGTGTAAGAACATGTCCAAACATGTTCAACACGACTATTTCCTGTTTAGACCCGGTTCGGAACCGAAAGTCACATAGTTTGACTTTCACTTTGACTTTCAGTTCTGACCCGTTTAGGCATGTTTTAGAAATGCCTCAGAGATTTAATTGGATTAGGTTACATGTTAGAACGACCCTCTGTGATTATACACCTTGGTTCATTAGTTATCCAATTAATATGCATGTTTCCGTTAATTGCTCATATGTTGACCTTTATGCCCTTATTACCTTAAAAAGTGATTTATGAAAATGTAAAAGTGTAGAAACCTTAAATACTGATATATAAACTTGTATGCAAAGTTTGACATCAGTTTGACTTGTAGATTAAGAGTTATGCTCAATATCGCAAAATTAATGCTTTTTGTTAATAAAATGGCGTAATTAGCGTATAGCCTAGTTAAGCCTACTTTTTGGTATCAAACTTAATACCCACTGAAGTAATATAGTATTTTGGGATTTTTAAAGATTTTTAATTAATTTTAGGCTGAGCATAACTAGTAGTCGTAGGCTTAATCCGATAATTGTCGGTTTTGCCCTTACGGGCTATAAAATGAGTTTTACATATCTAAACGACTCCAAACCTTTTGCTACTGATCACATATGATAAATAAATTATTTTAAGCCTTCTGGAAATATAAAAATATCAGATTTAAGTATCGAACCCGGAAATGGCCTTTAATCGCCTTATTTAGCGTTTTTAACGCATAGTATGTTTTAAAATCATATTGAACATACCGGGTTGATACCTACTGATATATGAGGAAAATTATGATATTTTAACAGTAAGCAAAGGTTGATAAACTCAGACCTCAGTTTTGAGCTTTTCGGCTTATGTGAAATTACCAAAATGCCCCTTCGGTGCATAGTTTGGTTATAAATGATATATTTCACATATATGCTTTAGCCTACTGATATAACTTATCAAATTGAGTATGTTTGCTGTTTACATCAGACCTGTAACTCAGTTAAACATCTAAACTCTTTTACAAACTTTAAAATGACAAGACTACCCCTACGGGGCATAGTTTGTGTTTAATTTCATTTCGGGCATAATGAAAGACATCCTACTGATGTCACAACATATTTCAAGCATATTAACTTAGGAAACCTGTATATGGCTCTTGCGGATACCCGTTACGCTTATTTCGCGTTCGGTTAGGTTTATGTAACAAGTTTACATAAATTAGCCGAAACGGGTCAAACCTTATCGGTTTTATCTCAAAATCCAGAATGTGAATAATAAACCAATATTAAACAAGTCTTTAAACTTGTCGGGTCTAAATCACATTCTATCCGGTTTTCGCTTAATCGTGCGTACGAACCGTATCTTTGAAACTAACCGGTCTAAGCTTAAGCTTAATAAAAGACCCGTTAGTATTCTAATAGGTTATATTAAACCTTCGTTCCAGATTAGGAGAACCAGTAAAAGCTACGTGCATTTTGCTTATTGTGATTAATACTTGCTCAGGTAAATACTTTTAACTTATTTTCCCTATACGGGCTTGGGTTACGGTATATAGCATACCGCTTGATCGAGCATCAAATCTCCATCGTTGAGTGGGTAGTTGAATAATTTGATCGGCTCGTTTAAACAGTCTTGTTTACTTAATGCCTTTGGGGGGTTAATGACCATGTCCCGGATATCCTTGGCATCATCTTACGAGATTGGCCACGACTTGAGCACGGGGTGTAGGCGTACACCTGTCAGTGTATAACTCTATAATTGTGGTGTGTCAATTGATCTTTAACCCGGACAAGATCCGGGCGACTGAACGCACAAGTAACATGTAATTCGTTCACAAGATTATAATATTATATGATTCTCCCAAGTTAAAATAAAATGTTTATGCCATGTGCATCCAAACAAATTTTCAATCATTTTCCAAAATGAGTCAGTTGATTGTATTTACCAGTGTAAACTGACGTATTTTCCCAAAAAGATTAAGTGCAGGTACTAAGCGTAATTGGCTGGGATTTCTCCTTAGCATCATTAAAAGTCTCGCAAGCTTAGGATGCCGAAGTCTGTTGAACAATTGTTTCCTATTTTATTTCCGATCCATCTGTGGATAAACATCCGAATATTGTGGCATTAAATATTACAATATTAAATTCGGTTGTATTATATCTTTTAAATTGCTTCCGCTGTGCATATTAAATATTGTGTTGTTTGACTATTACGTTGCCAACTACGTCACGATACTCCCCACCGGGCCCACCGGTGACACGTGGAAATCCGGGGCGTGACAGAGCCGCAACATCCTTCACACTGAAAACATAGATCTCTGGAATCCGACACCATACCGAAATACCATGCCAAACGCCTGCAGAAACACTACAACCTGTAATAATATGATCGATTGATTCTTCCGCTTCTTCGCACCACACACAAACGTCATTTTCCACATGAATATTCCTTCTAATCAAAGCTGTCTTCGTCGGGAGCCGATCCAAGAAGGCGCGCCACATAAAAATATTACACTTATTAGGAACCCACTTACTCCATTTAAAACCGAATTGATCCGCATTGTTACTCTGACCACGTATCCATTTCTTCGTCCCGGAAACCGAAAAAAACTACGTCTCTACTATCGTTCCATTCCCATTTATCATCCCTATCATCCAACACGCAACCACCCAACTCAGCTTCCAATTCGCTACTTTCTGCCATCTCGACTTCCAAACCCACAGCTGAATTCCAATTCCACTTAATCTTTAACCCATCTTCAGACCACTCGCATCTATCCGCAACAACACACAACTTGTTTTTTTCCTTACACCCTAAGTTTCCACTGCCCCGTAGTTAGAAGTCCAAATTCGTTATTATGTGATGTTAATGTCGTACGGACTATTGAACAACTTTACATGCATGGATTTAGGCTTCCACTACCTCGTGGTTGGAAATCTAAATTCATTAGTGTGTGATATGATTATTGTTGACAATATATCAACAATAATGTGATAAATGTAGTATAGTATAATAAATCAATAAATGTACTATAGTATAATAAATCAATAAATAGTAAACGGGTTGAACTCAAGCTTCAAAAATAGGGCTACATCGAGCCTATCTCAAGATCACGAAATAATATATTCAACCACATCTAGATTCTTACAAATCATATTTTTATTACATTTCAAAGACAAACAAAAAGAATAAACATCACGAAAAAGTCATCGAGGTCGAGTTTAGTATGCGTGAAATCGGAGAAGTTCCCCTTGTATGTTGGTGTGTTTTTAGGGAGGTGCTACGAGATCAAGAGATTGCAAAACGACGTCGGTTATCAAAACTCTCTATGCCGTTGCATATGGTGTAGTAGTATGTGATGTGCTACAAAATGTGTCAAAAGCAAAACCACAACAAATATTACAAGGAATATGAAAATAATATTCTCATAAATCAATTCCAAATATTTCCTATGCTACAATAAAAAGTGATCACACTGATGCGATTAACGTTGTTGGCGGGAATGATAGAAGCTTGGCTTCAAGGCTTGTGAAACACACTCCCGAGTACTTGGAGGTGGTTGGTCGGAGATGCGATTGGCGAGGTTGCATTAAGCAGCGGTGGTGGTGGTGGGAGTTGTGGTGGACATTGGTAACACTTGGTGAATAGTCCAAATGTGTCTATTTGGTGTATGAAGTTTGTCATGCTTGCCCATCCTCCAAACCCGAATCCAACAATGAAGACCCACACGACTACAAATACGTTGATCGTGTATGTGCCAACCCATCGTCCAAAAAACTTTGGAGGCGGCTCCACCGCATTCTACAACACCAAATTAAATAAGTCAAACGGGTTGAGAGTAGTTTAAGGTTTATTTTTATTTCATAAAAATATATACATTATTTGTAAGTCAACCTAGGTAAATAGGGCTTGTTTTAACTTGTGTAAATAACTAAATAAGTGAATTGATACCTCTCGTGCAGCAGCCGAGCGAAAGGTGAACATGTGAGCAAGAGCGGGGATGATGTAGACGGTAAAACTAACAAGAAGAGATCCAACTGTCGAATTGATAGGTCCAAAGAAAGGAAAGATGATCGCAAGGAACCATATGGGGACGACCACAGGCAATCGCGCTGCAGCCCGTTTGCACATGCTCTTGCACTCGTGCATCCCTATAGCTTTCTCCCACACGAAATATAACGGAGTGCAAGCAAATCCAAACGTTATAAACTGCAACATGACCAAATTCATATCAACATTTCAAATTCAACTTCATTAAACTATAAAAGTGATATGTTGTGCAAACCGTATCTTGGTTAAGTAAGCGAGTTATCGTAATAATAACGTACTTGGTGAATAAGCATAAGGATTACGGCCATGTTTCTCCAAGGGGATCGAGGGAGAAGAGCAAAAGCGTTTGAGTGATTAAGTAACGAGTCACCAAAAGCCCAATAAACCGCGGAAGCGGATGGAAGTGTAAGTGTTAATACATATGCGGTAGCCCAAAAGTAAATGGACTTAAACTTTTGTGGTTTCCACATAGCATGCATGATTTCCCTGTTAAGACACCAATAATAATCCCCATTAGTACTTGTTAATCTCCATTAGAAAATAGGCCCAAAGCCCAACTTTATTGTCCAAAACTCTGGGCTCAAATTTGTTTTGATCCAATGAATTTACGGGTTGATATGATATGAAGGTATTTATTAAAAGATAACTTTTAAATATAGAAAGTTGATGCCACAAAGTGGAAAAAGACAGAAAAGGGTGTCCCAAAAAAGAATGACTTTATGTCACCTCACCCATGCTTGAGAAAAGGGGCATTGCTGTAATTTAACATGTTTAAATTGTCATGCATCAGAAAAGAATTTTGCATAGGTGTGGGTCAGTGATTAAGATAGAGACCAGTCAAAATATTGGGAATCTTATAGAGTAATGTAAATTCATTGGGTCAGGTATATCTTACAAACATACACAAGCCCAAGTCGTTTTCAAAGCAGATAAATATAATAATAGATTAATATATAGAAAATCATATTTTTTTATACTATTATATTACATTTTATTTTTATGGGCTAACTCTCACACCCTCTAAAATTAAATAAAATTTAATAAAATATGTAGGCTATAGAATGTGATGTCTTAAAACCATCTTTAAAATGGCCTTTCTATATCTAAAACCATTGGCAATCTAGGGTTCTGGAGATTAAGTGGTCGTTTGTGGCAAGGACGTAACACAGTCGTGGTTTCTCATTAACTACGGGAGCATAGTTTGTTCGTCCCTAACGACACTTACAGACGGAGATGTGACCCACTTAATCCTCACTTGCTCATAATGGTTTTATTAAATATAGGGGTTGTTTGTATATCGCTTAATGTGACTCTTAATGGTTCAAACCTCTTACTGGTTCAGCACTTAATGGTTCAAAGTGTTTGTTTCGCAAGAAAATGTCTGAATGGTTCAGACATTTGCCTCTAAATGGTTAAGCATTATACTGCCTCTTAATGGTTCAGACTTCTTATTGGTTCAGTACTTAATCATTCAGAAGTTGCCAAACAGCCCAATAATTTTAAAATATGTACTTTGATAATATATATATAAAATGAGTGTCTCAATCTAACCTCTTTATCTCTAAAGATTCTTTACATAAGTGGATGTATGAAAAGGAAAAAGAAAAAGAAAAGTGGAAAGCAAACAAACTCAAGTTACTATCAACATGATGATAACACCCACATACAAAGCACAAGTGATGCTAGATGACAGTCGTGCCCATTAAATTAAATATAAAAATGCAGGGGTATCTTTTGGAATTAAGGTAAAGAACAGGGGGGTTTGTCTTACACAGTCACAGCATGTCCCCCGAACGTGTAGAGAATGTTTGTAGCCCCCGTGAAATATAGAACCATCTTTGCTGGACCTGTATGTTTCACCCCTTCCACCTACAAAATTTACATTTCACACCCCCATACTTTTTATTAAACACAAACAAACATCCCCCATTATTGTAGTGAATGATATAGTGACTAAAGTAATGTTTGTGTATAATATTAGTAGCTTCATTACCACAATAAAACTAATAATATGTTTTGTGGAGCCGACCAACCAAAGATCGACGATGTGCATAAGTTTATAACCATTACTGACTGACACGATATGCAAAATGTTATAACGTTTGATATTTGATTTGACAATATGGGAGAAGAAGATAAAAACCTGGCCGTGGAGGAGTGATGCGATGGTTAGGTACCACGCGGTGTAAGTAGTCATAATCAAGCCTAGAAACGACCAAATCCGATAGTTGTGAAATGACGGGATAAATACTGTTGTCGCACAACATGCACCGAATATGTATGTCCATGTCCTCTTGTCTAAGTTGTCATTTATGTAATATATGTTGCTGCATAAACCCACAAATCATTATTTCGTTTATTTCATCGATGAGATGTACACAACATATTAATTACAAACAACATGTGCATGTGGGCCATTAGAACTATACGTGCCTAGATAATGTTAATGTGTCACGTCTTATTTATTAATATGATTGAGTGACATTATAATCATTATCATTCTTATCTCATTTTCGGTTTGATCCAACAAAGCAATCATAAGTCGTATTGTACAATCAGTAGCGGAACTAGCCCAAAAATTTAGGAGTATCTCATTTTTTTATTAGGGGTATCCTTTGTATAACGGAGACGAAGTTGAGGGGTATTTTTACACTACGGAAACAGAGTTAAGAGGTATTTTTACACTATGGATACGGGGTTTAGGGGTAGCCCGTGCTACCCCTACTAACATTCTAACTCCGCCCCTATGTACAACTCTATAAAGCTTTTGCTACCGCGATTTATATTATAAAACTTGCTTTTGTTTTGATTAGTAACAACACATTTGGGAAATGAAAAAAATGTGTTAGTAGTTTTATTGACTTGTACATTATGTTTAAAGAGTTGTACCTTGCACAAGCTATGAGTTGAATCACAGATCCAAAGAGAAGAAAGGTGCAATTAAATCCCAAACCAACATTTCTCCAATGCTTTCCAAGCAATCCATCAAGCACTTCAAACCACTACACATAGTAAACATTTAAGGTCAAACATATCCAATATAAACTACAAACTATAGACATGAGGTACAAGCCCTTATAACATGAAGTAACCAGTGGCGGATCCAAAACATTTTCCAGTGGATTCGTTTTTGCAGATTCTCACTAATTTTATTCCACACCATATAAGATTCTCACTATTTTTTCCTATTTTTTTCCAAACCGAGTGGATTCATCTGAACCCACAAAACAGGTCTAGATCCGCCACTGGAAGTAAGATTACAAGTGGTGGATTCGTTTTTGCAGATTCTCACTAATTTTATTCCACACCATATAAGATTCTCACTATTTTTTCCTATTTTTTTCCAAACCGAGTGGGTTCATCTGAACCCACAAAACAGGTCTAGATCCGCCACTGGAAGTAAGATTACAAGTGGTGGATGCATAGACATGCATTGAGGAGTTGTACCTGGATGACATGGTTTCTGAAATCAGCCTTTTCTCTTTCCTTTCTAGTTCTGTACTCAACATAGAGAATGCTGATGAGGTAAGCAGTCCAACTTCCCATCAAACCATAGAAAATTTGGAACAAAATCCCTGAGAGCATTCCTAGTTGTGAAAATGAGTATGGTAGTGTAAGCAACACTTGTGCCACCTGTACAAATAAGATCACGACACGTCATTAAACGTATAAATCCTAAGAAAGATATAATGATCATGATCATTAAACAACTATGTTTCTTTAGATTTATGTATCAGAGATCTTACAACTCAGTATATGATATTTCTGTATATTAGCATTAATAATTATCATTTTAAAACATATTATTTTCTTGAACCATTTCTTAATTCTTCTAAAACAAATTCACATGTCTTATGTTATACGAGTACCTTTTTCACATGATTTTATACCTAATTAAAAACACTAAAATCAAATACTTAAAATACAATATTAATTGTTTAAGATGCAAAAGTTATATTATTGTGTAACAAATAAAGTCATTTTGGAAGATATTTGTCAAATTTGCCTTTTTTTGTATGACTGAGTTGCCCTTAAAAAGGTTGCTTTGGTCACAAACTTATTTCTTATTAATATATTTTAGATGACAAATTTATTCTTTTAACCTACTTGTTTTATTTTTTTATAATAATACTACATAGTACATACACATCTATCAAGTTACTCATGAATGTTTCTACAGTTTGTCTATCGAAAGCCAGCCGATAATTCGTACAACAAGTGTCGTTCGACACTTTCATGGTTCGCGATGAAAACCACATACGATGTTTCAACATGGAACCCATAGGAAAAGCCAAAACAAAGTAATAGACAACCTGTCGTCCGTCCCTTGAAATTTTTCAAACTCGTAGGAAAAAAATCCTGGCTACGCCGTTGCTATCAGATAAATTGTATATCTGCTTATCGTGTTTTGATACAACAATAAGTTATATAAAAGCGGTTATACAAAAGTAATACCTGATTTGAAGAACAACTGAACCATGCATCATAAGCAGAACCACCATGCCAAAAGAAGTTGGAAATGGTGGATTTGACATTTTTAGGCTTCCCTTCAACCTCCATTTCCACATAGTTGCCTGCTAGCACAGTCTCCACCACCTTCTCACGGCCTTCATCCATGGCGATCCTCTCTCTCTACTTTCTCTCTCTATATATAAATGTAAGTAACTTATTAGGGTTTAATGAAACATTGAAGAGACAGTGGGTGTTGTGTGTGTATTTATAGATCAAGAGAGACATAAAAGAGGACCCGTAACTATATGTCTACATGCATGTTGGATGTTGGGAATACTTTATACCAAGATTTATTCTTTTTATAAATGATCATGAAAGGGTCTGATTTCTACAGTCTAATGTTTTTATTAAATCAATATAATTAGTGATTTTGTGTGTATGATGTATAGAATGTGAAGATGGATCCAAATATTTGTATATTTATGTATATATGTATGTATTTGATATTTTAAATTTCTCTCAAAAAAGGACAAAATGCAAGGGGGAATTTGTGGAAACATGTAATATTATCAGTATACAGTAATGATTATAATAAAAAAGAGAGGATATATGGGTGATGATGTAAAATGAAATTAGATATAATATCCCTATATTTAGAAATTTGTTGAAATAAATATTTAAAGAATTTCAAATATTTGATGAATAAAGCTAAGGAGGTAATGCTAAAATTATTACTTTTACAAAGCATATGTAGTAAGAGATTAGATCAAATATGATTATAAAACATTTATAAACGGGTGAATTTCTTTTAAACAGGGTACAAAAAGGGTTGAAATCAAACAAACAAATTGGGCTTTGCTTTTCACGTTTTGCTATAACTAGTTATAAAAACCGTCGTCGCGTTGCGGCGAACGTTTTTTGTTATTTAGTTTGTGTTTATATGTGTTTGAAATCACTCGGAGCGCGTTACACACGGAATCGCTGACAAGAATAAAAAGAAAATGTAGAAAAAAACACTAAAAAATAATCGAAAGAAAATCAACTAAAAAAGATGTGTGGTAATGACTTTGTTCGGTAGAAGCTCGTAGTCATAGATGAGCAAATAGTAATGGGTACCGGTACCGAATTTCCTGAACTGGAAGATTCTAAGTACCAGTTCGGTACTGACGTTTGGCGTTCCGGGTACTGGTTCGCTACCGGTTTTTACCTTCATATACCGATACCGTAACCGGTATTTTCGGTACCAATACCGATTCGGTATTAGTTGGCACCGAGCTTATCCCTACCCCTGAAACTAAAAAAAAGTTGTACGATACCGTTGGTGTTCGTACGGTACCCGTGATCAGGGATGAGCAAATGGTACTGGGTAGCAGTACCAAATTTTTTGAACTAAAATATTATCAAACTCAATCCGGTACCGTCTTTTGGCGTTTTATATACCAGGCTGGTGCTGTTTTTTACCTTCATATATCGATAACGAACCGGAATTTTCGATACAAGTACAGGTTAACACCAAACTTATCTGACTTAAAAAGTAAAGGAAATAACAATTATTATAATATTAAGATAATAAAACTATAAAAAAAGCTGTATATAATATCTTATTATATTAAAATGTTTTAAAAATACTGTTCATTTTTTGACGTTTTATGTACCAGGCTGTTGTTGTTTTTTATCTTTATATACCGATAACGAACCGATATTTTCGATACAAGTACCGGTTAACACCAAGCTTATTTGCCAACTATAAATTAGCAACTTACTTGTGCTTAGGGGTGTTGTACTTAATGCTTAGGGGGTTTTTCAAAAAACAATGATTTTTTTTACTTTTAGTCCAAAAGTATTTGATAAATTACTTTAAACCCAAAACTATTTTAATTTTTACTTTTAAATCAAAACTTTTCATCTTTTGCAATTTAACCTCACAATTATTTTACTTTCAATTTGGTCCCTTATACGTTTTATCTTTCGATTTTTTTTGTTTTACGCTTCGTTTTAAAATTTGCGAGCTAACACGCGCAATGTGTGTGTGGGTTTCAAGGTTTTACGTTTCGTTTTACGCATCATTCTAAGTTTTGAGACATAACATGACGCAACGTGACTGTGTGATTCGACGTTTTGACGTCGTCTATTTTTTACCCATTTGACAGGTTTGTATAACGTGTGGATCCTAGATCGATTTAGTTATTATTTTCTATGTTTTGCGTTTCGGTATAATGTCTTCGCATTAACACGCCGCAAATTCTATGTTGATTGTCGCTCGCAGTGGTGTGACATTGATGCTATTTGGCACGGTTTTATGCCCCCGCCGCAATGCGGGGTGCTTAATACTAGTTAGAATTAAAAAGTAAAGGAAATAACAACTAGTATAATATTAAGATAATAAAACTATAAAAAATGTTGTATATAATATTTTATTATATTATAGTTTACTGTTCATTTCATTCATTTATTACTATATATAGGAGAATGCTATCTATGATATAATGTATATTAAAATATATATCTTATACATACATTAGCAAAGATAAATGAAGACATACACTGTGACGGATTTAAAAATCCTTATAGGGGCAACGTTTTTAAAAAAAAGGGTAACGAAATAAAAAAAAGGTCAATTTTTTCCAAAATTCACACTAAATTTACAATTGAAACTTCTTTAAAGATGATTGAGAAACTTTTTAATTATTCCTAAAGAATTATCATTCAGGGTCACTTGTACATTAACCGGGTAAGATAAAGGGTAGTATGATCGTCATATGGCTAGAAAAACTTGGAATTGCATCCTATGGCTATATGGTTAACAACCATAGTTCTATGATGTTTGTTCGACGTCTTGCACAACCTTTCATTACTTGAAATAATAAAACTTTGCCAATATCCATCAAGAACAACTTCGCATTCACTTTGCAATATCTCATAGTTATATAAATAGAATGATGCACTTACACATAATGAAACTCTCATTACTCAATTTCAAATCTTTAGATAGTTGTATGTTATGTAAAACTCATAGACGTGAATGTATCAAATACTTTCACATAATCACACAAACACTTTAAAGGATACTACTGCGTACCAAATACTTTCGCATAATCACACAAACACTTTAAAGGATACCACCATGATAGGTAGGGATTTTCCCGAATTCATACCACTTGGAGAAGTACTTTAATTTTGTAAACACTTCATGAGAATAACAACATTTTGGTTAGTTATTATAACTTCACATAATATGTTATCTTTTTAGGTCTCATTTAATTGTTATAAATTTGACAAAAATTTAATTTTAAATACTTAGAAGTTAGATACGCCCAACTTAAGATTTTCCCAACTAAGGAGTGTACCCAAGTCCTGAATATGTGTTCATTTGATAGGAATGTCTTTCATGTTTATCGTATTGGAAATCGAACATTAAGATTCGACTTTGTCAAAGGAGAAGTTGCAATCTCATTATGTAAATTGATTGGTAGTTAACTCTATTCATATCTCACAACTAGCATAGAGATCCAGCTCAATGTTGATAAAAGGTTATTTTGTGCACCGATCATTCTAAAGGATGGATACACTAAATATATGTTCCAAAACCTAAAGGTTAAAAGTTGCAATCGCTTATCAGAATGATCAACATATGACTTGTAGAAAACTATGAGGGGAATGAGTAGGAGACATATGTTAAGAACCCAACAATACACTTGTAAACAACAATCAATAAGATATGCAAGTATGTAAAGAGTAAAAGGGAATAAATGACAAAACCCATTTATAGAGGTTCGATAGATGTTAACTAATCCCTTTACGTTCTTTCCCTGATCCTTCGATCGAGAGTTTCACCACTAGTTGTCTCCCATAATCCGGTAGGGATACCCGTTACACAATCGTCTCACTAAGCTAGGATGGTGATCACTGTGTATAAACGTCTCACTCTTCTAACGAAAATGACCACCTTTTACATCTCACTAATCTCAAGTGATAAAGATCACCACTCTGTCAAATCACTAAAGTGATGCTCCTTTCATATTTCATATGTCTCACAACAACACTAAACAAGCTCACAATTAGATGCTCTACACAAGAATAAATAACAGTTTAGTTGTAGAACAACTGTTCTTTTTGCTCTTGATCTTGATTTTAAATCTCTCTTAGATTTGGAGTTTGAATCATAAGGGAATTAGAGAAATTTATCTTATAGTGATATTTTAGAAAGTTTAGAGCAGTTCATTTGACCGTAAACCAGATCCACTTTTGATTCTGCAATATTTTGTTCATTAATGACTCCAGATTCTTTCATTTCCATGTAAAGATCATTTTCTTCACGAGTCCATTCACCGACTCCGCCAAATACAGTTATGCCTCCGTGAGCTTTGGCAATATTGTTAATCAATTTCATAATGAGTACTGTTTACCCACGCCAGCTCCCCCGAATAGCCCGATTTTTCCTCCACGACGAAAAGGGGCTAAAAGATCTACTACTTTAATTTCGATTTCAAAAATAGATAATTTTGTATCTAACTGTATAAAGGCAGGCGCGGATCAATGAATAGGAAATGTTGTGATATTATCTACAGGACCTAAATTATCAATAGGGCCTTCAACAAAAGGGTACTTGTACCCGAAACCGACACATGTAGGTAGGTAGAGAATACCTAGGGGCGCGAGACAACTCTCTCTAAGGAACTCAGCAAAATAGCCCTGTAACTTTAGGAGAAGGGGTGCCTCCTCACAAAGGGGGTCGTAGTGACCTTGCCCGGGCGACTGTTTACCAAAAACACAGGTCCCCGCAAAGTCGTAAGACCATATATGGGGGCTGACGTGTTCCCAGTGCTAGGAGGTCAAGGAAGTTGGTGACCTAATGACAGGTAAGCCGGCGACCAAAGCCCCGGTGAACGGCGGTCGTAACTATAATGGTCCTAAGGTAGAGAAATTCCTTGTCGGGAAAGTTCCGACCCGCACGAAAGGCGTAACGATCTGGGCACCGTCTTGGAGAGAGGCTCGGTGAAATAGACATGTCTATGAAGATGTGCACTACCTGCACCTGGACAGAAAGACCCTATGAAGCTTCATTGTTCCCTGGGATTGGCTTTGGGCCTTTACTGGGTGACTTGTATTAATATTACAACGCTCAACAAATAAGAAAAAGCATCAAACAGGTCGAAGGTCGATGGTCAGTGCCACGGTCGATGAAATCGACCGTGGATCGTCTGTCTTGTCTTTTTGTTTTTTTTTTCAAATCTTGAACGTGGTGCAATGACTATAAACGGTTATGAACACCTTTTTCACACCGATTTTGACTTTTCAAATCAACCACTACACATTTATTGTAACGCTCACTACTTTTGTACTTTCTAATTTTAGAAACTTGTAATCGTATTTCATTTCAATTAAAGTAATCTGAGACTTCGATCATAATGGAAATTCATATCTTTATACATACATGTTATATTCATACTTAATTGAATACAATTGATCATCAAATACATGTTTACGTGCAAAACCTAGACTTGAAAAACTTTTGAGAAATCAATCATACATGCATCTTATTAATGCCATACTCGGATATACTTTGAATACCTAAAAGCGTGTTAAAATACAACTTTACGGCATAAAATAACAACAAAACCAAATACAGGGGCCAAACTTGAACAAAATAGACCAGGTTTGGAAATATTGGTCGTTGTGTCATGTGGCCACCAAAGCCTTCCTCGTCGCGCGACACAAGGAGGCCCAATCTGCAGAAAGTTGTTTCCGAGCTCCGGGTTAGTTATCTTTCTCCAACTTCATTCACCTCTAATCACCTTCTAACTCCATTAAAACACTAACCCTCCATTATATAACCAAGCTTCCAATACCTATATTTCACTTTTCCCACACTCAAATCACTCTCAAAACACTCCCAAGAATCTGAAACTTTCAACTTTAGGGTAGATTATCTTCAAGTGTACAAGTGAGCTTCAACTCACTTTATCTTTCTCTTCTTCATGAATTCTTGCTTCATCTCACTTGGAATACCTCTATGGTTGTTACCCAATGTTTACCAAGGTAAACAAAGGTGATATAACCCCATATTTGAGGTCCAAAGTGGGTTATACTTTCTATTTTTATAAAATTTTACAACTTGTTTGTTCCTTGTTCATCTTATGGAAATCTTGCACCATCCTTATTCCCAACTAAAATTAAGTTGTGGGTCTTGTGTTATGGTTAATTTCCAGAAGATTAGAGGTTCATAACCTCAATTACTTGCTACCTTGAAAGGTCCAAGTGACCTACAAAGTGTTGCAACCAACCAAGCCTTTAACCTCCAATGTTGAAAGACTTGTGTTTTGATTAGGTGTGAACAATGGAAACTTTGGTTCTCCAACTTAGATTTCACCACTTCACTTGTTACTTAGCAAATTAGCTAGTCCATTCCCTAAGTTACCAAACAAGTTTCAAGTAAACAAAGTGAGCAAACTACACCAAGTCTTCAAACACTATCCATGTTTGAAATGCACTCGTCTAGTTTACTCACTTAGTTGTCTTGGTGAATTAGGAGATTCTATTTTTGTTCATATTCTTGACCAACCGAAATCATCAACTAAGTTGATGATTTTGTGCTTTGGTGAATCCATATAATGAGGTTAAATTGATGGAATTCATCCTACCTCCTTGCATGACCATGCATGGTACTCTATGATACATATGACGATTACACATACTATATAACTATAATATATATCAAACGAATTGAATCTTAACACCAACCAAACTCATGGTTGAATGTTATGTATGATGGTGAACTTTATCTTGGATTAAGTTTCCTCATACTTGGACTTCCAATGGGCGAAATAGTGCCCATGAAAAAACACATAAACATGGTGTCCAATTGTGTATTTTAACAAGATAACTTTTATGTAATTTCATACAAAGTTACAATTCCGCATACGAATTCCTAACCCAAATCCATCATACTTACACGCCTTGTTTATCCTTGAAGGCTAACTCGGCGTTCCCAAACTCTCAAACACATCAACTCACTTACGTGGAACTTCTATGCAAACCGTGAGTATATATGACCCCTTTTATTTTTTTTAATACACTTTAGGTGCAAGACATATAAATTATCAAACTCACACATAATCAATCATATGATTCAATCAACCAATCCATTTATACATGCTAATGTGTTATACTTTAGGATACTTACATGCTAGAAGCCATTCTTGCCCAATATTCATCATTAACTTCATGAGCTAACCTTAACATATATAGCGTTATAGGAATAGCACACCTTCCTTAGGAAGGGTCTATGTTAAGTTATTCAATCAAACGGTTTTGCTCACTTCGGTGACAAGAGTACGCAATGTGGACACAATTTGTTTGACATCTATTTGTTTCATGCTAGTTTATGCATCTTATGCCTTAGTATATATTTTATGCCATGTTTAGATTAAGTCAAATTTCTATACATATGCTAGTAGACAAACTTGTATGCTCACCAATGCTTTGTGTGTTGACTGTTACTCTAATATATATTGTAGGAAATTGATGATTGAGACGTTTCAAAAAATCTATTAGGATGGACTTAGGAACACACTATTACAATTTATGTATTTCTTTGTCATGTTTTATTTCACATTATTGTATTTCCCACTTTGAGCGGTGTACTACTTTTAGCTATCAATGAAATTTGAATTACTAAATTATTGTCATTTATTGCAAGTTATGATGCTTTGAACAATCTAGTTCATCTCACTCTGATATTTTCTCCATCGGTTGGGATGTGACATTTATCAATATAGTTGTTTACTTTTTAAGCTTGGGTGGTGGTTTCGTACATCATTGGTAATTTCTTTCCACTTTTAGTAACTATTTATCTCCAAACGTCTACACATACCTTAAATGGAAAAAAAACCAACAAAAATATTTCATTTTCAAAATTCAAAATCCCTATGACTGATAACTAACTTGTTTAGATCAATTTGAATTTTTACTTATAAGTATTTATAAATGAACAATTAATTTGTTATAGTTTATTAATTTCCTCTCTAATTTCCAATCAATTTTCTTGATACTTTGATCTTTGTAAATGATCTTTCATTCTTGAACTTTGCGTCTTCAAGTATTCATCGCATGTTATTGCTTTGATCTTTTACCCTAGAATATGACTATATATTGCATTTGATTTTTGTTGCACTTAAATATTCACCCAATTTATTTCAATTAATTTCTAGCACTTCATCACCATTTATGAATTATACATTAAGTATATATGGATATGTATGTGGTATATGTGTATTTACAAACAACAACCTGATAGCAAAGGTTCCTAATTTCAATAATATCAAAACTATGAATCATTTGTGTTTCTTAATTTGTTATAACTAGTACTAAACACATTGTTCCCCAACATGGCTTATTATACAGTAAAGCATTCTAACATCACTTTAGTGTTTCCAAACCCGTGTAAGGTGTGTTTAGCAAGCTTCACCATCAATCGCCCATTCCTTTTCAAGTTAACAACAAACATACATATCCATTGGTATACAAGTGATATCGATTTAAGGATAACTGAGGTGTGTTTAAATTAAGCTTAAGAGTGACTAAAATGACCACATTTTTATAAAAACTGTATACACGTCTATAAACTAAACCAACGTTTTATAGGACATATCAAAATTCATAATATAATGTGCTGGTTAAACAACCTTCTAAAGATGTGTTAGCCTTGTTAAAAAACTTCTTAAAATATGTATTGCAAAGTAATAACAACCTTAAAACAGACGTGTTGGTCTATTTGGATAAATGGCTAACTATTAGAAAATAGTTAAACACATCTTTCTTACTTTGAATAAATAACTTTTTTAAAACTTGAATAAAGGGTTTTTTGGTCAAAAATCTATTTAAGGATAATGTAACCAAAGTTTTTTGTGGGGTAGAGTACTTGATTGAATGAAACAAATAATGAACAGTAATTAATTAACCTAATGCACGACAATTTATACGAGGAAAAGCCCTTGATCACTAATAGATCGTCGGCACAAAAACCTCGGGTGGTGAAAACTATCAACCACCAACTATATTAAACAATGAAAATGAGTACAACTTCGGATGTTGATCGAGTTGTCACACCCCAACCGATGGCAGAAACATCGGAGTAAGACGAAAACGAGATTGTTCGAGACTTCATAACACTATTTGCGACAATATTTAAATAAAATTGATTTCATTTCATTTCATAAAAATTCAAGTATAACATAGAAAGGGAATACAACATTGTTTACAAAATACATTAAATTACAACAAGTATCGAACGTCTAAACTACTAAGCATGAATTCGAGTTTGGTGTGTTTCTAGGGGTCCTACTAAGTTCCGTGCACCATCAAAAATCATCATAAACCTGCAACATGTATTAAAAGCATAGTTCAATACAAAAGTATTGGCGAGTACACTAGTTTTAGACACATGGTGTCACACCCCGACCGCGTAAAACAACAAACCGCGGCGGAAACGTCGAAGAGTGGAGTGGCAGAATCATTGTTTCACAACGCATGGTAATTGAAGTTTTGTTTTATTAGTTAAAATGTTTACATTGTCTAGAAATTTACAGAAGCATAACAAGAATTAAACTGTCTTTCATAGTTTTAGGTCACTAAGGCCCTCGTCCAATCCTATGTTTGTATCATGATCATCTAACAACAGCACCTGAAACACATGTGAAAATAGGTACGTCAGCATAAAAATGCCTGTGAGATACATAGGTTTTGTAAAAATAGGATTCATGACTTATCAGTTTATATAAATGTTTAACAAAAGTTAGTCATAAATCTTGTAAAGTGTTATATTTTATAAATCATATGAAAATCGATAAGAAATCAGATGATGTAAAAGAAAGATGTATGGTTATATGAATAACCAAGTAAAATGAGTTTGTATAAAATATGTTGTTTGTAAAACAATGTTTTGTGAAGATATGTTATTTGTGTAAAATGTAATATATCTAAATTGAAATGATTTAAATAACGCTATGATATGTAATATCATAAAAGCACTTATATATAGGAAGTATCAGCGGCGTATCCACCATGCTTTTATCATATTACACACGCCTCGTTATTTAAATCACTTACCCAAAAACGAACCACCAAAATACCTTGTTTAAACCAATGTCAGAATGTATATGTGTAAACAAATGTAATGTATGGCAAGTGAAATGTGTCAACTAAAACAATAAGTAAAATGCACAAAACAATATATTTGAATAAATCATAGTTTAAGTTAAAAGTTATGTTTTGTAAAATAAATGCTTTATTGATAAGAACATTTATGTGGTAATGTTTTACGTATACATCCAATCCTTGAGACTGAAGGACAAACCCTCAACAAGTTAAAGGTTTATCAAAAATGTTTTCGGATTCGGTCATTCCATATGTCCAAACAAACCTAGGATTTCAGGAATGGGAGTTGTCAAGTCCTATGATACCACTACTTACTACCGAACGGCGTGATCAATGTTAATGAACGTATTTTAGTTTCGTTATACAAACCAAATGTCATACCAAATATAAGCATGTTATGTGAAAACAATGTACTAAGCATGCTAAATGAACATACGTAGCAAAAATGTGATGTAAATCAATGTGTACATATGCTAAAATAAACATATGAAACATATGTGTTTATGAAATCAATGTACTAGCATGTTAATTAAAACATACATAGCAAAATCATGGATGAAATCATGTACTATACGTGTACTACATGAACATAGCAAGCATATGATATAAAAGCATGAAAAGCACGAAAGAAACAAGTAGGCACATGTGTTTCACCCCAAAATATTTGAAAACAGTAAAAGAGGGGTCTATGTACTCACTTGATAATGCTTAAGAGTCTTGAAATAACAATCAAGCAAAGCTAGAAGGATCAAGGAATCAATCGGCACCTAATATAGGTAACTATGTTAATAAACCGGACCTAAATCGGAAGATCGGATAAAATGAGGTTTCGTAAACCAAATGAGTATAGGAATTCATGTAATATGGTTTAACAAAGCCTACATTCTAAATCGGAACCTATCCTAAGTGCTTATGACCCGTTACGACCCGTTTAGGTAGCTTATGCTACTTTAACGCGTCGTTCGCGTAAAACGCGTTCGGACCGCCTAACTAGTCCTATGACAAGTATTATATGCCTTAATAAGTCTACTAATGTTGCCTAATCAGTTTAGATGTCAAAATTTAAGTTACATATGCTTAGAATGAATTTATGCGCAAAAAGGGCATTTTGGTCATTTTCCTAAGGCATATAAACTACCTATACAACTATGGTCACAAAATCTGTTTGGTCGGATTCTAATGATCGACCAAACGGGTCGGGTTCGAAAGTCTAAGCGGTTGTTTAGACCGCTTATCTTACGACCCTATATAAGCACTAAACTAAAAGTGATGAGTTAAACATGTTAAAACATGTTTAACTAAGTTAGAAAACAAGTTTGATATCAAAACAAAGGGTTTTGATACCCAAGAATAGTTTGGTTGCAAAATACGCATTTTGACCGAAACTATGATTCGTCACTATGCCTAATCAACGTGGTAATCAGTAGGTATAGTCACAAGGGACTATAACCATCGTGATTACGCTCACATTGCGAAGTTCAAACGAACTTCGTTTTGACCATTGACTGGTCAAAGCAGAAAGTCAAACACTGTTTGACTTTCATGCTTGAAATACAAGAACAAGCATGAAGGAGACTTACAAAAGGTCCAAGCCTTGAAGATTTGAACTCAAAATGCTCAGGTATGAAGCTTCACAGGGGAGAGCTTCAACTTAAAGCAAAATTGAGAGCACATGCGTGGATAATGCAAATGGGGAAAGTGGGTATTTATAGGAAGAATGGATCAAGGAGATTATTCCAGGTGTTTTGAAGGTGAAATCTTGACCCTACACGTGTGGAACATGGTTTCTAATACCATGGGAACTTGAAAACCAGCTCCATGTATTGCAAAAGTTTCAAAAAGGACCCTGAACTTCAAGTCAGTTGCTGAAAATAGGACTGCTGTTGCTGAAAATGATTTTTCTGCCTAGATGAGGGTGTGGCATGCTGCCACAGCACAACCACTAGGCTATGGCGCGACGCCACCACTAGCCAGATCTAGAAACTTTGCAAAAATGGCAGAAATGGTCCCTGCAGGTGTATAACTTGATTTCTGACACGTTTAAGCCCCGTTAACCCCATTTCAAGGCTCGAAAATGAATTTAAAGTATAGGGAAGTTAAAATATGCTTGAAAATATCTCGGATGTCGGTTCGTTTGGTCGTACGGTTACGTTATTCGGTTAATTACGACGAAACACGACGGATGCGAAAAACGATCCAAACCACACGACGAATGGAATTTTAGCATGTCAATCACAAATAAAATATTTTAATGATTACAAAAAAAATCTTGGATGTCCGGATATGTTCAGAACGTAAGATATGCGCGTAAATGCAAACTTATGCACTTTTTGACGCTTTTAGTCCCAGTTTGACTAAATAAGTTTATTTTCGCATACCGAACCCCTTAAAGCCTATTTCTAAGATATGTAAAGGATATTTATGGTATGTTTAACTTATGATCATATTCCGAAAGGTACATTACTATATGAATCGGCAGACTTTCGCACTTTGACGCAAATAGTCCCTGCGATCGAATAAACTTGATTTCAGCACACCAAACCCTCCAAAACTTATTTCTAAGTTATGTAAAGGTTATTTAATGTATGTTAGGCTATTGTTGATATAACGGGGTGTTTGTTGCATTAAACTGATTACGTTTATGCATCAGTTTGCGTATAACTTTCCAGAAAGCGATTTATAGTTTGAAATTGAACAAGGATTGAAATGAGAAATTGTTAAACACAATTAAACAAATATGGGGATCAAAATACATCATTTCATTGATAATTGAACTGTTTAGAGTTTAAATAATGATTACGTAAGCACATGTGTCACAGTCTTCCCTACTTTAGGAAATTTCGTCCCGAAATTTATTTACAGGAAACTTGTGAGAGTAGATGTGGATGTTTTGCTTTTAAATAAATCCTCCGTTCCTAAAGTGGAATCTCTAGTTCACGTTCGGATTTCCAGCAAGCTTTGGTTATTTGAATCAGTCTATTGTTTATAAGGAAAGGTTTAGATCCGAAGATTTAAACTCTAATTTGATGAGTTTGTGTATGGTTGTACCAACCCTCATGAGCGCCATGGAATTGTTGAAATGACGTCCTTGTTGTAGTAAAATGTAGAGAGCGTGTGAATTCGACGAGAAGTTGGAGTTTCGAGCAATGGTTAGAGAGGATGTTTCTCATGAAGGTTAACATAGGAAACTTTGTGTGAGCTCAAAACTTGAAGTCGAAAAGATAAAACAACATTGGTTAAGGTTCTGAACTTCTAATAACTTAAAGAACGTCAAGCTTGCAATGTAAGAGGGACACTTATATAAATATATGAAGCGCCATCGATGCGTCCACCGTACATCCATTACATTGTTCATGTTTTGTTATTTTTGCCACTATAGGTTCTTACACATGACAAATCTTACTGTGGTTTCTGTGCACAGAATTCCATAATTATGTATGCATCCATAATTACGTAATTCCTTGCACAGTCCGCACAGTGCATTTTATAATGTGTAGGGGAAGAAAATCAAATGAATAAACCTGCGATGACTGTGGCTAGACTGCCAAAGGGTCCTTTTTAGTTAGATCAACACATGATCTCTTTAAATAGACCACCAAAGCGTCTTTTCAGCTATATCATCATATGACATTCTTAACCAGATTTCGAATCAATCTTTTTAACTAGAGCACTCAAGGGGTCTCTTTTGAATTATGGAATAGTACTTTATAATCCAATGGTCTTAACTATTACGTAGAAGCCCATTAAGGATTTAAGGTAGCACCTTTGGATATCCTTCGATGAATCTTTTATATGAAAATATTGAAGGTTCTACGACGATTTGGATAACGAATATTCAGATTACACAAAAACAAAACACATAACACATAAACACATAATTGTTCAACTTGGTTATTAATTTGTTATCATCTTGTTATTTATTTGTTCGTTAGTTTGTTGTTGATTTGAGCATGCGCAATTAAAGTATACCAGGAATCCAATCCATGGACTTCAATTGATATTCTCAAGAATCTAACTATGAAGATAGGAAGATTCTAATAGGAATTCGGCTTAGTCCTTATCGAATCGTAATGTACGTATTAAATCATACAAAGAATCTAATTAAGGACCCCGATTTTGAGTGTTAAACATCCACGAGGATCAACTTATGAAGATAGAAAGATCCCATATGGATTTTGGGATTTGCAAGGCGAGAGATGTTTCGAAACCTTGTACTAGACATGCTTAGGTCAATAAATGAGGTAAAGTGTTAATGAAGTTAAGGTGTTAAATATGCCAAGGCGGCATATGAAGCAAAATTTGGAGGTCATGCACTATGTACGTTAAGTCTACATACGAGCTGAGTGTTTTTGAAAACTATGCATGGGGTTCTTTGGAAATGGGTTTAATGTTTTTGAAATCTTACGTAATACTGTTGAAATCGTATGGTAGGTGTATTAGGTAAATATGTTTATAAAATGTTTTAAGATCATGTGAGATGGTTTCGAAATTATGTTTAAGGTTTTTGAAAACATGGATAATGTTTTTTTTTTTTGAAATTATGCACTTGGTATATTTAGTAAATATACTATGTTAAAATGTTTTTAAATCATATGAAATATTTTTGAAATCATGAAGGACGTTTTAAAAACATATATATGCATGTTGTTATGAAATCCAGAATATAATGATATGTACATAAACATATCACATGGGATTATTGAAGGACTTATGAAAAATACCCTTAAATATCTAAGGATTTAAAGTGGTACTTTGAGTGTTCGCCCAAAGTTGGAACTTGTACCTTGTACTTAGTTTCTTAGAGGGAAACGAGTACTTAGGATTTTTGTGGAAATCGTGAGCGATCATGGGTGGGAAAATTACAAGGGTAGTTTATCTTGCAAAGAATACAGTTCTTTGGTGTAGGTATCGTAGGGGAATGCCATACACATATGTAACTATATTTGTACATCAGAATTGTGAATAACGATTTATTTATAAACCAACCACATTGTTTCAGAGTTCAAGGAAAACAAAAGAAACAAAAGCATAAGATTTAAATTATTTCAAGGCAGCATCATCTCCCAGTCAGCCAAATGCTCATTCGTGGGTTTGATTTGCATTGACAAGCTTTGGGTATTTGTTCCTGAAGTGAGTCATCTTGCCACAGTTGTAGCAAGTACCAGGTGGAAAGCGAGCTTGTGCTGGATTTGCTTGGAGTTGAACAGGGTTCTGAATAGCATGGTTTGGCGCAGTGGCTGAACGACAGACTTTTGCCGTACGACCAAAAAGTCCACAGTTGAAACATTTTTGGCATTTGACACTGGCATGATGATGGAGGTTACACTGATTGCACATAGGGGCTTTTCCTTCGTATGGTGCCTGAGCAACAGTAGGATTTGCAACAGTTTTGTTCTGGAAAGCAAAACGGCATATGTTAACCAAATGTCCCTATCATCCACAGTGGGTACATTTGAGACATGGGGTTTGATCCGGATGATGATGATTGCATTGATTGCACAAAGGAACAGTTCCCTTGTATGGCTTCTTAGCGGGTGGTGCTGCCACCTGGCTAGGTCTTGTTTGATTTGGTGCAACCGCTGCGGGATTCTTTGAAGATTTACGCTTTCTTGATTTTTGTGAAGGCTTGGCTTTTGTTCCCTTTGGTGTCTCTTGGGTGGCTTCATCTTTGAGACGAGACATGGCGACAGCTAACTCAGTAGTCTTTTGGATTACTACGCCTATTCGTTGGGCAATCGTAGCAGTCCGTTCGGACATTTGAGTGTTGCTGCGATGAAGAGACATCCTATGGGAGGAAACAAGTGAGATGTTATCGGATAATCAAAACAGGATGTTTAAATATATCGACAACGCATAAAGATTGTGATAATTTGTTTGTGACCTAAGGCAAAACAAATGACGCGGTGACTAATCAAAGTAAGCGGGTCATATTAATGTATCGTGAAGACATACTTTAGCCTATAAGTGGACACTCATCCCAATAGTTCCCAAGTAAGAGTGACTGGTCCGATTATGTGGATTTGTACGCACACTCTCGCCTTAGACAGAAAACTCGGGATACAGGCACCCACCCTTCCAGATTGCACGTGTTCACCTTATAAGACCCAAACTTTGACGAGATTTTGAAAACTTTGAAGGTTCAAAACCTTATAATAAATCATCCTAGAATAGATGACTGGTTTTCAAAGCGGATTTGAAATTTGTGTTCTTAATGTGGTGGTCGCCTAAAGATAGGTGACGGTATTGTTTTAAGATCTAAACACAAGATAACTTGTGTTAGGGTCCTAGGAAGGTTATAGACTAGGTCAAAGCATTACTAATAACCTAATTCCCTATAACCATGAGCTCTGATACCAACTCTTCTATCACACCCCGACCGCGTAAAACAACAAACTGCGGCAGAAACGTCGGGGAGTGGAGTGGCAGAATCATTATTTCACAACTCATGGTAATGAAGTTTTGTTTTATTAGTTAAAATGTTTACATTGTCTAGAAATTTACAGAAGCATAACAAGAATTAAACTGTCTTTCATAGTTTTAAGTCACTAAGGCCCTCGTCCAATCCTATGTTTGCATCATGATCATCTAACAACAGCACCTGAAACACATGTGAAAATAGGTACGTCAGCATAAAAATGCCTGTGAGATACATAGGTTTTGTTAAAATAGGATTCATGACTTGTAAGTTTAAAGAAATGTTTAACAAAAGTTAGTCGTAAATCTTGTAAAGTGTTATCTTTTATAAATCATACAAAAATCGATAAGAAATCAGAAGATGTAAAAGAAAGATGTATGGTTATATGAATAACCAAGTAAAATGAGTTTGTATAAAATATGTTGTTTGTAAAACAATGTTTTGTGAAGTTATGTTATTTGTGTAAAATGTAATATATCTAAATTGAAATGATTTAAATAACGCTACGATATGTAATATCATAAAAGCACTTATATATAGGAAGTACAAGCGGCGTATCCACCATGTTTTTATCATATTACACACGCCTCGTTATTTAAATCACTTACCCAAAAACGAACCACCAAAATACCTTGTTTAAACAATGCCAGAATGTTTATGTGTAAACAAATGTAACGTATGGCAAGTGAAATGTGTCAACTAAAACCGTAAGTAAAATGCACAAAACAATATATTTGAAAAAATCATAGTTTAAGTCAAAAGTTATGTTTTGTAAAATAAATGCTTTATTGATAAGAAAATTTATGTGGTAATATTTTACGTATACATCCAAGCCTTGCGACTGAAGGACAAACCCTCAACAAGTTAAAGGTTTATCAAAAATGTTTTCGGATTCGGTCATTCCTTATGTCCAAACAAACCTAGGATTTCAGGAATGGGAGTTCTCAAGTCCTATGGTACCACTACTTACTACCGAGCGGCGTGATCAATGTTAATGAACGTATTTCAGTTTCATTATACAAACCAAATGTCATACCAAATGTAAGCATGTTATGTGAAAACAATGTACTAAGTATGCTAAATGAACATACGTAGCAAAAATGTGAGGTAAATCAATGTGTACATATGCTAAAATAAACATATGAAACAAATGTGTTTATGAAATCAATGTACTAGCATGTTAATTAAAACATACATAGCAAAATCGTGGATGAAATCATGTACTATACGTGTACTACATGAACATAGCAAGCATATGATATAAAAGCATGAAAAGCACGAAAGTAACAAGTTGGCACATGTGTTTCACCCCAAAATATTTGAAAACAGTAAAAGAGGGGTCTATGTACTCACTTGATAATGATTAAGAGTCTTGAAATAACAACCAAGCAAAGCTAGAAGGATCAAGGAATCAATCGGCACCTAATATAGGTAACTACGTTAATAAACCGGACCTAAATCGGAAGATTGGATAAAATGAGGTTTCGTAAACCAAATGAGTATATAAACTTATGTAATATGGTTAAACAAAGCCTACATTCTAAATCGAAACCTATCCTAAGTGCTTATGACCCGTTACGACCCGTTTAGGTATCTTATGCTACTTTAACGCGTCGTTCACGTAAAACGCATTCGGACCACCTAACTAGTCATATGACAAGTATTATATGCCTTAACAAGTCTACTAATGTTGCCTAATCAGTTTAGATGTCAAAATTTAAGTTACATATGCTTAGAATGAATTTATGCGCAAAAAGGGCATTTTGATCATTTTCCTAAGGCATATAAACTACCTATCATACAACTAACTAAACGTAGTGACCATAAGGTATAACCTCGGAAGGTTATTACCTATACAACTATGGTCACAAAATGTGTTTGGTCGGATCCTAATGATCGACCAAACGGGTCGGGTTCGAAAGTCTCAGCGGTTGTTTAGACCGCTTATCTTACGACCCTATATAAGCACTAAACTAAAAGTGACGAGTTAAACATGTTAAAACATGTTTAACTAAGTTAGAAAAAAGTTTGATATCAATACAAAGGGTTTTGATACCCAAGAATAGTTTGGTTGCAAAATACGCATAAATACGCATTTTGACCGAAAATATGATTCGTCACTATGCCTAATCAACGTGGTAATCGGTAGGTATAGTCACAAGGGACTATAACCATCGTTATTACGCTCATGTTGCGAAGTTCAAACGAACTTCGTGTTGACCATTGACTGGTCAAAGCAGAAAGTCAAACACTGTTTGACTTTCATGCTTGAAATACAAGAACAAGCATGAAGGAGACTTACAAAAGGTCTAAGCCTTGAAGATTTGAACTCAAAATGCTCAGGTATGAAGCTTCACAAGGGAGAGCTTTAACTTAGAGCAAAATTGAGAACAAATGTGTGGAGAATGCAAATGGGGAAAGTGGGTATTTATAGGAAGTATGGATCAAGGAGATCATTCCAAGTGTTTTGAAGGTGAAATTTTGACCCTACATGTGTGGAACATGGTTTCTAATACCATGGGAACTTGAAAACCAGCTCCATGTATTGCAAAAGTTACAAAAAGGACCCTGAACTTCAAATCGGTTGCTGAAAATAGGCCTGCTGTTGCTGAAAATGATTTTTCTACCCAGATGAGGGTGTGGCGTGCAGCCACAGCACAACCACTAGGCTGTGGCGCGAGGCCACCACTAGCCAGATCTACAAACTTTGCAAAAATGGCAGAAATGGTCCCTGCAGGTGTATAACTTGATTTCTGACACGTTTAAGCCCCGTTAACCCCATTTCAAGGCTCGAAAATGACGTTAAAGTTTAGGGAACTTAAAATATGCTTGAAAATATCTCGGATGTTGGTTCGTTTGGTCGTACGGATGTGTTATTCAGTTAATTACGACGAAGCACGAACGAATGTGAAAAACAATCCAAACTACACGATGAATGGAATTTTAGCATGTCAATCACTAAAATAAAACATTTTAATGATTACAAAAAAAATTTTTGGATGTCCGGATATGTTCAGAACGTAAGATATGCGCGTAAATGCAAACTTATGCACTTTTTGACGCTTTTAGTCCCTGTTTGACCACATAAGTTTATTTTCGCATACCGAACCCCTCAAAGCCTATTTCTAAGCTATCTAAAGGATATTCCGGAAGGTACGTTACTATATGAATCGGCAAACTTTTGCATTTTGACGCAAATAGTCCCTGCAATCGAATAAACTTGATTTCAGCACACCAAACCCTCCAAAACTTATTTCTAAATTATGTAAAGGTTATTTAAGGTATGTTAGGCTATTGTTGATATACCAGAGTGTTTTTTGTGTTAAACTGATTACGTTTATGCATCAGTTTGCGTATAACTTTCCAGAAAGCGATTTAGAGTTTGAAATTGAACAAGGATTGAAATGGGAAATTGTTAAACACAATTAAAAAAATATGGGGATAAAAATACATCGTTTCATTGATAATTGAACTGTTCAGAGTTTAAATAATGATTACGCAAGCACAGGTGTCACACATGGTATAAGTATAAAAAGTATTTCTCAAATCCAACATGCCAATTTGGTATACAAGGTTGTACTAGGATGCATAACTAAAAGTCAAACCCGAGTGTCCACTATAATTATGTGTAACACCTCGAAAATTCATGTCCTATAATGTATTGACACGTGTCATAAGCTTGAACGTGTGAAAGTATACTCTAGAAGGACTAAAGTTGACAAACATGGAAAGTATGTGAATATAAGGGTTCAAAATGTCAACAAGGGATAAATATACTTTTCAGTAACCCTACATGATGCTCATACCTTCAAACGAATAAATCATGGATCATACGAAGCTAAATATGAAAGAAAGTGAGAGATTACAAACTACAGGGGTTAAATGTGTCAACATGTTTAAAGTATACCTCTGAGTGACCTTTTAGCAAACCCGAAGCTTTGTAATGGTAAATTATGCTCACTAGAATGCACGATACAAATTTCATGAAGGTTCGTTATCGTATGAGAACGTTATGATCAAATTCGTATACGAGGGGTTAAAGTGTCAACGTTGAAAATTATGACTTTTCGGATAAAGATAAAGTGACCAAGGACTTAACAAAGTGGGTATAAGTCTTGAACCCCTTATAAGTCACTTAGAAGGGCTCAAATTGCAAAAATAAAGTTTGGTTGACCTTTGGAAAGACCAAGAGCCAAGATGCAAAAGTTGGAGAAATGTTTGGCCCTGATGAATGGCTTACGGACCGTAAAGGTCTACCCCTACGATCCGTAAGGGTTGCCCAGCGACAGAAAACTTGGCTGTTGGCTGTTTTGAGCATATAACCGACTTAAAACCGATTTTCCTCATCCAAGGGCGACCCCTACATGCCTTTTAGCCCTTAGGGACACTTGTTGGAGATCAGGAGTCCATGATAGACTTGTTTGTCAACAATCTAATGAGATCCAAGGCACTATATAAAGCCTTCATGTTGCAACAATTGATCACACCTTCCATCTGCCATTGAGGAGCTTCCTAGAGCTTAAGAGCATACCCAAGTCATCCCTAATAGTGCATTGGACTTTAGTAAGTACCCTTAACCTTTCTTAATTGAGTTTTACTTAGTTATTAGCCTAAAAGTCAAATCGTCGTAATTAACGTTTGACTTAGCGATTAATCATAAGTGGTCCAGTGATTAATCGAATTGAAGGTAGTTATAAGTTGGTAATTATGTGGGCAATAAACCCTTAAAAGGGCACCCCCTGATTCCCACTCTAACTAGATCAAATGTCGGGTCAAAGTTGTTTGGAAAAAGTCAACAGAATGCTAATTTTTGAATTAACGCTTAATTAACAATGTAGAAGGCATGTAACCTATTTTATCACTCATGTAACTTGATAATAAGTATAATAACTGGTCTAAGCTTGTTTGATCCGACAGTTTTCTGTTTAGACCAGGTTCGGAACCGAAAGTCGCAAAACTTTGACTTTTGCTTTGACTTCAGTTCTGACCCATTTTAGTAGAGTTTAGAAATGCCTTAGGACTTCCTTAGGACCAGGTTACATGTTAGTATAACCCTCTGTGGTTGATTCATTGATTGTCCGGTTCATATGCACGTTTCCGTTAATTGCCTAAACGTTGACCATAATGCCATTTTGACCATAAAACGAGAATTTTGGAAATGTGAGAGAAAAAAAAATCTTTATTATTGATTTATAAACATGTCCCTAAAATTTCACATCAGTTGGAGGTCTAGATTAGGAGATATGCTCATTAGCGTAATTATAACGCCTTTTAGTAATTAAACGGCGCAATTAGCATAAAGCCTATCTAAACCCAATTTTTGACACCAAACCTTTTACCCACTGATGTACTATAATATTTTGAGATTTTTTAAAGATTTTTAATTATTTTTAAACTGATCAAAACCTAGGGTTATCGCCTTAATTCGGTAAATACCGAATATGCCCTTTTAGGCCATAAAATGAGTTTTACAAGCCCTTTTGATACCAATCCAATTGCTACTGATTTTATATAATAAATAAAGTATTTTGAACTTTATAACCTGATCAGAAAACTCAGATTTCGGGTATAACCCGGAAATCGCTTAAAATGACTTTTTACGCGTATTAAACGCATAGTTTGGGTTTAAAAACCATTTTGTCACATAAGACTTATCATCAACTGGTGCAACCTGTTAAAATAAGTTATTTTACTGATGTATTCGGACCCAAACCTCAGAATCATATTTAATCTCTTTTATAATGTTTAAAATGACCAAAATACCCCTACGGGGCTTAAATTGAGATTAAACTCTTTTTGGGCATAATGGAAGGTATCCTACTGATATCACAACATATTTAAGGCATATTAACTTAGGAAACCTGTTGAGGACTCTTATGGTTACCCGTTACGCTCCTTGAGCGTTCGGTTCGGTTTATGTAACTAGTTTGCATAAATTAGCCGAAACGGGTCAAACCATATCATCTTTGTCTCAAAATCCAGAATGTGTTCGAGTTACCCATATTAAACAAGCATACAAGTGTGTCGGGTCAAAAACCACATTCTAAACCGGTCTTCGCTTTACCATGCGTTTGATCTGTGTCTTCATATTTGAATACTAACCGGTCTAAGTCTAAGCTTAATTAAAGACCCGTTAGGATTCTAATAGGTTATTAAAAACCTTCATTCCAGATTAGGAGCCCAGTAAAAGCTGCGTGCACTTGCTGTATTTGAATTATACTTTGCTCAGGTAAATACTCTTAACTTATTTTCCCTATACGGGCTTGTGATACGGCACTATAAAAGTACCGCTTGGTCGGGTGTATGTAGTCATTTAAATCGGATTGTGATTGATGTATTTACATAACTTGTTTAATATGTATTATTTGGTGTATGGCCTTTGGGGGTTAAATGACCATGTCCCGGATATCCTTGGCATCATTTTACGAAATGGCCACGACCTAAGCACGGGGTGTAGGCGTACACCTGACATATGCATTATGTAAAAACTGGTAATCCACTTAGAGGAATACAATCCTTGTGGGCATTATACCTGTGGCGTGTCAGTTAATCTTGTCCGGCCCTACAAACCGGCCTGATAGACGACAAATAAGTAAAACTGTATACAAGATTATATACAAATAATTGTCCCAAGTTATAAAGATATTTTGCCGAAGTGCATTCAAATTAATTTTCAAACTCTTTTCAAAATGAGTCAGTTAAGTTGTATTTACCAGTGTAAACTGACGTATTTTCCAAAAAGGTTAAGTGCGGGTACTAGACGAAATAGGCTGGCTACTCCAGGCATCATTACTCAAGTCTCGCAAGCTCTAGATGTCAAAGTCTGTTGAACAATGTTTCATTTTATTTTCGATCCGCCTGTGGATCCTTTACCTTCCGTTGTAATACTTGATATTACTTTATATTCGGAATGTAATATATTTATCTTTTGCTTCCGCTGTGCATTTATATATATTGTGTTGTTTGACTATGATGATATCAACTACGTCACGATACTCCCCACCGGGCCCACCGGTAATACGTGGAAATATCGGGGTGTGACATTATGAGTGTCCCTTGCCACAAAAGTGAACGAGACTGTTTATGTATAATATTGTGCGTCCCTCTATACCAAAGTAATCGAGACTATAAGGTATGTAACTTAACAAAACCCCATCGGGTGGCGTGCTACTCCTATAGCACTATAATTGTTAAGGTGGGCTAGCTAAGTTAATGACAAGTAGCATGAATTCTAGCATGTAACCTAATTATATCAAATAGCATGTATAGCGGATTGAGCGAATAAAGTATGTTTGTGTGATTTATTCATTTTAACAAGTTAAACATGTTACACCCTGAAGGGGTATGGTCCCAAAAACCTTGCGCAAGCGTAAAGGACCATACCACACCCTTATTCCAAAAACATCCTGAATAAGACCCTGTGCGGCCGCGCAGCGGCCCTAAATAGGATTTGGAAAGAAACAACAATAATGAAGGAGTATGATCCCGGAAACCTTGCGCAGGTGCATAGGACCATACCATAGTCTAATTCCAAGAACATCTTTAAACAAGACCCCGCGCGGCTGCGCAACGGTTCTAAACAAAGATGTGGAAGAAAATAGTCTTCAATAACTATGCACCGGAGAAAAAGAGAAACAAACATTCAACTAACACCCTTGCGCGGGCTCGTGCAAGGGAATTGTTACACTTGAAAATGAAACCTCCACATCTCCGCACGCCTGAAATCAAGACTTGAACAAAAGGAATCTTTTCTGTTACAATAGAGTAGACACGTGGCAAGGGCATAAAGGTTTACAGTTGTAGATCTTCTAGAAGACTTTCTAATGCTCATCATGCATGGCCATTCAGTTACAACTAACTGTGACGTGGCATAATCCTAGACGCTCATCTAAGCACGATGATGGCTCTCATTTAAAGATTAATCTACACAAACCCACTTTCCATGTGGCATCTCCCCAACCGAAGATCACATTGACAATCCATGTGCATGGGTGTGACGTTAGTGATTTACGGAAAAGGGGAATAGCCGCCGATGGAAAATACTTTACGTTACTCTCTCTGTTACACTATTTTTCCTGCCAAAAACCGGTTATAAATAAGTCATTAAAGGTATAATCTCATAAGCTACTTTCACTTCACTCTCACTCTTACTTCATCTTCTTCATTGAGATCACTGTACTTATTCTCACGCCGGAGGGTGGTCACGGATAGAACCCCCATTCTCCCCGTGGCGAGTCTAAGGGCTTTCTATTTTGCAGTGATCACCGGAGAAGGAAGCTAGCTAACCCCCGAATCAACGAGAGGATTAACCCTTTTATGCAGAGACAAAACCCCTGATCCGATTGACTCCGGTCAATTCCGATCACTGTTTCTTCATTGGCGCCCACCAATTCTTCTATTTTCATTTTCATCTTCTCGTTAGATTCATTTTTTCCTTCTGTTTTCCACGCCAGAAGCTCCGACAAATCATCCACCAGGTCCTCGACCAGAAAGCAGGAGCAATTTTGTTCCTGCTTCCCGCGTCGAGGGGATTGTGGAAGAAACATCCAATGATAACGATGTTCAAAACAACGTTAATAACGAGAATGATCCTATTACACCGGGAATACAACCTGAAATCCTGATAAGCTCAATTTTACCTCCTGGCGAGACACCGATCTCTTGGTACGTTAAGTCTCAGGGAGCGTTGAACGCCGTTTATGCACAACTTTGTGCACAAACTGCTCAACAAGCACCACAAACTCGTAGATCTGTAGCTCAAGTGCGAGCTCCATCTACACCTCGAGTACTGCACTACGATGCACCGTCACACATGTTAATTGATGATACGGAGGTCTATTCAAAATCTAGCACTAGATTTGAATCAACTCACTCCAAATCAAGACAACGAAAGCACCATGAAGAACAATATTCCCAGAAACGCCAATCGGTTCACTCATGTTTGGGCCCGCGTTTCTTGCATAAGCGGGACACCCAAACCGATGAGTACGACAGGACGTACAATGAAGACGACAACACGAGCGTTTTCAATCGATTGCAGAGAGATCATGCAAGCTAAAAACCAAAAATCCGTGGGGTTTACAACCCAGAAATGGAGTATTACTGCAACTTGATTTATTGACCAGCTGAAGCTGCTAAAAACTCAAAGTTTGTCAAAGAGATTGCACTAGCTCCCCGTGAGCAGGCAAAACTACCTTTAAATGTGAAGAAACACTAACTAAATGGTCGGAACCGAGATAGTTAGGGGGTTTGAATCCGCATAAAAAGGTTAGCTCTCTCTCGGTTGATTCAGTTGCAGCTGAACTTCTTCTCCGGTGATTCTGCAAAAAAGAACACCGTTAGCCTCGCCAAGGGGAGAAGAGGGTTCTCTCCTTGACCCGACTCCGGTGTGAGAATAAGTATTGGTAATGGAGAAGAGAAAGTATTTGAGAAGTGAGTGTGATCTGAGTTTTTACTTGAACAGTTCTCATATTTATAACCGGGAGTTTGGGAGGGAAAACCTGTTATTGAAAAGATGACGGAAGATGCTAACGCCGTAGTGGTTACATTTTCTTCCGTTAAGTTCTTTGATCCGACGTCAAGTTGTCTCGATCCGGTGTGATTGCACACGCATCGTGGTTTGATCTATGGCTGGGGGATTGCCACGTGGAAAGTGATTTAAGTGGAGATTATTCTCCAATTGCATGCCTTCGTTGTGATTCTAGGGTTGCTTGTGGTGATGACACGTGTCCAGACGGTTATAACCGTCTGGGTGGTGCACGATTGTATTTCTTTCTAGAAGATCACTGCTGTAATCTGGTGTGCCACCTTGCCGTGTGGATACAGACGAATAAATCCCAAATCTGGGTAAAATAATATCCAAGTCTGGATATTTAGGCGGAGGTATTGAATAAAGGATTTTGATCCTTTGAATGGGAGAGGGCGCAAGGATTTATGTTTTCCTTTGGGCGCGCGATTATATACTGCTGATTACTTTCTTCCTTTTGTAAGACCAATGCGCGGTCGCGCAAGGTTAAAAAGGTTGAAAGGCCAGTTTGTGGTATGGTCTCAAATCCTTTTTATGAGGTTTTTGGGACCTTACCCCTTCAAGTCCCCCCAGTCTAGTGTTGTACTTATGCAAATAAGTGGAGCACTGGACTTTATGAGAGGGAAAATGCTTTTGGGCGCGAAAAGATAAGATATCTTTTATGAGAAGACTGAATCTATTCTTTTGATTTTGTAAAGATTTTTTATGGAAAATCTTTGACTTTCAATGGGATTGGCACAGTAAGTTGATTTGACAACCTGTCATTGTCAGTTGTCTTTTACGGTCCATGTCTTACACGCGCGCGTGTAAACGCGTGTGTGTCCTGACATTTCCTTTTCCTGCTGCTTGGGGAACTGCGATACCCGGAACAGTCGCTGTGACGGTTACCGATGCTATTTATTGCGATAAGTATATATAACGCTTGGGTAACCTCTTTTGTGTAATCATTGTTTTGTTGAAAGCTTTTTACCCCCTTTCTTCTAAAAAATTCCATCGTCCAACCTCTTATGTCAATCGGAGAACATCAAGAAGATCTTGTTGAAGAGATGTCGACTGAACTTCCACCATTGAAGTGGCCTAGGGCATCTTTTGACGGTTTGATTCGGAATCTTAAGTTCCCAGAGGACTGGGGTGCTTTATATCCTGAAGAGGGGCAAACGGCAGCGGATGCTTCGGCCGGGTATATTACCCTCTTTTGGGATTTTTTTTTTGTGATGGTAACTTTCGCCTGCCTGTTACTAGATTTTTCCTTGAAATCCTTGGGTTTTATAACCTGCATATTTCCCAACTTCACCCAATTGGTATGGTTAGGGTTCGGCATTTTGAATTTGTGTGTCGGACGATGCATGTCGAGCCGACTGTTCCCCGATTCAGGGTTTTTCATCAGATGCATTGTACCCAAGGGTTCTATTCATTCGTTCAAAGGGCTTCTGCAAAGAAGATTCTTCATCAACCCCCAAAATCTTTCCATGATTGGAAGCAGAAATTCTTTTTTATCAAGGCTGGAGTGATTCCGGTGAAGATGACTTTACGAGGAAAAGACGACGTTCCGATTGAAACGCTTCAGACTCCCGTTGATGAAAATTGGTACCAGGATCTGAAAGATGTGCCCAATATTGCGTTGCCGGAGAAAGCTCTTGTCGGAGCCGGCATGAGTTTGAACTGGAAAATGGAACGTGATGATAAGCCCGTATATACAGAGGATGGTCATAGTAAGTTTGGGGCTTTTTCACTGTTCTTCTTCTTCTCTCTTTTTTTTTTTTTTGACCTGCTATCTCTTCAAATGTAGTTGTTTCTCTATACGTTGTTGCCTTCAAGAGGGAAGGCGGAAGAATGGGAACTATCAAGAAGAAGCCTGAAGAGGAGCTCTGGTATCATCGTATCGTGAGAAATTTTGTTCTTCCGCGGGATGCGGACCTATCTGTTCAACCGGCAGCTGGTGCTGGTGAGTTTACATCTGTTTTTCCCTTTCTTTTTTGCTTTGAGTAATTTTTTGTCTTGCGCTTTCGTAGGTGAAATGTTGAATTTGGGCGTGGGCCCTGAGAAGAAAAAACGCGCAACTACGTCCACTTCCGCGCCGAAGAAAAGTGAAACTGTTAAGACTCAACCTTTGAAAGCGAAAAATGTTGGAGAGAAGAAAGGTACGCGCCGTACTTCTGTCTCCAGGTGTGATTATGTGGTGGTTTCTGACTCTTTGGAGGGTCTTATTCCTGTAGTGATTATGCGGGAACCAAAGCCTGAACCAAAGGATTCTGCTGATATTCCTCCTTCTAACCCGAATGAGCCTATCGATCTGGATTCCAGTCCCGAACATTTGGTTCATAGGAAAGCCGGTAAAAGAAAGCAAGCTGATGCTGATGCGGAGGGTCAACCTCCCAAAAAAGTGCAGAGGAAGAAAATTACCAGGAAAGGAAACCTGGATGCTTTTGTTTCAGAATCTGTTCCTGGTAAGTATTGCTTTTCTTTGTTTTCTTTGAGCGGATAGGATTTTTACAGGCTTTTATTTGTCCAGAAGTTCCTGTTTCCCCTGTTCCTGTAGAAGTATCATCTGTGGTTGATAAAGAACTTCCCCCTTCCCCGCCGCGCGCTGCCGTTGCAGACCCGTTAGAGTCTTCAGAAATAGCTGGGGAAGGTGTTGAGAAAACTATTGAGGCTGAGGAGCCTGTTGGTGCTGATACACAGACTGAACAGATTGTTGAGCCGGATGTGGTAAATGATGCTGATAATCTACCGACACCGGAAAAGGAAATTGCGGAAAAAATTCAATCTTCTCCCCTTAGACCTTCTGAAACTATACCTGAGTATACTGAGAAGGCCGCCACTGAGGAGGCAGGCTCATCTGCTGGTGTTGAGAAGCAATCTCCAATTCGCCCGGAAGAAACTCTGGGAGAATATTATTACCGGACTTATACGTAGAAAGATGCTTCTGATCCTCATGTCCCTGTTTGGAATGTGAAAAAGGGAGATACCTTTTCGGATTGGCGTTTATGCCAAGATTGGTTGCAGGGGATACTTCCGCCTGGCGAGATTAAGTTTCAGGAAAATCAGCCTTATGAACAGACCTATCAGTCTTATCTTGCAGAAACTGCTTCTCATGTTTCTACTACTCACCGTATAGTGCGTGAGTGGTATAGCATGCATAAAGAACGGACATCTTTTGTAGCATCACAAAGGAAGTTTGTTAAAAATGAAAAACATGTGGCTCAGTTGAAGGCTAAATTAGAGGCTGAACAAGCTAAGTTTGAAGCTGAGCGCAAGACTGAGGAATGGTCTGTTGCTGGTTGGAAAAGAAAAGCTGAGGCTGAAGCTGCGCTTCTATCTGAGGAACGCAAAAATTGGAGGAGAATTTGTGAAAAGGATAATGCTGAGAAAGCAAACCTTCGCAATATTATAAATAACCTCAAGGGTGAAGCTGAAAATCTGAAGAACCAAGATGCGGAGGTAGAAAGATTGAAGAAAGAAAAAGCTGATGTGGAAGCTATGTTGGTGGAAGCCCGCTCTCATAGGGAACGAAGCGAGCAACGGGAGGTACAAGCTTTAGCCACTCTTGCCGTTAGAGATAAAGAATTAGAGGAACTTACCGCTTTGGTTTCTGACCAGGAACAATTGAAGAAGGATCTAGAACTTGCGCATGCTGAGAATACTGAAACCTCCCGCCGTTTAACTGAGGTTGAAGAGAAACTGGAGAATTCAGAAATGGCGCGAGTTTCAGCGGAAAGCGAGCTTGAACCTTTAAAGAATGATATGGCCTGGTTGAAAGATCGTGGGATTGCTTGTGTAAGTTCCTTTCTTCTTGTTTGTTCATATATGCTTTTTTGATGCTTTATCTTTGCTTGATTTCATAGGTTGCTGAATCTGTATTAAACTCTGAAGAACTGGATAAAACTGTTGCTAATTTGATGGTCGCTGCGCGACGAGATGGTTACGCGCAAGGTTATGCGGAATGTTCCCAACACGTGAATAGCGCTTTAATGGTTAACTGGGATGATAGCAAGTCTGCTACCTTTGGCGTTAATACTGCCAGCGCGCTTGCTTCTGTGAAGACAGAGTTTAATAACTTGCAACTTCCAGTGATGGAGCTGATAAATGTGGCGCTACAATCGGATGATCACGTTGCGCAACTTAAAGAAATCTTTCCGGATGGGGGTGAAGATTTATAGTAGGATGAAATTGTATTGAACAATTTTTTTTATGTAGGATGTTGATCCTTTGTTTTGACGGTGCGCTGCTGCGCAAGGATTTTAAACACTGCTGTGTCCGAACTCTTTAGGGCGTATTTGTACGCCAAAAATAGTATGTTTCTATTTGTTTTGTTAAATGTCTTTACAATATTTTGCATGAGTACAATTACTTTTGCTTTGAGTAAGGCGAATAAAGTTGGTATGAAGCTCATGTGTGAGTTTATGGCCGTTTGTGATGTGATCACTGACCGCGCATGGAGCTTTGTGTTATACTACCATAATGTTTTTGCACTTACTAAAAAGAAATTGCATACACTTTGTAAACACAAAAATAATAGAAACTTTGTAATTTTATTCATGGATAGTGCTCAGAGGCATTACAAAGTTGTTCTGATAATTAAATGGAACTTAACTTACTCCGTGATAGTTCCGCCGCATTTGATAAGTCATGTCTTTTCTGCGGAACACTTATAGAGTCCTTTTAAGTTTTAGCCCGTTTGCTTGAGCTTTCTTCTCCCCGGGTAATCTGCTTAATCTCCTTGCGCATATTCTGGAGTAAATGCGTAAGTTCTCCATTTTTGAGGGCCTTCTCTATTTCCGTGCGCAGAGATATGCAGTTGTTCGTGGTATGCCCGTTATCCTTGTGATATTCGCAGTATTGCGTCGGGTCTTGACCACGTTTACTCTTCATCGGAATCGGAGGTTTAAATTGGTGGTCCTCAGTACTTAGAACCTTCGCCGGGGTTTTTGTTAGGGGAGTCCACTGCCTCTCCCTATTTTCGTGCTTGTTTTCTCTTTGTGCAGAGAACTTGTTGGTTGTTATGCGGGCATCTTCAGAGGATCGACTTGATGACTCGCGCCATGACCTTTTGTACCTTCTTTCACCAGTTGCGCTTAAGTCTGCAGGCCTGTTGTGTGGTGGTGGTGGCCTGTTTGTAGTAAGGTTTTTCTCGGTCTGGGCATAAACCTTGGCCGCCGCCATTATCTTTTCCCAACTCGTGGGAAGGCCCTCTGTTCCCGATAACACCTTGACCATGTCGTCACACCTAACCGCGTACTTAAACTGAGCACAGATTAGTTGTTCGTTAACACCTCCAATCTCTAACACTTCTTTATTGTATCTGGTGATAAAATCTTCCAGATTCTCGTCATCGCGACGCCAGATGTTCATGACGTCGGATGTATCGCGCATTGATCTCCTTTGTTGGCTGAAGTGTGTTAAAAATTTTCTACGCAGATCTTTCCACGACTCGATCTGTCCCGTTGGTAGGTTATCAAACCAGATTCGCGCTGGGCCGGTTAATGTTTGCACAAACAAATGACACCATAGCGGAAGAGTCCAACCGCCAACCAACCCTGCGCTGGTGAATACTCTTAGATGATCATCAGGGTCAGTTAACCCATTGAATTTCCCAACGTTAGATGGTAATTTGGCCCTTTCCAATGGAGCCAGAGCTATCTCCAATATGAACTTCGAGTTTTCCGCCGCTTCAGCAGGGCGATAAACTAAGTCATAGTTATGCTCGGCCTCGGGGTTATAAACCGCTCGAGGCCTGCATTTGTTATAGTTTGGCTGTAGTCTGTTGAATACGCTGGTGTTTGCACTCAAACGATATGTTTGATCAGATTCATCAGTATGAGTGTCCCGTTGGGAACCCAACCTGTCATGAACCGATTTTCTTCGACGAGGGTGTGGCTCATCATGGTGTTGTCTCCGGTAACTACCTGTATCATCATAAGTTGATTCTTCTCGCTGAGAGGCATGAGCTCTTGATCCCGGCCTCCGGGATTGGGTCACGGGAGCAGTTTGAGCACATAATTGTGTGTATACTGCGTTTAATGCCCCTTGGGACCGGACATACCATGATATCGGAGTTTCTCCTGGTGGTAAGATTGATTGTGTAGTATTTGCTGGTAACATTCCTGGAGTGACAGGATCATTTGCTCGATTAGATTGAACCTCGTTATCGTCCGAGGCCTCTTCTACGATCCCTTCTACTGGTAAATTGTTTCCGACGTTTGGTCGAGGACCAAGTTGCCGGTGAGATGACGAATTCTCTGCCATGTGAAAAAACAGAAAAAGGAATGAACTGAATCGAAACGAGGTAGAAACTAGAAAAACTGAGAAAACGGTGGGCGCCAATGAAGAAACACTAACTAAATGGTCGGAACCGAGATAGTTAGGGGGTTTGAATCCGCATAAAAAGGTTAGCTCTCTCTCGGTTGATTCAGTTGCAGCTGAACTTCTTCTCCGGTGATTCTGCAAAAAAGAACACCGTTAGCCTCGCCAAGGGGAGAAGAGGGTTCTCTCCTTGACCCGACTCCGGTGTGAGAATAAGTATTGGTAATGGAGAAGAGAAAGTATTTGAGAAGTGAGTGTGATCTGAGTTTTTACTTGAACAGTTCTCATATTTATAACCGGGAGTTTGGGAGGGAAAACCTGTTATTGAAAAGATGACGGAAGATGCTAACGCCGTAGTGGTTACATTTTATTCCGTTAAGTTCTTTGATCCGACGTCAAGTTGTCTCGATCCGGTGTGATTGCACACGGATCGTGGTTTGATCTATGGCTGGGGGATTGCCACGTGGAAAGTGATTTAAGTGGAGATTATTCTCCAATTGCATGCCTTCGTTGTGATTCCAGGGTTGCTTGTGGTGATGACACGTGTCCAGACGGTTATAACCGTCTGGGTGGTGCACGATTGTATTTCTTTCTAGAAGATCACTGCTGTAATCTGGTGTGCCACCTTGCCGTGTGGATACAGACGAATAAATCCCAAATCTGGGTAAAATAATATCCAAGTCTGGATATTTAGGCGGAGGTATTGAATAAAGGATTTTGATCCTTTGAATGGGAGAGGGCGCAAGGATTTATGTTTTCCTTTGGGCGCGCGATTATATACTGCTGATTACTTTCTTCCTTTTGTAAGACCAATGCGCGGTCGCGCAAGGTTAAAAAGGTTGAAAGGCCAGTTTGTGGTATGGTCTCAAATCCTTTTTATGAGGTTTTTGGGACCTTACCCCTTCAAGTCCCCCCAGTCTAGTGTTGTACTTATGCAAATAAGTGGAGCACTGGACTTTATGAGAGGGAAAATGCTTTTGGGCGCGAAAAGATAAGATATCTTTTATGAGAAGACTGAATCTATTCTTTTGATTTTGTAAAGATTTTTTATGGAAAATCTTTGACTTTCAATGGGATTGGCACAGTAAGTTGATTTGACAACCTGTCATTGTCAGTTGTCTTTTACTGTCCATGTCTTACACGCGCGCGTGTAAACGCGTGTGTGTCCTGACATTTCCTTTTCCTGCTGCTTGGGGAACTGCGATACCCGGAACAGTCGCTGTGACGGTTACCGATGCTATTTATTGCGATAAGTATATATAACGCTTGGGTAACCTCTTTTGTGTAATCATTGTTTTGTTGAAAGCTTTTTACCCCCTTTCTTCTAAAAAATTCCATCGTCCAACCTCTTATGTCAATCGGAGAACATCAAGAAGATCTTGTTGAAGAGATGTCGACTGAACTTCCACCATTGAAGTGGCCTAGGGCATCTTTTGACGGTTTGATTCGGAATCTTAAGTTCCCAGAGGACTGGGGTGCTTTATATCCTGAAGAGGGGCAAACGGCAGCGGATGCTTCGGCCGGGTATATTACCCTCTTTTGGGATTTTTTTTTGTGATGGTAACTTTCGCCTGCCTGTTACTAGATTTTTCCTTGAAATCCTTGGGTTTTATAACCTGCATATTTCCCAACTTCACCCAATTGGTATGGTTAGGGTTCGGCATTTTGAATTTGTGTGTCGGACGATGCATGTCGAGCCGACTGTTCCCCGATTCAGGGTTTTTCATCAGATGCATTGTACCCAAGGGTTCTATTCATTCGTTCAAAGGGCTTCTGCAAAGAAGATTCTTCATCAACCCCCAAAATCTTTCCATGATTGGAAGCAGAAATTCTTTTTTATCAAGGCTGGAGTGATTCCGGTGAAGATGACTTTACGAGGAAAAGACGACGTTCCGATTGAAACGCTTCAGACTCCCGTTGATGAAAATTGGTACCAGGATCTGAAAGATGTGCCCAATATTGCGTTGCCGGAGAAAGCTCTTGTCGGAGCCGGCATGAGTTTGAACTGGAAAATGGAACGTGATGATAAGCCCGTATATACAGAGGATGGTCATAGTAAGTTTGGGGCTTTTTCACTGTTCTTCTTCTTCTCTCTTTTTTTTTTTTTTTTTGACCTGCTCTCTCTTCAAATGTAGTTGTTTCTCTATACGTTGTTGCCTTCAAGAGGGAAGGCGGAAGAATGGGAACTATCAAGAAGAAGCCTGAAGAGGAGCTCTGGTATCATCGTATCGTGAGAAATTTTGTTCTTCCGCGGGATGCGGACCTATCTGTTCAACCGGCAGCTGGTGCTGGTGAGTTTACATCTGTTTTTCCCTTTCTTTTTTGCTTTGAGTAATTTTTTGTCTTGCGCTTTCGTAGGTGAAATGTTGAATTTGGGCGTGGGCCCTGAGAAGAAAAAACGCGCAACTACGTCCACTTCCGCGCCGAAGAAAAGTGAAACTGTTAAGACTCAACCTTTGAAAGCGAAAAATGTTGGAGAGAAGAAAGGTACGCGCCGTACTTCTGTCTCCAGGTGTGATTATGTGGTGGTTTCTGACTCTTTGGAGGGTCTTATTCCTGTAGTGATTATGCGGGAACCAAAGCCTGAACCAAAGGATTCTACTGATATTCCTCCTTCTAACCCGAATGAGCCTATCGATCTGGATTCCAGTCCCGAACATTTGGTTCATAGGAAAGCCGGTAAAAGAAAGCAAGCTGATGCTGATGCGGAGGGTCAACCTCCCAAAAAAGTGCAGAGGAAGAAAATTACCAGGAAAGGAAACCTGGATGCTTTTGTTTCAGAATCTGTTCCTGGTAAGTATTGCTTTTCTTTGTTTTCTTTGAGCGGATAGGATTTTTACAGGCTTTTATTTGTCCAGAAGTTCCTGTTTCCCCTGTTCCTGTAGAAGTATCATCTGTGGTTGATAAAGAACTTCCCCCTTCCCCGTCGCGTGCTGCCGTTGCAGACCCGTTAGAGTCTTCAGAAATAGCTGGGGAAGGTGTTGAGAAAACTATTGAGGCTGAGGAGCCTGTTGGTGCTGATACACAGACTGAACAGATTGTTGAGCCGGATGTGGTAAATGATGTTGATAATCTACCGACACCGGAAAAGGAAACTGCGGAAAAAATTCAATCTTCTCCCCTTAGACCTTCTGAAACTATACCTGAGTATACTGAGAAGGCCGCCACTGAGGAGGCAGGCTCATCTGCTGGTGTTGAGAAGCAATCTCCAATTCGTCAGATCAAGAAGCTTGACGGAAGGAAATGTAACCGCTTACGGGGTTAGCATCTTCCGTCAACCTTTCACCAACAGGTTTTCCCGCCCAAAGACTCCCGGTTATAAATACAAGAATAATTCAGGTATGAACGTCAGTGACTCACACTTCATCAATACTTCTTCTTCTCCATAAACACATACTTATTCTCACGCCGGAGTCGGGTCAAGGGGATACCTCCCCTCCTCCCCTTGACGAGGCTAACGATGCTTCTTTTTTGCAGAATCACCGGAGAAGAAGTTCAGCTGCAACTGAATCAACCGAGAGAGAACTAACCCTTTTATGCGGATTCAAACCCCTTAACTATCTCGGGTCCGACCATTTAGTTAGTGTTTCTTCATTGGCGCCCACCGTTTTCTCAGTTTTTCTAGTTTCTATCTCGTTTCGATTCAGTTCATTCCGTTTTCTGTTTTGCACATGGCAGAAAATTCGTCATCTCACCGGCAACCTGGTCCTCGACCAAACGTCGAAAACAATTTACAAATAGAAGGATCCCCAGAACATTGGTTTAACAGATGCCAAACTGCTTTAGACACAATCGTTATACAAATCGCCAGATCTGATTTCCCAAACATCAGATCTGGAGAAGAAATCAACACTACAGTATTGGACCCACCAACACCACGTCGGGGGGGACATCCAATCCATTCGTACCATTAAAATACAATCCAGATATAGCAGTTATCAGAAACCTAAACAAATACACATGGTTCAAGGAGGTCCGTCACGAAGACCAAATAAACAAAACTATGATCAACATTGGAGAGAACAACAAGTTGTGTTTCCTGTTGTTCCTGGGGGCCCTCAGGAAGAACGACCAGTGATTATTACTGGTATCTTCGGACATTACCGGACAGACTATATGTTTCTAGTATAATTTATCCAATTACGTACATGTACAACCTGAAAAGCATGTTCTACAACAAACTGCTGCACAAAAGCGCAGGGAGTTCATAACCGTTCAGATCTATTCATGGAGAAAAACTCCAGAGTACTGGTTCAACAGGTTCTAGATCGCCATGAACCAAATTTTGCACAAACACTCCAGAGTTGGGGGTTTCATTTAAGCTCTATGATCAACGAGCTGCAGATCTGAGGTCGCACAACGCATAACTTCCGGAGCTTTGCTTCTTGGGCTATAAGCCTTGACTAATACGGTTTTCGTCAAAACCTAGGTACTACAAATTCCTCTGAAAGATCCTTTTGATTTTTCCTTAAACAAAATGAGGGAAAGAGAACAAATCCCAGAATTCTTTTACATAACGTGAACACCTTCTAGTATACACTAAACAGTTGGTGCTATCACTTATAAACTTTTAAACTGGCACTTATGCTAATTCAAGTGCCATGATTTTTCAACATGAAAGTGTTACAACCTGACACTTATCTAAGCTATAACGGATATATATGCACAAGCATTTATATTAACTAGCACAATTAGAGCATCTATATCTGTACAGCTGGTACTTAAAATTCGATGGATGAATGAAATCATTAAAAAAGACATACGCCATCCGTTATCTTTTCAAGATGATGGGAACAATATACATACTATTGTTGCGGTATAATACCACCGATTGAAAAACCACATCAAAAACTTTGGTAAAACTAATACTCCTTATTTAAGGATAAGAGCACGACAGTCTCCATACGAGTCGGATGCTCCTTTACATACAAGCACGTAAGTCGCCATACGCGCATGCTTCTTTACATTTGAGCACGTAAGTCGCCATCTGCGCTTACTCTCCTTACATACAAGCACGTAAGTCGCCATACGCGCATGCTCCTTTACATACAAGCACGTAAGTCGCCATACGCGCATGCTTCTTTACATTTGAGCACGTAAGTCGCCATCCGCGCTTACTCTCTTTACATACAAGCACGTAAGTCGCCATACACGCATGCTTCTTTACATATGAGCACGTAAGTCGCCATCCGCGCTTACATGCAAGCACGTAAGTCGCCATACGCGCGTGCTTCTTTACATATGAGCACGTAAGTCGCCATCCGCGCTTACATGCAAGCACGTAAGTCGCCATACGCGCGTGCTTCTTTACATATGAGCACGTAAGTCGCCATCCGCGCTTGCTCCCTTACATACAAGCACGTAAGTCGCCATACGCGCATGCTTCTTTACATATGAGTACGTAAGTCGCCATCCGCGCTTGCTCCCTTACATACAAGCACGTAAGTCGCCATACGCGCATGCTTCTTTACATTTAAGCACGTAAGCCGCCATCCGCGCTTGCTCCCTTACATACAAGCACGTAAGTCACCATACGCGCATGCTTCTTTACATTTGAGCACGTAAGTCGCCACCCGCGCTTGCTCCCTTACAAGCACGTAAGTCGCCATACGCGCATGCTTCTTCACATTCGAGCACGGGAGTCGCCCGCGCGTTTGCTCCTTTACATACAAGCACGTAAGACGCCATACGCGCATGCTCCCTTACATTTAAGCACATAAGTCGTTATCCGCGCATACTCCTTTAAGTCGCCATACGCGTATACTCCTTTACTTACGAGCGAACATACACTTGCTCCTTCACAAACGCGCAACCCTGGCAATCCATGGAAATACGATAGAACAACCAATTAACGAAACGGACACAACTAGCAACTATTCCTCACACCGGGAACACGCAGCAATTAGCCAAACTATTCAACAAATCAGACTTATACAGACAAGGTATTTTTTCACTTTATTGGGCCCACGCCCTGTTAATGCAAAAAAATTATCTTTGCATGTTATTGTTTGTTACAAATTTCATGTAATTCCTTTGGTATACGCGAAAACAGTATGGTGAACATTGTAAGCCTCATGAACGGTCTAAAAAAGAGCAAGCCTCACGCACAGTCTAGACTTACGTTCGCACATGAGCACAATACCATTTTTATTCGCTCTACCTAAACAAAGTAATTATACACATGCAACATATTGTAATTCAAACATAAATCGATAAACGCAAAACATGAATGCATAACATTGCGTCAACAAGGGAAAGTTACTAGTACAGCAAGGCACCTTTAGCAACATTTACAGCAATGGAACCTGTAATGATTAACTATCAGATCATCTTCCTCTAAACGACGTTACCAGAAACACGTCATATCTCATCAAATGAATTATGACAACGTCTGCACATATTCCAATAAAAAAAAACAAAAAAATGCGCAAGTGTATTTTCTCATAAAAAAAAATTCTCCGCTTTCGCGCCAAAAACCCTGTAGCAAAAAGCATTTCTCTCTCATAGTCCAGTGCTCCACTTATTTGCATAAAGAGCAACACTAGACTGGGGGGACTTGAAGGGGTAAGGTCCCAAAAAACCTTGAAACAAGTACTTAGGACCATACCACGACCTTATCTTTCAGCCCTTTTTGACCTTGCGCGGCCGCGCACTGGTCCTACAAAGAAGGCTTAAGAGACAGATAGCAGACAACACTTGCGCACCAAAAGGAAATCATAAATCCTTGCGCTCTCTTCCATAAACAAAGGATGGAAATCCTAAAATAAACACTTCCGCTTAATATTCAGACTTGGATATTATTTACTTAACTGATTCCACACGATAAGGAGCCACACCAGATTACAGCAGTAATCTTCTAGAAAGGATTCAATCGTGCACCACTAAGACGGTTATAACCGTCTGGACACGTGTCGCCACCTCAGGAATTTCTGAAATCACGACGATAGCATGTAATTGGAGAGTAATCTCCACTCGATCACTTTACACGTGGCAAATCCCCAGCCATCGATCCAAGCCACGATCCGTGTGCACTCACGTCGGATCAAGAAGCTTGACGGAAGGAAATGTAACCGCTTACGGGGTTAGCATCTTCCGTCAACCTTTCACCAACAGGTTTTCCCGCCCAAAGACTCCCGGTTATAAATACAAGAATAATTCAGGTATGAACGTCAGTGACTCACACTTCATCAATACTTCTTCTTCTCCATAAACACATACTTATTCTCACGCCGGAGTCGGGTCAAGGGGAGACCTCCCCTCCTCCCCTTGACGAGGCTAACGGTGCTTCTTTTTTGCAGAATCACCGGAGAAGAAGTTCAGCTGCAACTGAATCAACCGAGAGAGAACTAACCCTTTTATGCGGATTCAAACCCCCTAACTATCTCGGGTCCGACCATTTAGTTAGTGTTTCTTCACCATCATTGTGTGCCGTGACCATCAGGTTAGCAACAGTCTGATCCAAATCAATAGAGTTAAGAGTCGAATTCGCAACCTGCGCAATGCAACAAATCACAATAAGAAAATGTGCAAACATATCAGAAATATTACAAGAGGTTGACACACTTACATTTATAATACCATGATGCCTTATTCAGAGCATATCATCCTTCAGGGGTTCAACCAGACTTTCCGCCGTCACCCGAACAGTTTCAGAATTTTCTAATTTTTCTTTAGTTTTGGCCAAACGGTGGGAGGTCTCAGCTTTCTCAACCATCTCAAGCTGCAAGTCTTTTTTAGCAGACTCAAGCTCCGCCTTGGTTTGTTCCTGATCAGATAACAAAGAAGTGAGTTCTTCTATATCCTTATTTCTAAGGGCAAGGGTGGCGCAGTTTTATACCTCTCTTTGTTCGCTTCTCTCTTGATGAGAACGTGCTTCGTCACTGGCTGCTTCAGCCTCAGTCTTCTCTTTCTTTAACCTTTCAATCTCCGCCTTGAGATTGGCCACATCGGTACAAAGAGCTCTCTTCTCATTGTTATCTTTCTCACAAATTTCCTTCCAACGCTTGCGAGACTCTACAAGTTGAGCGGCCTCAGCCTTCGCTTTTCTCTTCCATCCCACAGCAGACCACTCTCCAGTCTTCTGCTCGCTCGCAAACTTGGCTTGATCAGATTCTAACTTAGATCTCAACATGGAAACCTTCGCCTTCTCTTCAGAAACTTCCTTCTTAGACGCTTCAAAAGAAACCCACTCCTTGTGCATGCTGCGCCATTCGCACATTATACGGTGGGTGGTGGAAGTTGAGCTAGCAGTTTCTTCAAGATAAGCATGATAAGTTTGATCATGAGAGCGCTATAATTGTTAAGGTGGGCTAGCTAAGTTAATGATAAGTAGCATGAATTCTAGCATGTAACCTAAGCATATCAAATAGCATGTATAGCGAATTGAGCGAATATAGTACGTGTGTGTGATTTGTGCATTTTAACAAGTTAAACATGTTACACCCAAAGTGTGTTAAAAAGAAAATGGGTCAAGTGTACTCACAAATTGCTAAGTCTTCCGATTATCCGTGTATTGACGAGTTAATGAGAATAGGAGAATGAATGTGTTTGGTGTTGGAGTTTAAGGGATGTTTAGACTCGGAATTAGGAATTTAAAGTACACAAAACTGTGTATATGAGAAAGTAATCATCCAGACTTAAACACTCATTTTTGACACTACGAGCCCCGTATGGGTTGATGTGATTTCATGGGTTAAGATACTCATTAGAATCGTTACGAGAGGTTTAAGTCCTTAGATAATATAACTTATTACCATGACAAATAATCATTTGATTATTATCAAGGGTTCAGTTATGGATATTTAATATATTTTATATAGTATGTAGTATGTCCAACATGTTTATCATGGAATTTCATAGAAGTCATGTATGGAGGTAGGAGGATAATCGTCCTTTAACCTCTTTTGTAAGATTCACCAATGCACGTTCTCACAAGGACAACTCGGATGGTCATGAATGAAGTGGAAAGGAAACAAAATGTACATACATCTCAAGGGGAAATCATCAAGTGAGGTGGTGGATTGGAAGTAGGATAGCCAAGGCTTCCAAGTAATCACACTCATACCAAAGCACATGTCTTGTTACAAGAACAAGCCTGGATGGTTCCAACATTTGTGGGTTAAAAACCCATACAAAACATAAAGTTTGGAGGCAATTAACACCTCCGAATTTGTGTGAAACAACCTTGGTTAGGGTAACTAATCATGGACTTGATTAATGGCACAAGAACACAAGTTTGTTTGAGGAAAACACAAGTTTGAAGAAAGTTTATAAAGATTTCTTCCAAAACAGAAAGTTTGGACCTCAAAAAGGTGTTGTTCCACCTTGGTTTTCCATGGAAAACCTATGGAAACATTCCTAGAGGTGTTCCAAACTTTGTATAGGAAGAATTAGTGAAGAAAATGGAAGGAAAGTTAGTATGAACTCACTTTTGTAACTTGTACGAATCTGCCTTGAATCTGATTATAATCTGAGAATTTGTTGCTATTTGAGAGTGTTTTAGTGAGGATTGAAGTGTTCGTAAAGTGGTAAAAGAGTGGGGAAGAGGTGGGTTTTATAGTTAAGGTTTAGGGTTAGTTAGATGAGTAGTTAATGAGAAAACACAACCAAACTAACACACAATTGCCCAATCCATGACCAGCTAACAACTTTCTGCGGATTAGAGGGGGTGGCGGGGCGCGACGAGGAAGGGGTGCCACGGTCACGCAGCGCGACGGGTTGGGCTTCCGGAAATGAGTTTGATTTTGTCAAGATTATCCCCTTATGTTTATGTATGTTATGTTTTGGTGTGTTTTAAGTATAAAAGGCATAGTATAAGGTGATTTTATGTAACTAATCATAATAACAAGTGTGGAAATTTTGAATAAGTATTTGTAAGTGTCAAAGGACGTATAAACGTATGTGAAATATATGAGTCATATATATACGATATGTATTTGTAGGTTTATCACAAGTTTACAAGATTCACGAATAAGACGTCAAAGGTATAATGAATTGAAATGTATAAATGTAACGAATAAGTAAGGTCTAATTTCTATAAAAATAGGAATGTTATTATGACCGAAGTCTAGGTTTACTAAGTTACAAACGAAACACGATTATCAGATAAGCGAGTTTCCAAAAATAGAAACACAAGACTCGCTTTCTAAATGAGCAAAGTTACGAAAAAGCAGGGCGTTACACGAGTGTGTTACAATGATTGTGTGATCGCTAAGAGTGTTTGAATGTAAGCTTTCTGCTAATTGTGCGTGTATGCGAATGTGAGATGATAACTAATAACACTCGATCAACCCCTTTTGAATAACAATAACAACTAAGTCCGAAAAACTTGCTTGACCCACGTCCTCTCCCCATGAACGTTATGGAATAAGCATGTGCAGCCTTGTAACGAATTCTTAGCGAGATTCCAGCTTAGACTCAGTCCACCACGTTACTCCCCTGCATATAAACATAAGAAAATATCAAGAACAATTATTAGTAACCATAGTAAATATTAAGGATAATTTATCCAGAATAGGCCTTAGGATATAGGATCCATAATAGCAAAATCTAAGCCCTAATAATTGCCCCCAATATGGCAGATACTAGATATCATATCCTTAAGCTTTTGAAATTCCCTAGCCATGGCCTAATTGATTCCTGCATCCTGCATCCTGTACATAACCATAATTAGTATCCAAAGATGTATTATGGAAGTTGTTACCTCCTGGTTGACTCAAGGGTGGTATCCCAAAAGAGTATCTAGGATAAGACATGTCTACCGCTATAGTAGGGCTAGAAGAAGCAATAGTCTGCATGGGGATGAAATCCTCTTCATGGACTTCAGAGCTTCTCATTGGTTGTCTCCCTAAGGATCCTTGATCCTGGAAAACACTAGGACCAGGAAAGGTCTGTGTTGAAGATCCTGTTAGGTAATCCATAGATCCTTGAAATCTAGTTAAGGATCCTTATTGATAGAAATAGGATCCTGGAGGCTGGAACATCACCACATATCCTTCTGAATGGAGAGAGGATCCTTGAGGCTGAGTCATCCCCAGGGATCCCTTTTGAAGGATAAAGAATCCTTGCGATTGGAAGGAGGATCCTTTGGATTGTTGAGTTGTTGACGCTAGGGTGACGAAATCTAGCACTCTAGGCATCAATGGAGACTGATCCTCTGCTGGCCTCTTCCGTTTCTTGATATCTTTGATCTCAAGTAGGATTTTTTTATTAGTCTTGTTCCGCTGCTCCATGTAGCTTTTCATCTGCGAATACAAAATAGAAATATTATTGTAATTGTTTATAGAGGAGGAAGTAGCAGAAATCTTGGATCCTTGGAAGACAGAAGATGTCTTCTTCTGAGCAGTTTCATTATTCTTCTGGAATTGTAGGGAAATAGGAGGCAAAGGCATGGAGCTTTGTGACAAGGTAGTCGTTGGCATGGCAGTTGAAACAGACTTTCCTTGAGAGGCCATAATGTTATGGAATTGATGAAAATAAGCTGAAATGGATAGAAAGTTTTAGAATTGAAACACCACTTGCCCCATGATGGGCGCCCAATTGTTTTGGTCAAAAATATGTTTAAGGATAATGTAACCAAAGTTGTTTGTGAAGTAGAGTGGTTGATTGAATGAAACAAATAATGAACGCTAAATAAGCTAATGCACGATGATTTATATGAGGAAAAACCCTTGATCACTAGTAGATCGCCAGTACAAAAACCTCGGGTGGTGAAAACTATCAACCACAACTATATTAAACAATGAAAATGAGTACAACTTAGGATGTTGATCGAGTGTGGTACAATGATTGTGTGATCGCTAAGAGTGTTTGAATTTAAGCTTTCTGCTAGTTGTGTGTGTATGCGAAAGTGAGATGATAACTTATAACACTCGATCAACCCCTTTTGAATAACAATAACAACTAAGTCCGGAAAACTTGCTTGACCCGCGTCCTCTCCCCATGACCGTTATGGAATAAGCACGTGCAGCCTTGTAACGAATTCTTAGCGAGATTCCAGCTTAGACTCAGTCCCCCACGTTACTCCCCTGCATATAAACATAATAAAATATCGAGAGCAATTATTAGTAACCATATTAAATATTAAGGTTCCTTGATCCTCTGAGGTCCCGTGTCACACATTAAGGATAATTTATCTTGAATAGACCTCAGAATATAGGATCCATAATAGTAAAAATCTAAGCCCTAACAAAGGGTATCTTAAGAAAGGTTGGTCAATAAAAAGCATTAGACGGTCTTTACAAAATTTAAAGAGAAATTTGAATAGACATGGAGGCTAGAAATTTGTATGAAAAGGTAACACGGACATGTGATTGTAGTTCGAGTGTGTTGTGTTTATCAACATCTTGAAAAGTTTTCTCATGTCTTAATTACACATCTTTCCGGTTGACACTTGTACTAAGCTCTCGTAACTATTGAGAAAGTCATTTTGAAGTGATCTATTCATCCTCCATCTCTTCCACGTTAGAAAAATATCACTATGTAGCCGAAGAAGAAGTGTTTTGAGAGGCTTATTGTGATAATCATTTCTAACACATATGTTTTAGTTTGTGAGTGGTGATCCCTACTAACACTAAGAATAATTTGTAAATGTGATTTGTATCTTAACTAAAGAAAAGTCATAATATAAAATGAGGGAGAAGCGATTGGTAATCAATACCAAACTTAGTGAGACAAAATAGATGATCACTACATTATAAGTAAAACGTTGTAATGGTGATACATAAAGATTTATAAAGACAACTTTAGGTCGAATAACTCTTGATTCATGACCAAGAATGGGGCATAAGAACATAGATTACTTTACACTAATCTGAACTAATATAAATCATTGTATATGTGATGCGACGTTTTCTACTCTAAAGTTCTATGCTTTTTTTTTTTTTTTGAGTAAACTGCCATTTTGGTCCCTGTGGTTTAGCCAGTTTTGCCACTTTAGTCCAAATCTCAAACTTATTACATCCAGGGCCCTGTGGTTTGCATTTTGTTGCCATTTTAGTCCAAAATCCAAAAACCCTATTTTTTTTGCTGTTGCAACCTCCTATTTTGTCCTGTAGTGCAGGGGCATTTTGGTCCATGTTAATTTCTTATAACATTTCAGTAATTAATAACATCTATCTTCAAGAACATCATCAAACTTCATCATCAAAACCCAGAAAATCAAGAACATCGTCAAACTTCATCATCAAAACCCAGAAAATCAAGAACATCATCTTCAAGAAAATCAAGAACCCAGAACAAAACCAGAAACCATCACAAAAACGAAACCGATTTGTAAAAAGAAACGAGGCTCAGATCTGTATCTTCAAGAACATCATCAAACATCATCATCAAAACCCAGAAAATCCAGAAAATCAAGAACATCATCTTTAAGAAAATCAAAAACCAATTTGTAAAAAGAAACGAGGCTCCAACAACAAATCAAAACCGCCATGAATCACATAAAAGTAATCTAAATCAGCAATTGAAACAACAAAATTCTACGAAAACCACAGGGACCAACCACATCCGATGAACCTGCAACCACCCACTCGCACCCCCTGCAACCACATCCGATGAACCTGCAACTCCCTGCAACCACCCACTCGCACCCCCTGCAACCACATCCGATGAACCTGCAACTCCCTGCAACCACCCTCTCGCACCCCCTGCAACCACATCCAATGAACCTGCAACTCCCTGCAACCACCCACTCGCACCCCCTGCAACCACATCCGATGAACCTGCAACTCCCTGCAACCACCCTCTCGCACCCCCTGCAACCACCGCCCCTCTCTCTCAATCCGGTGAGCACCTCCACCCAAAAAACGAATGGGCAAACACTATAGGGTTAGGGTTTACCATGTGTTCTTGAGGCGAAGATCTGTGTGTTCTTAGGGTTAGGGTTTTCGAGCGTTTGAGCTTCGATTTGAGCACCAGCAGCGTTTGAGCTTCGATTTCGAGTGTTTGAGCTTCGATTTACCATGTGTTTTCGAGCGTTGCGGTATTAGAGAGAGAAAGCAGGTCATTTTAGAGAGAGAGAGAGAGAGCAGAGTTGGCGGCGGTGGGATGGTGGTGGGGATGATGCGATGGTGGGGGTGGTGGTGGTGTGGTGGTGCTATTTTAGAGAGAGCAGATTTTATGTTGAGAGAGAGAGAGAGAGAGAGATGTCTGAGATGAGGTTGAAGACATGATCTAAGGGTTTTATTATAAATGAGTTATTATAAAGAGATAATAAATCTAAAATGATCAAAATGCCCCTGAGGGTAAAGACAAAATAGCAGGTCATTAATGGGAAATCTGGTCAAATTTGAAATTTGGACCAAAATAGCAACAAAAACCAAACCACAGGGCCCTGGATGTAATAAGTTTGAGATTTGGACTAAAGTGGCAAAACTGGCCAAACCACAGGGACCAAAATGGCAGTTTACTCTTTTTTTTTTTTTTGCAAACTACAAGTTCATTATACTGAGAGTGAATTACAAGTTTTGCCATTTATCTATATACCAAATTTCGGGCGGTGTCCTTTATGTTTAAAATTGACGAGTCTTGTACTTAATGTTTTAAAATGGTACACTTTATGTCCTTTAGGCCTAAGTAGGTTAAATTTTTATGTTAAATTAGACTATATGGACCTCATCTAAGGGCATTATTGTCTTTTCATGTTAAAATGCATATAAACTTATGTTTCGTGTTGGTAGAACTTGAAGTGGTGATGGTGGTTGTTGTGGTGGTGTTGGTGGATGGTTGTAAATGGGAGAGAGAGAGAGAGATAAGAGAGAAAAAGAGAGGGACTAGTTTTGTTACATAATTATCATTTGAAATGTGAAATGACAAAAACACCCTCAAGTGCAAGGCACATGACTGTATTTAACAGAAAAAACTAACTGAGTTAGGGTTAAAGGATATAATGTGTAGCATTTGAAAACATTAAGTATAAAACCAGGCAATTTTAAAGCCAAATGACACCGCCTGAAATTTGGTATATAGATAAAGGACAAAACTTGTAATTCACTCTTATACCGATTAGTATGTCGATTTATACCCGTGGGGTTTCGTCTGTTATTAGCACACTTGGGGGCTGTTTGGCAACATCTGAATTGTTAAGTGCTGAACCAGTAAGAGGTCTGAACCATTAAGAGCCTGTATAATACTTAACCGTTCAGAGGCAAATGTTTGGCCAATTCAGATTAGAAGTCTTAACCATTTAGACTCTGTAGAATGCTTAACCATTCAGAGGCAAATGTCTGAACCATTTAGATATCTGCTCATGAAACAAACAGTCTGAACCATTAAGTGTTGAATCAGTAAAAAGTCTGAATCATTAAGCGCCTCATTAAGAGTTAAACAAACAGCCTCTTGATGTGATTATTATTATTATTATTATTATTATTATTATTATTATTATTATTATTATTATTATATGTGTTATTTTGTTTGTGTTTTCATTGCCTGAATTATTTCTCAAAGGTTGTGGTAGTAATACACTACAACACATTTAAGGAACTGTAGATAGTGTGTGGTGGATGTGATTAATTTGTTTATTAGTAAATATGAATATGAATTACAAACTTTTCATAAATAAAGAAAAGTTTGATCTATTCTAAACTATAGCTCACAAAAACTAAATTTGTGTTCTCACAAATATCACTTAAAAATTGACATATTAGTAGTTTTTTCTAGTATAAAGTTGGCATGTGGGTATTTAAATTCGGGTATTCGAAGTTTCGGATATCAGAAAATTTTAGATAATTTATTTCAATATCCAAATCCAAAATTCGGATATCCAAAAATTTGAATTCGGATATTAAAACGGATATCCAAATTTGGAAAAAAATATATTTAGTATTCAAGAGTTTTTTTAAATGTTGAATAATTTAAAAAAAAAAGATATTTTGGATTTCGTAATATTCAATTTTTTTCTTAAACAGTCTATTCAAAATATCTGAAATTTAATTAATGCTTATTATTTAATATTTTTTAAATTTTGAACAATTCGATCTTTTTAACAAACCTATGTGAAATCAAAATTTTCGGAAATCCGAATTTTTGGATATTTTGGGTGCGGAAATTCAGATAGTTCTGGTTCAGTTTGGTGTCTCTGAGATTTCATGTACCTTGTTCGAACTCGAAAAAATGTGTCCTTCCGTAATGTTTTATTATTATTATTATTATTATTATTATTATTTAATTTTAAAATCAAATGGGTAGGGGGAGGATCAAATGAGAAGAATTAATTAAATGAGAAGAATATCCTAACCCTAGATTAACATGATCAATGGTTATAAATGAATGTGACAAAGATGTAAATAAAACAATATTTTCATGTGTTTTCTTAATTGAATAGGGTACTATGTAATGTTAGTGTAGGATTGCATTTATGTTAATTTGGTAGTTACATTTTGTTATATTTTTTTAACAGCAAACAAACTCAATCCCGGGCACTCTTGGGGCACCCACTGGACAAACAGAGTACTCCGAGAGTAACCCGAGTCTACCACCAATTCCGGGGAAAACCCAGTAACCCACCCGTCCGTAGGCATGACGGTGAAATTACCGGTAAAACCCGTTTGGCTCAAGGATCCAACCCAGGTTTCCCTGGGTCTCCTATCATTGCCCACCAGTGCCTCACTCTGCACCAAGTGGGAGTCGAAGCTGCATCTCTCAAGAAAAATGCAAGCCCTCTACCACTTGATCTAGAAATCATTAACTACATTTTGTTATTAATTTGGTGGTTACATTATTTTAATTACTGTAAGAACATTTATATTAATTGGGTGATTACATTATGTTAATTTTAATGTAGGATTGCATCATGTTTATGCATAACCCAAAAAAAATAATGTTACTACACACCTCGTACATCAAATAGCATTATCCTACACACCTCTAGATGTTCCTACACAAACATTTATTGTTCCTAAACACATTTTAAGGCTTTTTGTAACTACATAAACAATTAGAGAAAGTTGAATTATATGCGATTAATGTGTTTATGATCCTACACACCCCTTGGACGTTGCTACACAAACATATAATATTCGTAGAAACTTTTTTAAGGTTTATGTTCCTCCACAAACAGTTAGATAAAGTTGAATTATATGTTTATGTAGTATGTAGGTTATATGAACATATGGTGGTTAAATTAATTAATTTATGTCTTTATTTATTTTTAAGTTATAAAGTGAAAACCATAAATGAACTAATTTAAATAGCTAGATTATAGGAAATTATTACATTAACTATATTGTTAAAATTACCTCATTACCCTTATGAAATAAATCACTCTTATTGGTTAAATTTTATTCTTAAGTTTTTTTTTCTCTCGTTTGAACTTTGAGCTAACTTCCAAACTATAAAAATTGTTTTGTAAATTGGTCTATCTTACTATTTAAAAAAATTAACATATAAATTTAAATTTTTTTTATGAAAAAACACATGCCCCTCAAAATTATGGACCCTATGAGGTAGTCCTCCCCGCACACCCTCATCACCGCCCATTTTCAGATTCGAATCTTTTTACTTACCCCTAGATCTGGGATGTGAATGCTCTATTCCAACTCCCGGTAAATTGAAATATTTATATAATATCAATTTGCAACAAGTTGGTGCAATAGTTGTTGTACTTTGTGTAAAGTTATTTGTACAAAGCTTTCTTCACATATCTCAATAAGTTGGTGCAATAGTTGTGCTTTGTGTAAAGTTATTTGTGCAAAGCTTTCTTCACGTATCTTTTCTACAAAATGTTGCTTTATGAAGTTGGACTTCATGTATTAGAAGTTTTTCAAAAAAAAATAATAATTATTTTTTCATTTATAACACAATGTTTTTCATCTTTTACAATTTAGCCCTAACATATTTTTATTTTCATCTTTGGCCCCTCATAATTTTCACAAGTTATTCGTTTTACGTTTCGTTTTAAATTTTGCAAGACATGCCGCAACGTGCATGTGGTGTTCCCTGTTTTTTGTTATATTTTTTCCCATTTGACAAGTCCGTTGCAATACCTTTATTTTTCCCGTTCAACTTAGTTATTTTTTTCTACATTTTACGTTTTTGTCTAATTCTTCGCATTAACGCACCGCAACCGGCGTGCGTGGTTTAACGATTTTACGTTTGCTTTTCGTTCAGTGTTATTTTTTCTTTTCTTATTTATTTTATTTTTACGAACTTTTCCAATGTTGGGATCGTTGGCAATGATGTGGCATTGGTGCTACATGGCATGGTTTTACGAACGTTTTTAACATATTAAGTTTTTACTAATCATTTATTTCGAGTTTATCCCTATACTTCCTTTACTTAAAAAACTTTTTTTTACGTGCATATTTTTATTTACGTGTCGGTATACATATGATTTGCTCTATGTTTCGACGTAAACTTTTTCTGTAAACAAGCTAGGTCAAATATTAAAAATCATTTTTCGGGTGCATATTTTTATGTACTATAAATTTGAGTTGGTCTACGTTTCGATTTGGGAGATGAGTCAGGACAAATATAATATGTATTCATGCGTATTTTATGTATGTTTCGTAAATTTTGTTTCGAACCGTGTGGAGTCATGTAGTTTCTTTTCTATATATGAGTCGGATCTATTCGATTTACTTTACGTTTTGATCAGATCGCAATTCTTATTTAGGTTATTTCGAGTTCAATCGGAGACGTCAAAACGTGTGTTTTCATATGGTTAACGCATCACACGACGTTTGGACTAATCCTTTTGATGTATGCGATGTTCTCGCGCCGCAACGCAGACGAGTCTTATCATTACATTAACTTAAACCAAACAATTTGAGTTATCAACATCAATTATCATTACGTTAACTTAAACCAAACAATTTGAGGTTTTTTTTTGTTTTGTTGCAATATCTAGACACATATGTGGTATTTTGATGGTTATATGCTAGGTAAGTGTTCTATTAATGAAAAAAGTTTTTGGCAATATTTCCTTAAAAAAAAAAGAGTTATCATGTTTGAATGTTTGGGTCTCATTCTCGTTTGTCATAAGAGTCAACATATATTGTATTTTCAAATTCTCTTCTTATATTTAATGGCGACAATTCTTAAAGTACAATAGAAAATTATCAAGTTTTGGATCGAGTTATAAAACTTAGATCTGTTAGGTATGGGGTAATGGAATGGACGAAGGAATGGAATGAACGAGGTAATGAAATGGACGAGGTAATGCAATGGATCATTACCATTCCATGTCTTGTTTGGTTACCATGTGTGGATGAAATGAATTATTATTCTATATTGTTCGGTAGGCAAGAAAAACGGAGTAATAAAATCAGCGGTGAGTGGTGGTGATGGTCGGTGGTAGTGATTGTGGATGGTTATAGGTGGCGGTGGTGGGTGTCGACGGCGACGATGGGTGGTGGTGGCGGCAGCGAGTGGCTGTGCGGCAGTGACGACGAGTGGTGGTGGCGGCAAGGTGGCTGTTGGTGGTGGGTGGCAGCAGATGTGGTGGTGGGCGGTGGCGGCGGTTGGTGGCGGCGGTGGTGGTGATGGTTGTGGTGGTGGCGTCGACGATGGTGGTGGGCGGCGGCAGCGAGTGGCGTTGGCGGTTGGTCACGGTTGTGCTGATAACGGTGGCGAGTGGGTGGCGGCGGTGACGGTGGTTGTCGGGGTGAGGTAGTGGCGGGTGGCGGCGATGGCGTCGGTGGTGGGTTGTGGTGGTGGTGGGTTGTGGCGAAGGTGGTGGGTTTTGGTGTTGTTGATGAATGGTGCAAGAGGGGATGAAATGGAAAAAAAACATGGAGGGTGGAAGGAATGATTTTGAGGGAATGGAATGGCTTTTGGAATGGGTGATTCTATTCCATTGACCAACCAAACAATATTTTCTTCATTCCCTCATAATCATCCATTCCATTCCACCTCTCATTCCTTCATACCAAACACTACCTTATATATTAAACAACGGGTCAATTGAACATGATCTGTTTGATAAACATGTTACGTGTCGTTTCATAAACAAGTTATAAGAGTTTCCAAAACAAGTTCACATTTAAATTTTTGTGTATGTTACATTAAAGTGTTAGCAATTAAAATTTTACACTTTAGTTGTAATTTTCTCTTCGACTATTCTTTTATAGAAGTGAAATTGATTTGCCTTTGAACTCTTCATGTTCAACAAATTAATAATTACTCACATTCTCACTTCCTCGTTCATCATTCCTCCTTTGCATTTCGTACCTCTAATCTTAAACTAAACTCAAATTTGTAATTTAAAAGAGAACCAAGAGTTTTAGCTATGCAAGCCTTTTGATGATCGATTCTTACTATTATGAAAGATTGTGGTATGTTGGAAATTTGATGAAAATAGCATTTTTCATGTAGGGGATTGTTGGAAAAATAGGTGAAAATAGCATTTTTTACAAATATAGGAAAATGATTTTTTCCTATTTTGGACTAGAAATAAATATAATAAAATGAGCGGGTTTTATATATTTATTTGTGGGTTTGTGTTCTATGTTGGAAGAGCTTCGCAACGAACTAAACCATGTCCAATAGCAATGCAGTTACACTTCAGCAACGAAACTGCCAAGTCAAACGGTTATGACTGAGAATTAAATGACTTATTAAATTGCAATGAAGACGTTTAATGCAATTTAAACCTCTCATTTAATTCGTTTTTGGCTGTTTCAAATCGGGAGTTGTATAAATACAGCTCCATACCTTGCTGCAGGATAGACCACGAACACCAGCAACAAAACAGCAATTTCATTTTCTCTCTACAGTTTCTGATATCTTTCTTGCAGTTTCAAGGTAACATTTGGGTTGTAGGCGAGCTCCGGCAGTACCGCTGCTTCGGCTGTTGTACACTGGGAAACAAAACGAGTACTCTTGGGAGACTCGGAATTTGTTTTAAGGGAAGCGTGTTTACACGTGCCTTAGTCATTCTTCTTCTACATTTCTTGTACTTTGGTTATTTTCAGTTGTAATTGTACTAGTTGTTTAGGCTTTCTTATTTCTGTATTGTAATCATTTCATAAAAATTTGTTTTATTTTATTTAAATTACGCGAACGGTTCCTACAATCTTAAAAAAAAATTAAACACCGTTCGTGTAATCAAAACCATTCTGTTCAGTGATTCAAACCAGTTTTGTTTTCACTCAGTTTGTGTTTAAAAACATATTTTTTTTTTTTGGTTTTCATCTTCAAAGAAGCGAATTTGGTTGAAAACCTTTATAGTTACATTCAGTTTGTCATAAAATTTGCTAAAACTTTCTGATTTCGTCTTCAAAGTTGGACTTAGAAGCCAATCAGTAAGTTCTAAAATTATAAATTTTCTGCTTTTGGTCTTCAAAGTTGGACTTAGAAGCCGAAACAGTAAATTGTGGTAAAATTAAAATTTATTAGTTTACTTCTGTTTTTTGCGTAAAACAGACCTTTTGACTAAAACTTTAAATTTTAATTTTTCAAGCATGCCGTCCGAGAACGTCAACGTTAACAACACCACAAATGTTGTGACGGGAACCCCCCTGAACGCCAGCACTGTGGGAGCGTCCACAGTGGCTAATCACGCTAAACGACCCGAGAAGTTCTCGGGTCTACACTTTAAGAGGTGGCAGCAGAAGATGTTCTTCTACCTGACCACCATGAACCTTGCGAGGTTCTTAACGGAAATCGCTCCCCAACCTGTGGAAGGGGAGACCGACACACAAAGACAGTGTGCGGTAGAAGCGTGGAAGCATTCAGATTTCATATGTCGTGGCTATGTGTTAAACGGCCTGTCGGATGCGTTGTATATTGTGTACTACAACGTCAAGACTTCCAAAGACCTTTGGGATGCCTTGGACAAGAAGTACAAAACGGAGGATGCTGACACAAAGAAATTTGTGGTAGCCCGTTTCTTGGATTTCAAAATGGTTGATTCTAAAAGAGTTATGAATCAAGTCCAAGAATTCCAAATTATACTACATTACATCTTTGCGGAAGGCATGACACTTAGCGAGACATTCCAAGTGGCAACGATGATTGAAAAGTTACCTCCTGGTTGGGTTGATTTTAAGAATTATCTTAAACACAAACGAAAGGACATGACTATAGAGGACCTTATTGTTCGTCTTCGGATTGAAGAGGACAATAGAATTGCCCAAAAAGTCAGCCTTGCGCAGACTAGTGCTAGCGCAAATTTGGTTGAGCATGGACAATCCTCTAAGGGCGCGAAGGGTAAAGGTAAAAAGGACAAGGAGAAAGCAAAGGCCAGCAAACTTGGACCGAAGAAAGGGGTTGTGAAAAAGAAACCTCAAACGTTCCAAGGGACTTGTTACAACTGTGACGAGCCGGGGCATCGGGCTAACCAATGCAAGAAACCAAAGCGTGAGCGCGCACACATGGTGGATGAAGACGGAATGCCTTTGGTGGCAATGATTTCCGACAAAACCGCAATGTTGGATGAGGTCAATGATGTGACCAACACTCCAAAAGGATGGTGGGTTGATATGGGAGCGACCCGTCATGTATGCCCAGACATGGGAAATGCAGCCACCGCGGACATCAAGGGTGAAGGAACGGTGATTTTGAAGTGGACTTCAGGGAAGGAGCTCACTTTAAGCAACGTGTTATATGTTCCAGACTTGCGCAAGAGCCTAGTCTCGGGATGGTTGCTTAATAAGTTTGGATTTCGTTTATTTTTTTAGAGCGATCAATTTGTACTTACTAAACGAGGAATGTATGTACGCAAGGGCTATGCCCAAAATGGTATTTTAAATTGAATGTAATGGCAGTCAAGAAGAACATGAATAAAATTGCTACTACTTCTACTTATATGCTTGAGTTTTCTGATTCAAATAAATGGCATGGTAGATTAGGTCACGTAAATTTTAATTCAATACGCCGTTTAATCAATTTAAATTGTATACCAACATTCCATATTGATTCACACTATAAATGTGAAACATCCGTTGAATCCAAACTTACAAGATCATCATCGAAATCGGTTGAACGAATAACCAAACCCCTTGATTTAATTCACACCGATATTTGTGATTTAAAAGCGGTACCCATGTAACACTCATCTAATTTCTACTCGACTTTAGTCAAAATTCATAAGATTTTAAGTAAAAGGCGTCTAAGATAAAACATAAGTTATCAAAACATTGTTCTAAGTAACCATAAACTAGACAACTACCGACTAGCTTGAACATTCATGACATATTTAGCAAGTTGTTTACATACAAAAACATTATCTAATAAAGTTTAGATATCGCGGAAGCTTCTAAAGTGTGTTCGGTTCTTCAAAAACTTGCTTGACCGCCATCCGTAAGATTCCCATTACCACCTAAAGTCAAAACCAAATCAAAATGTTAGTTTTGACAATAATTCGAATCATACCAACAAGTTCTAGCATCAAAACATGAAAAACAAAATAAAATTTCAGAAGTTACCCTGCCGCGTGTCGCGGCAGGTTCTAGTCTTCCTGTCGCGTGTCGCGGCAGGATCACGAGGTCCTGTCGCGTGGCGCGGGAAGGACGGTTTTCCAGCAGATGTAGGTTTTTGACCTGCATTTGCTGCTAGCTCCGAAACTCATATTTTCAACTTCAAATGAGCATATCTCTTGACTCGTAAGTCCGTTTTAGGTGATTCTTTTTCCTATACATCTGTAAATTCATTACCAACGTGCCCATTAAAATTATCATACCGAAAAGTTTAACTTACGAGCCGAACAACTAAAAGTCACTTATGCAATTATTCTTCTAACTTCACTCAATTAGCTACCATTTAACTAGTAAACCTATGGCACTTTATACCCAACATCCGGGGTTTATCATCACCCGCATTTCTTTACCAATCTCATGGCTTAATGCTCTTGTGATTGTTATCGCCATTGTTAACTCACTAAACCACTAATACAACAATTTACACAACTAAACGACCCGTTTGGCTCATCTGTGGAATCCTCCATTATGATGACCACCAAACTACTTCTAACCAAATCTTAACCTATGGATTCAAGTAACGAACATGATCCCTACAATCAATGCAACTTCTATTTTACATTGTAACCATACATAATTTAATAACAATTCACTTAATGTAACGGGTCAAGTTACATACCTTCAAAGCGTGCCCTTCAAACGTAAGTCACCACCGACTTGTCCACTCGACGCTCCAGTATCTTTTCCTATAGAGTTCAATCATGATACATTTAGAACCCCTTTTTAATCATATGTCGCATAATTTGCCAAAACATCACAATTATGCGTTTTAACTTTAAATTTTGAGGCATTTCTACGAACACTTTAAAGGCAAAAATTATACATGATTATATAGCAAGTCCCTAGCTTATCATTTAGCCCGAATTTACATCAATCAAACCACTTTACATAATTGTTAGCTTCTATAATTCTGAATTCACTTCACAATTGTCAAGTTACACTAGAACAATACCCAATTTCCTAGTGTTTATCAAATTCTACATAACCCACTAACCACCTACAAGGGTGTTCATAGATTTTACTAAAATTAAGCATGACTTCAACTTGTATTTGTCTAGGGTTTGCCCCTAGATGCTGTATTGCTCCTAATCCATCCATGAAACAAACATGCAAATCATAAATTTCAGATTTATAAATTTACCTAGAAATCCAACTAGAGATTCCTCATCAAATTCACAGACCTTATGAATCCCCTTTCAATGGAGATCACGTATTTGTGTTTGAGACTTGATTTAGAACGAATTTGAGCTATCAATTTGGTGAATTTTTGGATGAAGTAGGGCTTGTGGGAGCCCTTGTGTCGCCCCCTGTGCTTGAACGACCAGACACACACTCTTGTGTGTGTTTGGTGTGTTTTTAATTTGTTTTTAATAAATCAAGTTTCAAGTTTAACACCTTTAGTCCCCCCTAATTTCCTTAGTTCATATTTTGAGCGTTTTAACCCACTTATGAGTCACTATGTGGCTCAATACTAACTGGGTTATTTAATTCTTGACAGTTTGTACCCGTCTATTTAATACTTCATAATTTTAACATAAGGTTTTATGTTTTCGAGATGTTACAAGTCCACCCCCTTAAAAGGGTTTCGTCCCCGAAACCAAAGTACGTACCGTATAATGTAGGGTAGAGACGTCGCATCTCCTCTTCGGACTCCCACGTAGTGTCCGAACCTTTCCTATGCTCCCACTTGATCTTGACTTGATCGATTTATTTGTTTCGCAGGTGCTTGACCTTTCGATCTAAAATCTCCAATGGCCTTACCGCATAGTTCAGGCTATTATCCACCTCGATATCGTCGTAATGGATATAAGTTGTTTCCTCCGCTAGACATTTCCGCAATTGCGACACGTGAAACGTGCCATTTATTCCACTCAACTCTTTCGGTAGCTCGAGGCGATAAGCCACCTTGCCAACCCGTTCGATGATTTTAAATGGCCCGATAAACCTCGGGCTTAGTTTCCCCCTTTTTCTGAATCTGATAACGCCTTTCCATGGGGAAACTTTTAGCATAAACATATCGCCTATCTGAAATTCAATAGGTCTTCGTCTTTTGTCAGCATAAGACTTCTGTCTATCTTGGGCTGCTTTCAAATGGGCTCGCACCACTTCAATTTTCTCATTAGTGGCTTGGATTATGTCTTTATGTGCCAATTCACGTGGTCCCACTTCACCCCAACACACCGGTGTTCTACATTTTCTACCATATAGCATCTCGTAAGGTGCCATACCGATACTCGAATGGTAACTATTGTTATACAAAAATTCGGCCAAGGGTAGATAAACATCCCAACTTCTGCCGAAGTCGATGATACACGCCCGCAACATATCCTCTAGCGTCTGTATTGTTCTCTCGCTCTGCCCATCCATCTGAGGATGGTAGGCGGTGCTAATGAAGAGTTTCGTTCCCATCTGTTCTTGAAAATCTCGCCAAAAATTTGAAGTAAACTGGGTATCTCTATCCGACACGATGGATACTGGTACTCCGTGACGTGCCACTATTTTGTTTATATATACCTCAGACATCTTTTCCGAAGTATATGTTTCGCGTATAGGAATAAAATGTGCACTCTTCGTCAATCTATCCACAATCACCCATATGGCGTCGAATCCCCGAATCGTTTTAGGTTGTTTGGTTAATAGGTCCATAGTGATATGTTCCCATTTCCAAACCGGGATTTCCAAAGGTTGCAGTTTCCCATAAGGTTTCTAGTGTTCCGCCTTGACTTGTAGGCAAGTCAAGCACTTCTCCACATATTTCACTACATCCCTCTTCATTCCAGGCCACAAATAATTTTGTTTCAGATCATTGTACATCTTGGTCGCACCCGGATGAATAGAATATCGGGATTTATGGGCTTCATCAAGTAGTAGCGCCTTCACCCCACAAGTATTTGGAACCCATATTCTTCCGGATCGAGTCTTCAACCCGTTCTTTCCATCCGACAAGTCTTTCAACTGGCCGATTATTCGTTCCTTCTTCCAATTCTCCTCTTTCACTACTTCTACTTGTGCTTCCCCGATACGTTCAAGTATACCCGAGGTCACCACATGCTGCATTGACCTTACTCGTACTGGGATATAGTCCGCTTTTCTGCTCAGAGCATCCGCTACCACATTTGCCTTTCCGGGGTGGTAGTGTATTTCGCAGTCGAAATCCTTCACCGTTTCTAACCATCGTCTCTGGCGCATATTTAACTCCTTCTGATCGAAGAAGTATTTTAGGCTCTTTTGATCGGTGAATTTGGTGCACTTTACCCCATATAAATAGTGCCTCCATATTTTTAACGCAAACACTACCGCAGCCAATTCAAGATCATGCGTGGGATATTTCTTCTCATGTATCTTCAATTGCCTTGAGGCATAAGCTATAACTTTGCCCCGTTGCATCAGAACACATCCGAGCCCCGATAATGAGGCATCCGAATAAACCACCAAGTCCTCGACTCCATCCGGCAACGTTAATACCGGAGCTTGAGTTAACTTCTCCTTTAGCGTTTGAAACGCCCTTTCTTGTTCCACACCCCAAATAAACTTCTCCTCCTTCCGGGTTAACTTTGTTAGTGGCGACGCAATCTTGGAGAAATCTTGAATGAATCTCCTATGGTACCCCGCAAGCCCTAAGAAGCTTCTAATTTCCAAAAGGTTCTTCGGAGGATTCCATTTTGATACGACCTCGATCTATGACGGATCTACCAATACTCCATCGGCACTTATGATGTGGCCGAGAAATTGCACCTCTCGTAACCAAAAGACACACTTAGAGAATTTCGCATACAACCTTTCTCGTCTAAGTGTCTCTAACACCTCTTGTAAGTGGTGTGCATGCTCAGCTTCACTTTTCAAATACACCAAAATATCATCGATGAACACGATGACTGATTTATCCAGCATTGGCTTGCAAACCCGGTTCATGAGGTCCATGAAAGCTGCAGGTGCATTTGTTAGCCCAAATGACATCACGAGGAACTTGTAATGTCCGTATCGCGTGCGGAAAGCCGTCTTCGGCACATCTTCCTCCTTGACCTTTAGTTGGTAATACCCCGATCTAAGGTCAATCTTTGAAAGCCACGCACCTTGTAATTGGTCGAATAGATCATCTATCCTCGGAAGCAGGTATCGGTTCTTTACCGTGAGTTTGTTTAACTCCCGGTAATCGATACACATGCGCATGCTTCCGTCTTTCTTTTTCACGAACAGTACCGGTGCGCCCCAAGGAGACATACTCGGCCTTATGAATCCTTACCGGTGCGCCCCAAGGAGACATACTCGGCCTTATCGAAATGGCTCGTCAAGTAGGTCTTGAATCTGGGACATCAACTCTTGTAATTCCGACGGCGCGAGTCGGTACGGTGCTCTATCTACGGGTTTTGCGCCTGGAATCAATTCGATTCCGAACTCTATTTCCCATTTGGGCGGTATCCCCGATAAATCCTTCGGAAACACATCTTCATAGTCCCGTACTACCGGTACATCTTCAATCTTCAGTGATTCTTTCTCGGGCTCATTTGCGTATATCATAAATGCCTTGCATTCTTGCTTCATAAGCTTGTGAGCTTTAAACATTGAGCATATTATGGGGTTACCTCCTTTTTTGCCATGGATAGTAACGTGTTTCCCGCTCGGAGATGTTAGCTTTATCTCCTTACGAAAACACACGACCTTTGCGTGGTGCTGAGATAGCCAATCCATCCCAACGACTACTTGAAATTCCCCCATTGACATCGGGATTCGGTCTATCATGGCAAACATCTCCAAGCGCAAAAGGAACCTTGATATATGTGGAGGATCAAAGTATGCTGGCAATAGACATGGTGGAGGACGTGGTATCAGCTCAAGCTCCAAAACTCTGCAACTTATAACCTCAAACTGTAATTGATGTGACAGGTGTACTCATCCCATGTGTAGCCTCCATAAAGTGAGGTTTGCTATTACACCTTTCTCAGGTTTCTGATGTAAAAAACTCAAGCATGTGTGTATCGTTACGCTGTAGAGGTGAAGGTAGCAAATGGTGCGACCTATGAGGTCGTAGAAAATGTTGTTGTAGCAGATGGGATCGTTACGCGGGTGCTGACCTGGAGTATCTTCCCGGGGTGCATGTATGTCTTGAAAGAAAGCGATAGGCATGTTGGCACAATGGACGTCGGTCTTCACAAGAGCAACATCAGCGGGTGAAGGTGCAGGAACAAACGTCTCAACTGATAGGAAGATCATTAGGTGCATGTACTGGGTCGGGTATAAGGGATGCAATGCCTGGTAAACCAAAAGAAACAGGGTCATGATCAAGTAAAGGTGCAGGTTCAGCAGGTGCAACATCAAGCTGTCCCAAAGGGTGGCTCTGGGTCGTGTAACGGTGTGGTATCTCGAACAAGTGATAGTGCAGCAGTCATAGCGGTGTCGTCGTCTGAGTCAGTAGTAGGAAGCTGTAATCCAACTGTTTGTAAGGCTGCAGATGTCACAGACTCAGAGGAGTCTGAAATCGAATGCATGCTAGAATCAGAGGATAGCTTATTAACAGGGGTCTCAAAAAGTGGAATTAGTAACAACGTTCTCGTCTAACTTTCCATCATCATAGGTGTTATCGGAAGGACCATCAATAATACGCCAATGTCATCGTCAATTATTCGTTGAGTAGCCTACCTTCGGAAGGAATGTCCACAGAAGGCGTATTGTCGAGGATCGGAGCCATGGTGTGTTCACCATCGGGGTGACCAGTGATGAAGTGGTCATGGACTGAAACGAGAGTAACAGGAGGATTCTTGTCAGAGAAGCCTTCAGCAAGAATAAATTATCCCAAAATCTGGTAGCACGGACTGTTGTAAGTCGTCCTTGCCCTGGGTCGGCATATCAGGATCACTCTCAGTGTCTGACGTAAATATCTCCGGTGCAAGTACAGTCTCATCATTTGTGGCGGCGGCCATAGGGTCATCAAGGTTTGACAACCCGTTTTTTTATCAAGGCGGCATGTGTATCGGTACATGGTAGTCATAGTATGTATTTCCATAGTAATCACTATCAGTTAGCGTATGCAAACACTTACCACATATGCACGTTTATCAGTCATTAGCAATTAAGCATGTATGTGATAACAATGTAAGCAAGTAATCTTCCTAGTCTTCCCCGGATTATCCCACCCAGCCTCTCAGACTGAACTTCCTAGTTTCTCAGACTAACTCCCTGGTCTCTAAGACCAAACTTTCCCAGTCTCTAGGACTAAATCCCTGGTCTCTAAGACCAAATTTCCCCAAGTCTCTAAGACTGACTCCCTGGTCTCTAAGACCGAACCTCCCTCAATCTCTAAGACTGAACCTCCCTCGGCCTCTAAGGCTGAACCTCCCTCAATCTCTAAGATTGAATCCCTCAGTCTCTAAGACTGAACCTCCCTCAGCCTCTAAGGCTGAATTATAAACATAGCCCTTTGAAATGTGTTATTGTGCCTTTTGTTTGTAAAAATGTTTGTTCCCTGGATCTGGACATTGAGTGTATGCACTGTAAAAATGTTTTCGTGAGAGCCCTAATGATCGTAGTCTAGACTCGAGAAAGAATCCTAGTTCGCTACGATCAAGGCTCTGATACCAAGCTGTCACACCCTGACTTTTGCAGAAGCGTGGTTTATTTGGTGTGACTTCTTAATACCATAGCAATCAATCATAACAATGCTATATGATAAAACCAAAAGATTTTCATCCATTAATAAAGTTTAGAAAATACCACAATACCCCATTGTCTTGAAAACATTGACGCCAATTAGTTACAAACCATAACATGTTCAAATGAGTTCCCATGGACTCAACAAAAGACTTTAAATAATCCTGAGTTTAGAAACATGTATCCCGTCCAGGAATAGGATACATCTTTTAAACTCTACGACCATGGATGACATCCTTTATTTAACACGCAGCTTGTAGACACATGCATACACCTGCCAGATCAGTTTAGTTCCCTGAAATACATGTAGTTTGAAAAATCAACAAAAGTTGAGTGAGTTCATGTGTTCGTTTGTGTATATGTATAAGCCTTTGTAAACGTCATAAGTATGTATGTAAGCCCCTGGTATGTAGCATTAAGGAAAAATAGATCACCAATGGTTTGCAAGGCCATTGATATGTGTGAAGTGATGCAGGAAGACTCAAACCTAGCATATTTCGTTGTGAAGACATAGTCACCTCGTGGTCCACTCAGCGGACTCAGGAGTGGGGCTCGCTACACCCGAATAGATCTATCACTCATGTCCCTCGGTCCTACAACGAGGATTAATGGCCTTAAGTATCCGCCTACCCACTCACATGATCTAAGTAGTAACCCTCCTTAAGCTAACCATACCATGTATAAAATGTCTGTAATAATTGTAACATGTATTTCACCCCCGAAGTATAAAACTGAAAATAGTTAAAAGAAAAGGGGGACATGAACTCAGTGTATTGCGTCTTCGGTACTTGTAACCCAAAACTCCTCAGCAAACACGACTACCTACAATGGTCTAACGTCTATTGGACGAACGGGTCGTGCCTTGTCTTAGTATTTATGTTTTTGAGTTACGTTTCTGATATTATTCCAAGTTATAATAATTATATTTACTTTTGGAATACTTGTTTATACAATATTTCTATATTAATACTTCTCAAGTATTCGTATTCGTATTTCCTTTCCAAGGATGGGGTATTTCATACATGGTTATCCGTATTCTTGTATTTGTTTATCTAGCCATGTAGTGGCGTCGTATTCCGGTGTGTTAATCCAAAAGAATATATATCTTTAAGTCCCACTTAGAAATATATAAATAAACTTTATTTTTATTCAAAACAATACATTCCAAGAAAATATATATTTTTCCCAAAAATACTATATTTCTTAATAAACCCTAGAAAATACATTTTTATCTCTCAAAAATAGTATATTTTCTCCTTGTCCAAAATATGATGTAACTTGGTAAAAATCATACTTTCACTTCTTTCGTAGCCAAAATAATATTTACCAAAAATATATTGTATCGGTGTCTTCCGGAATATTTCTTAAGTTACGTTTTATTGTTCGGCTTCACAATATTAAATGTGTAACTTCTATTTCATCCCTTGTGATTTTTGGTATTACTTTGGAGTTGTAATTTCATGGTAATTTGTAGTTATATTATTTTACCCTAAAATAATATAATTATTCCACCAAGTACACAAATATTCACACAAGCGTCTTATTAATAAATATATATTCTAGATATATATTTAACCATTTTCATGTATAAAACCAACCTCCGATACTTTGTATTTTTGTCACAAAAGTTATGGCGAGGTTTATGTTTGAAAAACATAGTTTAAAATACACTAGTAAACACTTGTCTAGAAAATATTTTCTAAGTGTTTATATTTTTAGAAAATTTCGCCATAGTTTCCCCTAAAAACGGAGGTGTCCATGCTAATAAGCATATCATTTTCTTTTCGAAACAATATCAACAATCAACCTTTAAACACTTTACATCACCAAGAGCAAAACTATATGCTTTATATAAAAATCATGAACTTGATATATCACAAAAACGCGTACTAATTTAGTAAAACGTTTAGTGGCCTTAGTTACCTTCCGAAGTGTGTTTACTTTTGTCAAAAGCTCATTCTCGGGATTTCTAGATGTTCACACCTTGTGAACTTATTTTACAAAAATGTTTATTTGCCAAATCTTCTTGGTTTACTAGCATTCTTACACTTATTTGTTTTGAAAAAAAAAAAAATAGGGTAAGTGTATGTAAAAGTCATGATCTTTTTAAAACCGACTCTTGAACTTGGTTCGCTTAGAAAAGTTTCTTGTAAATCTCGGATCTACATGATCACCAACTCATTTTGTTTCACTATTTTTCAAGAAATCATATTATCATCAAGTTCATAACTTTATTAGAAGATGATTATTTATGTAACACAATATCATCTCCTAATCTTGTTAAATCATGTTTCTAATCATCACTTAACAAGTTCCATATGGTGATTAATATTACATAACCAAGAATCAACATGCAATCAACAACATATTCACTACAATATCATACTAACAACATTTCATTATGTTTCATCTTTATGTAAAGCTTTATGTTCATGTTTCTTGTTTAAACCTTTTAGTGTTCTTGTAAATTTCAACATATTATAACTTTTAACTACTCAAAATGGAAGTAAACTAAGGTAGATCAAAGACTTACAACTAGCTCAAAGGCTAGGGAAGAACTCTAGTGAAAATGGTGGTGAAAATGGTGTGAGAAAGCAAGTAATGAAGCTCCTTGATGATCTACAACTTCAAGCTCCTTTGATTCACCTTCTAGCACTTGGATGAAGCTTAAAAAAGGAAGAACATGGTGTGATATGGTGGTGATGGTGGCGGTTATGGTGAGGCCGAGAGGAAGAGAGGAGAGTGAGTGAGAGAGTGGTGAACTTGAGTGAAGGAATGATGTTGATATCTAGTGCCATACTTATAAGGATTTCTCATTATATTTTGTTCAACACAACAAGCAATCAATCCAATAAAATATACAATTAAATCTTGGAAGTAAGATATGAAGTAAGGTGGTGATGTTTGTGGGTCCTCTTGATGACCGAAATCGGGTATGGGGGGGGGGGTTAGATGTAAATTTTTGATGGTATTTGGTAAACATAAGTTACAATGATGAATTTTGTTAATGAATGCAGAATTCTAGTTAATGAATGCTGAATTTTGGTACCGAAATCCAAGTATATACTTACATATGTTAGTTAGTTGATGTTTAGGGGGTGTTATGGTGTACGGGGATCATGACTAGCCAAGAAATATTTAAACAATGTATTTGACAAAAATTTAGTGTTCCGGGTAATGGCCGGTTGTTCGGTTAGATACCGTTTCGTTAAAGTGTTTAATTATTCCGTAAAGTGTCTTTTATATATATTTTTGTAACACTTTTAATTCCCGACACTTAGGAAAGCATACAGGACCATTCTGCCATATTTTTGCATATTACTAGCATGTTACAATGCTGAATTTTGTTAATGAATGCATAATTCTGCACTAAAAGTGAGTTTTAGGCACTTCCCGGCACTTTATCTATCACCTAGTGACGTAGTTTTATGGTCCTCCCTTCCCTACGCACTATACTAGTGTAGTACCTTGTCCCTGACCCATACTGGGTCTCAAAACACTGTCTGTCCATGTACTGGCACTGTCAGTATATTTCTGAGTTATCCGCTCACTGTGCTAACTGTGCTTTGTGCATCAAGTATGTCATTAAAGTTTGTGTGTAACAAATGGTGTGACAGTATGAAATGTGATGCACATGTATGTATGATACAGAAATCAGAAAACAGTTTAAGTCATCAGTTGTAATTAAGCACAGTCATTAAGCATAAATCAATATTAATTAATTGTATGGATGCATGCAAATTTGACGGTTGTCACAACCTTCAATTGCCTTCCCCACTTCTTCGACAATTATCTCTTTCATTTGTTCGGTGCTTGTCTGCACCGGATCATCATTGTTTCTTTCCGACATCTTGAAACTGAAATGTTTACATTAAACGTTAAACATTTCATTTATAACATTGCTTCATTTGTTTCGGTTTAGCCAAGTTCCTAACTTGCTTTAACCGTTCACATTTGGTGCACTTTCCGGGTTTGAGTGAATTAATACACTCTTCCCATGCACATCAATTCACATCTCATTTTTCACATAAGATATAATCTACTAAAAATAGCCAATTAATTCTTACCGGACGATCGATCAAGCTTGAACCGAACACTTTGTTGACAACCTTAAGCTCTGATATCAACTTATAACACTCATCTAATTTCTACTCGACTTTAGTCAAAATTCATAAGATTTTAAGTAAAAGGTGTCTAAGATAAAACATAAGTTATCAAAACATTGTTCTAAGTAACCATAAACTAGACAACTACCGACTAGCTTGAACATTCATGACATATTTAGCAAGTTGTTTACATACAAAAACATTATCTAATAAAGTTTAGATATCGCGGAAGCTTCTAAAGTGTGTTCGGTTCTTCAAAATCTTGCTTGACCGCCATCTGTAAGATTCCCATTACCACCTAAAGTCAAAACCAAATCAAAATGTTAGTTTTGACAATAATTCGAATCATACCAACAAGCTCTAGCATCAAAACATGAAAAACAAAATAAAATTTCAGAAGTTACCCTGCCGCGTGTCGCGGCAGGTTCTAGTCTTGATGCCGCGTGCCGCGGCAGCTGTCGTGTGTCGCGGCAGGATCACGAGGTCCTGTCGCGTGGCGCGGGAAGGACGGTTTTCCAGCAGATGCAGGTTTTTGACTTGCATTTGCTGCCAGCTCCGGAACTCAGATTTTCAACTTCAAATGAGCATATCTCTTGACTCGTAAGTCCGTTTTAGGTGATTCTTTTTCCTATACGTCTGTAAATTCATTACCAACGTGCCCATTACAATTATCATACCGAAAAGTTTAACTTACGGGCCGAACAACTAAAAGTCACTTATGCAATTATTCGACCCATTCTAACTTCACTCAATTAGCTACCATTTAACTAGTAAACCTATGGCACTTTATACCCAACATCCGGGGTTTATCATCACCCGCATTTCTTTACCAATCTCATCGCTTAATGCTCTTGTGATTGTTATCGCCAATGTTAACCCACTAAAACACTAATACAACAATTTACACAACTAAACGACCCGTTTGGCTCATCTGTGGAATCCTCCATTATGATGACCACCAAACTACTTCTAACCAAATCTTAACCTATGGATTCAAGTAACGGACATGATCGCTACAATCAATGCAACTTCTATTTTACATTGTAACCATACATAATTTAATAACAATTCACTTAATGTAACGGGTCAAGTTGCATACCTTCAAAGCGCGCCCTTCAAACGTAAGTCGCCACCGGCTTGTCCACTCGACGCACCGGTATCTTTTCCTATAGAGTTCAATCATGATACGTTTAGAACCCCTTTTTAATCATATGTCGCATAATTTGCCAAAACATCACAATTATGCGTTTTAACTTTAAATTTCAGTTTCGAGCCTTCTTTGAGGCATTTCTACGAACACTTTAAAGGCAAAAATTATACATGATTATATAGCAAAGTCCCTAGCTTATCATTTAGCCCGAATTTACATCAATCAAACCACTTTACATAATTGTTAGCTTCTATAATTCTGAATTCACTTCACAATTGTCAAGTTACACTAGAACAATACCCAATTTCCTAGTGTTTATCAAATTCTACATAACCCACTAACCACCTACAAGGGTGTTCATGGATTTTACTAAAATTAAGCATGATTTCAACTTGTATTTGTCTTAGGTTTGCCCCTAGATGCTATATTGCTCCTAATCCATCCATGAAACAAACATGCAAATCATAAATTTCAGATTTGTAAATTTACCTAGAAATCCAACTAAAGATTCCTCATCAAATTCACATACCTTATGAATCCCCTTTCAATGGTGATCACGTATTTGTGTTTGAGACTTGATTTAGAACGAATTTGAGCTATCAATTTGGTGAATTTTTGGATGAAGTAGGGCTTGTGGGAGCCCTTGTGTCGCCCCATGTGCTTGAACGACCAGACACACACTCTTGTGTGTGTTTGGTGTGTTTTTAATTTGTTTTTAATAAATCAAGTTTCAAGTTTAACACCTTTAGTCCCCCCTAATTTCCTTAGTTCATATTTTGAGCGTTTTAACCCACTTATGAGTCACTATGGGGCTCAATACTAACTGGGTTATTTAATTCTTGACAGTTTATACCCGTCTATTTAATACTTCATAATTTTAACATAAGGTTTTATGTTTTCGGGATGTTATAACCCACAAGAGGTGGAAATAAGTACTTCATCACGTTTACTGACGATAGTACTAAATATTGCTATGTATACTTACTAAAAAGTAAAGATGAAGCAATAAGTAAATTTATCTTGTATAAAAATGAAGTTGAGAATCAACTTCAAAAAAAGATAAAAGCTTTGCGAAGCGACCTTGGAGGCGAATATGTCCTACCTTTTGCCAATTTATGCGCAAAAAGTGGCATTGTACATGAGTGTACACCTCCTTATTCTCCACAATCAAATGGCGTGGCGGAACGAAAGAACCGTACATTGAAAGAAATGATGAACGCCATGTTGATAAGTTCTGGGGTGAGCCAGGAAATGTGGGGGGAAGCCATTCTCTCGGCTAATTATCTTTTGAACAAGATACCACTAAAAAAGAGAGACGAAACTCCATATGAGTTATGGAAAAGGAAGAAGCCTTCATACAAATACTTGAAAGTGTGGGGGTGCCTAGAAAAGGTGATTGTACCACCTCCTAAGGCTCTTAGGATAGGACCCAAAACTGTTGATTGCATATTTATTGGGTATGCGCATCAAAGTAGTGCACATCGCTTTCTTGTACATGAGTCCAAGAATCCTGATGTACACGTAAACACTATCATGAAGGTGAATCCAAACGTTGTGTCTTACTTTGAAAATGTGTTTCCTTTGAGAAGACAAACACATGCAACGTCATCAACACCTAATTTTGAAGTAGGTGAAAGCTCATCTACACCAGTTGATGAGGTAGTTCATGATAAGACACATGAACGACCTGAGGTTGAAGAAAGTGATCGTAGGTGAAGTAAAAGGCCAAGGATTGAAAAATCCTTCGGTTCAGACTTCGTTAGATATATGGTTGAGGGCGAGCCCAATACATATCGCGAAGCGGTTTCTTCTACAGAAGGACCTCAATGGAAAGAAGCAATAAGGAATGAAATTGATTCTATATTGCAAAATCATACTTGGGAGTTAGTAGATTTTCCACCTGGTTGCAAACCACTTGGATATCGTTGGATATTCAAAAGGAAGATGAAAACTGATGGAAGTATTGATAAATACAAGGCCAGGTTGGTGATTAAAGGATTTAGACAAAAGGAAGGTCTAGATTACTTTGATACCTACTCGCCCGTGACGCGCATAACCTCGATTAGATTGGTTCTTGCTATAGCGGCTTTAAGAAATTTGGAAGTTCACCAAATGGACGTTAAGACCGCATTTCTAAATGGCGATTTAGAAGAAGAGATTTACATGGAGCAACCTGAAGGTTTCTCTGCCCCAGGTCAAGATGGTAAAGTATGTAAACTTGTCAAGTCTTTGTATGGCTTGAAGCAAGCACCAAAACAATGGCACCAAAAGTTTGATCATGTCATGAATGACAATGGTTTCAAAATAAATGAGTGCGACAAATGTGTTTATTTCAAAGACACAAATGAAGGTTATGTGATTCTATGCCTTTATGTAGATGATATGCTTATCATTGGGAGTAATGATAAAATTATCAAAGCTACTAAAAGCATGTTGAAAGCGAGATTTGACATGAAAGACATGGGTTTAGCGGATGTGATTCTTGGAGTAAAGATCATAAGAACCCAAGATGGTCTTGTGTTAAGTCAATCTCACTATGTGGATACAATTCTTGAAAAATTCAACTCGGGAGATACGAGTGTAGCTCGAAATCCAGTTGATACCTCCCAACATCTCAAGAAAAATAAAGGAGATGGAGTTGCTCAGTTAGAGTATTCAAGAATTATTGGCAGTCTAATGTATCTAATGACATGTACTAGACCCGACTTGGCTTACGCGGTGAGTAGGCTAAGTAGATACACCAGCAATCCGTGCGCGGATCATTGGAAAGCTATCACGAGGGTGCTTAGATACATAAGATACACAAGGGATTATGGACTGCATTATACCCGACAACCAGTAGTGATCGAAGGATACACTGATGCAAACTGGATATCGGATAATAAAGATTCCAAATCAACAAGTGGTTACGTGTTTACACTTGGAGGAGCTGCTATTGCTTGGAAGTCTTCTAAGCAAACAGTCATAGCAAGATCCACAATGGAATCCGAATTTATCGCCTTGGATAAGTCAGGCGAGGAGGCGGAATGGCTACGTTAATTCGTGGAATATATTCCAAGATGGCCAAAGCCTTTGCCAGCCATATGTATACATTGTGATAGCCAATCAACGATTGGTAGAGCTCAAAGCTTGATGTACAATGGCAGATCAAGGCACATGCGACGTAGACAAAACACAATACGACAACTACTCTCAACGGGTGTTATCACAATTGATTATGTGAGATCAACGGATAACATTGCGGACCCGTTTACAAAAGGCTTAAGCAGAGAGTTAGTAGAAACGTCGTCAAGAGGAATGGGACTAAAGCCCGTGGTAAATGGGAATATGAGGGAAACCTAACTTAGTTGACTGAAGATCCCAAGATCTAAGTTCAATAGGACAACTTAATCATATTACCAAAACGGAGTCACTGTGGGGGAGTACCCCAAACCAAATAAAAGGGAGTTATGCACTTCCTAGTCCATTCCAATCAGTGACATGAAGTGAGGTTAAGCATGTTAAGGTTAACGATTTCGGGAAATCAACTTAACCATGATGCTTTTAATGATTCATGGGAATCACCTATGTTGGAGAGAAGTAGGGTCGCTTCGAATGGATTTGTGGGGTGCGCAAATCCTAGAGCTCTCGCAGAACCAGGCTAGTGTTCCAGGAACATAATAGGACACGACAATGAGGGGTTGGCCAAACCGGGGAGAGTATTGTGTGAAGTGTATTGTCTTTTACACAAATGGGGGTATGTTCAAGGACATCGCGTCTACAAACCGCTAGTAAGCTAAGTATGCTTCACAAAAGAAGGTTCCAAGGTAACAACCTACCTATCTTGCAATACTCAACTGTCGAAGTTTATCGTTGAAAAGTATAAGGAAAAGATCGTTTTCCATACATGTGGGGGATTGTTGGAAATTTGATGAAAATAACATTTTTCATGTGGGGGATTGTTGGAAAAATAGGTGAAAATAACATTTTTCACGAATATAGGAAAATGATTTTTTGCTATTTTGGACTAGAAATAAATATAATAAAATGAGCGGGTTTTATATATTTATTTGTGGGTTTGTGTTCTATGTTGGAAGAGCTTCGCAACGAACTAAACCATGTCCAAAACAGAGCTAAGATGAATGAGATATCGATGCTCAAAGTTGGGTGTTTGAAACATTGAATGCTGAAACAAAATGGAAAGTAGCACCTTGTCCCACATCGGAGGAGAGATGGAACTTAAATGGGTATTTAAGGTGGAACTCTCCATCCTTATTGTTTCATGGAAGCACACACTAAGTGTCCTCGCGAAGGGTGTGGAGCACCCTAACTTGCACAAGCTCGCGCGCGCGTGGCGTGGGCGATGAATCGCAATGTGGCGCTTTGATGGCGCACTTCGCACGCTCGCATCGCCGCGAGCCGCTTGAGTGCCGCCTTTGTATTTTTGACCACATGCGCGTGGTGGATCACAGAGGCTGCAAGGACCAAGTGGTGAAGTGGCATGCAGGTTCAAGGCGCGTGACGTGGCAGTCCGCGCGCGGGTACAAGTGGCACGAAGGCGCGCGGTTGCGCATGGTGCATGGGTCCTGATGTGACGTGCACGGCGCACCAAAGTGAGCCAAAACGACGCGACTGTATGGCGTGCTCGTAGAGGCTCACAGGTGATGTGGCGCACGCGCGCATGGAAGTGAGCCAAGAGGACGCACCGCGCATGAGCGTGCAGACCAGCGCGCGCGCACCAGTGTGTCTTGCGCGCGCGCAGAAGCTTCCAGCATTCAATAGCAATGCAGTTACACTTCAGCAACGAAACTGCCAAGTCAAACGGTTATGACTGAGAATTAAATGACGTATTAAATTGCATTGAAGACGTTTAATGCAATTTAAACCTCTCATTTAATTCGTTTTTGGCTGTTTCAAATCGGGAGCTGTATAAATACAGCTCCATACCTTGCTGAAGGATACACCACGAACACCAGCAACAAAACAGCAATTTCACTTTCTCTCTACAGTTTCTGATCTCTTTCTTGCAGTTTCAAGGTAACCTTCGGGTTGTAGGCGAGCTCCGGCAGTACCGCTGCTTCGGCTGTTGTACCCTGGGAAACAAAACGAGTACTCTTGGGAGACTCGGAATTTGTTTTAAGGGAAGCGTGTCTACATGTGCCTCAGTCTTTCTTCTTCTACATTTCTTGTACTTTGGTTATTTTCAGTTGTAATTGTACTAGTTGTTTAGGCTTTCTTATTTCTGTATTGTAATCATTTAATAAAAATTTGTTTTATTTTATTTAAATTACGCGAAGGGTTCCTACATGGTACACATACGGTACTGATATTAAAAACGCCAAAAAGTAGGTACCGAATCGATACCGATAATAATTAAGTACGGGAAATTTGATACTGGTTCAGTACCGATATCATGTACAAAATGCTCATCCCTACTTACTATACATGTTACAACAATGGGAATAAGTTTTTTTCTTTCTTTTGCATATACATGGGTGGAAGAAGGATACATGTTGTGACTATTTAGATCATTGTATAAATCCGTATATATTGAAATCTCATTTTTACACATCTATAAGTTAGAAATTATATCTCGTACACCCTTAATATTCATTATAAAATTAGAGAGACAACTGACATGACCTGAAACACAATACACCCAACTGACACCTCTATATGTTTTTAACTTTATATCTTTTCATTATTCTAGTCTTCAAATATATGGAGAATGTCTCTTTTAAGTATCTTAATCTGAATAAGTTTTGTGTAACTATTATAAACCAAGAGTTTTGTCTAAATGTGCTATAGGGTAGAGATTTTAAGAGAAATCCACCATATTTGAGAAACTTGAGAAACAATCTAGATCACACATTTTCTTTAAGCAAAAAATGCAAAAAAAAAAAAAAAAAGGTGAAAGAAATGCAATTTTTTTTTGGAAAAACCAGATCTTTTTCTTTAAGGTTTTTTATTTTTTTTATTTTTTTTGAGATTCATACACATGTGTATATTGTTAATATTTTCACTATACATATGTGTATATTGTCAATTATACATATATGTATATACATGTTTAAAATTGAAAAATAAGTGTTATAAACCCTAAACCCTAAAGCTAAAAACCTTAATGCTAAACCCCAATGCTAAACCCTAAACCGTAAAGCTAAACCCTAAAGCTAAAGCTAAACCCTAAGGCTAAACCCTTAATGCTAAACCCTAAAGCTAAAGCTAAACCCTAATGCTAAACTCTAAATACTATTGCTAAACCCTAATGTTAAACCCTAATGCTAAACCTTAAATACTAATGCTAAACCCTAAACCCTAATGCTAAACACTAAATACTAATGCTAAACCCTAAATAACACTTATTTTTCAATTTTAAACATGTATATACATATATGTATATTTGACAATATACAGGCCCGGCCCGTAGGGTGTGCAGGGTGGGCCACCGAACAGGGCCCAAAAGTTTTAGGGGCCCAAAACAAATGTGTTTCTTTCGTAATCATCATCATCATCATCATCATACTCAGTAAATCCCACCAATAGCAAAGCAAAGGTAGGGTCTGAGGAGGGTAAGATGTAGACAACCTTACCTCTACCCCGTAGGAATAGAGAGGCTGCTTCCAGTGAGACCCCCGGCTCGATAGTAGTTTTGCATCAAGCCTTGGACATAAGGCACATAACACTCGACAATCGGGACAAATACCGATTAGTGCATGTACCCTTTTGTCTTTCAGCTATCAACGCCACCACATGATGCATGATTAACCGTCCTCCACTTTTAAATGCAAACGGAACCCGTGAATATATGGATTGTAGCTTAGATGGTTGTGCTATTGTTTAACAAAGTTGAGGTGTGCAGATCGAAACCCAGGATCTCCAAATTTTTTGTTGTTTTGGTAACCCATGGGCTTTTTAGGTTTCATGTTAAAAACAACCCAAGCTAAGATTTAATATACAAAATTTTATAATAGTAGCCATTTGTTGTTTTTTTTTATTATTACAGCATTTCATTTAACAATTAATTCAATTTAATTAGATTTTTGTTATTTTTTTCTAACAAGATTGGTTGGATCAGCCCACTTTTCCGTAGGTTATATATTTACTTATGCAACATTTTTGTGAAAAATTCTAATGAAAAACAAGTTTTTTCAATTGAACTGTTTTTTTTTTCTCTAAAAAAACGATTTTCACAATATTATCAATAAAATTTTTTAATTAATATCCTTATGTTTTCACCCATTTATCGTCTTATTACAAAAGCATTTATATATAAGTTTATATTTAGGACCCGTATTTTTTACTCGCACAGGGCCCTAATTGGCCCCCGACTTCTCGGGGACGGCCCTGACAATATACACATATGTATAGTTAAAAGACTAACAATATACACATGTGTATAAATCCAAACAAGTTTAAAAAGAAAACCAAAAACAAAAACAAAATCTTAAAGAAAAAGCACCGATTTTTCAAAAAAAAAAAATTTGCATTTTTTACTTGTTTTTTTTTTTTTTTTTTTTTTTTTTTTTTTTGCTGAGGGAAAATGTGTGGTCCAAAATATTTCTCAAGTTTCTCAATTAACCTACTACTTCTCATATGATCCTTATCCATGTGCTGTATTTATAACTGTGATTATAAGAGGCTACAAAGAGGGTTAAATATGTTAAATCATTTTACATATTACTACCTCATAATATAAACATATACAAGAGCGTACAAATATGATCTAATACCCTCAAACTTTGGGGACTACTTTAAAAACTAAAACATAGATGAGTGTCACTATTTGCAATTACCATAAAAGTATATTCATAATAACATATTACTTTGTTTAAGAGGTTAAAAAGTTACTAGATAGAAAGAAGATTGACCAAACGAAGAAAACCTCAAAATATTTAAAGGGTTTTTTATGACATTGAGGGAAAGTATAAGGGTTGTATACTCTTTTTAACAAATGGTTTGGCTTTTAATCCATTGATTAATTTAATTAATCTAATTATTTCAGCTACTAAAATAATATATCTTTAGTGGCCTTTCCGCACGAGCGGGTCCTTGTTTCAAGGCCAATAAATCAGATCTTTATAGTTTGACTAATATAACTAAAAAAAAATGGTATTTTTTACCCTTATCAAAGAAACTTAATTTTACTTTTCTTATATAATAAACTAGCTTAGAACCCTGTGTGTTACACGGGTTGAATAAACGTAATTTTATATATTAAATAATAAAAACTTTTATATCTTAAATAAACCCGTGTATTGCACGAGTTAATTAAAAAAGTATTAAACAATTTGAATAACAATAGATCTTAGCTATCGTTAAAACATAAGGATAAAGATTAGTGATATTCATATATTAATTATAAAAATAACTAAAATAAAATATCAATATAATTTTGAGGTTAAAGAAGATAATGTCATGTATCATTAATTGGAATCGTTTATTAGAATTTTGATTTAGTTATATTTGTTATTGTATTAAATAAAAGTTATTATATTCATATAAAACCATAGGTTCTAGCTCAAGCTCGATATAAGAAGCCAGGCTCTACATCGTTTACTAAATAAGCTCTCGTTCATGCTCTAGCTCAAGTACTTAAGTTCAATTTGATTCAAGCTTTTAGTTAGCCGGTCTCGAGTAGCTTACAAATAGTTCAGCTCATTTCCAAACTTAGTTTCGGTCGATATGTTTGACCCGTTTAACTAAACATGAAGACCTACCAACACGTTTAAAGTTCAAATAAAATAATATATTTTATTAGTGTCTATACATTTAACCATTTTTATTATAAAACATCTATATGTAATGAGATTTTTAACTTGGTACATAACAATTTTAAATGTGTTTTGGATTAAAGTTTAGGTGTTTCGAAACAAATAAAATCAATAATAAGTTTTATTCAAATTTATAATTCAACCTAACTAATAATCATAATCATGGTTATTCAAATTTATAATTCAACCTAACTATGTGTAAAATGATGCCACGATATTACGGGTGATAATTATGTGAAAAATGATCTAATTTGGTTTTTTTCTTCTAAATATCGTAGTCATCACAATGATCTATTTTGTTTTTTTCTTCTTCTAAATATCGTAGTCATCACAATAACATTTGTGGTCAACTAACATTCTAGAAATCCCGTATTTGATATAAATAATAATTATCTATAATTAGGTAGAAGAGATAACTAAATAATATTTCGTAGGAGATTATCTATAATTAATTATTAGAAGATATTAAACTAAATGATAATTATCCATAGAGCATATGACCTAATATGATGACAAGTGTCCCAAACATGGTTTCTTTTATTATATAGTATATAGATTTGTGTTAATATCATTCTTTTTTTTAATCTCTCTGTTATATATATTTTTTTAAATTAGTTCGCTAATGATTTTATAATTAGATATAGGACGCAAAATACCAAAATTTAGCTATCGTCATTCTTTAAATACCAAAATTTAGCTATTCTCATACCTACAAATATACATTTATGGGTCAAGTCATGCTCGAAACACAACGTATCGACCTTTTATATTGTTTATATTATGTTTTAACAAACCGTCCGAAGAACAGACAAGTTCAATTTTAACCAAGTAAAAGTATCATTTCATACGATGAATGTCGTTTTGCCTAAAAATTTTGATAATGAATTATAAGGTGTATGTCTCAATATGTGAGAGGGAAGAAACTGTCCAGTAAGTATTGAAATGTTGGAGAACTCAAACATGCATGATCATATTACCAAGGAAAAATCTAAAAAAATGATCAATGGTATCATGGTTCTTATCGTATGAAGAATAAGAAACTGACAAGTAATTCAAACTTATAATATAGGTAACAAACGACCTTGTTTCACATAAAAAATGAAATATGTAATTATTTTAGTCATAAGAATTTTCATTTGACAATTATCATACCTGTCATCATCATATGCCCTGTTACTAATTGTTTATTATTAAAAGAAACTTTAAGAGAATGTAAACATCACACCCCTTTTAACATATATAGGTTAATGATGTGGTTTAACAATCTCTTTCAATAGATAGTTATGTATAAAAACCATCTATGATAACTCTTATACCATACTCACATATGTAATTAAAGTAAGATGTAGATGTTACTAGCTTCACTATGCTTACAACTACTTTTATGAGAAGAGGTTTTTCCAGCCATGTTTTGTGAGGGTTTAATGTTGAAAGATGTATATTGAGAAATGATCAATAGAGTGGAGGGAAATGACAAAACTAACTATCCCTCACACATTCAAATTAAGTGAAAATACTTATTAGAAGTAAATCTGGCATAGTTAGGAAATCAATGCCAAAATGAAAAAAAAAAAAAAAATGAAATTCATCGATTGATTAAGATTTGAGTAAAATGCACGGATAGTCCCTGTGATTTGTCAAAATAACACCTTTAGTCCCCAACTTTTGAAAATTACACTCATGCTCTCTTTGGTTTGCTCGGTTGTTATCGGATAGTCCCTAGAGTGGACGGAGGTTTGTTTTCTCTGTTAAGTGGAAGTAAAATGACTAAAATGCCCTTATCATTCACCACCCCTCACTTTTCTTTCTCTCATCTCTCGTTCACCAGAATTCCACCGCTACCATAAAACCTCCACCACCTCCAACCTCCTAACACCTCTGTCGGCCACCACCTCCTTAAACAACCACAGAAACCACCACCCTCCACCATCACCAGATCTGTACCCAATTCGCCCTCCAACAACAGATGCGGCGATGGTCGGAATAGGGACATTGGTTTCCGATTCGGTTTGCAGATCTGACCGGACGATGGTCGAATGGTCGGGATGCGTCGCCAATGGCGGTAACGACACCAGAGGAGGAGGAATCACTAGGAAATTGTTTGGTGAAATGCAATATATGTGTTCTTAAAATTGTATTTTGTTTTTCAAAGGCATTACATGATGAAGTTTATGTTGACTCTGACCAAGAGACATAGAGAGGCATTAGGTGGAGGAACGCGACATCGTTTAGGGTCCCGATGAAGTCTTTGTTGATTCCGACCAAGAGACGTCTCTGGTGACTCAATCTAGGGTTCTGACCAAGGGACGCAGGTTCTTGACACCTTACGATTGTTTAGTGAAGCAGAGGTGACGAGATTTTCTCAATTATTTTTAACTTTTTGTTCGCCAATCCAATTGAACTGATTATGATGTATTGTTACGGATTTTATGTCACGTTAGATGTTATGATCCATATGCTTCAATTGGGGGTGGTGAATGATAAGGGTATTTTAGTCATTTTACTTCCACTTAACAGAGAAACTAACATTCATCCACTCTAGGGAATATCCGAGTAACAACCAAGCAAACCACAGGGAGCATGAGTGTAATTTTCTAATGTTGAGGACTAAATGTGTTATTTTGACAAACCACAGGAACTATCCGTGCATTTTACTCTTAAGATTTGTTTAAAAATGCACAACTATATTGATACAAGTATATAAGGATGATCTACGACCTAGTTGTCTACTGATATGGTGTGTCTCCCATGAAAATAGCATGAGTTCAATCCTTATAAGCTCAATCCTTAATATAAATGTAATGTTAGATGATTTTTTGGTGTTAAAAATTATCGTTTGTGACTTTTTTAATTAACTTTTGTATATTATATTAGTTCCACCAATAAGAATGGAAAACATGTCCTCATCGTAACCAATGGTATTTTGGGTGAAAGAGTAAAATTTGCATAGAGGCATGTAAAAAAATGTTCCAAGGGGGGACAAAGCAATTAAGCAAAAGTATAGGGAAGTGTGAAGGGAAATTATGACAAAGTAGACCACATGATTGCAAAACGGGCGTGGTCGCTTTACAAGAGAGGAAAAGCCTCTTTTATCACATGGTTTTTGTATTTTCAATTTCGCCCTCCCACTTTTCAAAAAGGCACAATAACCCAAAAGTCTCTCTTATTATTCCCATGTTAGTCTCTCCTTAATTTTGTTCCCCCTTTTTTTTTTTTTTTTTTTGAACGGCTGTTCCTTTAGTATTTGCAAGCAAAATTCTAATTCTAATATGATATTATTAATCAATGTGTGACTTGAAAGGTACACGTGACATAAGTTTTTATAGCGACAGGAATGTTAAAACTATCTTCCGTACTTATAAGATTTACGATTTTTATATGTAACATTTTAAAGTAACATGGATAGTTGGTTGTTTTTATTAAGAAACAAGTGTGCCAACATAAGTTTTTTTAAAGGAAAACGATTTTAAAACTTTGATGTGTGTTCAAGCGTAGTTCAAAAAATCTTTAATCTCTGCCATTTAGTTTAATGGTATGACTGTACGAGACACTAGGCTAATATTGTACGTCCAAGAAAGAACTCAAATAGATCCGTGTCATGGACTTTAATGGTTGTTAATTAACTTCATTTTATAAGGAAAACATAAATAAATTGCACCATTGATGAATTGAAGATCTTTATTCTTGAATTTGGTCATACATTGATATGAATATTTTTTTTTTCCATCGGTAATACATCATCTATTCCTAAGGTTGGAAGGTGTGGGTTCATGCCTCCTGTTACATCACTTCCATAGCGCCCCAAACACCACTGTGGGGGCGTTATGGAGGGGCACTATGGGCGGGTTAGCTAGCCAAAGCACTATAGGGGTTGACAGGGGGGGGGGGGTCACTTGTCCTTAACCAATCAGATTCCTTTTACTTTAATTTCTTTTGATATTTAAATGGGCTTTATTCCACACCTTCGATACTAAAAGGGCACGTCATTGTTATAAATTGCACCATTGACGAATTGAAGATCTTTATTCTTGAATTTGGTCATACATTGATATGAATATCTTTTTTTTTTTCCATCGGTAATACATCATCTATTCCTAAGGTTGGAAGGTGTGGGTTCATGCCTCCTGTTACATCACCTCCATAGCGCCCCAAACACCACTGTGGGGGCGTTATGGAGGGGCACTATGGGCGGGTTAGCTAGCCAAAGCACTATAGGGGTTGACAGGGGGGGGGGGGGTCACTTGTCCTTAACCAATCAGATTCCTTTTACTTTAATTTCTTTTGATATTTAAATGGGCTTTATTCCACACCTTCAATACTAAAAGGGCACGTCATTGTTGCCCTAAAACCTACGTAATGCTTATGTGATATGATAAAGTCCATAGATGTTTTATCTCACACCATATAGCATAAGAAGACAAATTCCAAGCAGAGTAAACTCTAATATATTCTTGTACATATAGAATGTTAAAAAGGAAACCAGTGAGAAGAGGAAGAAAATCTTAGTTTCTATCTTCAAAGTTATATTTAATTTCTTGAAATCCATGTATCTTTTCAAGATCTAGCCATGATGCAAAAATAAACTTAAAATTATAAATTATGATTAACTATCATGACATCACTCCATGTAGAATAATTGTTGTACCCTAATAATTTTTCGGAGTAATTTTATATTAAAAATTTAACATTTGTGTAGGGATGGAGAGTTGTTAGGATCATGTGGACATTGAAAAACTTGCCTTCATAATATTGGTTTCCAAAAGAAAAATGGTGGGGGCAAATGACAAATACTTTTGAAGTTTCTACACATGGGTTTTTAGCATTTGGTAGTTTGTATCATCATTGAGATTCCATTTTAATTTTCTACACAACCAAAAGACATTAACCCTCCTTCTCTTTGTTATTACTTATTTTGCAATTACGATATAATAAATCAAATTAATTGTTTAATTTCGTAGATATTTATACATTTGATATTTTCATTAGCATAACTTAAGTTGAGGTGAATATGGAAGAGTTTAGTTATTGTAAAATTAAAAAAAAAAAAAAGGATCAATTTTCGGCTTTTAATTTTATATAACTGATCGGTTTTGGTTACAAATGGTTTGGTTATTTTAATTATTGGGACAAGTGGTTTGGTTCATTAGATTAAGCATCAATAAACTATCAATCTGTGTTCATTAAGTTAATCCAATCAAGAATAAGGATGACAATGAAGCAGGTATGCAATGGGTATTGGTAACTTTAGTCTCATGCTCAATTATAAAATCAGTTCTCATACCCATTACTCCTTGTGTTCGCGAGTATATTTGTGGGTATTGGGTATACCAATACCATGCATGGTATATAATAAAAGTGACTTGTTTGAATGCTGATTACCTGATGTATGATTTCAAACTCACATAAAAACCAATGCTTGATTACGATTATAATAATTCTAGAATGTTAATAACTTCAAGTATCTACAACTTCTAACATGTTATTTCTTCTATATTTTTTTTAATATCATAAGTATTTGTTATAGTCAGTTTTTATGTGGGAAAACGTGTTCGGGTAATTAGATGGATATTATCAATATCATTCACGTCCCAAACTCACGCAAAGATTTACACCTAATCTTATTATCATATAGTCGGATTCAGGTTCTTTTCCCATCCCAATTCATTAATCAAGAAAGTTGATTTCAATTGTGCTCTATTCACTTATTTACACATAAGCACAACCGAACCATAAAACTCGACTATACTAAACATTACCGAAGCGGTGATTTTTTGATCAACTGATTTGGTTATTTCGGTTATGATTCAACTATTCGGTTTCTTTACTCACCTATTTGAATGTCATTGTTTATAAACCCAACAGTGGAGCATAGTCATATGTCATAATGTTTGTTATGGAGCCAGTGGCGGATGCATGATTTATTCTAATGGGTTCATTTTGGTAAATTCTCTTTGATTCTCACTAATTTATTTTTCTAAATTCTACAAAGTTCTCACTATTTTTTTCTGTTTTTTCCAAACACACTGGGTTCCTGGGAACCCACAAATATGGGCTGGATCCGCCCCTGTATGGAGCCCTTTTCATTCTGTGTTGGCAAACTTCGTAGCCCTTGATGACTGCTCAATCAATGAATATGTTTGGCATCGACAAACTAGTGTTTTAGTATTCTTTCCGAATCTTTAAAGTGAGTGCATGCAACACATCTTTTGTTATTAGCCTCTGTCACTACACTCTTAGAATTATTTAGTATGTCTTTTAATGCATTATAAATATTTTGATAATTATGTCAAAATTCCTCATGTTGAATAATATCTCAATCTGCCAATATTAAATAGAGTTTCTCCCATCCTTATGTAAGTATATTCAATTTGGTCACTTATACTGGCCCCTCGAGTTTCTTATATTAATACTATGCACACCAAATTACTTTTTTTTTTCTAAGTAGTTTATCCCTAAACTTCATATTTAGACCAAACGTAATGGGGCGGTATTTGCCCGGAATCTCGCCCGATCACGCCGGATCATGCCGGCACCTCCGCTACCCGTGGGCGTGTTTGGCTCTTTTTTGGTTTGGGCGTGTTATAAAAAACGCCGGGTGGGGGGAAGTTTGGCCAATGAGATTTTTTATTTTTATTTTTATTTTTTTTACTACAAAACATAATGCCCAATAATGCCCCATCCCCACTACATCCATTTTAGAAAACACCCAATAATGCCCCATTGCGGACTGGGCTGCCACATGGCGGAAAACGCCCAAGGGTGAATATTGCCCACTACACATGGTCTTAGCGATAATAAAGTTCCATTGTTCTGTGATCATTGCGCACGTGTACTTATGTATATTAGGCTATAGGGTGTGGTGATGACCCTTATGACCCTCCACGTCAGTGCTATGTCACCCACCTATAATCCACAATCCAAAACCACTACCCATAGAGTGTGGTCATGACTCAAAACACTATCCGCTTATTTATTTTAATTTATCTTTGTATAAAGAAAAAATGAAATGATTACTTGAAAAATGGAAAGGATGACCATGGTTGTCTTGGTTTAATCCATGCAAACCATGGTGGATTAGGGAAGGGGTGGTATAACCTTCTATTCATGTTCCTACGTGACGAATCATGTCCCAACCATAACCCCCACGCCCTTTAGTCTTAGGGTGTGAATGAGCCGACTTCTTTCTTTGTGAACACTGATCAGTTTGCTAGAATCTTGAATTGAGCAAAATTTAAAACTAGCTTAAGATCGAGCTGATCAAGTCTATATTGAGGCTTCCTTAATAAACATGCCTGAGATCGAGTTTGACTAAGGTAGTAAGGTTTCGTGCATAGGGCTGCAAACGAACCAAACGTTTGGCGAACAGTTCGTGGCGGGAAGTTTGTTTGTGTTCGTTCGTTTATTAAACAAACGAACACGAACAATAAATTTCGTTTGTTTAGTAAAATGAACAAACATGAACGGAGGTCGTGTACATTCGTTTATGTTCGTGAACGTTCGGTAACGTGTTCGATAGTTCATTAGTGTTTTTAACTTTTGTATTTATTTAAATACTTCAAAATTCCGACAAATTAAATATCTAATAAGTGTCAGTGTATTATATATTCTATTTTATGAACGATTGTTTGTGTTCGTCTGTTTCTATTTGTGTTCATGAACATAGTTTTGTGCTCATTTGTGTTCGTCAGCGTTCGTTTTCGTCCGTTGTCTAAAATTAACAAACAAACACAAACGAACACGAACAAGTTCATTTCCTTAACAAACGAACACGAACATATAATCTCGTTCGTGAACAGTTCGCGAACACATATATTTCTTAACAAACAAACACGAACAAGGTCTTGTTCGTGTTTGTTTGGTTCGTTTGCAGCCGTGCATAAACAAATTTTAGATAGTTTTCATTTTATATATACACACATATGTAGTAATTGTTGTGTGCAAAAATAACTTAATAATATATATTATGTTAAATATATATATATATATATATAGAGAGAGAGAAAGAGAGAGAGAAGCCGGTTAACGTACAATATTCCTTAATGTACGAGCGTACTCTATGAAATTACGCACATTGTGAAACTCAAAACTCAAAACCCTAATCACGCATGTGAAAACATATTCACGCATGTTGACATAAACTCGGAACACTACTTCGCAAACTCGGAACCTACTTCAAAAACTCGGAATCTCTTTGGCAAACTCGGAACCTTCATTCAACGTGCATAATTATCTTCCAACATGCGTAATTATCTATCAACATACGTAGAAGATCATAAACTCGGAATCTACTTCATAAATTCGGAACCTTCATTCATTCACAAACTCGGAATCTTCATCCTTTCAACATGCGTAATTATGTTTCAACATGCGTAATTTTCACAGCGTACACTTGTACGTTAAGCAATATTGTATTTTACACATTCACTATATATATATATATATATATAGGGTGGGGTTCTAGAGTGAACATTAGTGTATTTGCGAACTGAGTGAACAAATCTTGGCCATTGATTTACACACGTGGATGGCTATGATTTTATCATCAAATCGTAAAATACACTAATGTATTTCATCATTAAATCCTGACCATTGATCTACACACATGTATGGCCAGGATTAGTTCGCTCAGTTCGCAAACAACACTAGTGTTCACTCTTGAACCTAATCTTTTATATATATATATATATATATATATATATATATATATATATATATATATATATATATATATATATATATATAGGGGAAGGTTCATTTGAGAAGAAATTTAATGTGAGAAGAAAAAGAAGAAAGGGCATATTAGTAAAATACTATTTCATTTATAACTCATATCATTAATTTTTAACTCTTTAATTAATTAGTCAACTAATAATTAATTATCCTACCTATAATTTACAAAACCTACACATATCGAAATTTTCCTACATATACCCTACACATTATAGAATTTTATCATACACAGTCGAAATTTATCCTACACACCTCGAAATATGTCCTACACAACTCGTAATTTATCCTACACACTAGTAATTTATTCTACACTTTAAATTAAGTTGTTTTTTTTAATTTGAAAAAAGTATATATTTTGAAAAGGAGTTACAAATTTAATTTAGTTAGTTATTAAAGGGGAAGAATACAAAGTAATGATTTTTGTAAGTTTACCAATATACCTCTATATTAAAATTAAATGCAAATATTAAATGAAGTAAAATGAAGCATTCTTATTGGTTGAAACTTCTTCTTTTTTGTTCTTACAAAAAAATTCTTCTCATTTGAACCCTCCACTATATATATATAGTAGGAGTTAGCTACAAAGCCTACTTTTCCTACAAAGTGTAGGAAGCAATCTACTTGTGACATGTGGCATCTAGTGTTTTTTTTTTTTTTTTTTTTTTTTTTAATAAAAGGCATTAAGGTAATTGAATAGTTATATTATTTATGGAAGATTTTATATCATAACAATAAAAAAGCTATTTTTATAGAAACTATATGTCTATTAATTATTCAAAATCGGCAGTTACATTGTTCGTATCGATGATTAATTCATCCGAAGTTCGAAATATAAAACAAATTCATCATCTCTTGACATTGTGTTTTATCAGTTTACAGTTTCTTCATATCGTGTTATATCAATTTTCACAATTAAACAGACCCTCATATATTTCAAAACGTAAAACACATTCATTATTTCTTGACGTTGTGTTTTATCAGTTTCTGATTTCTTCACATTGTGTTATATCAGTTTTCACAATTAAAACACCTCTCACACATAAAACACAATAGTGTTTGAAATGTACAATATAAAACACAATAGTGTCTGAAATACATAATATAAAACACAAGTGTCTCTGATTCAATCTAGACAAAATACCCAATATAAAACACACAGACAACTATATAAAACACACTAGTGTCTGAATTACTTGATTCATAATTTTGTAGATATATAGCAATATGATACTCATATTAAAGATAAAAAACGCTCCTTATTATGGTATAATTTTTTAAAAACAAATTATGTATAAAAAAGTTAATGACGTTTTAAAAACACGGTGGGAAGTTGCATGTGAGTTACATGTGATTCCTAAATTTAAGGCACACAAAATTACTTTTACACCCTTACTCCAATAAATCAATCAATTTAATTAAAACAAATATTACAAATTTACCACTCATTTAATCTCATCCATCAATTACCTAATCTAGTGGCCATGACCACTTCTTACACTTTTTAGAAAAAAAAACACACTTTTTCGAGGAACTCCGCCCTATATATATATATATATATATATAGGGAGCCGCTAGAATGAGAACCACCTCCAGTTATGAGAACCATGAGAACCAGTCTCCCCCAATCAGATTTTGACAACAATAAGGGTATATTAGTCATTTACACCAAATATCATATCATTCCTCTCTCTTCATTTAAATCTGACATTCTCTCTCTTCCTCTTAAATCTCACCCTTTCTCTCTCTTTCATTTAAATATCAGTGTCATCTTCCTTTTAGTTGAAGATTTACCTTGTTCCTCATTTGTTTCCACTACCATCTTCATCTTCGATGGTGAGAGAGAAGGGGAATCTGCCAACAGCCTCTAAAAAATCCGATCTACCTCAAACACCCCATCCCTCCGGTCAGCAGCAGCCACCCCCTTTCTTCTCCGTTCCATCGACAACCAGCAGCAGCAGCCACCCCCTCACCTCCCCTCTTCATACGTACGGCGCCGGTTAACCCTGAGATTGGTGAGTCGACGACGGTGGTGGCGACGGCTGATGTGTCAACGACGGTGGTGGCGGTGTGTCGACGGCAGTGGTGGTGGTGGCGGTTGATGTGTCACCGAGTTTGAATCTTGGGTTTGAATCTTGTGGTTTTGACTTTCTTGATTGGTTGTTTGGTAAGTGTTTTTGTTGGGTTTGAATCTGTTTGAATATCTTGTTGGGTTTGAATCTTGTGGTTTGAATCTGGGGCTTTTTTGATGAACTTTGATTTTTGTTCGGTTGTTGATTGTTGGTTTGATCTGTTGATGTTCATGTTCATCTTCCTTTTTGGGTTTGAACCCGGTTGAATGATTTTATCTGCTACAATCATGTGTTTTGATTCTGTTGAATGATGTTCATTATTGTTGCTGGGGTTTCATTTGATTTGATTTTGGGTATGTACAGCATGTATGGTTGTTATTGTTGCTGGGTTTTCTTTGATTTGTGATTTTGGGTATGTACAGCATGTTTGGTTGTTATTGTTGCTGGATTTGATTTGTGTTCTTTGAATCTGTGGGTTTTGATACGATCGATTGGGGGTTTGATTCTGTTGAATATGGTGCTTTTTGAATCTGTTGAGTGTGTTTTGAATGATGTTCATCAGGTGCTTTTGAATGTTTGAATATGTGGGTTTTGATCCGTTTTGGATTTTGGGCGATGATGATGAAAAAAAAAATCGTAGATTTTGATGACGATGGCGCGGCAAGGACGGCGGAGGGTAGGGTTTTTGATCCTGCAACCCCACTTTTGCAGCCTCTTGATTATCGGATAATCTGAGCCAAACCCCGTTTTTTTTTTCGAGATACCCTTTATTTTTTATGTTTGTTGGGTTTTTATATTTTTTTTTGAGGCGTCGATGATGATAACAATATATCTGAGACACCTCCCGAGTTTGCGATTTCTGGGTGCGTTCGTTTTTGCGTAAAAAAAATTGTAAAAAAAAAAATAACCCGTAAACTTTTTAACGTAAAACGTAAAAACGTGAAGCGTAAAAAGTTTCACGTAAAACGTTTTACGTAAAACGTAAATCGTAAAAAGTTTTACGTAAAACGTTTTTCGTTTTACGTAAAACGTAAAAAGTAAAAAGTTCTACGTAAAACGTAAATTTTTTTTACTCAAACGAAAAAAACGTTAACGTAAAAACGTTAACGTAAAAAACCGTTAACGTAAAAACCGTTAACATAAAAAAACCGGTAACGTAAAAAACCTGAATTTAAAACCGTTAACGTAAAAACCGTTAACGTAAAAAACCAGCGCGTAAAACGTAAAATGTTTTACGTAAAACGTAAAAGGTTTTTCATATAACGTTAAAAGGTTTACGCAACACGTAAAAAGTTTTACGTTAGTCGTAAAAACGTAAAAGGTTTTACGTAAACCGTAAAAAGTTTTACGTAAACCGTAAAACGTAAAAAAGTGTTACGTAAAACGTGAAAAAATCGGCGCGTAAAACGTAAAAAGTGTTACGTAAAAAGTGTTACGTGAAAAAATCGGCGCGTAAAACGTAAAAAGTGTTACCTAAAACCTAAATACCCTTTATCAATTAAATAATAAAAACATAATAAGACAAAAAGCTTTTAATATTAATATTAACAACTTTAAATCTCATCCATCCATCTAGTTGATCAAAGGGCTTGAAAGTGGTTCTCATGGTTCTCATAACTGGAGGTGGTTCTCATTCTAGCGGTCCCCTATATATATATATATATATGGTCAGGATTTAGGGAAAACAGTGAAAAGGGTGAGAACAATGAGAACGCTTATGAATCGTCAGATTAAACCAATCTATGGACAAGATTGGCGCGGTGGCGTTTTCGTAAATAACATCAATTTAATTACGTAGACACACTTCATTAAGGGTAAAAAGGTCTTTAGACTTCTCCACACAAAACGCCAAACTCATGAATAAAATGACATTAAATTCCCACCTTACACTACTAAGCACACATCATCCTAATCTAAACGCCATTACATACAAAACGCAAACTTTTTTTTTTAAAATGATAAAGCTGCTGGGGGCATTTGTATCGATATTCATGATCATTTTTCTGGTGCGTGTGACGCAGTGCTTCTATTGCAGTTTCGTAATTAGTCATGAACTCAACAAGAGTAGCTTTTAATTGCACACTTGACCAAAAAAATGGTTATCACTCTTCGACCTCGATGTCGTTCGCATAAGGCCCGACAGCTCCTCCATTCTATAGTATGCAGGGATCCAAGATTCCCCGAGTTCAAAAATATCAGAGAGCTAGTCAATATCTGCTAAATTGAACTCTCCGATAACCTCTTCCCATCCTAATTCAAACTCTTCGGATGTAATAATATCCGTCCACACAACACCACAAATACGTTCTTTAAATTAGTGGAATTGCATAGCCGAACACCAACCTATGTATAACACAAAAACGCCATGCAAAAAACATATATATAGACACAAACAAGCAAACTTACATGAAAAACAGTAACGAGGTATAGAACGCCATATATTTTAAAACGACGTATATCTTAAAATGCCAAACATAAAAATAAGAAAATCAACCTTCAGAGAAAGTTTATGCATCACATGCCACATGCATAACCGATGCCTCGTTTCAACAAATACATCAGAAATAGCCTTCTTCATTGCTAGATCTTAGTTAGTGACGACAACTTTTGGTTGAGAACCAACAACTTTTAGATAAACTCTCAACAACCAAATATACGTATCAACAGTTTCTGTGTAACACCCCGTGTTTCGACAGTCAAAGTCAAGATTGAAGTCAAAGGAGGAAAAGATTGCTAATTGCGATCTGTCTATCCTTGCTCAATTCCTGTTTTGACTTCTTTGACTTGTGATTAGTCTATTTTATTTTCGCTTTAGTTGTATTATGTGGAGTATATATTAATAATCGCTTATTAATCGCTATGTATCGCATGTTTAATCGCTTTATCGCAATCGCAATCGCACTTGAAACTCGAAATACGCATTTGGGTTATTGTTATACGTGTGTGTGTGCCTTATCTGTTACTTATGCGTGTTTATTTATGTTATGTTGTGGTAATCAATCGAAACGCAATCGAACTCAAATCGCAATCGAACTCAATCGCAATCGATATGGTATGATAATTGATGGAGAAGAGATAGCGCGAGATATAGTAGTTGGGATTAAAAGTAATTTGACTAGGAAACTCTACCGCATCGAAACGAATGCAATCGAAATCGAAACAGCAAAAATCGTCGCGCCGAGCACTCGAACCAAGTGCCAGCCGGCCGGATTGCCATCCGACCGGGCTGTCACTTGATCTTGTGCCAGGCTGCCATCCGACCGAGATGACATCCGACCGGATTGCCATCCGTGCGAGATGCCATCCGACCGACCAACCCTTTCCACTTTGGGTATCCTATAAATACCCCATGTCACTCTCATAGTTACCACTTTTGGCAACTGACGTCCGAACAGCTCGTGCTCCCCACCTTTTCTTCGATTTCTCTCAATTCCGGTAAGATCTCGTCCTAAATCTTGTACTTCCTTGATCTAGACGCACTCCTACACCTTTCTATCTTTTAAATCTTAACTTTTAACCGTGAAATCATCAAGATTCAAGGTGTTCTAGGATGACGTCATCATGTGTTCTTGAAGAACTTCATGTTTTGGCCTCAACCCACCAAGAATAACTTAGATCTAATCGATTTCCACATAAACTAACAATGATCTTTCATAGATCTAAACATATCCACGGTGAAAAGGATTGAGAGAAGGTTTTCCAACTTTCTTTCGACTCTTTTACACTAAAATGCACTCACAACCGGTAGAATCGGATCTTGTGTCGACTCACTACACTATCTTGTGGTTGTGTTGGTTCAAGATCCGTATTCTATCCACGAGGTTATCGATTTCGGGTTAACCAAGAACCATCGTCTTAAACCAGTGGACTAACCGAATTTGGGTGATTCCCGTTTGATCAGGTCACTAGAGCTTAGGATGGGACTCTGTTGGTTAGCACGATATCAACACATCTCGATAACACGACAAACAATTAAAACGGCCAAGTGTACGACGAACGGAACGACCAGGACGGTGTGCCGTCCGACCGGACTGCTGTCCGAACAGACAGCCACCCGAATGGATTGTCATCCGAACGAACCGCACCTTGGGTCCCACACTTAACTATTGTTCCAACGATTGAAGTCTGGTTGTTGAACGAGTTGTTATCCGACCAGACTACCATCTGAACGGACAGCCACCCGAATCATGAGACATTTGGAATTTAACACTTAAACAATTTTCAACATGTTCAACAACAGGGTTGCCACCCGCTCGGATGGACTCCGACTGAGTGACCACCCTGCTGTGGATTTGTTCTCACTAAGTAACCTCGCCACTCGAGTCGCTGTCCGACCGGATGACCGTCCGATCGACCGACCTGAAAGGTAGAGATACTTCAATGTTTTCAAAATGCTACAACGAAAACTTCAAAAGTCAAGCCATCATACACAAACACATCCTTCTCAAAGGAAGAAACAATCCACTCGAATAGTCATCCAACCGGACTATCGTCCGACCGGATGACCATCCGAACGGATTGTCATCCGCACGACTGACCGTCCGACCGGATTACCATCAGACCGAACTGCTGTCCTAGCCACTTACACCTTGCATCGTTTTACGCGTCACTTATCGTTATGCTATCGTTCTGATTGGGCTAACTCTACTCTCTAGCGCTCCCTTCAATCCATCAATCGCTGTGAGTATACTCGATCCCTTTTTGCTTTACGCACTTTTGGGTGTTACATACGTTACTTATTCTAAATCACATCGAACACACTACTCAATACTTTTAACGCTAACCGTTACCGCATGATATACGTGACTTAATGAATGCTTGTTTGTTATGTTTACACATGGAATGCTGTCTACATGCCTTAGCAACGATAATACTATTAGTTTGGACTTAGCACCCGTTCACTCGGGGGTTGTTAAGGACAATTATTTGCATGGATTACAGTGGTGATCATGTATTACGAACTGCCTTGGGAAGTCAACCCGCAGTCATTGGTATCGTTAGGTTCATGTCGATAACTAACATGCCTCATTTCACTCTGTGTACATGCTGGTTATGCGTAACGCTTTCGAACTCTATATGCTATTATCATACTTGTATGCTCACCTTTACATTATATGTATTGACTTTATTTTAACGTATGTGACAGGTGCTTAGGATGCATATCTGCTAGGAAATCGAGGCTAGAATAAGGTCTTAGAGGCCAACAAATAGTTGTCTGTACAAATGAAATATGAGTTGTCGGAACAGAACTATTTGCCTAGATTTTGTCTGTAATAATTGTATTATCTTTCGAGACATGGTATGGGACATGTTACTTTAAATTGATTGGTAATGAAATTGTTATGGAAACTTCTGGACAATCTGTTTCGCTCAGTGCCATGCCCCGATGTTTCCGCCATCGGTTGGGGTGTGACAGATTGGTATCAGAGCCATAACTATAGGGAATTAGGCAAGACTCGACCTAGTCCAGGTCGATGTCTTAGAGACCTAGTCTATAGTTAGGAACCAACATACCGATTTGCACATATCCGTTAGGGATTATGAACAAGCTTACCGCTATTTCTCGCTATTCTTGCTATTCTCGCATACGCTACACTATCACTGTATTCGAATTCTCAATTTTGAGGAGCGATTAAGTCGAGATTAGGTGTGAAAACCGCAAACTCTCGACTGAATTGCTCGATCAACCCATATTTTTATCTATAAACATGAGGATTTGCGTTGAGCTAGGAGTGAAATCCATACTTTGACGCATAATTTTCTCCTATTTTATCAACACAGGGACGAAGTTGTTAAGCCAGGGGTGAAACCCTAACCTTGACGACTTGTTCCGCCCTTTTTACAAAACTCTCACCAAAGTCTCGACGGACTCCAACGACCTGAAGTCACGGTATGACTAATGGGATGCGTGCCAAACGCCCAAGAATCGAGGCAAAAAGCACAGTCCTGAAGGTCAAAATGTGTACGACAAGTCCTTGAGAATAGTCGCACCACTTTGGTAAGTCAATGTCTAATAGCCGCAGACAATCCATCTCCCGATTTTTATGTGTTTTGATTCTCAGCCCGCAAGTGCTGACTCTGATGACTCGTTGATTTTATGTATTGTATGTGTATTTACCTGTCTATGTGTTTAAAATTTTGGAGATTTATTCAATTTTGCTTTCACTTCGATCGACATGCACGACTCGCACTGCCTGCCTATCTCAAAACGCTGACAAATCGCTAAATTGTGGACGACCTTATACTATGATATACGTTTATACTACACTACTCGATATACTAAAATGCGATCGCTATATTCGAACACTCGCGAACTGTGAATGATAGGTTTCTGTATTCTGACTGCATCTTGTGATTACGTGCTTATGTGTTTCTGTGATTATATGCCCTACGTGCTTATGTGCTTCTGTGTTTATGTGAATCTGTGGTTATGTGCCTATGTGTTTATGTGAAACATATTTCACTGTGTTCCTAAGCCTTAGACAGTATTAGACGTGTGAGGTGAGATTCGATTATGATGTGTCTGAGACCTATGACGATGTCTGTTACAGACAATGTCAACTGGACCATCATCAGGACACCGTCAAACCCGACTCTCTCGTCCAGAACAAAGGGACAAACGACTTGCTACCATACTCACGAAACAAGTGGCTAAGGTTGTGCCTCAGATCGTGAGTGAGATCTATGAAAACGTTAGCAAATCGTCCGTGGATTCGAGAACCGAAGCTCTTAAAGCTACCCCCAAAGTTGCTTTCAGTTTCAAGCAGTTCAAGTCTTGTGGGCCAAAGGAATTCACTAGCGAGGAAGGCCCTACAGCGTTGTTCCAATGGTTTGATTCCAATGAGGTCAATCTATGACAGAGCGGTTGCCCCGACGACCTCCGCACTCTCAACGCAACTGGCGTCTTCCAGTCCCGCGCCTTAGACTGGTGGACAGCCGAGAGAAACAAACGTGGAAACGATGCAGCCTACGGTCTGTCGTAGGACGAACTCAAGGAGGTCATGATGGAAGAATTCTGCCCTCCTCATGAGTGCCAAAAGTTAGAGGATGAATTCTGGCACGTAAAGCAGAAGGATGGTGAAAACGCTGCTCTCACTGCTCGCTTCAAGCAGCTCAGTATCATCTGCCCTGATCAAGTCAAGATTCCAGACATGGCAATCAAGAAGTATATCCGAGCCCTGCCTGACTGTGTTGCAGATTTCGTGCAAGCGGCTAAGACTAAGACGATCGAAGAGACCTACTTACTGGACGCTGAAATCAACGACAAGCGGGTCAAGGCTGGTGTCTGGGATAAAACTTCGAAGCACCTGCATTAAGCTACCACTGCCGCTCCAACTGCCGAAACCACCACCGCTCAATCGTTAAAGCCCTCACGCCGAAAGAAGAAGAACAACAACAGCAGCTCCAGCAACAAGAACTGTGCTGTCACTACCACTGCTGCTCCACTCCAAGCCATACCGGCTCAGCAACAGTTTCATCACCGACCATCACCGCCTACTTATGCACCGCCTGCAAAGCGTGCATACACAGGTCCCCACCCGGTGGGTCTCGCCTGTCGTTTCTGCGCTCACTGCAATATGTACGGTCACTTCACTGCAAACTGCCGTACTGGTCCACGTCAAGCCCCAGCTCAAGCCACTGCTTATCAAGCTCTGCTCCCAGCCCCCGCAAGGCCAACAAGCAGCTCGGGCACCCGCGGCAACGCCCGAGTTTGCTTCGCATGTGGTGATCCCAACCACTTTGCGAACATGTGCCCGAACAGGGTCGTGAAGCAGTAGCCCCAGCAACACCAGCAGCAACAGCACCAGCAGCAGTAGCCTCACCAGCAACAGCAACAAGCCGCACGCGCCAGAACTTTCAACATCAACGTGCGTCAAGCCCAGGCCGACAACAACGTGGTCAATGGTACGTTCCTTGTGAATGGTATTTATGCATCGTGTTTGTTTGATACTGGAGCTGATAACTGCTTTGTGTCGTTCGAATTCGAGAAGCTTCTTAGTCGTAAACGCTCCCATCTCCCCTCGTCGTTCGATGTTGAAGTCGCCACTGGAAGAACTGTCGCCGTTAATTCTGTTCTTCGTGATTGTACTCTCGAGCTCAACAATCACATCTTCCCAATCGATCTTATTCCGATGAAACTCGGAAGTTTTGACATCATAGTAGGCATGGACTTTCTTCGCGAAAACCATGCTGAAGTTGTGTGCTTCAACAGGATGATTCGATTCTCGCTCGCGAATGGTGATTTATTGCGTGTCTATGGTGAAACTGCTTCGAAAGGTCTCAAACTCAAGTCATGTGTCCAAGCTAGCAAGTATCTCCGCAAGGAATACAGAGCTTTCTTGGCTAACATGGTAGTAGCGGAGAAGGAAAAGAAAGGGAACACATTAGTGAAAAACGTTCCTGTTGTTTGTGAATTTCCTAACATTTTCCCTGATGACCTTCCCGACCTACCACCAAGTCGTGATATCGACTTCCGTATTGACCTCATTCCTGGAGCCAATCCTATTGCTAAAGCTCCTTACCGACTCGCACCATCCGAAATGCGCGACCTCTCGAACCAACTCCAGGAATTACTTGAGAAAGGCTTCATTTGCCCGGGTATCTCTCCTTGGGGCGCGCCAATCCTTTTCGTCAAAAAGAAGGATGGATCGTTCAGGATGTGTATCGACTATCGGGAATTGAATAAGTTGACTATCAAAAACCGTTATCCCTTACCTTGCATTGACGATTTGTTTGATCAGTTACATGGTACTACGTGTTTTTCAAAGATCGATCTACGCTCAGGCTATCACTAACTACGCATTCAACAGGAAGATATACCCAAAACCGCTTTTCGCACTCGATACAGCCACTACGAATTCGTTGTTATGCCTTTTGGTCTCACCAACGCACCCGCGGTTTTCATGGATCTGATGAATCGCGTGTGTAAACCATATCTCGACTGTTTCATCATCGTATTCATCGACGATGTCTTGATCTATTCCAAATCGAAAGCCGAACATGCGCAACATCTACGTTTGGTTCTCGAGCTACTCCAGGGGAATCAACTCTATGCCAAGTTCTCCAAGTGCGAATTCTGGCTGGAGGAGGTTCAGTTTCTGGGTCACATTGTTAATAGTCAAGGTATTCACGTTAATCCCGCGAAGATTGAAGATGTTAAGAGTTGTATTACACCTAAGAACCCGTCCGAAGTCCGTTCTTTTCTCGGACTAGCAGGCTATTATCGACTATTTATCGAAGGATTCTCAAAGATCGCTGTGCCGCTTTCCGCTCTCACGCATAAAGAAAAGCCTTTTGTTTGGGGAGCTGAACAAGTGTCTGCCTTCCAAACCCTCAAGCAACTGCTTTGCAATGCTCCTGTTCTCACATTGCCCGACGAAAACGACGATTTCGTTGTCTATTATGATGCTTCCAACCTTGGTCTTGGTTGCGTCCTTATGCAGCGGGACAAGGTTATAGCTTACGCATCTCATCAGCTCAAAATCCACGAGAAGAACTATACAACCCACGATCTCGAGCTAGGCACAGTTGTTTTTGCGTTAAAGATTTGGCGACACTACCTGTATGGTACAAAGTGTACGATCTTCACCGATCATAGGAGCCTGCAACACATCTTTAATCAGAAAGAACTTAATATGCATCAACGCCGATGGGTAGAACTTCTCAACGATTACAACTGTGAGATTCGTTATCACCCAGGCAAAGAAAATGTTGTTGCCGACGCTCTCACCAGACGGAGTTATTTGCTCAGCACTCGTAACGTCCAAGCCCAATACGACCTCGAAACTCTCATTCGCGAAGCTCATCATGCATCTTTTAATGAACGCACTCTGAAGAAGGAAAGAATCTACCACGAAGGAGCCCAGCTTGTGAATAAGTCAAATGGGATATTCCACTTTCTGGACCGAATTTGGATCCCTAAACAGACCGATTTGCGATAGATTCTGATGGACGAAGCCCACAAATCCCGGTATTCTATTCATCCCGGTGCCGACAAAATGTACCAGGACCTTCGCTACAAGTACTGGTGGCCTGGCATGAAAAGGGATATTGCTCTCTACGTTGGAAAATGCCTGACTTGTGCAAGAGTTAAGGCTGAACATCAAAGACCCTCTGGCTTACTCGAACAACCACCGATCCCTATGTGGAAGTGGGAGGGTATAGCTATGGACTTCATAACGAAGCTTCCGCACACGTCATCAGGTCACGACAGCATCTGGGTTGTTATTGACCGTTTGACCAAATCTGCTCACTTTTTGCCTATACGGGAAGACTACAAGGTAGAACGATTAGCCCGAATCTACACCAACGAGATCATTTGTAATCATGGGACGCCTCGCGACATCATCTCTGACCGTGATGCTCGGTTTACCTCGCGACTGTGGGAAATGTTTCAAACGGCTCTCGGTACATCGCTTAATCTAAGTACCACATTCCACCCTCAAACCGACGGTCAGACTGAAGGAACAATCCGTACTCTTGAAGACATGCTCCGTTCATGTGTCATAGACTTCGGTGGTAATTGGGATACATATCTACCGTTAGTCGAATTCTCGTATAACAACAGTTATCATTCCAGCATTCAAATGGCACCATTCGAGGCTTTATACGGAAGAAAATGTCGATCGCCTATTGTGTGGCACGAGATCGGTCACTCACAATTAACCGGTCCTGAGCTATTGCAAGAAACGACTGACAAAGTCCTCCAAATTTGAGACAACTTGTTGAAAGCTCGAAGTCGACAGAAAAGTTACGCCGATAGACGACGCAAGCCCCTTGAATTTGACGTTGGCGACTACGTACTCCTAAAGGTATCACCTTGGAAGGGTGTGGTCAGATTCGGCAAGAAAGGGAAACTAGCGCCTCGATATGTTGGACATTTTAAGATTCTGGAAAGGATCGGAAGACTCGAACTACCGGAGGAACTTAGTAACGTCCACCCGACTTTCCATGTGTCAAACCTTCGAAAGTGCCTGGCTGAGCATGATTTAATTATACCTCTCGATGACCTTCAAGTAAACGAAACACTACACTTCGTGGAGAAGCCTGTCAAAATCATGGACCGCCAAACCAAGCAGCTCAGACGCTCGCGCATTCCTATTGTGAAACTCCGATGGGAAGGCAAACGAGGCGCGGAGTTCACTTGGGAACTCGAAAGAGACATGAAGGCAAAGTGCCCGCAGTTGTTTGTTACGGCTTCGGCCTAATTTCGGGATGAATTCCCTCAACTAGGGGAGGCTGTAACACCCCGTGTTTCGATAGTCAAAGTCAAAGTCAAGATTGAAGTCAAAGGAGGAAAAGATTGCTAATTGCAATCTGTCTATCCTTGCTCAATTCCTGTTTTGACTTCTTTGACTTGTGATTAGTCTATTTTACTTTCGCTTTAGTTGTATTATGTGGAGTATATATTAATAATCGCATATTAATCAATATGTATCACATGTTTAATCGCTTTATCGCTATCGCAATCGCACTCGAAACTCGAAATACGCATTTGGGTTATTTTTATACGTGTGTGAGTGTGCCTTATGTATTACTTGTGCATGTTTATTTATGTTATGTTGTGGTAATCAATCGAAACGCAATCGAACTCAAATCGCAATCGAACTCAATCGCAATCAACATGGTATGATAATTGATGGAGAAGAGATAGCGCGAGATATAGTAGTTGGGATTAAAAGTAATTTGACTAGGAAACTCTACCGCATCGAAAGGAATGCAATCGAAATCGAAACAGCAAAAATCGTCTCGCCGAGCACTCGAACCAAGTGCCAGCTGGCCGGATTGCCATCCGACCGGGCTGTCACTTGATCTGGTGCCAGGCTGCCATCCGACCGAGATGACATCCGACCGGATTGCCATCCGACCAACCAACCCTTTCCACTTTGGGTATCCTATATGTAGGAACGTTTTACCGACCGAAACGAGTCGTTCAGAGGTGTTCTACTCAATATGAAAGGCGGAAACAGACATATTGAGTTCAATTCAGCTAGATATTCACTTTAACTGTCTTTCTGATTGATTTGACAAAGTTTCACAGCGAAACGACACTTCGGCAGCACTTCGTCTCCGGAATCACACATACAAGTCTTTCTCAAACGAAATCAGGACACTCCTATATATAGGCAAGCTAATTCCGCTTGAACATGCTCAAGCGAAATCACAGTTCACACGGAATTACAATTTCGAGCGGAATTAACAAAGTGATTTCGTGTGAAATTGCCTGATAACCTATTTTCTCGTTTTGCGTGCTCTGATTTATCTAAAACAATACAAGACTCGATACAAGACGAAGTCGACAGACGCATCCACTAGCAAACTCCCCCTCGAATGTTGACGAGTCTTTAGTGCCGAGTCTTCAGTCTTTATCAGTCTGAAGTATCTGACACTATAAATCATCCTCAATCTTCTTTCTCTTTCTTCCAGACTCGCAACCTGGCTCTGTGCTCTTCTTGATCAGATCTCTTGATTCCTTAAGTTCATCAGCATCATCATCTTGCGTGAATTTTAGGTCCAAGATTATAACCTGGCTTTCAATCAACTCAAGATTATAACCTGGCTTACATTCAGCTCAGGATCAAGAATCTGGCTAACCTGCACACATCTCTACCTCACAATAAATTTCACAAATTTATAATTTGACAAATTTATTCTTTGCTTACCACTTGAAAATATAAACACACCATTATTTGCAAGCATCGTACAAAATGATTTAACATTGTTAAATTCTAATGAATCACTTGTATAAAAATCGTTTTTCAAATTAGATTCTTCTTTCAAACAGACCCCCCCTCACTGATTGTCATCATGTTTAGCACTTGGAATTTTGAAAATCAGCTCTCCAACATCAGTTGTCGAAAATCTTTTTTGTATTTTTCAAAATGTATACTAAAACACACTGAAAATCTTTTTGGATTATTGATTTAAAAAAATGAAAATGCAGTAAAGAAATATTTACAAACAATATTTTTGCGAGTTTGTGCAAGAGGATCATATCGGTTTTTGAGGCAAATCACTAACACCGTTAAGCTTTATACATTTTAAGTTCTAAACGTTTCACTTAGATTGTCAGTATACTGATCCACTTAAATTTCACACAAAGTTCAACTATTTCGAGATATGAAATTAGTGATTTAAGTACTTAAACTTATCCATGTGTCTCACCTCAGAATATACTCCCGTATCCAGATCCCAATATTCAGTCTTACAGGTGAGTATACCTAGATGATATCTGTAAGGGGTTAAAATGCGAGGGTCGTGAGAGCTCAGGCTATTGCTTTCGCAAAATCAGAGAGATGACGGCTTCGAATTAAAGTGTGTTCCCTTTAGAGAATCATTTCTTCAACAGCACATGATTAGCATTTTTCAATATTTCATCATTTTTTGTACTGAGGGCGATGCTATATTTTAAGCAAGCACAAAGTATTATACGGGGCTAGGCCATTGCTTCCGCAAAATCAGAAGTCCCGGGATAATACCCCAGATATCACTGAGTATAAAGACCTAGTATCTCAGAAAGAGGGACCTTTCAAACAAGATTTCAGGGGTTACCCATATATCTGAGAGATGTTCCCCATGATATAAGTAAGTTTGAAATTTAGGTTTATATCTCGTTACAATCTACTAAATGTGTAAAAACCTACCGGCACATCATCAGTGAGACCGTTTATCACATTTCTAACTATCCAATTCTTTAGCATGCTGTGATCGTCCACTGATGTACTATCATTTCCTCTTTTTCACAACAAAACTCATTTTTGATTTTATCATGTTTTTGGCTTTTTCAAAATTTCAAATGTTTTTGGATTTTCTGAAAACTTCCTCCCCCTAAAATTCAAAATCATTTAAAGGAATTTTGAAAACAAACTATACAAGGTAAAGTGACAACATGATGAGAATTACTTCAATTCTCCATTCACTTGGCTTAAACAATCAGAACTCCCCCTGACAACAAAACATTTTCCCATAATGATTTCAAAACACTTAAGTTTGTTTTAATCAAAATGGTTTTTCCGGAAAATAAGTTTTGTGAGTCATTTCTCAAACATGGGGATCATTCATCACCTTGTTTTCTTCAACCATATGTAGGAATTTAACATTTCCCAATTTTAACAACAATACTACCTGTAAGAAATCAAGTACAACTTAATGTCCCTGATTTACCACTTGTAAGACGAAATATCACCAGAGTGAATTTCTCAAGAAAAATGCCGATACCTGCTCCACACTTACCAACCTGGAAGCTCCGGCAAGTCATACTTTTTACATATGAAAAACAGACATCCAAGCTTCACCAAACTTGGATGTTTCCTCCTCAACTTCACTTGGGTAAAAAGTTGCCTTCTTTGATTTATAAAAATCTTTTACCCATGTCACCTTTCCCTCGATCATCTTTCCAAAAATCTTTTTCACATTACCATTAAAAGCTTTGTCGACATCAAATTCTTTCTTCTCAGAATAGAATTGATTCGAAATCTCAATTTTTCCAACTTTTGATTTAAAATTTTCAGCCCGAAATAGTGGAAAATTGACACCATCCATTGGCGGTACTGATGATTTTATTTTTAGATCAGCTTGTGGCTCCTCTGACTTTGTGGAATCAGATTCATCGCCAGATTTCACATCAAATTTTTTAATAACCCACATTTGGTTGTCCAGATTCACTCTTCTCTTGTGAAATCTTTTCAAACATTTACCAACTTCATATGTTGAGTTCTTAAAAACTTTGAATCTTTCAGTTGGTGGTTCGGCTTTGTCAACAACTTTTTCTTTAAGTTTAGAAACAACTTCCTGTTTTGTTTTGGTTGCCAATGGACAGTTCCAGGCAATGTGACCAACTTCTTGACATCGATAACAGGTTCTTGTTTCCTTTCTCTGATAAGCTCCATTCTTTTCAAACTTTTGTTTTTCAGTAAAGAACTCTTTGTTTGTTTGCTTCCAGAATGAGCTCTTTTGTTCTTCTTTCGAACTTGTCCCTGAAACAAATATAGTTTTTGGTTTATCATTTTTATAATTTTTATGATTTTCAGTTGGAATAAAACCAAGTCCTTTCTTTTTGAAATTACTGTTATGATTTGGTTTCTTTCGATAACCTGAACCAGAACTGTAACCCTTTTTCTTGTTTAAATGTTGTTGAATTCTTGAGGTGTAAGGATTAGGTTTTTCAGAAAAAATTTCATTTCTTATTTCAGAAATATTAATTTCTGTTAACTTGAAAACCTTTTTTATCATTTCTGGTTTAACACCTCTTATTGGAAATTCCTCATCAGAATATAATTTGTCTGAATCAATCAAAGTATATGCCACTTTGATTGGTCCGTCATTCAAATTAGATTTTGATAACATGAATTCTTTATTGTTGTTGGTGCATCCGTCTGTCGACTTCGTCTTGTATCGAGTCTTGTTTGTATGTTTGTAGATAGATCAGGGCACGCTATACGAGAAAAATGTCAAATATAGGGTGAGTGGCAGTTTCAAACGAAATTAGAATATGTAATTCCGTTTGAAATGACACATGTCATTTCAAACGAAATTAACCTGCTGATTTCGCTTGAAGTTAATTCCACTTGAAGTGTAATTCTGTTTGAGGCATGTTCAAACGAAATTAACTGCCTATAAATACCTTGTGTCTTGATTTCATTTGAAACGATTCCGGATTCAGTACCGAACTGCTGCCGAAGTGTCATCTCGCTGTAAAACGTTGTCAAATCAATCTAAAGACAGTTTAAAGTGATATTCTAGCTGAATTGAACTCGATACCTCTGTTTCCGCCTTTCGTATTAAGAAAAACTCTTCTGATCGACTCGTTCGGGTCTGAAAACGATCCTACAAGTGGTATCAGAGCTCAGGAGGAAGAGTTCATACCAATTCAGTTGCAATCTCTGATTTCTACACCTTCTTTTTCAAAATTAACAACTTTTTACGGTCAAAATGTTCTTAATTTCACACATGATGTGCGCAATACTGTTTTAACAAATCCTTGAAAAAATTGGACCTTAATTCGTTCTAAAACTGGTAAAATCTGTAATTTCGTTTCAAAATCAACTCGAAATGATGACATCAGCAGCATTTCAAACGAAATTAGATGGTTAATTCAGCTTGAAACCGGTATTTTGCTTGAGAAGTGGGTTAATTCCGTTTGAAATAGATAATTCCGTTTGAGTGATTCCGTTTGAAATCTCTTATTTCGCTTCAACTTGTAATTCCGTTTGGGAAGTTCATACGGAATTAGTGATTCCGTTTGAAAAGGTGCTAGTTCATACGGAATTAGGTATTCCATTTGAAAGTGTGTTACCTCAAACGAAATCAGGACTGTTTTGTAAACTTTGAAAAACCGAATCATGGAAGAGGAATTTTACAACGCATTTGCTACTCCGGTTACCCCGATTACTCTTGCACAGAACACAATGTTAGAACATGAAACAGGGTCTATGCAAAAACCGCCTAAGCTCATGAACATTGAGGAGTATAAAGGTTGGGAAGGACGTTTTGAAAACTGGGTTCAAGCAAATTATTTGGATGCTTGGGAATGTGATGTGCGTGAAGTGTGTTATGGTTTTAATGTTTATTTTAAGCCCTTTTACACTTTTTTAGCCAAGTTTTAAATTTATAAAACACGATATTTACTAACACTAAACACACATATGGGCAAGTGCACCCATCGTGAGCGTAGTATAGTGTTGGTAAGATACCGAGGTCGTCCAAGGACACAAGAGCTTTTAGTACCGGTTTATCCTCAACGTCTAATCAAATCAAAAAAGTTAGAAAAAGGTTTTAAACTTAGAAAAATAAAACTAACTAAAATGCTGAAAATACAATAAAAAAAATAAAAACAGATAGACAAGATGAATCACTTGGTTCCGACTCGTGTATAGTGTAACCTTTGATTATTTCCGCACTTATGCAATTTTTAAGAGATTATCTTAGTTATTGTAGTAGGCCCCTCTTTTGAAGGTGACGTTACCCTCAACCCAGTAGTTTGAGTCAGCAAGGATACAATCCTAAAGGGTCGGATTATTGAAAGATAATTAATTAAGTTATTAATGCATATTATGGTAGGCCCCTCTTTTGAAGGCGACGTTACCCTCGGCTAAGTAGTCTAAGTCAGTAGGGATACAGTCCTAAATAGCCGGGTTATAGTATTAATAGTAGCTTACATATGAGGGGGTCAAAGAGTTTGGACCCCCGCCATCCAATACCGTTAAGTATTGAAGGAGGTCCTACTAAATTTGACCCAGGTCCTTGCAGGATCTATACACTGAACAAGGCAAGACTTTTACCAAACCGTTCCCTTAACCCCCGACCAGGTAGCCAACATACCTCCATATAGACCGTGGAGATATGAATGGTGAAAATATTTTATTTTATATAGACAGTAAAATAATGCCAAGACACCACGGACAAACGATAAGGAAAAATCACCTTCAACATAAGAAACTAGTTATTAAAGTCATTAATACAAAACCAAGTAAAAAGTGCGAAAAGATTAAAAATAAAAAGTATTACACTAGACACTTTGTCTTCACCAAGTGATGTAAGAGACTTAGGCAAACATGGCCTTGATTGTAAAGAACTCTTACGATCAATCTTGGATCCCGAGACGACTCACACACTCTATGATGGACAATGGATGATGGTGGTGGATGATGGTGTTCTGGTGGTGGTGGGTGGTGGGTGAAGTGTGAGAGAGGTGGTGTGCCAAGGGATGAGTTGCAAGAGCTCCAAGCACTCCTATTTATAGGCTGAACAGAAGCTCGGGCATGGCCCCGTGTCCATCCTCCTCTCTTTCTTCATTAAATGCAGTTTGTCTGCATTAGTTGACCACGCCCCCGTATCCGCTGAGCATGACCCCGTGTGCAGAAGCATATCTGTACTATCAAGCTTTGCCTGGATTTCGTAAATCTTATAGTTGACCACGACCCCGTGTCCGCTGAGCACGGCCCCGTGGTGGGCGATGGAAGCTTCTACCACTTTGTCTTTTCTGCTGACACTTGGGCACGCCCCCGTGCTCACTGAGCACGGTGCGTGTTCAGTCTTCTGTCTTCTTGTTTTGCTTGGGAAGATGCTTGTCGTGGGGTCGGGCATGTCACGTTTGTTCCTTTTCTTGTATTTATGCTAGATTTAGCTGCCTTTTTGCTTCTTTTGTTAATTTGAGCTCATTTAATCCTGAAAATACAAAAGGAAGACAAAAGCACACTTTTTCCAATATTAGTACTAAAAAAGGGTTAGTTTTATGCCACAATTAATGTAATTTATATGTTGCATTTTGCACACATCAAATACCCCCACACTTGAATCTTTGCTTGTCCTCAAGCAAAACTCTTTATAATGTGGCTTTACACTCCTAAATGGAATGGGTAGAAGAGAGGGTTTTTGGGCTTGTCATAGAGTGTCGGGATTTCCAAGATTCTTTACTAAGTTTTATTTTTATTTATTTACAATCCTATTCGTCATGATTTATTTAAAACTTTTCATAAGATAAATTACTTATTAGGGCCTAACATGCCTCTTCAAAATTCCATTTATATACGAGTTCACATACCTCGCGGGGATCATTCAACACTCGGCCGAAAATGTATTTTAGTGAATCACTCGAGAGCGGCATGGAACTTACTCCTACCATAGGCTTGCCAAGCAATCAATCCTCCTCCTTTTTAACTATATACCTTTGTAAATATCAAGAGGACTTTTGGGTGAAGGGTTAGGCTTGGGTTAAAGGTAGGTGGTTGGGTTAGTGGTTAGTGAAAGGGCGAAAAATCGTAACAAGCATCGGTTTTCGTAAGACTTTTTTTTTTGCAACTTTTATTTTGATGAAGCTTTTATTCAAACAAAGTTATTTTTGATAAACTTGTTTGTTTATTTCTCTTTTTCTTCATCATCAACACATTTTTTTTAGTAAAGTCATACGAAAAACCGAGCTAGTTACTAAAACAAAGGGTTAAAAATAAAAAGGGTTTTGGTGGGTGAACGGGTGTTTGGTTTGGGTTATGAAATGAAAAGGTTTAGGCTCAAAGAGCCTAACTAGGGGGATTTTGGGTAGGTGGTAAAAAAAAGAAAAATAATGGTGTAGAAATAAAAAGGGTTAGTCCTAATGCCTCCATCATTTACTTACTCGGGTTTAAGTTGGTAAGGACCGGGAATGTATCGTCGTGGCAAGTTCTAGAGTTGTAAGAACCAAGCGGCTATTCACACAAGAAACGAAAAATGAGCATTTAGTTTAATGATATGTATTTGTATGCTCAATAAAGGCTCAAAACTCACTTTTGTGGGAATGAGTTTTTATGTGATCAAGTATATATAATCAAATTTTAACTAAGCTTGTCATGTCGTTTTGATAATTTTCTTATGTTAGTTCTTTTTATCACGACGCTATCGGATGTAAATTTGTAAAAATATAACCTTTTTAGAACTTGAAATTCCCAAGTTAAACCTAGACAAGTAAAAAAAATTGAAATTTTTTTAAAAACATTTGGGGTGATTAGCGGTTCCAATAGAGTTTTGTGTAAGGCTTGTAGTTAGGACTTGCAAGATTCAAGGTTTTAGCATCCCCCCACACTTAAATTACACATTGTCCTCAATGTGTCCCAAAAATAAGTTATTAGGTTGATTGAATGTGTAAAAAGGTGTAAAAAAGCAAAAACATTGTGTTACTGGGCGCTGGACACGACCCCGTGGTGTCCGGGCACGGCCCCGTGTTCAGTCGCCAGTAACGAAAATTGAAAAAGAGAAACAGAAGCCTGGACACGGGGGCGTGTTGGGTGAACACGGCTCGTGTCTAGTTTACCTGAACTGGGCAATTTCTGCAGACTGTGCAGCGGCCATGTTGGGCGGACACGGCCCGTGCTGAACTTACTGTAACGAAGAAATTTTGTCGGATGGCCCTGTTTTCCTGCATGGGGTGCTGGTTCAAGTTTCCCTTGTTTCCTTTGCCATCCCGGGTGTGGTTTATTCATTTCAACACCATCCAAACACCAAATTAACTAAAACCATCATTCATTAAATCATAGAGAGAATTACATAATAATCCTAAAAAAAATGAAAAACAAAGTAGAAAATAAAAGTTAAATGTCCTAAATTAGATGGGTCAGGTGATACGTAAAATCATCCTAAGGAGTTCTACTTCTATAATAAGAGCCAAAATTCCGGAAATAGTTTTCCGGTATCTAAAAGTCTTGTAGAACTCCAAGCCGAGCGGTGTCCCTTAGATGTTGTTAGAGCCATTCTTCTATCTCTCTCGGGAGAAGGGAGGCGGCTTCATGTTTCTCAACATCTTGTGGAGGGGGAGTGACACCAACCGGAACCCCTTTTAGTATGTCTCGAGGGGGTTCCAGATGTATGGCGTACCATTCGGCCGGAATGATGACTTCCGGTACCACATTCCATGCCCTTTGGGTGATAATTGGTACCAAAGGAGGAGAGGCGAGAATGTTCAACCTTTGGTGTAAAAGGTTGACTTCCCGGAGACATCCTTCTAGTCCCACCGTTAGATGATTAATACGGTCGACCAATGCTTCTTCTACCCCCGTTATCTCATCAATGGCCTCTCTTAGAGCGTAAACGTAGTTTACAAGAGAATCTTCAACCGTTGATGATCTTCTCCCTTGCCGGTTGTTTCTGGAGTGCGACGAAGATGTTCCGCTCGTTCTGCTTGCCATTCTGAGAAAACATACCGAAAAGAGTTCAATTTTATGGGACCAGTACTTCGGACACGGCCCCGTGTTCAATGAACACGGCTCCGTGTTCAGTTATCTGCAAGATTTTGGAACAAGGAATCTTGGAGTTTTAATTTGTTTTCGTGATTTTTAAAACTTTTTTTAACAGAAACAACTTAAAACATGGTTGTAGAACTTATTCTTAACAAGATTCCATGAATGAAAATCTAACAAACACCTCAATAAAGCCTGAAATTATGGAGGTCTCAAGCTTTAATGGAAGTATAAGAGAAAAATTGAAGAAGATGATAGAGGATAAAAGAGGAAAGGACAAGAAGGTAGTTGAGAAACTTCTTTTAGAAAATACCTAGGATGGTATGTGAGAAGATTCCCCAAATCTCTGTCCCTGGAATGGTTCAAATGTGCAGGATTCTTGGCTGCATTTATAGAAAACGATAGTACGTTGCGCACGGCCCCGTGTCGGCTGGACACGTCCCCGTGTGCAGACAGAATCCTGACACAATCTTGTCCGTATTCTGATAAAATCAGAAGAGAATCTTTGGGTGGACACGGGGGCGTGTTGACCTGGACACGGCCCCGTGTCTAGAAGCTGTCTTATGGAATTTGTCTATTTCTAAGGAGCTTATTCGGATCGGGCGGTTCTTTACTGGATGGAACAACTCCAAAGTGCCTAAGATACCTTAATTGTTCTAGATTAAGACGAGAACGCAAGAGGTTGTTGGTGAGGGTGATTCCTATGCTATATGTAGGTGGACAAGTCCAACCCTTTCCCGGGCTCTCGTTAAAGAAGGTGTATGCCGAATCGCTCAGGTCTATGTATGCATCGAACGAAGTCGATGGGGAGTCCTTCACGGCACAATCGACACAGGGACGACTATCGCTCAAGTCCTCACTAGAGTTAGAAGTATCGTCGGGAACAACGAAGTTGTTTGAATGTGATCCCAACACCTCTTCTTGGTTATCGTCTTAAGATAAATTAGTGAAATCTATCCTAAGTTCTTTTAACCAATTAAGAATTAGATCTTCTAATTGAAATAGTTCATCAAGAAGCATTTCTCCTAGAAAATCCGGTTGAGAGCATTCGAGGGAGAGATAGGGATTATTTTTACTTTCGCCCCTCTTAAGGATACAGGAAAATGATGGGTCTATATAGTGGGGCTTATAATTTAGAAAATAACATTCTAATTCCTTATGGGAACCACCACATATTTGACACCACGTACCATAAGAGTGCCGAAAGTAAAAAATATCAGTATCACTCATGTTTGTGTCAGAAATTACCAACTGTCGGGATCTTACGGTTCTGTTTTCAGTAACTGAATCTTGGGCACAGGGCGTGTTGAGTGGACACGGCCCCGTGTTCAGCTTACTGTCTGACTTAAAACATGATTGCCAATTCCAATGATTGGGCACGGGGCGTGTTCAGCGGGCACGGCCCGTGCTGAGTTCTGCAGAAGCTGAAAAACTAAAAAAAATCCTAAAAAAATAGATAAATAAGAAAAAACGATTAGGCCATTGATTCCTAACTTTCTTAAAATCCTTGTGTTCGCGGCAACGGCGCCAAAAACTTGATGTGCGTGAAGTGTGTTATGGTTTTAATGTTTATTTTAAGCCCTTTTACACTTTTTTAGCCAAGTTTTAAATTTATAAAACACGATATTTACTAACACTAAACACACATATGGGCAAGTGCACCCATCGTGAGCGTAGTATAGTGTTGGTAAGATACCGAGGTCGTCCAAGGACACAAGAGCTTTTAGTACCGGTTTATCCTCAACGTCTAATCAAATCAAAAAAGTTAGAAAAAGGTTTTAAACTTAGAAAAATAAAACTAACTAAAATGTTGAAAATAAAAAACAGATAGACAAGATGAATCACTTGGTTCCGACTCGTGTATAGTGTAACCTTTGATTATTTCCGCACTTTTGCACTTTTTAAGAGATTGTCTTAGTTATTTTAGTAGGCCCCTCTTTTGAAGGTGACGTAACCCTCAACCCAATAGTTTGAGTCAGCAAGGATACAATCCTAAAGGGTCGGATTATTGAAAGATAATTAATTAAGTTATTAATGCATATTATGGTAGGCCCCTCTTTTGAAAGCGACGTTACCCTCGGCTAAGTAGTCTGAGTCAGCAGGGATACAGACCTAAATAGCCGGGTTATAGTATTAATAGTAGCTTACATATGAGGGGGTCAAAGAGTTTGGACCCCCGCCATCCAATACCGTTAAGTATTGAAGGAGGTCCTACTAAATTTGACCCAGGTCCTTGCAGGATCTATACACTGAACAAGGCAAGACTTTTACCAAACCGTTCCCTTAACCCCCGACCAGGTAGCCAACATACCTCCATATAGACCGTGGAGATATGAATGGTGAAAATCTTTTATTTTATATATACAGTAAAATAATGCCAAGACACCACGGACAAACGATAAGGAAAAATCACCTTCAACATAAGAAACTAGTTATTAAAGTCATTAATACAAAACCAAGTAAAAAGTGCGAAAAGATTAAAAATAAAAAGTAATACACTAGACACTTTGTCTTCACCAAGTGATGTAAGAGACTTAGGCAAACATGGCCTTGATTGTCAAGAACTCTTACGATCAATCTTGGATCCCGAGATGACTCACACACTCTATGATGGACAATGGATGATGGTGGTGGATGATGGTGTTATGGTGGTGGTGGGTGGTGGATGAAGTGTGAGAGAGGTGGTGTGCCAAGGGATGAGTTGCAAGAGCTCCAAGCACTCCTATTTATAGGCTGAACAGAAGCTCGGGCAAGGCCCCATGTCCATCCTCCTCTCTTTCTTCATTAAATGCAGTTTGTCTGCATTAGTTGACTATGCCCCCGTGTCCGCTGAGCACGACCCCGTGTGCAGAAGCATATCTGTACTATCAAGATTTGCCTGGATTTCGTAAATCTTATAGTTGACCACGGCCCCGTGTCCGCTGAGCCCGGCCCCGTGGTGGGCGATGGAAGCTTCTACCACTTTGTCTTTTCTGCTGACACTTGGGCACGCCCCCGTGCTCACTGAGCACGGGGCGTGTTCAGTCTTCTGTCTTCTTGTTTTGCTTCGGAAGATGCTTGTCGTGGGGTCGGGCATGTCATGTTTGTTCCTTTTCTTGTATTTATGCTAGATTTAGCTGCCTTTTTGCTTCTTTTGTTAATTTGAGCTCATTTAATCCTGAAAATACAAAAGGAAGACAAAAGCACACTTTTTCCAACATTAGTACTAAAAAAGGGTTAGTTTTATGCCACAATTGATGTAATTTATATGTTGCATTTTGCACACATCAGAATGTGTTGAAACGAAATATGTTAGACCATTGAATGATGACGAAGAGGAGATTGCAATTAAAGATATGAGTGCTGATGATAAAAAGAAATACAAAAATGAAAAAATGATGTTATGTTTACTACAACAAGCTGTGAAAGAAGATATCTTGGTGTTATTGCAACATAATGGAAGTGCTTATTCGACTTGGAAAGCTTTAAAATCAAAGTTTAATGGAAGCCAAGAGATGGTCAAGAACAAAAAATCGCTTTTGAAAAAAGAGTTTGATCTATTTCGTGGTTTGAAAAATGAGAGCACAAAACAGATCATAGAAAGATATTGCAATCTGTTAGCAAACATGAAGAGATTGAGCATCACCAAAGATAATGAAGAGTTGATCGAAAAGTTGGCTGATGCGTTGCCACATGAAACATGGGGCACATATCTTATGATGTTAAGAATCTAGAAAGGATTTAGCAGTTTAACTTTGAGCAAGTTCATTGAAAAACTTGAAGCTCAGGAAATGGAACAAATGAAGATCTCGAGAATGAAAGATTTTGATGGTGAACAAGACATTGGTCTTTATTACAAAGGTGGTGTCAGTGATAAAACCATCAACATGTCACCAAAGGTTGAGACAGCTTTCAATGCAAAGAGTTCATCGGGAGGTTCTTCTAAAGGGTCAAATAGTAAAACAAGTTTTTCATCATATCCATCTTTTGATCCAAACTTGATAGCAACCAAGAATGGAAAGAAGCTACAATGCAATATTGTATTGAATCTTGGGAATGATTAGGATTATTCTGAAGAAGTTGCAAAAAGTCACATGTCTTTGTTGGGGACTGTGTTGGAGTCTTTTGGAAGTTTAGTAGCAGGAAAGATCGGGAATCCAATGCTGACAAAAGAGGATTACGATCAGATTGATGCTGAAGAGATGGAATTGATGGATATAAAATGGTGTTTGGCTAGTGTGTTGAGACGAGCTGAGAAATTCAAACAGATCACATGAAGAGATGACTTCCGTGATGCATGTGTTTCTAATTTGGGTTTTGATAAATCTAAAGTTACTTGTTTTCGTTGCAGGGAAAAAGGACACTTCAAGAGGGAGTGCACTAATCGCGAAGCAAGTGGAGCTCAAAATCCGTTCAACAACAATGATTACTATCAGAAATTGATTTATCATCAAGTTGCTCAACAACAACAAGAACCACAAGTGGCACATGGTAGGAAAGTAATCGAGGAGTCTTCAAAGAGAGGATGTATGGTGAATCAGGATGACAAAAAGCCAACAAAAGGTTTCAGTTGGGACAAATATATTTCATCTGACAACAAAGCATGCCTGATAAACCAAGATGATGAAAAATTACTAGAAGGGTTTAGTTGGGATGATTACTGTCCGGATAAATATATTTTAAAAGCAAAAGCTTTTGTTGCTCATTTTGAAGAAGATAGTGATGATGATACTGAGTATTATGCGAAAAGAATGGCAGCTTATTTGAAAATGATGGAAGAGAGTGATAGTGAAGATGAAAAAGCTAAAAAGAAAAAGAAAAAGGTCAAAACACCAGTCAGCAGTGATGATGAGGAAGTTCCAGTGATAAAGAGAAAGTGTAGGATCGTTTTACCGACCAAGTGAGTCAATCAGAGGCAATACACACTGTTTGAGAGGCGGAATCAAACAAACAGTTTTACATCAGTAAGAATTGAGTAGAAAACAGATTGTTGTACTTTAAACTAGCTTCTCATTCAATATGAACTTGATAACACGGCGGAATTTTGACAGCACTTCGTGACACTACCAGTAATTCCGTATCAAAATGAGAAGACAACACCCATATATATAGGGTGACTAATTTCGTTTGAAATGACATGGTGTCATTTCAAGAGAAATTACCACAAAATACATAAAAAATACATTTCCGACCCTGAACAATCTACTAGCATGACCTAGACTGATAGACGTAGGCTATAGACATCGTGCACCAACAAACTCCCCCTTGGATATTGCCGAAGTCTTCAGTCTAGTCTTCAGGTCTTCACAATGACTTGAATTTCTCTTCTCTAGGCTTAGGCTTCTTTAGCAGCATCTTCCTAAGCTTTTCATTCTCTTTAACAAATTTCTGTCTTTCAGCTTCCTGTTCTTTCATAAACTTTCCACGCAACATACGATCACGTTCTTCACGTTCTTTCTTTTCTTTTTCTGCTTTAAGAGCTTCCTCTTTCTCTATATCTCTCCATTTCGTTGACCATTTGCTTTCAGCATTTATACCCTTCTGGAAGCAGATTGACACGACTTTCTAAAATTGCATGGCTTGCTCTTTATCTTCAGCTTTGAACCCGATCTTGTTCACAAACAGGCATTCAATGTCTTTAGCAGAGCAATTCACCAGCCACATAGGATCATATACAGTGATGTATCTGATTTCATTCTCAACCTTGTATGTAATCACAGCTTCAGTAGTCAGACAACTGTATACCCAGTACATAAAGCCCTTATAGAATTCCTGCTCCATCTGTGGCAAAGGAATATTCTTTAACACTTTTGGCTTCTTTATCTTCAAGATAGTTTCTTCATTTCCAGTTTCAGGATTCACTATCCTTACTTTCTTTGGCCTGTGTGGCTTCCAGTGCTGAAATTCTCTAAAAGCTTCAAACTTGATCAAACCCCAAGTAGGAACATCATGTTTTCTGATTGGATAATCTAAAGTTTTCACCTGAGCAAGCTCTTCTACATCCCACCATGGTAACGACATGATATCTTGAATGTATTCAAAATACTGTACTCCATATTCTCTTCGAATAGCGTAAGCATTAACTTGTGGCAGAAAGCCCCAACTGATAATATCTCCCATAGAAACATTCCTATCTCTCTTGTAAAACTTCAGAGGACGTTTGAACTTCCTTTCATTACTTTTCCGGAACCATTTCTTCCTCTCCTCTTTCTGTTCATCCCTCAGAGTACCATCAAAGTTTCTATCTTTCAAAATTTCTTCTACTTTCCTTCTCAGCTCATCTCTATTCTCTTGAGTAAAGAATTCAACTAGCGTGGGAAAATCAGACGTATCAACATTCACATCCTCTTCGTCACTGCAATCTTCAACTTCGACTCTATCATACAAATCAGCATCTTCAACATATTTGTACTAGTAATCAGGCTGTTGATTGATGTCAAATTGATTCAGTTCTTCCTCAAAATCAAACTTGAAATTAGGATCATTAATCTGCGTCATCATTATAATGTCATCCATCGTGTAAGTGTGCCTGAACTCTCCTTCCTCTACGTCAGGCTCTAGACGCAAGATTAAATTTTCAACTTTATCAACATTTTGATCATCCACGTGCCCCCCTCACCTTCAGCACTTTCATGTTCTTCATTCACATCATCATGCATATAATCATCAACTTTCTCTTCATTCAACTTTTCAGATACTTTAATACCAGAAGTACCCTGATCGTCATCATCATTTCCATCATTACTATGACTGCTTGTAGAAAATACATCATCATCTGCATCACCCTCTTCATCATCATCATCTTCTTCATCCTCATCATCTTCATCAACATTTTCATCAACATTAAGAACATTATCTAGTAACACATCTTCATCAATTATAGCAGAAACTGCAGAGAGAGGAACAGGCTGCTCAAAATATGATTCAGAAGCATTTGATAGAACAATTGCCCTTTCTTCAGAAACACCTTCTATGCCTTCGCCCTTGTTCTTTAAATCTGCATCAATCTCTGCTTGTCTTTGAGCTCTAACTTCTTCAATCTTGATTTCAACAAATTGTTGCTCAACAGGCTTACCAAGCATCTTTTCTAACACTTTGTTTATCATATAAATCTCATGTTCTTTCTGTGCCTTGATAGCCTCTAACTCTTTGTTCTTTAACTCAAAATACTTATTCTGCTCATCTCTGCGTGTTTTTTCTTCTAGTAACTCTGCTATCTGAACTTTCATTACATCAATTTCAGATTCATCAGCTTCAATTTTTTTTAACAAAGAAGAATTTTCAGCTTCCACAGTCTTAACACGCTTTACCAACCTCTTGTTATCAGCTAAAACTTCTTCAACTTTCTTTTCCAAAAACTTAACTTGCTCCTCAGTTGCAAAATTGAAATCACCAATGTCAAGATTAAGACCTTCTGGAACAGTTGGAAAGGTTTTGTAACCAGAAGAACCATGTGTAGTTTGGACAGGTGGTTGTGAGGATGGTGGTGTTTGAAGAATATGAGGTGAAGTAATAATTGGTTGTTCATGTTGTGGTGGTGAAAGATGTGGTGGTGGTGATGGTTGTCTTGGTGGTGATTGATGTGGTGATTGAGGTGGTGTAGGTTCAGGTGATGGTGATGATGGTTGGATAGGTTCTTGAATAGGTTTCTTGTTCAACAAAATCTTCAACGTCTTTCCCTTCTTAGGAGTAACTACACTTTTCTTTGCAGGTTCTTTCTTTTTCTTTCCAGAAGTTGTTGGAGTTTGAACCTCTTCTTGAGAAGGAATGTATTCATCATCTTTGTCTTTGTCTTTGTCTTCCCTTCTCTTTCTTTTTAGCTGTTTTTCTTTCTCAATTTCAGCTTTCAATCTTCTAGCACGTTCATTCTCATCAATCTCTGAATCAGAAGAACTTGTTGTGCTTTTATCAACATCATCACTACCTTCATCATCAGCAGCTTTATCTTGTTGAGTATTGAATTCATTAAGAGATTTCAAAAATTTAGCAGATTGAGGAGAAAAACGAACATCTCCTTCAACATTCACTTCAGTTTCAGCTTCAGCTTCAATTTCAACTTCTGCTTCTTTATCAGACTCATCAACAAGCAGAGTCTTAGGAGTTTTCTTTTGACGCTTTTTGGGTTGTAAAGACGAACCCTCTCCTGTTTGAACTTTTGGAGTTGCTTTCCTACTCCTCTTCTTTTTCTCCTTCACAAACCACTCGTTTCGCATTGACTTGAAATCTTCAAGAATTTCTAACTCATCTGCATAGCTCTTTTCTTACCTCTCTTGCTCATTTCTCCAGTGCTGATGATTTACTAGATCTGGATCTACATAATTCTTGTCTTTAATAAATCCAAAGAATTCAGCCTTCTTCTTTGGTTCAGGATGATTCAGATGATATCTTGCTAACTGCTTCACTGATTCATTATCCATATGAGACAGAACCAACAAATCATTGTTTTCATCCTTATCCAGATCAGGATAGACATGATCCAATATCATCTGTACAAAACGTGGATACAACCATGTCTTCCTCTTTGAAGTAACTTCATCAACCAAGTAATGAAACACAATATGTGAAAAATTATACTTCTTGTTTAATACGAGAGCTACCACCATATTCATTTGATAGTCTCTCATGGCATCATATCCTCCCTTTTGGTGACTAAGAGCCTGCAATACTGAGGGAATCAGGAACTTGTAAGGCTTGGAGAACTTTGATTTCAAGTAATTTGCACTGTTCAATGCACCAGTGTAACCCATCCTTAACATACAGCCTTTCACCATTCTCTCTGGATACTTTGTAGGAGAATCTGCATCATCAGGAAAATCCAACACTTCACGTACAAGTGCCTCTGAAATAATAATCGGCTTTTCTTCACCATTCAGTTCAACGACCAAATTGATCACTTTGCTTGCTTCGTCATAAATGGCCTTCTCCCAAAAACGTTTGATATGAGATTGAAACACCAAATGTTGATCCGTCAATGCCTTTTGAATTGGCAACCTTCTCATAAACTCCAAAATACTTCTGAATTCTGACAGCTTTGGAATCTTATCTTCATTAAAATCACAACAAGAGTTGTGTAGTGCATTAAACAACAACTTCGAAGGCTGAAACACAACATCAAACAATCAAAATTAGACACTTAGAAAATTTTCAACTTCAAAACATCACTCAAACGAAATCAGATACAAACTATCAGACTCAAACGAAATCACATACAAGCTGAATAGCATTTTCATGCGGAATCACTTTTGAAACGAGATTACATTATGATTCAAACGGGATCACATTCAAACGGGATTCCCTATTTAGTTTGAATTTCACTTTCTCAAAAAAAAAACCTTTTCAAACGGAATTAAACATTGATATTTTGTTTGAACTTGTCAAAATCATCCAAAAAATTTTCATGTTCTGATGATCAAATTGATGAATTGGTTTTGTTCTATGTTTGATTCCGAGCAAGTGGGTATGTTTTTTATCCAATTTGCACCAATAAACAACCCTAGATCTAAGTCAGAAGTTCTGTTCAATGTCGTTCAAACAAGAAACATAGATCTGCAACAATCAATCATCCTACAAATTATCTATAACAAATTCCGACCATACACATGTGTTTATCTTTCATTTTTCATCAATTTTAAACCCTAGATCTAAGTTTTGAGATCTGTTCACCGCCGACACATGAAATCAGACAAGATCTGTATCAATATGACCAGATTTCTTACCTTCACCATGTTTGTAGTTGTGTTAACCAACTATAAACACAAGATCTACCAATAAATTGACAGAATAACGGCTATGAAACAAAGGATTTGAGATCTCGTTTGAAATCGCCGGAGGTGTGATTGAAGCGGAATAAGAAACAAATGAGCTTTCAAGCGGAATACCCTTTGCTATATATAGACAACGTAATCCCGTTTGAAAGTGGCATAAGTCTTGTTCAAGCGAAATACCACTCAAACGAGATAACAAGTTTCAAGCGGAATTATGACTTCAAACGAAATTACATTTTCAAACTTTAAATTTTTGATTGATTTTTTGATTTTTTTTTACCGACACACCCAGTTAACCAAGTCCAAATTAATGACCCTGGTCAACTGTTTAGCCTGCCAAGTCCAAGTTAATGACCCTGGCTGACCAGTTTATGAAGTTGCTGTCTTTCTGAAATAATATAAGTTCAAGTTAATGAACTTTTAAACTTTCAAGCATTTATCAAACACTTTTTCACAATCTTCTGCTTACCCAACCCTTAAGATCCAGATTTGTTCAGCACACAAGACTTTGATCATCTGATCCCCAACGTCTGTTGTTGAAAATAAGATGAAATACAAATCTTTTTGGATTTTAAAATGATAAGCAAAAAACTGTACACACAATATTTTTGCAAGCGTGTTAGGGGATCATATCAGCTGCCGACAAGATACAAGTACCGTTAAGCTTTGATTACATTTTAAGCATTAAACAATTTGCAATGATTGTCGATATACTGGTCCACTTTAAATTTTCACACAAAGTTCAATCTGTTCAGGATACGGATTTAATGTTTTAAGGTTTAACTTTTATGTGTGTACCACCTCAGAATATACTCCCGTATCCAGATCCCAATATTCAGTCTTACAGGTGAGTATACCTAGATGATATCTGTAGGGGGTTAAATTGCGAGACCGTGCGAGCTCAGGTCAGAACTTCCGTTCAGCAGAGAGATGACGGTTCGACTTTTGGTGGGTCCCCTTTAGAGGATCTTTTTTACAACAGCACATGATTAGCATATTTTTTCAATGTTTCATCATTTTTTATGATGAGGGCAGGCTTTTATTTCAAGCAGCGTAAAGTATTCTCCGGGGACTACATTGCTTCCGCATTATCAGAAGTCCCTGGATAATACCCCAGATATCACTAAGCATAAAGACCTAGTTTCTCAGAAAGAGGGACCTTTCAAACAAGATTTCGGGGGTTACCCATATCTCCGAGAGATGTTCCCCACATAAAAGCAAGAAATTTTATGTTTATATCACGAACAAACCTACTAAATGTGTAAAAACCTATCGGCATATCATCTGCAAGACTGCTTAACACATTTTTACTTTACATTTCTTTAGCGTACTGCACCTGTCTAGCTGATGTACTATCATTTCCCCTTTTACACAAACTCATTTTTACTTTTTCAAATGTTTTTGTAATTTGAAATTTTATCATGTTTTTGTATTTTTCTGCAAACTTTCTCCCCCTAAAAACAAAGACATATTTTTGTGTTTTTGTTTTTATCAAAAGCAGAAAATAAACTGTACAAAAACTTGACAACTTTGACGTGGATCAGATCAGATCGCCGTCCTCCTCGGCTTCACACTCCATTACCTTCCCAGAAAAGAGATTTTTCATCCCATTCAATTTCAAAAGATAATTAATTTTTTTTCTATCAAAAGGTTTAGTGTAGAAATCAGCCTTCTGTTCATTGGTGTGTATATGATCTATTCAGATTAACTTCTTTTCATAGCAATCACGGATGAAGTGATGCCGAATTTCAATATGTTTAGTTTTTGAGTGGTGAACCGGGTTTTTCGTTATGTTAATAGCCGCTTCATTGTCCACATAAATCGGAGTGTTTAAGAACTGTAAACCAAAGTCTCGCATCTGCTGTTGGATCCAAAGGATCTGAGAGCAACAGCTTGAGGCCTAACGTATTCAGCCTCGCAAGTAGAGAGCGCTACTGAGGTTTGTTTCTTGCACTGCCAGGTGACCAGTCGAGTTCCAAAGAAGTGACACCCAGCAGTGGTGGACTTAGCATTTTGCTTACAGCTACCATAATCTGAATCAGCAAAACCTGTGAGAGAGAAATCGCCAGACTTAGGATATCACAAGCCGGTGCTTGGGCAGCCTTTCAAATACCGTAAGATTCGTTTCACGATCGTCAGATGTGACTGGCGTGGGCTTGACTGATATCTGGCACACAAACACGTCGGATACATGATGTCCGGGCGGGAAGCAGTAAGATACATCAAAGATCCAATCATTGACCGATACAGTGTCCCTTCCACTTTCTCTCCACTCTCGTCTGGGCAAATCCCGTGATTCTGAGCTAGGGGGTTGATGCTGGACTAGATTGAGCCATGTTGAACTTCTCCAGAACATCGTTCACGTATTTGGTTTGATGAATGAAGATTCCTTCGGGCATTTGCTCCACCTGCAGCCCTAGGAAGAACTTCATCTCCCCCATCGAACTCATCTCGAACTTCTTCTTCATAACATTCTCAAAATCTTTACACAACTCGTCATTTGTCGAACCAAAGATGATATCATCGACGTAGATCTGCACGATTAAAAGATGGCCTGCAACTTCCTTGATAAACAACGTACTATCAACTGTCCCTCTGCTAAACCCATTGGCCAGCAAATGTTGGGAAAGCGTCTCATACCAGGCTCTCGGGGCCTGGTGTAGTCCGTAGAGCGCTTTGTCCAGAAGATAGACTTTGTTCTTGTGTAGTGGATCAGTGAAACCCGGCGGTTGTCCCACATACACTTCTTCTTTGATTTTTCCATACAGGAATGCAGATTTCACATCAAGTTGATAGACTTTGAATCCTTTCCATGACGCGAATGCCAGGAAGATTCTTATCGCCTCAAGCCTAGCTACAGGGGCATACACTTCAGTAAAATCGATCCCCTCCTGCTGGCTGAAACCCTGTACTACCAGTCGTGCTTTATTCCTCACAATCACGCCTCTATCATCCCTTTTGCACTTAAAGACCCATTTTGTCTTTATCAGCTTCTGGTTTTCAGGAAGGTCTACTAATTTCCAAACACCCAACTTCTCAAACTGCAAAAACTCTTCTTGCATAGCGTTCACCCAGTTGTCTTCAGTCAAAGCTTCCTTATATGTTATGGGTTCAATCTGCGAGATGAAACATTTAAGTGAGAATTCTTCCTGCAAAGGAGCAACAGATGTATAAAAACAAGTAAGTGCGCTGTTGATCTGATCTCTCGACTTTACTCCGCTCTGAAGATCACCAATAATCTGCTCTGAAGGATGATAAGACAGAGTTCTTGGCATTGCAGTGTCAGGCATATTAACTTCCGATTGCAAGTTCGTGATGTCTTGATCACCTGTGTGATCCTCAGCTTCAGTCGATGCAACATTTGGATCCTCATCAAATATCGGACCGTTTTCCGAATCTGAGTCATCGGATTGATTAAATGATGGAGCTGGTTCCTCTGGTGGTTCGTGAGCTGTTCCACTGGGACCAGCCTCGTGATCGTTTGTACCAGTTGTAGGAATGTTTGTAGCCACATCAGGTTGAGAAACCACCAACGGTCTAGGCACCTGATCTTATACCATGGATTGCTGCTGTTGGTATAAGTAAGCAAGTTCCTCTTCACTTGGCTCTGTCGGTAGTTGGAAAGACTCCCAGAGTTTGTCGTAATCGAAAAGCAATCTTTGTCCGGGAAGTTGCGGTGGAGCCGTATGCTTCTGACAGTCTACATGCTGAACTTCAATTACCTTCTTCAGACATGGAACGAACACTCTTTTTAGCGGACTCGCATATCCAACAAAGAAACCCTCATTGCTTTTTGCACCGAACTTGCCATCAGGATCAATGAAAGTACATGGTGATCCGAACGGTTCTAGAAACTTCAGATTTGGCTTATATCTATGAAGAAGTTCAAAGCAGGTCCTTTTGTATTTCTTCACAGTAAGAACGCGATTCAATGTATAGCACGCCGCTGCCACAGCTTCACTCCAGAAAAATATTGGTAACTTGGAATCGGCGAGCATGGTTCGAGCTGTTTCAATGATGGTACGGTTCATTCGTTCAGCTACACCATTTTGCTGTGGAGTATTTGGTGCACTGAATTCTTGAAGAATTCCCTTCTCGTTACAGAACTCGAGCATGCGATTATTCTTAAACTCCGTTCCATTGTCACTTCGTATTCTCCGGATTGGCAATTTGTAGACCGTTTCCATTTTTTTAAAAAGAATCATCAAAGACTCAAACGTTTGATCTTTCCTCTCCATGCACACCACCCAAGAAAATCTAGTGAAGTCATCAGTGACTACTAGACAGTATAAGTCTCCACTGATACTTTCCACATTGACTGGCCCAAAGAGATCCATATGGAGTCTCTCGAGAGGCATTCTGATAGAATTCAGCAACTTCTGTGGGTGTGACTTCTTTGTCTGCTTTCCCTTCTTTTATGCTACACAATCATCATTCAAATGAAAGTTTTTCAAATTTACACCTTCAACTAAATCATTGTGTACAAGAAAGTTCATTTTTCTTACATGAATGTGGCCCATCTTTCGATGCCACATTATCGACTCTTTTTCAATAGCCTTTGTTTTTTACACAAAACACTGTTTTTTATAATCTGTTGTTGTTGCGACACTCATATCAAGAATGTACAGATCATTTTCTCGTGGAGCTCGCAACAACACCATTTCTTCAGGAATTTTGAAACCAGGTTTTAAGACTAAACATTCATTTTTAGTAAAGTGGACAGTAAATGATTTGTCACAGATCTGCGAAATACTCAGCAGATTGTTTTCAAGTTCAATTATATAGTTTACTTTATCAAACGAAATGACTCCATTTGTTAGAGTCCCTTGACCAACAGTCCTTCCTCCCTGATTCCCAGCAAATCCCACGTATCCTCCGTTTAAAGATTTAACGTCATAAAGCAATGCTAGCATTCCGGTCATGTGCCTTGAAGCCCCGCTGTCCATGATCCATTTCGAGATAAACGACCTCGGCAACCCCTGTACACATCATAGCAATTCATTCAAACGATGAAGCCCATGACTTCTTAACCTGTGGAACACTACCAAACACTATATCACAATCCACTTCAACTTTCGGAATACTAAAAATGACATTTGGGATAACAGGTTCAGCTTTTGGTTTTAAAATTTTCTCTTTAATTGGTGGAAATTCATCAAGGAACTTGTCTAGTTCAAATTCATATTTCTTAACATCATTTGCAAAAAAATTTGTTTCAGATTTTAATACATTCTCCATTTTCTTCACCTCAACTGGTTGTTTTGATTTAGCCACGCATGATTGAGTTTCAAAAACTTTCATCTTCGGATAAATCTTTGAAGTCTTTTGGGTTTTCGAAGATTCACCAATCTCAAAAGTTGATTTCGGTTTTTCTTCGGACTTCAATGATTCACCTCTTTTCAGAATTCGAATAGAAGAAACCATTGGTTTTTTACCCTTATCATCAGTTGAAGTTTTAGGTTTTGGTTTTTGCAAAACAGGTTTCTTGAAAATGGGTTTTTCAATCTTTTTGGTATATTGCTTTGCCATATGACCAATCTCATTGCAGCGGTAACAAACTCTTTTGTCATACTCAACAAAAGTAGACGTGTAGGTCTCTTCTTTCAACTTTTTCGCTGCATTGAAGTCATCAATGGCTTTTTGACTGAAAATATACACCTTTTCATCAACAAAAATCATTCCCGTGACAAAAATATCACACATCTTATCTTTTGGCTTTACCACATGTTTAGCCATCTTCTTTTCAAACCCAATACCTTTGTTTTTTAAATTGTTTCCATTTTTCTTGTTAGACCCATTATCACCCACCCAATCTTTCTTCCCAGGGTTGTTTTGTTTCACAAAATATTTTTTAGGTTTTGAAAAGAACTCATTGTTGTTTACTTCAGAAATGTCAATCTCAACCAATCTAAACACCTTTTCAACATTTTTCATGTTCGCGTTCTGGATTGGATACTCAAAATCAGAATAGAGTTTGTCAGTTCCTATCATTGTGTAGACCACCATGATCGGATCATCATTCATAACCTTTTCTGATTTTGGTATAAACTTGTCCAAAAAGTTACCATCATCTTCAACATCAGAATTGGAACTTTCCAAATGAGTTTTCACGGTTTCAAAATCTGAGTTATCACTCTCTTCGTCTAACACTTGGTCAACAACGGTCTTGATTACCTGTGACTCATTGTCAGTGTCGGACGGAGAGAATGTAACATCAATACTTTCAGGCAACTCATTCTCAATGGTTTTCAATTTGAGGTTCAAAGCAGCTTCCACCCCATCTGGATACTTCTGAGTATAATGACTCCACATTGGGGGTGGAACACTGTTAAAGACAGGTGTTGCATCTGGTTGTTGCGGAACAATTTGTTCAATCACATATGAAGATGCAACATAACTCATCAACTTCTTATCAATTCTTTCATTTTCAATTTTTGTTAACTCCAATTCTTTTTTCAATGAAGCAATCGTGTCCAAATGAAAGTTGATTTCTACTTGTTTATCAAAAACTGTTGATTTTAACAATTTTGTGGCTTTGTCGTTTTCAAGACTTTCCTTTTGAATCATTTTGATAGATTTAGCCAACTTGTCATAAGCTTCTTTTACTTCATTTAGGTCAAATTTAACCTCATCAGTGTATTGTTTCAATTCCTGAAACTTTTTGTCTTTTTCAAGACATTCCATGCATGATTTTGAACAGTTTTTGCATGAAGTTTCAGAGATTGAATCAATCTTTTCAACAATCTTTTCTTCTTGATCGATTTTAACATCCTGTTTACCGACATCGTCAGACTCTGACTCGAACACTCCTTCGGTTTTGACCTCCTCACTTTCAGATTTCCCATCAGACTCCTTTTGACCAACACGTTTTCCACTGACTCGGTATCAACAAACTTCTGGTTTTACAGATTCTGTGTCTACCTCTTTCAGCTTTGCCATTAAGGCTTTGTCAGCAATTTCTTTCAGTGTTTCTTCAGTCATTTCTTTGGAGACATCAATTATTTCTTCAACCGGAGCCTTCACAACATCATACTGTGGACAAGATCCTGTTGTTGGCTCACTGAAATAACCTACAAAAGAATTAAACACATTAGGAGGCATAATTGATTTTAAAGAACTAGCTAAAACCTCCTGTTTGGATTCTGCAGCAAATTCTTCGAGATCAACCGAACTTTCTTCAAACACATCTTCACTAACAACCTCTGTTTCAACAACACTCTCAGACACCTCCACAATCTCAGCCATCATTGCTCTACCCTCACAGCCAGGGATATACTTATCCCAACTGAATCCCTCAGCTACCTTTTCATCATCTTGATTGACTATGAGAGCTTTTTCCGGCTTGTTTTCGATCTGAGGTCTTTGAATGACAGGTTGTTGATTTGTCTTGTGATAGATCGCCTGTCTGTAGTAATCATTGGTAAATGGATTTTGGTGGTTGTTGACCTCTCTATTCGGACACTCTCGCTTAAAATGCCCCTTTTCTTTACATCTAAAACACGTCACTTTGGACTTATCAAAACCAAGCTTTTGATCTGGTCCTGACAAACTGTTCCGACCCGTAATTTCCATAAATCACTGAGCTCTTCTCACCAAACTTGCCATACCCCACTTGATTTCTATCAATTCAAGCTCCTCCGGATCTATTTGATCATAGTCCTCTTTCGTCATATCGGGGTTTCCTATTCTCCCTGCAACCAAACTCTCGTAAGATTCCAGTACTGATGCGAGTAGTGCTATGTACTGTTTAGCAGAAGATTCTGTAAAATCTTGAGCATTCTTAATGTTTACTGCAATGTTGCACAGTATCCCCAGACCTTGACTCTGATTGTTCGAGCTTGATGAGCTTTGTGGAGACATTTGTTCTAAAATCTTGGGATTCGGCTCATAACTTGCAAACGGTGAAGGCTTGTTGTTGTTTGATGTACTAGACGAAGCACCAGATGTTAAATCTGCACTAAACCCTGTTTGAATCTTCGGGCTTAGATTCGTTGTTGCCGGAGAACGGCCTTTGTAATATAGTGAAACATCCTGTTGAACATCTGCAGAATTCATCTGTTTAATCTTTGTTAACTCTAATTCATGTGCTTCGATCTTCTCTATGAAACCACTAAGATTCAAATTAACATAATCTGAATTGTTTTTTCATCACGAGCAAATAAGTACCCCATTCATCGTATGGCAATGCATCTGCCAATTTATCGATCCACTCCTCATTAGTCTTGGTTATCTCTAATCTCCTCATCTCCACAACTAGATGGCAGTATCTTTCAATCAATTGTTTTGTAGTTTCACATTTCATACCAGTGAAGATGTCAAATTGTTTGTTTATCAAAGCCTTTTTGTTATTGATCATGGACACACTCCCTTGAAACTTTACTTGCAGCGTCTGCCAAATAGATTGTGAATTATCCTCATATTGCAACAACACCAAGATATCCTCTTTAATTGCCTGTTGAAGAATACTCATCATCTTCTTTTCTGCCTTAAAATCTTCTTGTTCAGCTTGTGTCAAACTGCTAATCTGCTTCACAAGATTTAAACCATCTCTCGGAGGAACATATTTCGATTCAATCTTCATCCAGCATTCAAAGTTATTTGCTTGAACCCATGTCTTAAACCTTCCAGACCAACCTGAATACTCATCGATATTCATCAGTTTAGGTGGTTTCTGCATCGTCCCTAACTCATTCTCCATATTCACGTTTTGTACAATACTGCCAGATGTTTGTGCTACCGTCATTCCCCCGCCGGCAAAGAAGTTATAAAACTCTTGATTTTCCATTTTTTGAAATCAGTTTACGGAAAAACTTTTCAAGGTTAGAAAAACAGGTTTCACACGAAATCAGACTTTCGAACGAAATCACGAACACAATGGACTTTCACAAGAAATCAGACCTTCTCAAACGAAATTACCTTCAAACGATATTAGGTTATTTCAAACGAGATTACTATGTCAAACGAAATTACTTTTCAACAAAATCACTTTCAAACGAGATAGCACCCTCAAACGGAATCAAGTGCCATCTTCAAATGAGATTAACCAATAACCTTCTTTCAAACGAAATCAGCCAAGACTTTCAAACGGAATCACTATTTCAAACGAAATGAGTGATTTCGTTTGAAATAACAACAACTTTTCAAACGGAATAAGCTGTTTCAAGCGAGATTATAACACTTTTTCAAACGAGATATAATTTTTCAAACGAAATAGCTTGGCTTTGTTCAAACGAAATTAGGTTTATGGTCCATTTTTGTCACTTTTAGCTCGAATTTTGATCTGATTCTCTCAAGGGTTTGTTAAAACAGACTTTTACACACAATATCAAAAACTCAGTCCATTTTGTCCGTTAAAAAGTCCAGAAGTCCAAGAATGTGTAGAAAAAGACACTGATTCAAGTGTATTGGCTCATAACTGGCTCTGATACCAATTGTAGGATCGTTTTACCGACCAAGTGAGTCAATCAGAGGCAATACACACTGTTTGAGAGGCGGAATCAAACAAACAGTTTTAAATCAGTAAGAATTGAGTAGAAAATAGATTGTTGTACTTTAAACTAGCTTCTCATTCAATATGAACTTGATTACACGGCGAAATTTTGACAGCACTTCGTGACACTACCAGTAATTCCGTATCAAAATGAGAAGAAAACACCCATATATATAGGGTGACTAATTTCGTTTGAAACGGCAACATGTCATTTCAAACGGAATTAGCAGGTTAATTTCGTATGAAATGACATGGTGTCATTTCAAGCGAAATTACCACAAAATACATAAAAATTACATTTCCGACCCTTAACAATCTACTAGCATTACCTAGACTGATAGACGTAGGCTATAGACATCGTGCACCAACAGAAAGGTAAAGGAGGTTCCAAAGTTCAAAGTTGATGAAGAAGTTGATGCAAGAAAGATTTCTGTGAATTGCGAAACCTGTGAGATCATGAAAAAGAAAAACAGCGAATTAATTAACAACATGAACAGGTTGAAGGAATCATATGATGTTCTGAACAAAACAATGAATCAGTACAATCAATCAAGCGAAGAACAAGCAACAGCAATGAAGACACTTCAAGGAGCTTTCATGACAAAGCAGAAAAGTGTTAACAATTACATTGAAAAATGTGTTGTGCTTGAACAGAAACTGGAAACACAAAGGATTGAAACAGAAAGAGTAAATCGTTTGTTAAAAAATTACTCATGTACTTCTTATGTTATTGACAGGGTTTATCCAACTGTTGAAGGCATGAAGGCATTTGAGGATGATGAAGTAACTGAAAAACAGAAAGTTCCTGAAGAAAAGACTTCTAAAAAGAAAAAGGATAAGAAGAAGGATACTGAAGAGAATAATTCTGGTAAGAAACAAGGTTTTAGTTACAACCAGTGTCCACCCCCGCTTGAAAATGGATATTCTCTGAGAAATCCAAATTCAGATAGAGTCGAAAAGGCAACAAATTTACAGTGGGAGTCAGAGTCTTCAGTTAACTTGCTAGAAAATATTGATGTCACTTTTACATCGTCTGACACTGATCAACAATCTCAATTGATGAAGAAAGTGGTGGATCATGTGTTAGATAACGATGAAATGGAGGAGTCAAAGTCGGAGTCTAAATCAGAGTCAAAGTCTAAGTCCGACATGTCAAGTCCTTCAGTCAAAAGGGAGAAAAGGGTTTACAATAAAGAATTTCTTCTGTCAAAATTTAATTTGAATGACGAAACATTCAAAGTTGCATATACATTGAATGATTCCGACAAATTATATTCTGATAAGGAATTTTCAATAAGATGTGTCAAAACTAAATTGATAAAAAAAGATTTCAAACTAACAGAAATTAAGATTTCTGAAATGAAAGATGTAAATCTTTCGAAAAAACCTAAAAAATACACCTCAAGAGTTCAACAAAGAGAAAACAAGAAAAAGGGTTACAGTTCTGGTTCTGGTTATCGAAAGAAACCAAACCATAACGGTAATTTCAAAAAGAAAGGTCTCGGATTTATTCCACCAGAAAATTATAAAAGTGAAAAATATGTTAGAGATTTTAAACCTAAAATGATATTTGTTTCAGGTACATCTTCTGAAGAAGAAAAAGAAAAATTATTCAGAAAACAGTCGAACAAAGAATTCCTTGCGAAGAAGCAAGAAGAGATGCAGACTGTTGATTAGAAGAAGGAAACTCGAACCTGTTTCAAATGTGGAAAAAGTGGTCATATTGCCATGAAATGTTCACAGGCAAATCAAACTAAACAGGGAGTTTCTAAACTGAAAGATAAAGATGTTGTGTTTGAACCACCAATTGAGAGAACTAAACTTTTAGAAAATTCAAAATTTGAAATTGGTGAATGTTCAAAGAGGTTTTATAAGAGAAGAGCAAATCTTGACAACCAAAAGTGGGTTGTTAAGAAATCTGATGATGGGTCTAGCAATGATTCTGATTCATCAAAATCAGAGGAGCTAACTTCTGGCAATGAATCTGATTCCACAAAGTCAGATGAGCCACAGGTTGTGAAAAATCAGTGCCGATAGTGGATGATGTGAACTTTCCTCCACTTAGGGCTGAAAATTTTAAGAAGAAAATTGGTAAAGTTGAAATTTCAAATCAATTCTATTCTGAAAAGAAAGAATTTGATGTTGAAAAAATGTTTAATTCCAAAGTGAAACACATTTTTGGTAAAATGGTTGATGGGAAGGTTAAAGGAGTTAAAGAGTTCTATGAGAAGAAAATGAATAAACCAGGTAAGGGTGTTTCATCCCAGGTTTGTGACTGGGATGGAACTTATTATGATCAGTAAAATTCTGGACTTGCCGGAGCTCCCAGGTTGGTAAGAGTGGAGCAGGTATCGGCATCTTTCTTGAGAAATTCACGAAAGTGATTTCGTCTTACAAGTGGTTGAAAAAGGTTTTCACCTACAAGTGGTAAATCAGGGACATTAAGTTGTACTTGATTTTCTACTAGTGATTTGTGTTGTTTGAATCTAAAAATGTTAAATTTTATCAAGTGGTTGAAAGACAATGTGATGAATCCCTAACCTACAAGTGGTAAAATCAACAAAATTTATTTTCCGGAAAAACCATTTAATTAAAACAAACTTAAGTGTTTTGAAATCATAATGGGAAAATAGTTTGTTGTAAGGGGGAGTTCTGATTGTTTATGCCAAGCGGATGGCGAATTGAAGTGATTCGATATCAGTTGTCATGTTTTGTGTACAGTTTTTTTTTCAAATTTCTTTAAATGATTTTGAATTTTAGGGGGAGTAAGAATTTTCAGAAAATCCAAAAACATTTGAAAATTTGAAAAAGTCAAAAACATAATAAAATCTAAAATGAGTTTTGTTGAGAAAAAAAGGAAATGATAGTACATCAGTGGACGATCACAGCATGCTAAAGAATTGGAAAGTAAAATAGTGATAAACGGTCTCACTGATGATGTGCCAGTAGATTTTTGCACATTTAGTAGATTGTAACGAGATATAAACCTAAATTTCAAACTTGCTTATATCGTGGGGAACATCTCTCGGATATATGGGTAACCCCCGAAATCTTGTTTGAAAGGTCTCTCTTTCTGAGATACTAGGTCTTTATGCTCAGTGATATCTGGGGTATTATCCCAGGACTTCTGATTTTTGCAGAAGCAATGGCCTAGTCCCCAGAGAATACTTTACGCTTGCTTGAAATATAGCCCACCCTCAGCATAAAAAATGATGAAACATTGAAAATGTAAATCATGTGCTGTTTGAAGAAAAGATCCTCTAAAAGGGACACACAAAAAGTCGAAGCCGTCATCTCTCTGCTGAACGGAAGTTCTGACCTGAGCTCTCACGGTCTTCGCAAATTAACCCCTTACAGATATCATCTGTGGTATACTCAACTGTAAGACTGAATATTGGGATCTGGATACGGGAGTATATTCTGAGGTGGGACACGCGATTAAGTTTAAGTGCTTAAAACATTAATCTCGTATCTCGAAACAGTTGAACTTTGTGTGAAAATTTAAGTGGATCAGTATACTGACAATCTACGTGAATCGTTTAGAACTGAAAATGTTTAAAGCTTAACGGTGTTGGTGATTTGTCTCAAAAACTGATATGATCCTCTTACACAAACTCACAAAAATATTGTATGTAAATATTTCTTTACTGCATTTTATTATATTCAAAAATTCAAAAAGATTTTCAGTGTGTTTTAGCATAAATTTTGAAAATTTCAAAAAGATTTTCGATAACTGATGTTGGAGAGCGGATTTTCAAAATTCCAAGTGCTAAACATGATGAGCATTTCGGGAAGGGGAGTCTGTGTTTAAATGAGAAAAGATCGTGTATTTGTTTCCTTCAAGTGGTCATCAGAAGTTTTTAAATTGTAAAATCATTCTAGAATTTTATTTACAAGTGATAAGCAGAGAATAAATTTGTCAAATTTTAAATTTGTGAAATTAATTTCTGGGTAGAGATTTGTGCAGGAAAATGTAGAGCCAGCTACAGATCTTGGGATAATCAGATAAAAGCCAGGTTTCGATTCTGAGTAGGATGCGAGCCAGGTCACAATCTGGAACCTGTGGAGGCCAGACTACGATTCCAGCTTATCGAAAGGGGGAGTCTGAATGACAAAGAGCCAGGTTCTGATCCTGAGAATGATGATGCTGATAAAGAGAAGAGAGAAATTGAGGATGCTTTACAGTGTTAGATACTTCGAAGAGTTCGAGAGGACTGATAAAGACTGAAGATGTGAAGACTCGACACTGAAGACTCGTCAACATTCGAGGGGGAGTCTGTTGGTGCATCTGTCTGTCGACTTCGTCTTGTATCGAGTCTTGTTTGTATGTATGTTTATAGATAGATCAGGGCATGTTATACGAGAAAAATGTCAAATATAGGGTGAGTGGCAGTTTCAAACGAAATTAGAATATGTAATTCCGCTTGAAATGACACATGTCATTTCAAACGAAATTAACCTGCTGATTTCGCTTGAAGTTAATTCCACTTGAAGTGTAATTCCGTTTGAGACATGTTCAAACGAAATTAACAGCCTATAAATACCTTGTGTCTTGATTTCATTTGAAACGATTCCGGATTCAGTACCGAACTGCTGCCGAAGTGTCATCTCGCTGTAAAACGTTGTCAAATCAATCTAAAGACAGTTTAAAGTGATATTCTAGCTTAATTGAACTCGATACGTCTATTTCCGCCTTTCTTATTGAGAAAAATGCTTCTGATCGACTCGTTCGGGTCTGAAAACGATCCTACAATTGTAGACTCTTTTAACTGACGACTTTGTACTGTTGACCAACGAACTCGAACTTTCTGTCTTAGACTTTGACTCTGACTCCTCATCCTTATCCAACACCTGATCGACCACCTTTTTTATTAACTCAGACTCATGATCAGTGTCAGACGATGTAAATGTACGTCAATGTTTTCTGGTAACTCATCAGTTGTTTCTGGGAGAATAACCTTCCCAGATTGGAGGTGGACACTTGTTATAATTTGAACTTTGTTTCTTACCAGTATCCTTTTCTTCAGGCTTCTTATCTTGAAATGCTTCAAAACCTGCAACAGTTGGATAAATTCTATCAATCAAATAATCAAAACTTGAATAACTTTGCAGTAATCTTCTGATTCTTTCATTTTCAATCCTTTCTGTCTCCAACTCCTGCTTTAGCTTTTCACATTCTTCAATGTAATGATTGATCGCTTTCTGCTTTGTCATCATCACAGCATTCATCATAGTCAACGCATCTTCTCTTTCAGAATTTTTCTTTTGTAGACCAGTTACAGTTCTATTCAACACGTCATATGATTCTTTCACATAATTGAGATTGAACAATAAATTTTCTTTCATCTTGTCTTGCTCACTCAATTTATCATCTTTCTCTTTACACTGCTTGCATGATTCTGAACACTTTAAGCTTGGTTTAATGACTTCAATAATCTTTTCAACTTCGATAATCTTTTCAACTTCGACTATCTTCTCGACTTCAATCACTTTCTCATCTTCAATCACCTACTCAGTTTCAACCACTATCTTAGCAACTTTAACTTCTTCACTTTGTTCAGACTTCTCTTCTTGTGCAGCAATCTCGCTTTTTTACTTGTTTCTGATTCTTTGCTGCTTGTTTCTCCTTCAGTTTCTTCACTCTATCTGCAAAATAAAATTCAAAACTTTCAAAAGATAAATGAGTTTTTGCAATATTAATATGCATTTCTTCATCATTATCACTATCATCAGTTGATGATTGATCAAACACTTGTGTCTGTTCTGAACTAGCATCTGAAGAAATAAACTCTTCATCTTGACTTTTCTCATCACTGGCAAATGTTTTCATCCATTCCATCATCAGATCTGGCTCTTGAACTATTTGTGCAATGAGAGCGGCTACTTTTGAATCAGGTGGAATGTATTTGTCCCAACTGAAACCTTCTGCTACTTTTTCATCATCTTGATCAATTATACCATAATAAGCTTTCTTATTAGCTTCTATGATAATTTTAGCATGAGCAGTTTGTGGTTCCTTTTGTTGATACGGTTGCTGAGCAATTTGTTGATAAATGGCTTTCCGATAATAATCATTTCCACCAAACGGATTATGTGCTCCATTTGCTTCTCCATTTTTACATTCTCTCTTGAAATGACCTTTCTCCCTGCATCAAAAACAAGTAACTTTAGATTTATCAAAACCCAAAGTAGAAACATTAGCATCTCTGAAATCATCTCTTCCTGTAATCATCTTAAACTTTTCAGCTCTCCTTAAAACACTGGCTAGACACCATTTAATATCCATGAGCTCCATTTCTTCTGCATCTATCTGATCGTAATCCTCTTTTGTCAACATAGGATTTCCGATCCTTCCAGTAACCAATCCTTCATATGATTCTAACACTGTAGCAAGTAATGACATGTGACCTTTAACGACCTCTTCAGAGAAATTTTGACCATTCTGAAGATGCAACGCGATGTTGCAATTTAAAATGTGACCATTACTGCTGTTTGAGCTTTGAAACTGCTGACTCGAAGTTGAATCTTTCGGATTAACACTTGGATATGAAGAAAAACCACTGCAGCTGCTAGGACTTTGATTGACTGATCCAGATGAATTTTCTGCACTGAAAGCAGTTTGTGTTTTCGGACTTCCTTCGATATTCTGAACACTCCCTTTGAAGTACATTTTAACATCTTGTTGTGCACTTGGATTGTTCATCCTAGCAATCTTTTGCTGCTCAAGATCTTGTCCTTCAATCTTTTCGATGAACTGAGAAATTGTCAAACCATCATATTCTCTAGTATTCTTTAGTATCATCAAAAATGTACCCCAATCTTTCTGAGGTAAAGCATCAGCTAATTTGTCAACCCATTCTTCACTATTTTTGTTAATGTTTAACAATGACATTGACCGTACTGACAATATCTTTCGATCAATTTCTTTGTATCTTCTCCCGGCAAACTCGAAAATAAATCAAATTCTTTCTTTAACAATGCCTTTTTACTCTTGATCATCTTTTCACTTCCCTTAAACTTAATTCGAAGTGCTTCCCAGATTGAACATGAAGTCTTATCATGTTGAAGCAATACGAATATGTCTTCTTTGATAGCTTGTTGTAACAAACTGATCATCATCTTTTATGTTTTGTACATGTCTCGTTCTTTATCCGTAAATTCAAAAATTTTCTTTTCAACTCCCAAGTCTGTTCGTGGTAGTACATACTTTTTCTCAACACATTCCCAAGATCTCAAATGATTAGCTTGAACCCAGTTTTCAAATCGATCTTTCCAACCATAATACTCCTCAATTCCCATGAGTTTCGGGGGTTTTTGTAAAGTTCCGATTTGATTTTCCATGTTCATGTTCTTAGCAATGTCAGTAGGAATAGTCGGGGTAGCAAACGCGTTGAAGAATTCCTCTTCCATGATTTGGTAAACTTTTTCACAAAACAGTCACTTTCAAGCGAAATAACAATTCAAACAAAATAAGCTTTTGATGCGAAATATCACTTTCAAACGAAATAACCTTTTCGAACGTAATACCCTTTCAAACGAAATCACATTTGAAACGAAATCACTTTCACAACAATCTCAAACGAAATACCAACTCACACGGAATCACACTTTTCAAACGAAATAAGGCTTTCAAACGGAATCACCCAAGCGAAATATCAATTTGGAGCGGAATAGTGATTTCGAATGGAATCACTCAAGCGAAATACTAATTCCGTGCGGAATTAAGTGTAATTTCAAACGGAATTATGCTGACGTCATCATTTCGGTCTAACTTTTGTCAAATTGATTAGGTTTTAGCTCGATTTTAGATCTGAAACTCTCAAGGCTTTGTTAAAACACAATTTCGCACATAATATGTGAAATTCAAACCATTTTAACAGTGAAATTTTGTCCAATTTTGAAAAGAAGGTGTAGAAGTTAGAAAATCTGATGCAATCAAGCTGAAAACGACAGAACTCCTCCTCCTGAGCTCTGATACCACATGTAGGAACGTTTTACCGACCGAAACGAGTCGTTCAGAGGTGTTCTACTCAATATGAAAGGCGGAAACAGACATATTGAGTTCAATTCAGCTAGATATTCACTTTAACTGTCTTTCTGATTGATTTGACAAAGTTTCACAGCGAAACGACACTTCGGCAGTACTTCGGCTCCGGAATCACACATACAAGTCTTTCTCAAACGAAATCAGGACACTCCTATATATAGGCAAGCTAATTCCGCTTGAACATGCTCAAGCGAAATCACAGTTCACACGGAATTACAATTTTGAGCGGAATTAACAAAGTGATTTCGTGTGAAATCACTTGTTGATTTCAAGTGAAATTACATTTTCTAATTTCGTGTGAAATTGCCTGATAACCTGTTAGGATCGGAGGCTCTCATGATTGTATTTGTTTGTGTGATTTGAACAAATCAAATAGAAATGAACAAAGTTTAAATGCAGCGGAAATGAATAACAAACTTTGTAAACACAATCAAAGGAGAATATGGTTTGATAAACATTTTCTTTTCATAGAGTTGAAAGATTACAGATCAAAGCAAAAGATTACAATGCAAGCTTACAAACTAAACTCCCCCTCAGCCTGATACTCCATGGTTGGTTGCACAAGATGACAGGATTGAATTGAGGAGAAGAACTCACTCAAGACGATCAAATGTAACAGTACAGAGTACTGCTCCATTTATAGACAAGCTAAAGCAAACCACTGGGGCATCTCAGCTGACGTCACCATGAAAGCGACGTCTAACAACCTAACAACCTGTAACAACTGTTCCTATACAAGCACTGCTAATGTTAACCACTGATTCTACATAAGACAAGTAATACACTAAACTACTGCTATCTTCTTCCATCAGTGCTTTCCTCAAGGTTGATCAGTCCTTGAGTGAGCAGTGCTTTGTCATCAGTAGATAGAACCAGCAGTGTTTACTTCTTTAGGGCTTTGTCGGCAGTTGAAAGGGTATCAGCAGTGTATACGGACAGTGGATAGAGAGCCATCAGTTGTTATAATCACTTTCAAGGTGAAAGCTTAATGTAAACAGCTGCTTATTGTGAATCCGCTGTTGTAATCCGGTTTTGGCTTTAATTATCTGTTCCTCTGGTAGGGTTTAATCCCAACAATCTCCCCCTGGAACAGATAATGCCAAAACCCTTCATTATTCTGGATCTTTATTGCTCATCAGAAGTTCACTAGCTTGTCTTTTAAATTCTTCTTCAAAGTTTTTGGAACTTAAGTCATCCTCATCCCTTCATAGTGAAAGTTCAAGGAGATCCTGCAAATCTTCAACACCAAGACCTAGTGCTTCTTTCCTTGATATGTACTTCACTTCGCCATTGGATCTGACCAAGGTCAATACGTGGGTCTTTTGATCAGACATCCACTTTAGTACTTTTGAACCCAATGGGTTTCTTGGGAGAGATTTATTTTCTGATGAGTTTGGAGAAGTTGGTCTTGTGAAAAGTTGTAAACTTTCAGACATTTGTTTGAAGGCCATTTCGATGACATTATTTGCTGCAGCTATATCTTCTGCAGTCTCTCTTTCAATCTGCTCTTGCCTCTTCTTTTGGTCTAGCTCGATGGCTGTCATGTCTGAAGTGTTTGGTGATGCAGGTTTGGTTAATACCTTTTTGGCAAGGTCTTGAAGCTTTGCTGATTTGTCTTCTTTTAGATCCATTTTCTTGATGGCTCCTGTGAAGAACTCAGCTTCCTTTTCTTTTTCTTCTTCACTGGTCAGCATTTTACCTTTTTCTTGGTTTTCCACAAGGACAGGGTTATCTGCTGATGTGATTAGTGTTTTAAGAGCATCAATCTGCTGTTCTAGCTCTTTGTAGTCAGGCTTTTTAGAAGTGTCTGAGACTGTTATCCTTCTTTTCTTAAGCCTTTCATAAGCCTCGTCGGTATACTGCTTTGTCCATTTTGCTATGGCTTCAGCAGTATCCACCTTAGCATCCACTAGCTCTTGCTTCTTTCTTTTATACTCAGATGTAAGATCAGTAATGATCTTTTTGTATTTATTCCAATTTGGAGCTGTCTTTTTCTTTCTTGGATCGTTTTTAATTCTTTCAATTCTGTTTGCCTCATGCTTTAAAGAAACTATTGGCCATTCTTCAAATTGTTTTTCTTCAGCAGGATAGAATTTTTCTTTCATGATATATGCAAGATATTCTTTTCTCATTTTATTTCGTTGATCTGTCTTTTCTTTGTTTAGATCTTGTGCATAATCTTCCATCTGCGTGACCTTAGTGAGCAAGAATTCCAATCTTTCAGAGATGACTTCGTCACTTTGACCTTCACATTCAACTTTTGCTCCTATTTTAGCCTGCCTTGCTTTGAGCTTGAGATATTCATGCATATCTTCTGGGACTATGAAGCCTATGAGAGAAGGGAATCTTCTTGTTGAAGGATCATCCTCGGTGTAGAATTGTCTCATCTCATTTTTTACAGCTCCCAGTTCCAGTGGATATTTTGCAGCATTAGGATCATGTTTGTCTTCATCTGCCTGAGTTATTTTTCTTTTTCTTGAGTAAAGCCTTTTTGGAGAAGGGGGTTTTGGTTGTGATGTGGGAATGTTTAGAACAGTGGTGGAAGATGTCTGACAAACAGTTGTTGAAACAACAGGTGTTTCAACCTCTGTTGTCATTACAACTACTGATGTGTCAGTAGATGTCTTCTTCTTTTGAGCAGGGGTTGAAGGTGATGAGGTTGTTTTTGGTGATGGTGATGGAGAATCATCATCAGGAATGAAAATCCTTCTCCTTTTTATTGTAGGAGAGACTGATAATGTCTTGGGTGGATCATTGGTGGTGGTTTGAGTGATAGAAATTGTTTGACTAACAGGTGTTGAAACAACTGATGTTTCAACCATTGTTGTCATTACAACAGATGTTGTATCATCTGCTATCTTCTGCTTTATGGCAGGAGTTAATGGTGGTGATGTGATTGCAGATGATGATGGTGGTAGGGTAGTGGTTTTGGTGGTGTGTGTTGATATGGCAGCTTTAGTCTGGCTACCTTTTTCCGGTTCAATATAAACACCATCCTCAATTCCCTTCTTCTTCAATTGTTTGATTTTCTCCCCCTTTTTGGCATTATCTGGAAGGGGGTTATCCATGAAGAGGATAGTGGGGGGAACTTTTACAGTGGTGCTTTGGATGCTGGCTTTTATAGCCTTGATATCTGCTTGAGTATCTTTGAATATTGACTCCACCATGTTTGTCAGCATTTGTACATGTATTGCATGCTGCTGATCAGCCATTTGTTTTTGTTTTTCAAGCAAGGGTTGAAAAAGATTCCAGAGCTCATTTGCAGCAAGTGCTTGTGTTGGAGCAGGTGCTTGAGGTGGAACAGCAGTGGATTGTGCTTTTTGAGCTTTTAACAGCTGTTGCACCATATCCTTTATTTCGATAACTGATGTTTCAAGTTTTTCATCTCTGCCCGTCAATTCCTGATATTTTGAATCATCACCCAAATTAATGGGATCACCCGAATCCCCACCAGCAGTGGTTGTATCAATGTGTGACTTAGGAACTGAGTCCCAAAAATCATCCATTGATGCCCCTTGTTCTCGGTACTGGGGACTTCTTTCTTCAGCACTTGAATCACTTTCAACTTCGATAATCTTTTCAACTTCGATAATCTTTTCAACTTCGACTATCTTCTCGACTTCAATCACTTTCTCATCTTCAATCACCTGCTCAGTTTCAACCACTATCTTAGCAACTTTAACTTCTTCACTTTGTTCAGACTTCTCTTCTTGTGCAGCAATCTCGCTTTTTTACTTGTTTCTGATTCTTTGCTGCTTGTTTCTCCTTCAGTTTCTTCACTCTATCTGCAAAATAAAATTCAAAACTTTCAAAAGATAAATGAGTTTTTGCAATATTAATATGCATTTCTTCATCATTATCACTATCATCAGTTGATGATTGATCAAACACTTGTGTCTGTTCTGAACTAGCATCTGAAGAAATAAACTCTTCATCTTGACTTTTCTCATCACTGGCAAATGTTTTCATCCATTCCATCATCAGATCTGGCTCTTGAACTATTTGTGCAATGAGAGCGGCTACTTTTGAATCAGGTGGAATGTATTTGTCCCAACTGAAACCTTCTGCTACTTTTTCATCATCTTGATCAATTATACCATAATAAGCTTTCTTATTAGCTTCTATGATAATTTTAGCATGAGCAGTTTGTGGTTCCTTTTGTTGATACGGTTGCTGAGCAATTTGTTGATAAATGGCTTTCCGATAATAATCATTTCCACCAAACGGATTCTGTGCTCCATTTGCTTCTCCATTTTTACATTCTCTCTTGAAATGACCTTTCTCCCTGCATCAAAAACAAGTAACTTTAGATTTATCAAAACCCAAAGTAGAAACATTAGCATCTCTGAAATCATCTCTTCCTGTAATCATCTTAAACTTTTCAGCTCTCCTTAAAACACTGGCTAGACACCATTTAATATCCATGAGCTCCATTTCTTCTGCATCTATCTGATCGTAATCCTCTTTTGTCAACATAGGATTTCCGATCCTTCCAGTAACCAATCCTTCATATGATTCTAACACTGTAGCAAGTAATGACATGTGACCTTTAACGACCTCTTCAGAGAAATTTTGACCATTCTGAAGATGCAACGCGATGTTGCAATTTAAAATGTGACCATTACTGCTGTTTGAGCTTTGAAACTGCTGACTCGAAGTTGAATCTTTCGGATTAACACTTGGATATGAAGAAAAACCACTGCAGCTGCTAGGACTTTGATTGACTGATCCAGATGAATTTTCTGCACTGAAAGCAGTTTGTGTTTTCGGACTTCCTTCGATATTCTGAACACTCCCTTTGAAGTACATTTTAACATCTTGTTGTGCACTTGGATTGTTCATCCTAGCAATCTTTTGCTGCTCAAGATCTTGTCCTTCAATCTTTTCGATGAACTGAGAAATTGTCAAACCATCATATTCTCTAGTATTCTTTAGTATCATCAAAAATGTACCCCAATCTTTCTGAGGTAAAGCAACAGCTAATTTGTCAACCCATTCTTCACTATTTTTGTTAATGTTTAACAATGACATTGACCGTACTGACAATATCTTTCGATCAATTTCTTTGTATCTTCTCCCGGCAAACTCGAAAATAAATCAAATTCTTTCTTTAACAATGCCTTTTTACTCTTGATCATCTTTTCACTTCCCTTAAACTTAATTCGAAGTGCTTCCCAGATTGAACATGAAGTCTTATCATGTTGAAGCAATACGAATATGTCTTCTTTGATAGCTTGTTGTAACAAACTGATCATCATCTTTTATGTTTTGTACATGTCTCGTTCTTTATCCGTAAATTCAAAAATTTTCTTTTCAACTCCCAAGTCTGTTCGTGGTAGTACATACTTTTTCTCAACACATTCCCAAGATCTCAAAAGATTAGCTTGAACCCAGTTTTCAAATCGATCTTTCCAACCATAATACTCCTCAATTCCCATGAGTTTCGGGGGTTTTTGTAAAGTTCCGGTTTGATTTTCCATGTTCATGTTCTTAGCAATGTCAGTAGGAATAGTCGGGGTAGCAAACGCGTTGAAGAATTCCTCTTCCATGATTTGGTAAACTTTTTCACAAAACAGTCACTTTCAAGCGAAATAACAATTCAAACAAAATAAGCTTTTGATGCGAAATATCACTTTCAAACGAAATAACCTTTTCGAACGTAATACCCTTTCAAACGAAATCACATTTGAAACGAAATCACTTTCACAACAATCTCAAACGAAATACCAACTCACACGGAATCACACTTTTCAAACGAAATAAGGCTTTCAAACGGAATCACCCAAGCGAAATATCAATTTGGAGCGGAATAGTGATTTCGAATGGAATCACTCAAGCGAAATACTAATTCCGTGCGGAATTAAGTGTAATTTCAAACGGAATTATGCTGACGTCATCATTTCGGTCCAACTTTTGTCAAATTGATTAGGTTTTAGCTCGATTTTAGATCTGAAACTCTCAAGGCTTTGTTAAAACACAATTTCGCACATAATATGTGAAATTCAAACCATTTTAGCAGTGAAATTTTGTCCAATTTTGAAAAGAAGGTGTAGAAGTTAGAAAATCTGATGCAATCAAGCTGAAAACGACAGAACTCCTCCTCCTGAGCTCTGATACCACATGTAGGAACGTTTTACCGACCGAAACGAGTCGTTCAGAGGTGTTCTACTCAATATGAAAGGCGGAAACAGACATATTGAGTTCAATTCAGCTAGATATTCACTTTAACTGTCTTTCTGATTGATTTGACAAAGTTTCACAGCGAAACGACACTTCGGCAGTACTTCGGCTCCGGAATCACACATACAAGTCTTTCTCAAACGAAATCAGGACACTCCTATATATAGGCAAGCTAATTCCGCTTGAACATGCTCAAGCGAAATCACAGTTCACACGGAATTACAATTTTGAGCGGAATTAACAAAGTGATTTCGTGTGAAATCACTTGTTGATTTCAAGTGAAATTACATTTTCTAATTTCGTGTGAAATTGCCTGATAACCTGTTAGGATCGGAGGCTCTCATGATTGTATTTGTTTGTGTGATTTGAACAAATCAAATAGAAATGAACAAAGTTTAAATGCGGCGGAAATGAATAACAAACTTTGTAAACACAATCAAAGGAGAATATGGTTTGATAAACATTTTCTTTTCATAGAGTTGAAAGATTATAGATCAAAGCAAAAGATTACAATGCAAGCTTACAAACTAAACTCCCCCTCAGCCTGATACTCCATGGTTGGTTGCACAAGATGACAGGATTGAATTGAGGAGAAGAACTCACTCAAGACGATCAAATGTAACAGTACAGAGTACTGCTCCATTTATAGACAAGCTAAAGCAAACCACTGGGGCATCTCAGCTGACGTCACCATGAAAGCGACGTCTAACAACCTAACAACCTGTAACAACTGTTCCTATACAAGCACTGCTAATGTTAACCACTGATTCTACATAAGACAATTAATACACTAAACTACTGCTATCTTCTTCCATCAGTGCTTTCCTCAAGGTTGATCAGTCCTTGAGTGAGCAGTGCTTTGTCATCAGTAGATAGAACCAGCAGTGTTTACTTCTTTAGGGCTTTGTCGGCAGTTGAAAGGGTATCAGCAGTGTATACGGACAGTGGATAGAGAGCCATCAGTTGTTATAATCACTTTCAAGGTGAAAGCTTAATGTAAACAGCTGCTTATTGTGAATCCACTGTTGTAATCCGGTTTTGGCTTTAATTATCTGTTCCTCTGGTAGGGTTCAATCCCAACAATCTCCCCCTGGAACAGATAATGCCAAAACCCTTCATTATTCTGGATCTTTATTCCTCATCAGAAGTTCACTAGCTTGTCTTTTAAATTCTTCTTCCAAGTTTTTGGAACTTAAGTCATCGTCGTCCCTTCATAGTGAAAGTTCAAGGAGATCCTGCAAATCTTCAACACCAAGACCTAGTGCTTCTTTCCTTGATATGTACTTCACTTCGCCATTGGATCTGACCAAGGTCAATACATGGGTCTTTTGATCAGACATCCACTTTAGTACTTTTGAACCCAATGGGTTTCTTGGGAGAGATTTATTTTCTGATGAGTTTGGAGAAGTTGGTCTTGTGAAAAGTTGTAAACTTTCAGACATATGTTTGAAGGCCATTTCGATGACATTATTTGCTGCAGCTATATCTTCTGCAGTCTCTCTTTCAATCTGCTCTTGCCTCTTCTTTTGGTCTAGCTCGATGGCTGTCATATCTGAAGTGTTTGGTGATGCAGGTTTGGTTAATACCTTTTTGGCAAGGTCTTGAAGCTTTGCTGATTTGTCTTCTTTTAGGTCCATTTTCTTGATGGCTTCTGTGAAGAACTCAGCTTCCTTTTCTTTTTCTTCTTCACTGGTCAGCATTTTTCCTTTTTCTTGGTTTTCCACAAGGATAGGGTTATCTGCTGATGTGATTAGTGTTTTAAGAGCATCAATCTGCTGTTCTAGCTTTTTGTAGTCAGGCTTTTTAGAAGTGTCTGAGACTGTTATCCTTCTTTTCTTAAGCCTTTCATAAGCCTCGTCGGTATACTGCTTTGTCCATTTTGCTATGGCTTCAGCAGTATACACCTTAGCATCCACTAGCTCTTGCTTCTTTCTTTTATACTCAGATGTAAGATCAGCAATGAGCTTTTTGTATTTGTTCCAATTTGGAGCTGTCTTTTTCTTTCTTGGATCGTTTTTAATTCTTTCAATCTTGTTTGCCTCATGCTTTAAAGCAACTATTGGCCATTCTTCAAATTGTTTTTCTTCAGCAAGATAGAATTTTTCTTTCATGATATATGCAAGATATTCTTTTCTCATTTTATTTCGTTGATCTGTCTTTTCTTTGTTTAGATCTTGTGCATAATCTTCCATCTGCTTGACCTTAGTGAGCAAGAATTCCAATCTTTCAGAGATGACTTCGTCACTTTGACCTTCACATTCAACTTTTGCTCTTATTTTAGCCTGCCTTGCTTTGAGCTTGAGATATTCATCCATATCTTCTGGGACTATGAAGCCTATGAGACAAGGGAATCTTCTTGTTGAAGGATCATCCTCGGTGTAGAATTGTCTCATCTCATTTTTTACAGCTCCCAGTTCCAGTGGATATTTTGCAGCATTAGGATCATGTTTGTCTTCATCTGCCTGAGTTATTTTTCTTTTTCTTGAGTAAAGCCTTTTTGGAGAAGGGGGTTTTGGTTGTGATGTAGGAATGTTTAGAACAGTGGTGGAAGATGTCTGACAAACAGTTGTTGAAACAACAGGTGTTTCAACCTCTGTTGTCATTACAACTACTGATGTGTCAGTAGATGTCTTCTGCTTTTGAGCAGGGGTTGAAGGTGATGAAGTTGTTTTTGGTGATGGTGATGGAGAATCATCATCAGGAATGAAAATCCTTCTCCTTTTTATTGTAGGAGAGACTGATAATGTCTTGGGTGGATCATTGGTGGTGGTTTGAGTGATAGAAAGTGTTTGACTAACAGGTGTTGAAACAACTGATGTTTCAACCACTGTTGTCATTACAACAGATGTTGTAACATCTGCTGTCTTCTGCTTTATGGCAGGAGTTAATGGTGGTGATGTGATTGCAGATGATGATGGTGGTAGGGTAGTGGTTTTGGTGGTGTGTGTTGATATGGCAGCTTTAGTCTGGCTACCTTTTTCCGGTTCAATATAAACACCATCCTCAATTCCCTTCTTCTTCAATTGTTTGATTTTCTCCCCCTTTTTGGCATTATCTGGAAGGGGGTTATCCATGAAGAGGATAGTGGGGGGAACTTTTACAGTGGTGCTTTGGATGCTGGCTTTTATAGCCTTGATATCTGCTTGAGTATCTTTGAATCTTGACTCCACCATGTTTGTCAGCATTTGTACATGTATTGCATGCTGCTGATCAGCCATTTGTTTTTGTTTTTCAAGCAAGGGTTGAAAAAGATTCCAGAGCTCATTTGCAGCAAGTGCTTGTGTTGGAGCAGGTGCTTGAGGTGGAACAACAGTGGATTGTGCTTTTTGAGCTTTTAACAGCTGTTGCACCATATCCTTTATTTCGATAACTGATGTTTCAAGTTTTTCATCTCTGCCCGTCAATTCATGATATTTTGAATCATCACCCAAATTAATGGGATCACCCGAATCCCCACCAGCAGTGGTTGTATCAATGTGTGACTTAGGAACTGAGTCCCAAAAATCATCCATTGATGCCCCTTGTTCTCGGTACTGGGGACTTTTTCTTCCGCACTTGAAAACCCTTTGATTGTACCAGTGGTCAAAACAGTTTCACTAGTGGTTACCAGAGGTGCTACAGAAAAAATTGCCTTCAAGGGAGTCTGATTAATGAAACAACTGGCCAAATGTAGATCTGTTGATCCAACATTTGTAGTTGTTGCTCCACTTGAACTACTGTTAGGAATTACATGTAACTCCTGCAGTGTAACCTCCTCAATTGTTGCTGGGATAGCAGAGGTATAAGCATCAAACCCAGTCACTTGTTGGAGTATACTCTCAGTGATAGGTGATAGAGAGGAACTGGTTTGTGTCTGAGCTATATCAACTGCATGCAACAAGGGTAATATGGATGGTGGTAGTGTGAGGGGTGAAGATAAGGGTGTTGAAAGAGACATGTCCTTGGGATCAGGACTGAGGAAGATGGATCCGAGTGGATTCAGTGCTTCATAATGTGGGGTCCCTGTGTTTACAACCTGATCCTTTTGTGAGGATGCAGGAGGAGTTTGAGGCAATGGTGGAGATCTTTCTTCCATCTGCTGTGAGGAAGTAGCAGCAGTGGTTGTAAGTGACATTTGTGTTGTCACTGGCAGTGCCTCTGGGATCTCATCTTCCAGAGTTGCCTTTGTTTTAGGTTTGGAGGGCTTTCTGGATGTTTTCTTTTTGGTCCTTCTGGTAATGGCAGGTGTGGGTTTCAAAGCAGTGGTTGTGCTGCTATGATCACCTGAAGCAGTGGGCTCAGCAGCAGATACTTGAGGAGCAGTGGTAGCTGCTAAATTCTGCTCAGGCACCTCTGCTTTTGTTTTTATAGGTGCCATCATTCTAGAAAATGTTTCAGTTGTCAAACCTTTTATTTGAAAATAAGCACCTTGTTTGAGCAAATTTCCATTTTCTTTTCCAAATTTTTGTTTAAAATGGTAGCTTAGAAACCTTGGAAAAAGTAGAAATGCTTTGCTATCACCATTTTTTACCAAATCATCAAAGATCTCCTGGGAATAATTATAATTTTCATTATTTAAAATAGCATAACCCAGACATTGGATCTTTAATGATATTTCGTTAAAAGCAGTTGTTTTATTTGAAACACACATCAAAAGTGTGTGAAATAAAAACCTAGGTGCAGAAGGAAAGAAACCTTTTTGTAAAGTGTCCCTTTTCGGTTGTTCTGCATACCCCCTTTTCAAGAAATCAGTTTTCAACTCGGTTTTAGTAAAAGAAGTTTTACCTTTCTGATCATCGAGCTTAAAGACTTCTGAAATCGATAGTTGAGTAATTTGAATAGCTTTACCCTGTATCGAGGAGTTGATGGCTACGACAATGTCTTCTTGTTTTTCAAGGGTAGCATTTTTCCAGAACTCTCTCTGGGTTTGTTGGTAAATGGGAGCATCTGCTATTAACAAAGTTTTGTACTTTGATGCAGATAAGGTGTCGATGATGGAATCGAAGGTGTGGTTGTTTGTGGGTTTTGTGAGTAAACCCAAATAGTTGTGAGGGGATTTGTATGGTATTTCAAGGGATTCAGCGGCCGTTTGAGCGACCTCTTTGGGAGATGATGATGATGATGATTTTGACTTTCATTTTTATTTTGATTTCGTCATTGTGATGAAGAAGAACAGAGGATGATTTGGGATGGAAAGTTGAAAACTGCTTTGAGAAGAGAATTTTAGAATTCAGTTCGACAGTGTAAAACCCTGTTTGGGGATTTTGATCAGGGTTTTATTAAGGGAAAAATGTGAGTGCTGATGTGGCAGCAGTTACAAAGATCTGAGGGCTAAAAACTGACCACGTGCCAACCTCTGATGAAATGGATGAAGAATGGAGGACAGTTGTTTTAAGAGCCACTGATGAAGCAAGCATCAGTGGTTACAACGGTAATAATGTGATAACAGTGGATGATTTTTACTATCAGTAGATAGCATATCAGTGGATAAGACACTGATTTTGAGCATCAGTGCTTGCCAAGAAAATGAAAGGTCAGTGGTTGACTTTCAGCTGTGGGCAATATTTAGGAAACAGATGTTTGAACAAAACAGTGGTTAGGGGTAAGATGATGGTAATGATTTAAAGGCTCATTATGTCAGCAACTTTTACAGGAATTTTCATTCAGGGTTTTACCACATGTCATTTACACATTTTGAAGCTTCTACAACTCCCTGACAGTGGTTTAGTACCCCAGATGATGTACACTTTTTACTAAGGCTACTCATTCTTGTTATAATATTTGAATTAAAACATGAGTACCCAAGTATTTTAAGATTTGTTAACAATCAATCTTTTGCTCAGTGTAAAAACAAACTTGAGTTTGACATGACCTTGACAAATGTACCATTTCCTTTTGAACCATTTTGAGGATAATATTACCAACAAAAATAAAGGTTATATATCCTGACGGAGATTGAAACTTTTACTATCAAAAACCAGTAAAAAGTACAAAATATATTATTCTTAAAGAAAAGAATAATATATCCTGCTTTATTGAGAAAATCCTTTTTCAGAAAAAAAATTAAAGGATTTTCTGAAAACAGCACCAAAAGGATCTGGTATATTTTTCAATAAAACTCATAATCAAATCATTCTTCAAGTTTATGAAAATGCTCAGTGGTTTGTCAACAGCGGTATGACATTTTAAATACATTTTGACCACTGTTTGGTACCATTTTCTTGTCAGTTGATTGCAAAAAATGAGAACACATGAACACATAAGTTTTTGAAAACCCTGTCCTGGATTTTGTTACCATATGATGGTTCTGATAGCTTGTCTAGTCCTCTTACAAGTTCATTCACTGGAAATACTATTGTTACCTGAACTTTCCTGAACCAATGATTGCACACAGTTGCTTAATGACCATTGTTACCCCAATTTTTTACCCTTAAGTGTTTTATATTTATACTCTTTTCTTCTGACTTCAAAAGTTTTGAGATAAACACACTCTCGAGTTTTTGTGAATTTTCTTCTTCCCTTTTTACCCTTCCCATTCATAAGTAATGAAATACTTACTGGGAGGTCTTTATTGAACAAAAACTTAATCCAAAATCATTTTGCAGTGATGTTTTGAGGGATTTGGTCATTTCTGCACATGCTTATGCCAAATTTCACATCATCCATGATCTAAACATTTTTTACTGCTGATTTTCTTAATGTATTTTTAACAAGGTTGATTTGTTCCTTTTGAGGATCTCAACCTGTTTTTCAACACATAAGATCAAATGACTAAAGTTTTAATTTCCCTCTTTTTATATTATCAAAAACACCAATGCTTTTATGAACATAAGTTTTTGTTAATCTGAGGTTCATACTTTAGCATCTAATATAATGAAAACATTACAAATTTCATAATCAACAGTTGAAATCAATTTTGAAAAGAAGAAATAATACCATAGTTTAACAGACATGTTTTCAGATCTGAAAACTATGAGTAACTTGTGCATGACATCACTTGTTGTATGAAATTTGTGTGTCTTATGACATCTTGGTTGTTTTACAGAGTATTTGAACAACAGCTTTAAGCGTGATCTCTCGTTACTCTGTTTTTCAACTAAATACAACCAACCTTAGTATTAATGAATTTTGAGCTGAACTGTTATATCAAATTGATTGTTAGATCGAATTTGACTGTCCAAGCTCTGATACCAATTGTTAGGATCGGAGGCTCTCATGATTGTGTTTGTTTGTGTGATTTGAACAAATCAAATAGAAATGAACAATGTTTAAATGCAGCGGAAATGAATAACAAACTTTGTAAACACAATCAAAGGAGAATATGGTATGATAAACATTTGATTTTCATAGAGTTGAAAGATAACAGATCAAAGCAAAATATTACAATGCAAGCTTACAAACTAAACTCCCCCTCAGCCTGATACTCCATGGTTGGTTGCACAAGTTGACAGGATTGAATTGAGGAGAAGAACTCACTCAAGACGATCAAATGTAACAGTACAGAGTACTGCTCCATTTATAGACAAGCCAAACCACTAAGGCATCTCAGCTGACGTCACCATGAAAGCGACGTCTAACAACCTAACAACCTGTAACAACTGTTCCTATACAAGCACTGCTAATGTTAACCACTGATTCTACATAAGACAAGTAATGCACTAAACTACTGCTATCTTCTTCCATCAGTGCTTTCCTCAAGGTTGATCAGTCCTTGAGTGAGCAGTGCTTTGTCATCAGTAGATAGAACCAGCAGTGTTTACTTCTTTAGGGCTTTGTCAGCAGTTGAAAGGGTATCAGCAGTGTATACGGACAGTGGATAGAGAGCCATCAGTTGTTATAATCACTTTCAAGGTGAAAGCTTAATGTAAACAGCTGCTTATTGTGAATCCACTGTTGTGATCCGGTTTTGGCTTTAATTATCTGTTCCTCTGGTAGGGTTCAATCCCAACATAACCTATTTTCTCATTCTGTGTGCTCTGATTTATCTAAAACAACACAAGACTCGATACAAGACGAAGTCGACAGACGCATGCACTAAAACTATAAATACCCCATGTCACTCTCATAGTTACCACTTGTGGCAACTGACGTCCGAACAGCTCGTGCTCCCTACATTTTCTTCGATTTCTCTTAATTCTGGTAAGATCTCGTCCTAAATCTTGTACTTCCTTGATCTACACGCACTCCTACACCTTTCTATCTTTTAAATCTTAACTTTTAACCGTGAAATCATCAAGATTCAAGGTGTTCTAGGATGACGTCATCATGTGTTCTTGAAGAACTTCATGTTTTGGCCTCAACCCACCAAGAATAACTTAGATCTAATCGATTTCCACATAAACTAACAATGAGAGAAGGTTTTCCAACTTTCTTTCTGTAGGATCGGTTTGTGACCCAAACGAGTCGTTCAGAGGTGTTCTTCTCTGTTTCAGGTGCGGAATAACAAGAAACGGAGGTAGAAATAGCTGATTCTTCTCTTTAACTACTAATTGTATTGATATGACAACGATTACAGTTCGATCTTCACACCGGCAGAGCTTCGGTATGGAATACAAGTTGAACAATGATTTCGCACATGGAACCCCTATATATAGTGCTTATGGTTTCGCTCCAAAGGACATGTCCTTATAAGCGAAACCTTAAATGTACGAATAAGCTAAACCTCACATGTACGAATAAGCTAAACCTCTCCATGTACGAATAAGCTAAACCTCATGTCTAAGTCCATATCAGCGAAACCTCTACCTAAGATACATACAATCTCTTGTTTTCTCGTAAAACGTGCCCTAATCTGTACAATGCAATGTAAGACTCGATCCAAGACGAAGTCGACAGATGTAGTGCACCAACAGACTCCCCCTCAGATGTTGACGAGTCGACTATCGAGTCACAACAATGTTGTGTCTTCACATCTTCAGTCTTGATCAGTCTCTGGGCTTTTCTCTCTCTATCTTCATCAACAGACTCCCCTTCTTGATTTGCTGGCATTCTTTTGTTCTTCAGCAACATCTGCTTCAGGATCTTTGTCTGGCTTTCTTTGTCTTCAGAATCCAAAACCTGGCACTCTATCTTTAGATTCAGAATTGAAACTTGGCTATTCCTGCACATTCTTAACCCAGAAATGAATTTCTAAATTTAACAATTTGAATGCACCAACATTCTAAAAAAAATCAGACGACTCCCTCTCATAATCATATGCACCAACAACAACTCTTCCTCTAATTACTATCTTTATGATGAACCACTTGTTGATTTTCAAAACACATTTGATGATTAAGACACACTCCCCCTCACAACAATGTCATCATGTTTAGCACTCGGAACTTTGAAAATCAGCTTTCCAACATCAGTTGTCGAAAATCTTTTTGACTTTTTCAAAAATTTATACTAAAACACACTGAAAATCTTTTTGGATTTTTGAATATAAAGAAATGCAGTAAAGAAATATTTACAGACACTATTTTTGTGAGTTCGTGCAAGAGGATCATATCAGTTTTTGACAAATCACAAGTACCGTTGAGCTTAGTTACACATTAAGAATTAAACAATTCACTTAGATTGCCAATATACTGATCCACTTAAATTTTCACACAAATTTCAACTGATTCAGGATATGAGTTAGATGTTTTAAGAACTTAAACTCATTCATGTGTCCCACCTCTTGAATATACTCCCGTATCCAGATCCCAATATTCAGTCTTACAAGTGAGTATACCACAAATGATATCTGTAAGGGGTTAAATTGCGAGGGTCGTGAGAGCGCAGGTCGATCTTTCGATACGCAGAGAGATGACGGCTTCGACTTTTGGTGGGTCCCCTTTAGAGGATCTTTTGTATTACAACAGCAATGACTATCAATTTTATTGTTTCATCAATTTGCTGAGGGCTGCGCTATATTTCAAGCATGCGGAAAGTATTCTCCGGGGACTAGGCCATTGCTTCCGCAAAATCAGAAGTCCCGGGATAATACCCCAGATATCACTGAGCATAAAGACCTAGTATCTCAGAAAGAGGGACCTTTCAAACGAGATTTCAGGGGTTACCTATATATCCAAGTAGTATTCCCCACGAAACAAGCAAGTTCGAATTTTAGTTTATATCCCAAAAAAGCTTACTAAATGTTTAAAAACCTATCGGCATATCATCAGTGAGACTGTTTAACACTATTTAAACATTACAATTCTTTAGCATACTGTAACTGTCTACTGATGTACTATCATTTCCTCTTCTTTGACACCAAAACTCATTTTTTGATTTTATCATGTTTTTGTCTTTTTCAAATTTTCTAATGTTTTTGGATTTTCTGAAATTTTCTACTCCCCCTAAAATGCAAACACATTAAAGGAAAATTTGAAAACAAACTGTACAAAACTTGACAACCGATATCGAATCGCTTCAATTCGCCATCCACTAGGCATAAACAATCAGAACTCCCCCTTTCACAAAACTATTTTCTCATTATGATTTCAAAACACTTAAGTTTGTTTTAACCAAAATGATTTTTCCGGAAAATAAGTTTTGTTGTTTTAACCACTTGTAAAGTTAGGGATTTGGTTCATCATATTTTCCATTCAATCATTTGTATGTGGATTACATCAAGTTCAAACTAATAACCTTGAGTAATCACTTTGTCAGAATCAACCTCTTACCACTTGTAAGAATATCCAAAACATATAACCACATGTAGGAATAAAACATCTACACAAACCATATTACTAATCAAGATGCCGATTCCTGCTTCGCACTTACCAACCTGGAAGCTCCGGCAAGTCACACTTAACCTGTAAAAATTTTAACAATTTTAACAACTTTCATACAAACACTTTAAAATATGAATGATGCCGATTCCTGATCCACGATATAAACTTGGGATCTCCGGCATAGTCCTAAGACTTTACGGAAAACAAACTTCCATCCAAGTCTTCTCAGACTTGATGGCTTTCAGTTCTTGCGCAGTATGGTTGTAAGTTGCCTTTTTAGTTGCATAAAAATCTTTAACCCCCTTAGCTTTCCCATTCAACATTTTCCCAAAAATTTTCTTAACACTTCCATTGAATGTTTTCTCGACATCAAACTTAGTTTTCTCTGTGTAAAACTGATTCGAGATCTCAACCTTACCCACTTTTTGTTTAACCTCTTCAAATTTCAGTGATGGAAACTCATCATCATTCACTGAAATTTTCATCTCAACCTGTGGCTCTTCTGGCTTTGTGGAACCAGATTCATCGCCGAATTTCTCATCAACTTTCTTAACAACCCACACTTGGTTGTCATTCTCTTTCTTTTTATAAAAATTCTTTTTAGAACACTCACCAACCTCATAAGTTGAATTTTCAAAAATTTTAAGTCTGTCGGTTGGTGGTTCAACATCAACAACCTTTTCTTTCAATTTCTGAGAAACTCCCTGTTTTGTTTTGGCATTTTTCTGACAGTTCCATGCAATGTGACCAGGTTCATTGCACTTGTAACAGGTACGAGTCTCTCTTTGATAAAACACTCCAGTTCCATTCTTCTTCTTTTCAGCAAGAAACTCCTGGTTTGACTGTCTCCAGAACGGTTTCTTCTGTTCCTCTTCTGCACTTCCACCTGACACAAATTCTGTTTTTGTTTTAGAATTTTTCAAATTTTTATGATTTTCTGGTGGAATAAATCCAAGACCTTTCTTTTTGTAGCTACGATTTTGGTTTTGTTTCTTTTGAAAACCAGAACCAGAATTGTACCCCTTTTTCTTGTTTAGACGTTGTTGAACTCTTGAAGTGTATTTTTTAGGTTTTTCAGTAACATTTAAATCTTTTATTTCAGAAATATTAATTTCTGTCAATTTGAAAACCTTTTTGATCATGTTAAATCTAACACTTCTTATTGGAAACTCTTTGTCAGAGTATAATTTGTCCGAATCATTTAAAGTGTATGCAACTTCAAATGTTTCATCATCCAAATTTGCTTTTGATAACAAACATTCTTTACTGTAAGCCTTTTTGACCGACGATTTTGGACTGTTGACTGACGAATTTGACCCTTCAGACTCAGACTTTGACTCAGACTCCTCCTCAGTATCCAACACCTAATCGACCACCTTTTTGATTAACTCAGACTCATGATCAGTATCAGACGAGGTAAACGTGACATCAATGTTATCTGGTAAAACGTTAGTTGTGTCGGTTTTTAGCTTTATATTGACTGCTTTTTCAAGTTGCTCCTTGTTTGGTTTTCTAGGAGAATACCCTTCCCAAATTGGAGGCGGACAATTGTTATAGCTAACAGTCGGTTTCTTACCACTATTTTTCTTTTTCTTTGGCTTCTCGTCTTGAAAAGCTTCCATACCTGCAATAGTTGGGTAAATACGATCAACGAGATAATCAGAACTAGAATAACTTTGTAATAAACGTCTAATTCTCTCATTCTCAATCTTTTCTGTCTCCAACTCTTGCTTCCATTTAGCAGTCTCTTCAATGTAAAAATTGATGGCTTTCTGCTTTGTCATCATTACAGCATTCATCATCGTTAATGCTTGTTCTCTTTCTAAATTTGTCTTTTGGAGACCAGTTACTGTTTTGTTCAAGACATCATAAGATTCTTTCACATAATTGAGGTTGAACAGTAACTGCTCTTTCTTCTTTTCATACTCAGCAATTATCTCGTCTTTTGATGCACAACCCTTGCATTCTTCCAAACACTTCTCGTAAGGCTTTACAACTTCAACAATCTTCTCAATCTCAATTGTCTTTACCACTTCAACCACTTTTTCTTCTTCAATCACCTTCTCTTCTACCTTCACTCTTTCAGTTTCAACCATCTCCTCAGTAACACTTTCAATGTTCTCTTTCTGAGCAACACTTTCAGCCTTCATTTCCTGTTGTTCTTTTGCAGCTCTTTTCTCCTTCAACTTCTCCATGCGATCTGCAAAATAGAAATGAAAACTTTTAGGAGAAAGATGAGTTTTAGCAACATTAATGTGTTTTTCCTCCTCATCATCACTGCTACTATCATCTGGAGGTGACTAATCAAACTGTGCAGACTTTTCAGAACTAGTATCTGATAATCCAGAATCAGATGGTGTTTGATCAAAAACAACTTCCTTTTCTGAAATAACAACATTTTGTACACTCTCATCAGAACTTTGTAGACTTTCATCAGTACTTTCTGAACTTTCAACAGAAACAACAGACTTTTCATCCATGCTTTTCACTGTTTCACCAATAGACTTCATCCACGTAGCAAACATATCTGGTTCTCTGACAATCTTAGCGATGAAAGCTTTAAAATTCCCATTCTCATCTGCAAACATATTCCAACTGAAGCCTTCAGGTAGCCTCTCATCATCTTGATCGATTATGCATGCTTTGCTATCAGGAGAGATATAATTGTTCCAGTTAAAATCCACCGCACACGCTCTTTTTGAATCCTCGATTCTTCTACCATGAGCCGTCTGTGAGTCTTGTGATTGACCAACTTGCTGATAAATGGCTTTCCGGTAGTAATCATCATTTCCAAACGGATTCTGAGCGCCACTAGCTTCTCTGTTCTTGCACTCCCGCTTGAAATGGCCTTTCTCCCTGCAACGAAAACAAGTAACTTTAGATTTATCAAAACCTAAAGTAGATACATGAGCATCAAGAAAGTCATTTCTCCCGGTAATCGTTTTGAACTTTTCAGCACGTCTAAGAACACTCGCAAGACACCATTTGATATCCATCAGTTCCATCTCTTCTGCGTCTATTTGATCGTAATCCTCTTTGGTGAGCATGGGATTTCCGATCCGACCAGCCACTAGACCCTCATAAGATAACAATACGGAACCAAGTAGAGCCATGTGGTCTTTAGCAGTGTCTTCTGAAAAACTTTGACCTTCTGGAAGATTTAGAGCGATGTTACACTGAATCACATAACCATTTCCTGTCTTTGTGCTTTGAGACTGAAAGCTTTCTGATGAACTCTTTGGATTGACACTCGGATATAATGAGAAACCACTACTGCTTTTGTTTGAACTTTGATCAATCTTTTCTGTAGAATCCCCAGCACTAAACGCAGTTTGAATTTTCGGACTTCTCTCAGCTTTTGGAACCGGAACACTACCTTTGTAATACATTTTTACATCCTGTTGACCACTTGGACTGTTCATCCTTGCAATCTTCTGCTGTTCCAAATCTTGACCCTCAATCTTTTCGATAAACTGACCAATTGTTAACCCATCATAAACCCCTGTGTTTTTCAGAATCATCAAATAAGTTCCCCACTCTTTTTGTAGTAACGCATCAGCTAATTTGTCTACCCACTCTTCAGACTCCTTTTTTATACTAAGCATTGACATAGATCGCACAAGGTGACAGTATCTTTCAATCAGCTTCTTTGTGTCTTCACCCGGTAGACTGCTGAACAGATCAAACTCTTTCTTTAACAATGCCTTCTTGCTTTTAATCATTTTCTTGCTACCCTCAAATTTGACTTTAAGTGCATCCCAGATTGACTTTGCAGTTTTGTCATGCTGTAGCAGAATGAAAATGTCTTCTTTGATAGCTTGCTGAAGTAGACTGATCGTCATCTTTTCAGCTCTATACATATCACGTTCTTGATCACTAAATTTAGATATTTTTTTATCAACTTTCAAATCAGTCTGTGGCAAAACATATTTCTTTAAAATACACTCCCATGACCTAAGATGGTTTGCCTGAACCCAGTTCTTAAATCTGTCTTTCCACCCGTAATACTCTTCAATACTCATCAATTTCGGGGGCTTTTGGATGGTTCCCGTCTCATTTTCCGAACTCATGGCTTGAGCAACAGTAGATGGACCAGACGGTGTTGCAAACGCGTTGTAGAACTCGGTATCCATGACTTTTCAACACGTATTTCAAAGACTGTGACGTATAAGCGAACTCAAGTGTTCGGGATGACCTTATAAGCGAAATATGGTTGGCTTATAAGCGAAACTAGGATTCTGTCACAAGAGCGAAATCACTAATGATCTTTGAAACGAAATCACTAAGTTCAAATAAGCGAAACCCTGATGTTCTTTGGAGCGAAATTACTGATGTTTGTATAAGCGAAAACACTGATGACCTTAAAAGCGAAATTTGTGATGACTGATAAGCAAAACCTTATTGGACCATATGAGCGAAAGTACTAGATCCGTATGAGCGAAACTACTATTGTTACTATAAGCGAAACCCTGATGTTCTTTGGAGCGAAATATGTTGTCTTTGTGCACACAAAAGCGAAACTACAGATGACAAATAAGCGAAATTACTCAATGTCCGGATAAGCGGAACCAAGTCCGAAGGTAATTTCAACCATTTTTAGTCCGTAATTTGGTCCGAAACTTTCAAGGGTTTGTCTATGTTCAATTGCGCACAGTCTGTGAAATTTTGAACGAATTCTGACCGGTAAAATTTTCTGAATTGATGAAAGAAAGTGTAGAAGCAAGAAATCTCGATAAATTCCAGCTACTCTCTGCAGAACTCCTCCTCCTGAGCTCTGATACCAATTGTAGGATCAGTTTGTGACCCAAATGAGTCGTTCAGAGGTGTTCTTCTCCGTTTCAGGTGCGGAATAACAAGAAACGGAGGTAGAAATAGCTGATTCTTCTCTTTAACTACTAATTGTATTGATATGACAACGATTACAGTTCGATCTTCACACCGGCAGAGCTTCGGTATGGAATACAAGGACTGAACAATGATTTCGCTCATGGAACCCCTATATATAGTGCTTATGGTTTCGCTCCAAAGGACATGTCCTTATAAGCGAAACCTTACATGTACGAATAAGCTAAACCTCACATGTACGAATAAGCTAAACCTCTCCATGTACGAATAAGCTAAACCTCATGTCTAAGTCCATATCAGCGAAACCTCTACCTAAGATACATACAATCTCTTGTTTTCTCGTAAAACGTGCCCTAATCTGTACAATGCAATGTAAGACTTGATCCAAGACGAAGTCGACAGATGTAGTGCACCAATACTTTCGACTCTTTTACACTAAAATGTACTCACAACCGGTAGAATCGGAGCTTGTGTCGACTCACTACACTATCTTGTGGTTGTGTTGGTTCAAGATCCGTATTCTATCCACGAGGTTATCGATTTCGGGTTAACCAAGAACCATCGTCTTAAACCGGTGGACTGACCGAATTTGGGTGATTCCTGTTCGATCAGGTCACTAGAGCTTAGGATGGGACTCTGTTGGTTAGCACGATATCAACACATCTCGATAACCTGACAAACAATCAAAATGGCCAAGTGTACGACGAACGGAACGACCATAATGGTGTGCTATCCGACCGGACTGCTGTCCGAACGGACAGCCACCCGAACGGATTGTCATCCGAACGAACCGCACCTTGGGTCCAACACTTAACTATTGTTCCAACGATTGAATTCTGGTTGTTGAACGAGTTGTTGTCCGACCGGACTACCATCCGAACGGACAGCCACCCGAATCATGAGACATTTGGACTTTAACACTTAAACAATTTTCAACATGTTCAACAACAGGGTTGCCACTCGCTCGGATGGGAATCCGACCGAGTGACCGCCCTGCTGTGGATTTGTTCTCACTAAATAACCTCACCACTCGAGTCGCTATCCGACCGGATGATCGTCCGATCGACCGACCTGAAAGGTAGAGATACTTCAATGTTTTCAAAATGCTACAACGAAAACTTCAAAAGTCAAGCCATCATACACAAACACATCATTCGCAAAGGAAGAAACAATCCACTCGAATAGTCATCCGACCGGACTACCGTCCGACCGGTGACCATCCGAACGGATTGTCATCCGCACGACTGACCGTCCGACCGGATGACCATCCGACCGAACTGCTGTCCGAGCCACTTACACCTTGCATCGTTTTACGCGTCACTTATCGTTATGCTATCGTTCTGATCAGGCTAACTCTACTCTCTAGCACTCCCTTCAATCCATCAATCGCTGTGAGTATACTCGATCCCTTTTTGCTTTACGCACTTTTGGGTGTTACATACGTTACTTATTCTAAATCACATCGAACACACTACTCAATACTTTTAACGCTAACCGTTGCCGCATGATATACGTGACTTAATGAATGCTTGTTTGTTATGTTTACACATGGAATGTTGTCTACCTGCCTTAGCAACGATAGTACTATTAGTTTGGACTCAGCACCCGTTCACTCGGGGATTGTTAAGGACAACTATTTGCATGGATTACAGTGGTGATCATGTATTACGAACTGCCTTGGGCAGTCAACCCGCAGTCATTGGTATTGTTAGGTTCATGTCGATAAATAACATGCCTTATTTCACTCTGTGTACGTGTTGGTTATGCGTAACGCTTTCGAACTCTATATGCAATTATCAAACTTGTATGCTCACCTTTACATTATATGTATTGACTTTATTTTAACGTATGTGACAGGTGCTTAGGATGCATATCTGCTAGGAAATCGAGGCTAGAATAAGGTCTTAGAGGCCAACAAATAGTTGTCTGTACAAATGAAATCTGAGTTGTCGGAACCGAACTATTTGCCTAGATTTTGTCTGTAATAATTGTATTATCTTTCGAGACATGGTATGAGACATGTTACTTTAAATTGATTGGTAATGAAATTGTTATGGAAACTTCTGGACAATCTGTTTCGCTCAGTGCCATGCCCCGATGTTTCCGCCATCGGTTGGGGTGTGACATTCTGATACCAATAATGCAGCACCAATTGTAACATTGAAGTGGTGATTGTCTATACCAGTGAACGGTACAAACACCATAGCGTATCTGCATATGAAAACACCAATAAGAAAGTGAAAAGATAACAAAACGCCAATGCACGTAAACTCTGAAAAACGCCAATTCATGTAACTAGTGAAAACGCCAAAAGAACAAAAAAATTGAATTATAAAATATTACTTGTTGGACGATACGTGGCGTCAAACGAAATCACATCACCAAACACGGGGTAATTACGTTTGGCTTGATCATCACACCAAAAAAGTCCCTTCAAATGATCCTGTTCGTCTGTGAAGTAATCGTACGAGAAATTAGGATGTGACTGTTTTTTTTCATCCAAATGTCTCACAACCATCTCAGCATCGTATTCCCCTATAAACAAGTTAATTTGCCTCTTGTAGTTCTTAAATTCTACTTTACTTGCACCCACGTCTTTGAAACCGCCAAAACAAGTCTTCATAACATTAAATGCCTTAACTGGACCCAAATTCAACTTAGACATGCTGTGTATAACATGCTTCTGGAGCTAAGTGAGGTGTCGTTCAGTTGGAAGAAAATGCTTATCAGGACGTTCAACAAGATCATGGTTGTGCTCCTCAACAAACCTATAGATCTTCCATGCTACAGCCTCAAAAATTATGCATAACAGTGCACCACAATCAGTCATCTTTGAAAAGGTGGATCACACAATCTCTTCCTTTTGATTGGGGTCCAACGTATCAACTTTCTTGTCCTTATATACCCAGTTGTCGTACACAAGTACTACTTAATATGTCTTTCACCTTTGGCGTTTCTCTTTTCAGTACCTTTCCTGACTGAAAAACCACAAGCCTTCGCATACGTAACATACATTGAATAAAAATCATCGAGGCTTGTGAATATCATGTCCATTTTGGGCTTTATCTCTTCACTAACATCAGGAATGATAAATGGTAAACTAGTTTTAGGGAAAAACCTTTCATTCGAAGAAACAACTTCGTCTGAGAAAACACAGTGAGAAACAATTTCAGAAAAACGCCATTAAAAATAGAATTTGTCTCCTTATAACATTATAAATGAAAAAACCATTACTTGAATAATAAACAAGACATAATATGTGACAACTGGCACAAAACCGGTAATTTCCGTACTATTTTAAAAATTATTTATTTCCTGCAATTATGTGCTTAAAGATCAACATTATGTGCTTAATTTCTTTACATATGAATTCATGCATGTTTTATACTTCAATTATCGCATTATGCATTACATTAAGCGTTGCGTCGGAACGACTAGTAAACTCACCAGTAAGACAAGCTGCGTCAGCATGACTGCAGATATAATCAGGCAATAGATTTAATGCCTAGATGTAGGTCCAGCATAAAAAATACATTAAAACCCAAGTGTAGGAACAAGGGTTAATATAAACACTTTCCGGAAGCTAAAACAAGCACTAAAAAGTACCCGAAACGCACCAAAAATGCAGAATTTTGCATAATAAACAATTAAACTATAAAATAACATGCAGAATTTATGTTTTGGTGTCCAGAATAACTTGTAACCTGTCGGGAATGAAAACTGTCACAAAAGGTACTTCATACCTTGTAAAACTGCACTATTTAGCACGTTAACGAATCGATAACCGAACGAATAATCGGACACTACCCAAAACACCAAAAATAGACTAGAAGCATTGTTTTTATGATATAAATCTAGTTATGGTGATAAAACACCTTAAAAATCATAAAAACACTTAAACACACTTAATATTACATATAACCTTCCAAGTTACATCTTTCACCCTTAACTTCCAAAAATTACCCCCCCCCCCTTTTGGTGACCGGCCCCAACATGGTCACACGCCTTTTCCATTATAATATATCAAGTGTATTCAAGATATTGGACACTAAACCTAATGGACAATGTTATGTTGGAAGTTTGTTTTAAAATACCATTAGTTGATGAAACATTATCACTTTCACTCAAAATTCATCATCTTTCCTTCCTCACTTCTTCTACCTCACGGCCGCACCACAACCACTCTACATCCACCATTTTCACTCATAAATCAAGCAATCCAAGCATATACAAAGGTGAAGGAAGGTGATCCAAGGAAGCTAGGAGCAAAGGAAGTTGAAGGACCACCTTGTGGACCTTTTAATCACTCATCTTTACCATTCTTCATCTTCTTCTTGTTTGTGCCACTTTCCTAGCCACTAGAGCTAGTAGTAAGCCTTCTAAACACTATTTTACTTCATGTTATTAGTATGTACAAGTCACACCATCAACGAAACTAAACTTTAAAAGGTGATAACATGAAGATCTGACATAATCTAAGTGAAATCAAGTTGTTTTGAGGTTGTTTGATGTATGTGATGAAGTTGTGAATGTTTAATCTTGTGTTTTTAGTTAGATACATCATGTTAAAGCTTGTTAGAAGCTTAGATCTAACAAGTATAAGCATGGATCTTGAAAGATCCATGGTTAAACTTGAAGATGAACTTGAAAAGTCTTTATGTAAACACGAAAAGTGGTTTTAAAGTATGATTCTTATGATCTTGAAGTAATAAAGTTTAAGGATGATTAACTTATGAAGCTAAGTCTCATGAAAGATTTATAAAAAGTTTATGGAAAAGCCTTCAAGAAGCTTATTTTTAAAAGAATCAAGTATGTTAAGTGTAGATTTACAAGACTACATGTTTCTACAAAATAATCAAGTTCATCTTAGGGTTTTACATGATGAAATTAGTGTATGTAACATGTGATATTGTTGGGAATTGATTTTTGGTGATGAAAAGAAAATAAAGACATGTTTTGAAAACATGGGAAACCTCCATTTTTAGGGGAAACTATAAATTTTGACACTTAGAAAAAGATAAGTTTTTGTGAAATTTATTCCCCAAAAATTCACCTAAAAATATTTACTAAGGTTTCCTAATTTTTATACAAAATTACAAGCCAAGAAATAAGGTTTTCTTCAAGTTAAAATCAATATTAAGTATGTATATTTTTGGGGAAAATATATATATTTAGTGGTCACCAAATTTTGTGCTAAGTGTATATTATGTGTATTATATGTAGTACTGTATTAGGAACTTGAAAATACACTAAATACTCCCAAGGAATATAAATACCAAAATACACAAAAAAATATACAAGGAAATATTTATAAATATATATACAAGAATTACCCATGAAAAGGGGTATTTGGACAATAAACATAAATATATTCCTCAAACATATAGACTTGGACAAATATTGGACATTTTTTGACATAAATATATATTTGGACAAATATATATAATTATTACCAAGTAATGAGAATTATACAAAAATCGGGTGAACGAAAAAAATAAATATATATATTTAACAAGCATAGCAATCTATTATATATAATAAATGAAAGTTATTTGGGCCACGTGTCACTTGATTAGGGCATCCTCAGTTCTCTTTTCCCGCCCAACAGTGCCATCCCCTTTTCCTTATATAACCTCTCTTCTCACTTCTGATCTTTCTTTACAAACGCCTAGGGTTCTTTCTCTCTCTATATTCCGGCGATTCAAATTCAAATTTCACAAACCCTGCAAATTATTGAGATAATTCTTTCCATCCAAACCTTAATCTTCTTCAGACGCCACCATAAAATCTTCTTTTGTTCATCGATTACTTCATCAAAAGGTTTGTTCTTTTTTTTAGTTGAATTACTTTCATGATTTCCTCTTATTTACACTAATCCTAATTTCTACTCGTAATCTAATCATATGGTTCCAGGGTTGTTGTCATCAAAGTTGAAATCCGCTTAGCTGCGGATAAGAGAACTGCCATAAGCTGGTATGTTTGAATATGTTTTGAAATTAGCGTTTTTTTCTAGATGGTGATGATATGAGTATAACATCTGTTGATTATTGATGTTTGAGTATGTTCAGCCATTATTGTTTCTGAAATTAGAGTTTCATTTGTATTATCTGTTTGTAACAGCAGTGGTTCAGCATCTACAGTGGATTCAACATCAGGTGTTTGCTATTATTGTTTGATGTTGTTTGCTATTGTTGTTTGATGTTGTTTGCTATTGTTGTTTGCAGTTGAAGATATCTTAATTAAGGTAATAATTGTATTACATCCTGTTGAAAATTAGAATTGATAAATTTAGGGAAAGTGAGGTTGAAAGTTAATAACCCAACAGTGGAGCATTTCATTCTACAGGTTCCATAAATTAAGGGTATTCTCATGTAATGATGATGATTGTTCCACGGTTGTTTCCAGTATTATTGTTCCAACATCGTTTGAAGTATGTGTTTTTTGCTACTCTGATTTTCAATTTTGAGTTTTTTATTTTGAAGTGATATACTCTAATTCTCGGTTTAAATTTCAGTCTAATCACAGTTGTTTGAAATTCATACAATCTACTGCGGGTTATTATAGGTTTGTATTCAAAGAAGCATAAAGTTTAATTAAACACAAAGAAAGATTATTAAATTTATAGTTAAAATAATTTTTGCTTATGTCTAAATGATGATGATGATTATAATTGACTTGTGCAGAAGATGATGATGTAGAACCCACAGTAGTTCCTACTAAACGCAAGAAAGGATCTGCTATTGTTGTAAGATAAGATTTTATGTTACTAGAGAGTCTAGAGTAATGGTGTTTCCCACCTTTTTTTGTATTAAAAGAAGCATAAAGTTTGTTTTAAAGGAGCTCTTTATGAACAAAGACTGATGAGGCCTATCCACTGTTGAAAACAAGGTCCTGTTAAAGACAAGCACTTTATGTACCTAGAGTTTGATTAATCAAAGGAAAACGACTGTTTAGTATCAGCAGTGGTTCAGCATCTACAACGGATTCAAATTTAGTATTTAATTATCAGTGGTTCTTATGTAACTTTAGTATTTCATTATGAGTTTGTTTCATGTTGTAAGAATCAGTGAATTCTTAGATAATAGATTGCTTTGCACGATTAGATTATGTGTTAAATTATAGTTCTTTAAGTGATTGTTTCGTTTTCTTGAATTCTATGTAATTTTGTAAAGAAGTACAATAACAAACAGTGGTTTTAACATCTGTTTGCAATTTGGTCAATAGTTAATGGAAACCCCTGTTAGGTTGAACAGTAGATGTTATTAACTTAAACATCTGTTCAGGAAAATGACTGTTTGCACTTTATGTACCTAGAGTTTGATTAATCAAAGGAAAACGACTGTTTAGTATCAGCAGTGGTTCAGCATCTACAACGGATTCAAATTTAGTATTTAATTATCAGTGGTTCTTATGTAACTTTAGTATTTCATTATGAGTTTGTTTCATGTTGTAAGAATCAGTGAATTCTTAGATAATAGATTGCTTTGCCCGATTAGATTATGTGTTAAATTATAGTTCTTTAAGTGTTTGTTTCGTTTTCTTGAATTCTATGTAATTTTGTAAAGAAGTACAATAACAAACAGTGGTTTTAACATCTGTTTGCAATTTGGTCAATAGTTAATGGAAACCCCTGTTAGGTTGAACAGTAGATGTTATTAACTTAAACATCTGTTCAGGGTTAAACAGATGTTTGGGGTTTAACAGATGTTCGGCTCTAAACCAAACATCTGTTTAAGGTCAACATCTATTTGAGTATTGGTCCTGTTGTGAAATTTGTTTGACCCAACAGTGGTTTTAAACCACCAGATAAACATCTCTTTATGTGCAAACACCTGTTTATGGTCAAACTTCTGTTTATGGGCAAACTTCTGTTTAAGGCGAAACATATGTTTCTTCAAAATCTGTTGACCATTGACTGACCAAACATCAGTGTTTAAAAAACTGTTGGGTATCCACTGATAGGAAAAATAGCCACTGCTCACTTTTTTTATTGTTGGCATCTATTGATATTGACCATCAGTTGTTTTCCTAAAAAACAGCCACTGCTCACTTTTTTGTTATTGATGGTGTTAATTAGTGATAAATTGAAATTATCAAATAAAAACTAAAATTACAATGAAATTACCATTTTACCTCGTCTTTACATACCAATGAGGTAAGATTTCCTCCAACATTGTTTTGATCATACAATTTAAAAAATTCTTTATAACTATTTGTTGGAAATCAAATCAGTAATTAATGCTAATTTCTTGAGCTTTGGACATTTAAAACATGCAAAATGTGAATTTCAAACTCACGGTTTAAAAATTAGAAAAGTCATCATGACAATGACAGTTGCTTTCAAATCATCATCAGTAATTACTGATAATATCAGTAATTACAGAAAAGTCATAATGACAATTGACGTTCGGTGTCTACTGATAGGAAAAAATAGCCACTGGTCACTTTTTTATTCTTGACATCCATTGATATTTACCATCCATGGTGTTAATTAGTGATATATTGAAATTATCAAATAAAAACTACAATTAAAATGAAATTACCATTTTACCTAATCGTTACATTGCAATGAGATAAGAGTTCCTTCAATATTGTTTTCCTGAAGAAATTTAATGTTAAATTAAAAAATAAAAAAAATACTTGATGGGTATTTGTTGCAAATCAAATCACTAATTAATGGTAATTTCTTCAGCTTTGGACTTTTAAAATATGCAAAATATGAATTTCAAACTGACGGTTATTATCTCTTAATTAAAGTTAAAATAAAAATTAGAAAAGTCAACATCACAATTGCTTTCAAATCAGATCACTGATAATATCAGTAATTTTGAAATTTTGAAATTAAATTTATGCAAGATGGTAATTTAGAATTGACGTTCTCTTTTTTTTTCCCTACTTTGCATATCATTACTAATATTTATTTACTTTAATAAGGAGGGATATAAAGATATACACTACTTACCTTTCAGTTCCCAATAAACATCAGTTCCCAATAAACATCATCACAATTGCGGTCAAATCAAATCAGTAATTACTAATAATATCAGTAATTTTGAAATTCAAAATTCAAACCATATATATTTTTATCCTTAATGTTAAATTAAAAAATAAAAAAATACTTTGTTCGAATGCATCTTTCTGTTGACCATTGACTGACCAAACATCAGTGTTTAAAAAACTGTGGGGTATCCACTGATAGGAAAAATAGCCACTGCTCACTTTTTTTATTGTTGAGATCTATTGATATTAACCATCAGTGGTTTTCCTAAAAATCGGCCATTGCTCACTTTTTTTGTTATTGATTGTTTTAGTTTAGTGATAGATTGAAATTATCAAATAAAAAGTAGAATTACAATAAAATTACCATTTTACCTCATCTTTACATACCAATGAGGTAAGATTTCAAACAACATTGTTTTGATCATAAAATTTAAAATTAAATTAAAAAATAAAAAAAATTCTTTATAACTATTTGTTGCAAATCAAATCAGTAATTAATGTTAATTTCTTGAGCTTTGGACATTTAAAACATGCAAAATGTGAATTTCAAACTCACGGTTATTATGTTTTTAAAAATTAGAAAAGTCATCATGACAATGACAGTTGCTTTCAAATCATCATCAGTAACTACAAAAGTCATCATGAAAATTGACCTTCTCTCTCTTTTTTTTTTCCTACTTTGCATAACAATTCAAATATTTAATATTTTAATAAAGAGAGGATAAGGATATATACTACTGTGGATTACGTATAAACATCAGTTCCCAATAAACATCAGTTCCCAATAAATAAGATAATTTAATAATTATAAGTTCCCACATTCAAAATTGAAAATTCAAAGGCTCATTCAAACCGTATATTCTAATCCTATAAATAAGATATAATTATCTACTATCAGATTCAAATCTCGCTCGCTCGTATCTCTCTCTCAAATGCATCTTTCTCGTGATTTAGGCGCTAATCTCCGATTACACTTCTTTGTTCGAATGTTTGTTGAACATGTTATCGTTCCAGTATCATTGTTCCAACATCGTCGTTTCAATGAAGATTCCCATCACAAGTCAACCTTTCAATATGGATGTTGCAGTATCATTGTTGCAACATCGTGAAAAGTTGCGTTGTTCGATTTTCGTTAAATCGAAAGTCAGGTTTTCTTGTGTCAGGTTTGTCATTGGGATTTCTTCTTTTATAGAAAGTATGGATAGATTCTTACAATATCTTGAAAACTTAGATGTGCTACAACAGTTGAGAAGAGACCTTTGCATTTTAGGTTTGTTTCTTGTTTGTGTTGTCAGTAATATAGAGTGCGGTGATAGAGACTTGCAGTTCTTGGCGATGCTGAAGTACATACATCTAGAGGTTCAGCAATGGATGGAGTTGAAACTAAAGTTTCTTAATTCTTGATGTTATTCTTAGATTTGAACTTTAATACTGTTTAGTATGTCATGTAATTATTGGACTTTTAGTTTTAAGGTCATGAATAAATTAATAAATTTTATTTTATGAATCTATGTTGTATTTTTTTTTATTATTTACTGTTTTAGTAAGATTTAAATTATGTTGATGTTGAATTGTGTCTGAACATCTGTTTGGTAAGACAACAGAGGTTTAATAGTGTCAATGCTGCTTCTCAAAGGGTTATGTTGCGGTTATAACAGCTGATCATGCTAAGGACTGTTATAGTTAACAACTGCTCTTTATAAAGACTGATGTTCTTAATGGTTGATGACGCCTATCCACTGTTGAAGACAAAGCCATGTTAAAGACAAGCACTTATGTAGCTAAAGCCTGATCAACCAAAGGAAAACCACTGCTCAGTAGCAACAGTGCTTCAGCATCTATAGTGGATTCAACTTTAGTATTGATGTACCAGTGTTTCTATGTTGTGTTATATTTTTATTTATTATTTAGTGTTTGAGTACGATTTAAATTATGTTGATGTTGAATTGTGTCTGAACATCTGTTTCATAAGACAACAGAGATTTAATAGTTTCTATGCTTCCTCTCAAAGGCTTATGTTGTGGTTATAACAGCTGATCATGCTAAGGACTGTTATAATTAACCACTGCTCCTTATAAATGCTGATGTTCTTAAAGGCTGATGAGGCCTATCCACTGTTGAAGACAAAGCCATGTTAAAGACAAGCACTTATGTTCCTAAAGCCTGATCAACGAAAGGAAAACCACTGCTCAGTAACAGCAGTGCTTCAGCATCTATAGTGGATTCAACTTTAGTATTTATGTACCAGTGTTTCTATGTTGTATTCTATTTTTATTTATTATTTAGTGTTTGAGTACGATTTAAATTATGTTGATGTTGAATTGTGTCTGAACATCTGTTTGATAAGACAACAGAGGTTTAATACTTTCAATGCTTCCTCTCAAAGAGGTTTTTGAGTCGTTATAACAGCTGATCATGCTAAGGACTGTTATAATTAACCACTGCTCCTTATAAATACTGATGTTCTTAAAGATTGATGAGGCCTATCCACTGTTGAAGACAAAGCCATGTTAAAGACAAGCACTTATGTTCCTAAAGCCTGATCAACGAAAGGAAAAACATTGCTCAGTAGCAGCAGTGCTTCAGCATCTATAGTGGATTCAACATCAGTATTTTATACTCTGTTAGATTTTTAAATTTCATATCATGGGGTTGTTTATATGTAACGGTATTTATCACATCACCCCAGCATGCTAACTGATTATATGTAATACTTTATTTAAAAAATCTCAAAATTCATCTTAAAAATAGTTAAAATGAATTTTTTTATGAATTATAAGCATTAAAATGTTTTAAGGCTATCCACTGATAACTTAAAGTCTCCCACTGTTTTTCAGTGTAATTGTGACACCTGTGTCACTCCAACCATCAATCAAATTCCAAACCAATGAAATATTGTATTTCATACTTGGGATTTGTAAAAATATGTGTATCGTTTGCACATATCGACTCTTGTTCGATTTCAAGCTTTAAATCGCTTTCTGGAGGGTTATACGCTCTCTGATGTGTAGATATAACCAGTTTAATCCAACGAACACTCCGGAATAGTGAAATAGGCTTAACATACCTTAAATAACCTTTACATAACTTAGATATAAGTTTTGGAAGGTTTGGTGTGGTGAAATCAAAGTTTAATCGCTTACAGGGACTAAAGTTGACAAACTGCGAAAGTATGCCAATTTGAACTGTAACAAACATTCCGAAACATGACCATAAGTTAAACATACCAAAAATATCCTTTACATAGCTTAGAAATAGGCTTTGAGGGGTTCGGTGTGCTAAAATATACTTTTGGGACATTCAGGGACTAAAAGTGTCAAAAAGTGCACAAGTTTGCATTTTCGCGCATAACTTACGTTCTGAATACATCCGGACATCCAAAAATTTATGTAAGCACTAAAATATTTTATTTTAGTGTTCGGCATAAGAAAAATCCATTCGTCGCGTCATTTGGATCATTTTTCGCGCTTATGCGCATTCCGTCGTAATTAAGTAGTTGTATGATAGGTAGTTTATATGCCTTAGGTAAATTACGTCGTATTTTTCGCGCCTTAGTTTATGATAGGTAGTTTATATGCCTTAGTTTATATGCCTTAGGTAGTTTATAAGCGCATTCCGTCGTATTTTTCGCGCTTATGCGCATTCCGTCATTTGGATCATTTGAGTAGTTGTATGATAGGTAGTTTATATGCCTTAGGTAAATTACCAGAATACCCTTTTCATGTATAATTGGTAATTAAGCATATGTAACCTAAACTTTTGTCACATAACTGATTATGTAACATGTTTAGGCATATAACACTTGTCATAGGACTAGTTAAGCGGTCCGAACGCGTTTCACGCGAGCGACGCGTTAAAGTAGCATAAGCTACCTAAACGGGTCGTAATGGGTCGTAAGCCCTTAGATTAAGGTTTCATTTAGTATGTAGGCTTTGTTAAACCATATGACACGAGTCTCTATACTCGTTTGGTTTACGAACCCTCATTCTATCCAATCATCCGATTTAGGTCCGGTTATTAACATAGTTACCTATATTAGGTGCCGTTTGATATCCGCGATCTCTAGCATTGTTTGGTTGTTACTCAAGGACTACTAAGCAATCTCAAGTGAGTACACAGACCCCTCTTTTACTGTTTTCCAAACTGTTTTGGGGTGGAACACATGTGCCTACTTGTTACTTTCATGCTTTCCTGTTTTCACATCATATACCTGCTATATTCGTTAGTACATTATAGTACATGATTTTATTACATCTTATGTTAGGTGTGCCCATTGTGTGCATTACTTAGTACATCGTTTTACATTACATTACATGCTACGTATGTCTATTGTTGTATACGTAGTACAGGTCACATGCTACGTATGTCTATTGTTGTATACGTAGTACAGGTCACATGCTACGTATGTCTATTGTTGTATACGTAGTACAGGTCACATGCTACGTATGTCTATTGTTGTATACGTAGTACAGGTCACATACTACGTATGTCTATTGTTGTATACGTAGTACAGGTCACATGCTACGTATGTCTATTGTTGCATACTTAGTACAGGTCACATGCTACGTATGTCTATTGTCGCGTACTTAGTACATTTGTTATTCATCACAGCCTTACATTTTGGATACATATTACATGATTTACATTAGACATGAACATTTTACATCTTGATGGTTTGGTTTGATTAAGTGATTAAGTAACGATGCGTGTGTAATATGATACAAGCATGGTGGATACGCCGCTGGTACTTCCTATATATAAGTGTTTGTATGGTATTACATATCGTAGCGTTATTTGAATCATTTCTGTTTGAGACATATAACATTTTATACAAATAACATACTTTTCACAATACATTGTTTTACAAGAACTTAACTTATACAAACTCATTTTACAATGGTTATTCAGTTAACCATACATTTTTCTCTTATTTATACATATCATCTGATCTTATCATTTTTCAAATGATTTACAAAACAAAGCAAATTACAAGGTTCATGGCTAAACATTTTCTCAAACATAAGTCATGAAACCTATTTTCACAAAACCTATGTATCTAACAGGCATTTTTATGCTGACGTACCTATTTTCACATGTGTTTTTCAGGAGCTGTTGCATAAGATGATCAAGATACACATAGGCAGACTTGGGCTTTAGTGACAATAAAAGATGCAAGACTAGTTAATTATGTTGTATTTCCTTGTTTGTTAAGACATTGTAACACTTCTAATCAATAAAACGAAACTTCAATTGCCATGGATTTGAAACAATTAATTCTGTTACAACACTCCCCGACGTTTCCGCCACGTTTTGTATGTTCTACGTGGTCGGGGTGTGACAGAAAAGATGGTATCAGAGCCAATGGTTATAGGGAATTAGGTTATTAGTAATGCTTTGACCTAGTCTATAACCTTCTTAGGACCCTAACGCGAGTTTACTTGCGTTTAGTCATAAAACAATACCGTCACCTATCCTTAGGCGACGACCACAACAAGAACATAAATTTCAAAACCGCTTTGAAAACTAATCATCTGTTCTAGGATGATTTATTACAAGGTTTTGAACCCTCTATTGTAAGGTTTTGAACCCTTTAAATTTTCAAAAATCTCGTCAAGGTTTTGGGTTTTAAATAATGTGAACACGTGCAAACTGGAAGGGTGAATGCCTGTATTCTGGGTTTTCTGTCTAGGCAAGCACTTCGTATACATCTCATCAGACGCGAGACCAGTTGTGCTTACCTGGGAATTCTTGGGATGAGTGTTCACTTATAGGCGAGCATGTCTTCGCGATACATTATTTTTGACCTATTTACTTTGATTAATCAGCGAGGTCGTTTGTTGCTTTGTAGTAACAAACAAATGACCACTATCCTTGCTTTCATCAGATTTGTTCATCTCATTCTTTTCGTCTAATTCTCTCACTCGTTTCCTTTCATGTTTCCTCTTTTAGAATGCCTCCACGACGTGAAAATCCGATACCTATTGATGAGCTGGCAGCTGTCATTACACAGCAAATGACTGCTGCAATCCCGAACGTCGTTGCTCAACGTTACCAAGCTATCAACAACAATAATGCCCTCTGCAACTTCAAGACGTTCAACTCGGCTAAGCCATCAAAGTTTTCTGGGTCTCAAGGAGCGACTGCACTTCTGCAATGGTTCGAGAGTCTAGAGAGCACCTTCAGACATGTTCAATGTACAAACAAGCGAAAGGTAGACTTCGCATCTAGTGTCTTTGAGAAACGAGCTTTGACGTGGTGGAACGGTGTGGTGAGAGATAGGGGTGCCGAAGTGGCACTGGCTCAAACGTGGGAAGAACTTAGAGCATTAATGATGAAGGAATTTTGTCCTCGTCACGAGATTAGGGCCTTGGAAAGGGAATTCGACGATCTTAAGCAAGACAGCGGTGAACATCGAGCATACACTGATCGATATGAGGAGCTGAGCCTGTTGTGTCCTACCATGGTTACGCCTTTGGATAAGGCGATCGAAAAATACATTGATGGTCTCCCTGACTCAGTTCAAGACATTGTTACTGGTAGTAACCCCACTACGGTTAGGCAGGCCATTGAGCTATCTGCAACCTTGACTGAATCTCAGATCAGGAAACGTAAGCTTTTCCGAAAGGGTGACAAGAAACCGGTCGAGGAATCGAAACCAATCGAGGAATCAAAGATCATGGATGAACCGACTGGATCCCCGAAGAAGTCAAAGAAGCGAAAGGCTTCTCAGAACTTCGCCAAGGTTACTCACAATGATCAAGCCGTCCCCAACCAACCAGCTCAACCCCGTGCTAGGAAGCCATACAATAGAACTTCACCTTTGTGCAACCGATGTAACCTTTATCATCATGTTATGGTGAAGTGCCGCGAATGCCAAATTTGTGGACGTAAAGGTCATACAGCAAAAGTTTGCGTAGCAGCAGTTGCACCAAATCAAGTTAACAACAAACCTACTCGAGCTCGTTTTCCACCAGGTTCTTGCTACAAGTGTGGCGAGATGGGACATTTCCGAAGAAATTGCCCAAAGCTTGCTAATGCTAATCCAGCACGGAGATGAGCATCTGACCGACTAGAAGACAACACCTTTTAGAAATAATCATGTCTTATGTATTATTTTCTTTTGTTGTCAAGGTCCATGAAACAGTTGTTATCATTGTTAATAACTAAATTTTTTTTTATTTATTTACATTGCAATGTATTTATGTGGTTGTATGCATAAACAACATATCCCTTACAATACCGACAATCAAGGAATCGTATTCCTTGAAAAGCAAACTACCCCCAAAATTCTTCCATTTTACAAATTCTTGCGTTTTACACAAAGATCCTAAGTACCCGTCTCTTGCAAAGAGAAGAAGTACAAGGTGCAAGTTATAATTCTGTACGAATACCCCAAGTACCACTATAAATTCTTAATAGGGTACCCAAGGGTATTTCCGTATGTCCTAAATTATTGTGTACCTTAATTCGCATATTGCGTTTTCCTGAAAACGAAAATCGAATTTTTGGTAGATCATCCTATCTTCATGGATGGATTCTTGAAATGATTAAAGTGCCAAATGAAATCCACGAATTGGATTCCTGGTGTGCTTTAAGTATCCGCATCCAAAGATAACAAATCAATAACAAATTAAACAACTATGTGATTATGTGCTTATGTGTTTCCTTTTATGTTTTTTAGTAATCCAAGTTTTTGTTATCCAAATCCTCGTAGAATCTTCCATATCTTCGTATAAGGGATTCATGGTAGGATATCCAAAGGTACTATATTAAATCCTCAATGGGCTTTTACGTAATAGAAAAGACCCTTGGATTATATTGTACTATTCCATGATTAGACCCCTAGAGAGGTCTAGTTAAACAGATTGATCCAAAAATCTGGTTAGGAATATCATGTGATGAGATAGCTGAAAGGACTCCTTGGTGGCTTAATTAAAAGGACCTTATGGTAGTCTAGTCACACTCATCACAGGTTTGATTTTTCCTTCACATTACAAGACAAACTGTGCGGACTATGCAAGGAATTACGTAATTATGGATGCATATATAATTATGGAATTCAGTGCACAGAAACCACAGCAAGTTTTGTCGTGTATCTAGAGTTAACCCTATTCGTTTTCGTTTCTGAAGAAATGGTGAAAAATGACTAATTTCGTTCATTTTTGTTTCTGAAGAAGTTGTGGAAAATGACTCATTTCGTTCATTTTCGGTTCTGAAGAAGTGGTGGAAAATGACTCTTTTCGTTCATTTTCGGTTCTGAAGAAGTGGTGGAAAATGACTCTTTTCGTTCATTTTCGGTTCTGAAGAAGTGGTGGAAAATGACTCATTTCGTTCATTTTCGGTTCTAAAGAGGTTGTGGAAAATGACTCATTTCGTTCATTTTCGGTTCTGAAGAGATTGTGGAAAATGACTCATTTTGTTAATTTTCGGTTCTGAAGAGGTTGTGGAAAATGACTCATTTTGTTCATTTTCGGTTCTCAAGAGGTTGTGGAAAAAGACTCATTTCGTTCATTTTCGTTTCTGAAGAATGCCTGTTGAAAATAACTCCGTTCATTTTTCAATTCTGAAAAATGTCCGTTAAAGAGAAATAACAGGATTATGCCTTGCTTATCTTTGATGGTTACTTCACACAAAGCCACAGATAGACTCCTACGAATTAATTTCGGGACGAAATTTCCTAAAGTAGGGGAGACTGTGACACCTGTGTCACTCCAACCATCAATCAAATGCCAAACCAATGAAATATTGTATTTCATACTTGGGATTTGTAAAAATATGTGTATCGTTTGCACATATCGACTCTTGTTCGATTTCAAGCTTTAAATCGCTTTCTGGAGGGTTATACGCTCTCTGATGTGTAGATATAACCAGTTTAATCCAACGAACACTCCGGAATAGTGAAATAGGCTTAACATACCTTAAATAACCTTTACATAACTTAGATATAAGTTTTGGAAGGTTTGGTGTGGTGAAATCAAAGTTTAATCACTTACAGGGACTAAAGTTGACAAACTGCGAAAGTATGCCAATTTGAACTGTAACAAACATTCCGGAACATGACCATAAGTTAAACATACCAAAAATATCCTTTACATGGCTTAGAAATAGGCTTTGAGGGGTTCGGTGTGCTAAAATATACTTTTGGGACATTCAGGGACTAAAAGTGTTAAAAAGTGCACAAGTTTGCATTTTCGCGCATAACTTACGTTCTGAATACATCCGGACATCCAAAAATTTATGTAAGCACTAAAATATTTTATTTTAGTGTTCGGCATAAGAAAAATCCATTCGTCGCGTCATTTGGATCATTTTTCGCGCTTATGCGCATTCCGTCGTAATTAACCGAACATCGCAACCGTACGGCTAAACGAACCGACATCCGAGATATTTTTGAGCACATTTTAAGTTCCCTATACTTTAACTTCATTTTAGAGCTTTGAAATGGGGTTAACGGGCCTTAAACGTGTCGAAAATGGGCTGAATGCATGACAGGGACCAAAATTGTAAATCTGCCAAACTAAGGCCTAGCGCACCGCTACACTTATTAAGTAACGGTGCGCTAGCCTGGGGACAGACCAGATTCAGTTTTTTTAACAGCAGGTTGCAGCTGTTTGATTCTCACCCACACATTCTCAATTGTCTAGTCAGATGATAAGGATCATTTTTAGTCACCATGAGTTTCCGACAAGTGTACGCATGGGATTCGAGCACGGTTTCCATGAAACGATCCTAACGGTTCGGGTATTCCTATAAATACCCGTCCACCCCAACCTCATTTCTCACAAGAATCTGGATTTGAGAGCTCTAAGTTGAAACCATTGTTTCATACCTGAGTTCTTGGATCGAGATTAGCATTCGGGGACCCTTCGTAAGTATTCTTTCGTTCTTTTATTGCTTTTCGAGTCTTTCGAGTCTGAAAGTCAAACTTTGTTTGACTTTCTGCATTGACCAGTTTATGGTCAATGCGAAGTTCGTTTGAACTTCGCAACGTGAGTGTAATCACGTTGGTTATAGTCCCTTGGGACTATGCCTACTGATTACCACGTTGTCTAGGGTCGTAGGGTAAGCGATCTGATAAATCGCTTATACCTTCGAACCCGACCCATTTGGTTGATCATTAGGATCCGACCAAATACATTAGGTGACCATAGTAGGTAGGGAATAACCTTCCGAGGTTATACCCTATGGTCACATCGTTTGAGTAGTTGTATGATAGGTAGTTTATATGCCTTAGGTAAATTACCAGAATACCCTTTTCATGTATAATTGGTAATTAAGCATATGTAACCTAAACTTTTGTCACATAACTGATTATGTAACATGTTTAGGCATATAACACTTGTCATAGGACTAGTTAAGCGGTCCGAACGCGTTTCACGCGAGCGACGCGTTAAAGTAGCATAAGCTACCTAAACGGGTCGTAATGGGTCGTAAGCCCTTAGATTAAGGTTTCATTTAGTATGTAGGCTTTGTTAAACCATATGACACGAGTCTCTATACTCGTTTGGTTTACGAACCCTCATTCTATCCAATCATCCGATTTAGGTCCGGTTATTAACATAGTTACCTATATTAGGTGCCGTTTGATATCCGCGATCTCTAGCATTGTTTGGTTGTTACTCAAGGACTACTAAGCAATCTCAAGTGAGTACATAGACCCCTCTTTTACTGTTTTCCAAACTGTTTTGGGGTGGAACACATGTGCCTACTTGTTACTTTCATGCTTTCCTGTTTTCACATCATATACCTGCTATATTCGTTAGTACATTATAGTACATGATTTTATTACATCTTATGCTAGGTGTGCCCATTGTGTGCATTACTTAGTACATCGTTTTACATTACATTACATGCTACGTATGTCTATTGTTGTATACGTAGTACAGGTCACATGCTACGTATGTCTATTGTTGTATACGTAGTACAGGTCACATGCTACGTATGTCTATTGTTGTATACGTAGTACAGGTCACATGCTACGTATGTCTATTGTTGCATACTTAGTACAGGTCACATGCTACGTATGTCTATTGTCGCGTACTTAGTACATTTGTTATTCATCACAGGCTTACATTTTGGATACATATTACATGATTTACATTAGACATGAACATTTTACATCTTGATGGTTTGGTTTGATTAAGTGATTAAGTAACGATGCGTGTGTAATATGATACAAGCATGGTGGATACGCCGCTGGTACTTCCTATATATAAGTGTTTGTATGGTATTACATATCGTAGCGTTATTTGAATCATTTATGTTTGAGACATATAACATTTTATACAAATAACATACTTTTCACAATACATTGTTTTACAAGAACTTAACTTATACAAACTCATTTTACAATGGTTATTCAGTTAACCATACATTTTTCTCTTATTTATACATATCATCTGATCTTATCGTTTTTCAAATGATTTACAAAACAAAGCAAATTACAAGGTTCATGACTAAACATTTTCTCAAACATAAGTCATGAAACCTATTTTCACAAAACCTATGTATCTCACAGGCATTTTTATGCTGACGTACCTATTTTCACATGTGTTTTTCAGGAGCTGTTGCATAAGATGATCAAGATACACATAGGCAGACTTGGGCTTTAGTGACAATAAAAGATGCAAGACTAGTTAATTATGTTGTATTTCCTTGTTTGTTAAGACATTGTAACACTTCTAATCAATAAAACGAAACTTCAATTGCCATGGATTTGAAACAATTAATTCTGTTACAACACTCCCCGACGTTTCCGCCACGTTTTGTATGTTCTACGTGGTCGGGGTGTGACAGTAATCATTGCAACCACTGTTATTATTCCATCAGTGTCTTCATAAAACAACTGTGTTCCATTACTCATCAGGGGTTGGCTCGTGGACAGTTCATAGCCGTCAGATCTTTTGTAACCGCTGCCACGTCAGCATTCACTTTTCCTGCTATAAAACCCTGATCAAAACCCCCAATCAGGGTTTTAACTGTCGAATCGAATTCATTTTTCCTTTTTCAAAGCAGTTATCCTCCATTTCTCTCAAAATTCCTCATCGTCCTTCTTCCTCAAATGGCAAAATCACGGTCTTCATCAGTTAAAAGGAAATCCAGTCAAAAGGTCATACAAATTCGATACAAAGCTCCCCATAACTACTTGGGTCTCTTGACAAAACCAAGTAACACTGAAACGTTCAATTCCGTCATAGATGCCCTTTCGTCTTCAAAATACAAAACTTTGTTTACTTCTGATGCTCCGATTTACTTGGCAACCCAGAGGGAATTTTGGAAAAATGCAAAACTTGAATATCAAGATAAAACACCCATAGCTATCAATTCCTCGATAAAGGGTGTTTATGTTAAAATCACACCACAAACCATTTCTGATGTGTTTGAACTCAATGATCTTGAAGGTAAGACTTTTTTCCCTAAAATAGAGTATCAAACAGATTTTTTAGAAAGAGGGTATGCAAAGCAAATGAAAAAAAACACTTTGCAAAAAGGCAGTTTTCCCCCTGCCCCAAGGTTTTTGTTTCATACCCTCTTAATGTGTGTTTCTAATAAGACCACTGCTTTCAATGAAATTCCATTAAAGATCCAATACCTGGCATATGCTATCTTGCATGGGGAAAACTTTAACTATTCACAGGAGATCTTTAATGACTTGGTAAAAAATGTTGATAGCAAATCATTTTTACTATTTCCAAGGTTCCTAAGCTTTTATTTTCAAAAGAAATTTGGAAAGGATGATGCTCATGTACTCATCCAGGGTGAACCCTATCAAATAAATGGCCTTACACCGTTAACATTTACAAGGCTATCAAAAGTGTCCAAAACACAAGCACAGGCTCCTGAGCAGACTTTAGCAGCTACCACTGCTCCTCAGGCACCTGCTGCTGAGCCCACTGCTCAAGGTGATCACAGCAGCAAAACAACTGCTGTGAAACCGACACCTAAATCCACCAAAAGACCAAGACAAAAGAAAACACAAAAGCCCCTCAAACCTAAAACAAAGGCAACTCTGGAAGATGAGATCCCAGAGCCACTGCCGGTGAAAACACAAAAGTCACCAGAAACCACTGCTGCTACTTCCTCACAGCAGATGTTAGAAATATCTCAACCTGAGCCTCAAACTCCTCCTGTTTCTTTTCAAAAAGAACAGGTTGTAAGAATAGGGACATCAAATTATGTTGCTTTGGACTCACTTGAATCCATCATCCCCAGCCCACTGCCCGGGGCAAATACTCTTTCCACTCCCGTACTCACTGTTACAATTCCACCACAAACAAAACTTTTGTTGGATGCAGTTGATATAAATCAGATAGCAATCAGTTCCTCTCAACCCCCTATCATTGAGAGCATGCCACAGAAAGTGACTGTGTCTGAGCTCCCTATCATTGCTAACCCACCAACAACACCTGAGGAGGTTAAACTGCAGGATGTACAAGTACTTCCTGTCAGTAGTTCAAGTGAAGCAGCTACTACAAGTGTTGAACCCACAGGTTTACACTTGGATAGTAGTTTCATTAATCAGACTTCCTTGAAGGCAATTTCTTCTATGGGAACCTTTCTAAATACTGGTGTGTATCCTGTATACACTAGTGAGCTTAGATTGGTAACCTCTGCTGAGGAAAGAAGTCCCCAGTTCCAAGAAAAAGGGGCAACAGGGGATGACTTTTGGGAAAGTCTCCCTCAGTCAACCACTGTTACAACCACCTCTGGTGGGAAATCAGATGATCCCATTAAATTGGATGATGGTTTAATGTACCGAGAATTGACGGAGAGGCTTAACAAACTGGATACATCTATTGCAGAAATCAAAACCATACTGCAACAGTTGTTACAAAAAAAGCAGGCACCACCTGCTCCCACTGACCTTTGGGCATTATTTCAACCTCTGCTTCACCAACAAAGAGCAAATGCTGATCAGAAACATGAAATTCAGCTTCAAAATATCAGAAATATAATGGAAGCCAGGTTCAAAGACACTCAGGCAGATATAAAAAACCTGAAGGCTCAATTTATGAACACCACTGGCACTGCTCCTCCCTCGATCATCTTTGTGGACAGCCCACTACCAAATAATGCCAAAAAGGCGGAGAAAATGAGGCAGTTGAAGAAAAAGGGATATGAAGATGGTCTGTACATTGCACCAGATAATTCAACAATGCTTGCACACATCCCTTTGCCAGATGGTTCCAAAAAGGTTGATGTAACCTTAAATGCCATTGCTGATGCAAAAGCAAGGGTGAAAAAGGATATGGAGGCAAAGGATAAAGGAAGGTTTGAACAGGAGAAGAGAGTTTTTATGGAGATGAATGAACAGGGTACTTCTGAGCCAAAGGATCAAGAAAATTCTCAGCCCATAAGAAAGTTTACTAGAAAAGTCATACAACCCAAAACCACACCTCCCAAATCCACAAAACAAACTCCCAAACCTTCCAAAAGTTCCACACATCAATCTTCGAAACCAACAGATGTTAAAACACCTGTTGTATCAACAGTTGTTGCTTCTTCAGTAATTTCAACATCTGTTATCCAAACTTTCACCACTACCACTTCAACACACACTACATCCACTGTCTTATCTCCATTACGAAAAATCCCTTCACCACCACCAATACCACCTGCTAAAAGGCAGAAGACAACAGTTGACACATCATCCGTGGTAATGGCAACAGTGGTTGAAACCCCAGTTGTTTCAACAGCTGTTAGTCAAACACACACCATCACTACTCAAACACCCCAAACAAAACCATCATCACAAAACTCACCACCTGCCTTAAAGCAAAAGACAACTGTTGATACATCAACAGTGGTTGAGACACCAGTTGTTTCGACAACTGTTAGTCAATTACCTACCACTTTTAACACTCCTTCCCAAGCCATAATTCTGTTTGCTCCAAAACCTCAAATAGAAACACCTCCTCCTAAAAATGTGTATACTAGAAGAAAAAATATTCAAGTGCATGATGATGATGATATACCAGCACCTGATCCTGTTTCATCTGTACCTTACAAAATCACCAAACCTGAATCTTTCATTCCTCCAAAATTGGTCAATCCAATCAAAGATCCAATAGCTCTTCAAGGATATGAGTCTGCAGATGGTACCCCAGCAGCTGCCAGTTATCCACTGGAACTCCATGCAGTAAAGAATGAAATGAGGCAGTTCTACACAGTTGATGATCCTTCAAAAAGGAAATTCCCTTCTCTGGTTGGTTTTAGAAATCCAAAAAACATGGATGAATATCTAAAACTAAAAGCTAGACAAGCTCAAATAATAGCTAGGGTTGAATGCGAAGGAGAAAATGACAATGTGTATTCAAGTCATTATCAGTTTTTACTCACCAAAGTCAAGCTCATGGAAGACTATGCTAGAGATTTGAGTAAAGAAATGTCAAATTTACCACCAGAACCTGGCCTGCAAAAAGATGTGAGAAAAGACATTCTGGCATTGATCATGAGTGAGAAGTTCTACCCTGCCAAGGAAGAGCAATTCCAAGATTGGCCACTTGTTGGTCTCAAAGCAGAACTCAATAGAATTGAAAGAGTAAAAAGAGATCCAAGCATGAAAAGGTCAGCACCAAATTGGCGTAAATACAAAAAGGCTATTGATGATCTTACCTTGGAGTATAAAAGAAAGAAACAAGAGTTGGTTGATGCAAAGGTTGCAACTGCCAAGGCCATAGCAAAATGGACAAGGCAGTACACTGATGAAGCTTATGAAAGGCTTAGAAAAAAGAGAGAAACAGATCCTAGCCTTCCAAAGAAGCCTGATTACAAAACTATTAACATGTCAAAGAAGCAGCTCCACAATTCTGAACCACTGTTCACATCATCAGATACCTCTGTCATTATGTTAAACCAAAGAAAGAGGCAAAAGTTGACTGATGCAGAAGAGAAAGAACAAGAAGCTGTATATTTTAAACAGGCTATAAAGACAATGGCACTTGAAGATGACAGCTCAGCAAAGCTTCTACATACATTGGAATCCAACCACTGATGAAGCATAAAAATTGAACCTCAAACTACTGATGGGATCCAAGCATTGTTGAAGATCAAAGCATTGTCATTCAAGCTCTGATCACCCTTTAAAAGTAGCACTAATCCTCAACATTAGTGCTTAGATTACAACAGTGGAATGAAGAATCAATGTTTATGTATCAGTAGTTTGAATATAATCAGTGTCTGTTGTTATAGATTCAGTGTTTATGTTGAACATCTGATCTGATTTACTTTTGGTCAACATTTGTTTGAATTTTGGTCAACATCTTATTTTGTTAAGAAGTACAAGAACAAACATTTTTACAAAATCCCAAATCACCCGATCATTTAAGTGTATTGAAGTAAAATTGGAAATAATGTTATTCATGTGGTCTTGTTGTTGAATAGATCTAATTCCGTGATTTTAAGACAATGTTGTTGAATAGAATAAGATGGTTGATGTAATGTGGTCGTATTAATAACCAATGGTAATTAATTAATCTAAATAACTTTCCCGAGCCCGGGAAGCAATCCCGGGTAAAAACCTAGTATATATATATATATATATCAACAGGGGGAGGTTCATTTAAGAACAAAATTTAGTTGAGAAGAAAAAGAACAAAGGGTACAATTGTAAAATATTAAGTAGTTATTCTTTAATCTCATTTATTACAATCTTTAAGTAATTAATTACTCATAAAGACTATTATTGTCTACACTAATTTTCATTGCCCACACACATAAAAAGTTATCCTACACATTTTGAAAATTATCCTACACATACAAATTTATCCTACACAACTCATAATTTATCCTACACACTTAGTAATTTATCCTACACTCTAAATTATTTTTTTTAATTTTTGAAAAAATATATTTTTTTTTTGAAAATAAGTTACAAATTTAATGTAGTTAGCTATTAAAAAGGAAGACCAGATATTAATGATCTATGTGACTTTACTAATATACCCTTACATTAAAATTAAATGAAAATATTAAATGAAGTAAAATAAAACATTCTTATTGGTTGAAACTTATTCTTTTTTCTTCTTACAAAAAAATTCTTCTCATTTGAACCTTCCACTATATCAACAAACCTTAAAAATATATTATTTTTAAGAAATATAAATCCATAAAGTATTAAAAATCAAAGAATTGATTTTTGACAAATAATGTAAAAACACAAGTATTTACATAAAAATATAAGTATACTTCCCTAAGTATACTTACACAAAAATAATATTGAAAATATTATTTAACAAATTACTTATGATTATTTTTTGTAAAATAATATAAGTATCATATTTTGGATAAGTTAAAATATAGATTATTTTTAACATTTACTGTTTGTCAAAACCTACATGAACAAATAAATATATATTTTTGGAAGTAAAATATATATTTACAAGTGAACAATACAAACTCAAATTACAATAACGCGACGAACGGGTGAGACCCGACAAACAAGGGCACGGCCATCGCAAGTGATGAACTTACACCAAACAAATACTTAACTTAAGATGGAGACTTGTACTTTGTGTGTTACAAGTCTAGTGATTAACGTACATAGAACACATATAGGTTACGACGCCTACAAGACAAGCCCAGTGAAGTATACAATACAGGATACGCAAAACAGTGAGTTCATGTCCCCACTTTTAAACTTTTACTTGTTTTCTAAACTTGGGGAAAATACATGTACAATGGTATGTAGAACATAAAACTAAGAAATGAGACATAGATCATGTGACGAATAGGGTGAACATAAGCACCATTAATCAACGTATACGTTTAGACCGGGGAACGAAATGTTAGATCTAATGGGTTTCAGGCAACCTCACTATTGGCCTACTTCTACAAAAGAGTGCTTTTGTGTCTCAGTCGATCTCAACTAGGTTGGATGCTTCCTATGTCGTGACATATGTTAATGTCGTAGCTAAACATTAGCGATCTCGTATTCCTTACATTTACAAATCACTGTATACAAATAGGTTTTACAAATTACATACCATGTTTTCATACAACAATGCTCAAACATTCTATACAAATCTGCATGAATTCACACCAACTTTTGTTGACGATTTTTCAAAACTTACATGTATTTCAGGGAACTAAGTGGATGTACGCGCGCTCTCTTTGCTCAAGGATGTCGTTTATGTTCCAAGTTATTATGTGTTGATGCCTCGTTGCCACTTTATAGGATTTGTTTGTTACATCCCGCCTCCTTGCGGAGATATAGTGAACAAAACCTTGAACTTTGTTATGAAATGAAGTTGTAAACTTTTCAAACAATTATCTTATGTTGTGTTGTAAACTTTAAACTTAACATTTGTTTTGAATGTTGAACTATGAATGGCAATTTGGAGTTATTTTATATTCATGTAGTATGTTTACTTATCGTATGCAATTAAAACCTTTCAGATCACACTTTGTGCTTCCGCCCTAGAAAGAGGTGTGACATAATAAACATATAATTAAAAATGTCATAATACAAACACCATTACTTGATTGATTAACAAATATGATGAATTAACAATATTAATGCAACGTGATAATCAAAACGCCATGAGATGAATAATTAAAAATAATTAACAACATGAATAATTAACAAATATAACATGATAATGAAAACGCCATAGTTAACAAAACTGATGTTTACAAATTAACAAATAGTAATAACTGATGTTTACAAATACTACTCAATAATATTCAAAACTAATCAGGTGTAAAACGCCAATGATCGTAAAACATAAGAAATATATAGATCCCAAACGACAATTAAAATTAATAATGAAAACTCCAATTATCAGTTCTTACTAATTGTTACTCAGCCACTGAAAACGCGAATAAATTGGATACATGAACAACGCCATTGAAAGCATACAACACATTGTGAAATATTAATTTGAAAAAAAAAACAATGACACAAGCATAAAAGAACAAAGCGTCATATCTGTTGTATATGTGTTGCATGATTTGCTGGAACAAAATATGAAAGTGTCATCAAATATTACTTTGTCGAACAGAATCCACGTTAGACGCCATAGATCTGAGAAAGCTTGGAAAGGAGGTAACAGCTAATGCGAAATCTTTGTAGTTTTTTAAACAGATTTATAACGCGAAATATGGAGGGAACGTACAAAAGGAAAATCGTTCCCCTGCATATCATTTAGCGCCCCTTGCCGCGTGTTGGGCCAGGATTCGTTTGTACCGTTCTCACACTTTAGGGCGTTTCCTCCATATCCCGTACCTGTATATATTTATATGGTCAGGATTTAGAGAGAACGGTGAAAAGTATGAAAACGGTGAGAAAGATTTTGGTGGTGACATGTGGCATTGATGTTAAATTACACTAAGGGGTAGTATTGTCAAAAAAACCCACTCACATGAATCGCGTGTTCAAATAAAACGCCATAAACACTCAAAAGCTATTTTTTGAGCTATAATTTACAATAGCTCAAAAAACCATTTTTTTGAACGCCATAAAACACTCAAAAGCTTTTTTTTGAGCTATAATCTACAACAATTCAAAAAAACCATTTTTTTGAACGTCATAAAACACTCAGAAGCTATTTTTTTAGCTATAATTTACAACAGCTCAAAAAAAACCATTTTTTTTAGCCAGCTCACAGTTAAAACGCCATAAAAAAAACTATTTTTTTGAGCTATAATTTACAACAGCTAAAAAAAAAACCATTTTTTTGAGCCAGCTCCGCCATAACAAAAAAAGCCATTTTTTTAGCTATAAATTACACTAGCTCAAAAAAACCATTTTTTAGCCAGCTACCAGTTAAAACGCTATAACAAAAAAAAAAAACTATTTTTTGAGCCATAAGCCTAAATTAATATTTTTTGAGCTCAGAAAAATCATAATTTGTACTGTAAAAACGCCAGAAAACAGACAGTTCAGAAAAACGCTATGAAAAAACTCAGTTGAAAACGCCATAAAACACTCAGTTCAGAAAAACGTCATAAAAACACCTAGTTCAGAAAAACGCCATAAAAACACCTAGTTCAGAAAAACGCAATGAAAATACCTAGTCTATAATGTCATAAAACGCACAGTTCAGAAAAACGCTATAAAACCCAGTTAATTTTTTTTCGAAAAGTATATCAATAGTATACTCGTTGGAAAGATAAAAAAACGCTGAGTTTTATGGTGTAATTTTTTTCAAAAAATAATCACGTATAGAAAAGTTATTGGCGTTTAAATATGATGGGGGAAAATGACATGTGATTAGCATATGCATCTTTGTTTGGATCTTCCTATTTTACCCCTCCTGGTAGTTCCAAGACCCCTATTATTTACAAAAATGACACCGCATCAATCTCAGCCACAAACCACTAAGATCTTGTGGCTGAGAATCGTTCTCACCATTCTCACACTTTGAGGTGTTCTCTCCTGATCCTGTTCTTATATATATAGGATCAAGATCAAGGGAAAACCCTTCAAGTTGTGAAAACTTGGAGAACTCAGCCTTCCCGTAGGAGTTTTACCCCCATTTTTTTCACACCCCTAAATTAAAATGTTAGAAAAGACTGTCGTAAATAAATTTTGAAGTGCTATTATTTGACCCCTTACTGCAGCGGTAAAGCTGATGACATAAGCATGACATCATTTTTTAAGGCTTTTACGGCTGCCGTAAATGAAAAAAAAAAGTTTTTTTTTTTTGGACAAGTTGATTTTGTTTAGGATTTTTTATAGTTTTTTTCTTTTGAAAAAACCTTTCGTAAGACCGAGTTCTCTAACTTCTCACAACTTATATAAGTTTTCATTTTACCCTAACCCTATATATGTGTGTGTGTGTGTGTGTGTGTGTGTGTGTAAATAACTAAATATACCAAAGTAATTAAATGAAAAAAAAAACACTATACGAGTCTAGCCCGAACAGAGAGATCAGACTTGAAATACTATTCACAAGCCAAAGTCGAGTTTTAGAAATAAAGCTCGAAATGAGCCAAGCTCAAGCTTAGACGAAATCAGGCTTGACCCTTTTACACTTGTACCACATATACAGCTAGCTAATTGACGAGGTATGACCCGAATCGGCCAGCCCGACCCGGTCATTACCTATTATTTTATTATAAATAATTAATCATAGACATTTGTTCTAGAATATTCCATCTCGCATGGATAGGTCACGTAACCAAATCTCCAACTTTTTGGGAAGATTACGCAAATCCCTAACTTATCGGAACCCATCCTAAGTTAGGGGAAACCCTAATGGTAAACTATAAATAGAGGTAAACATCTAAGGTATAGATCATATTATTCTCATACAATTCTTCTCCCTACACTTTCTCTTTTACTCCCAAAACCGAGACTTATTCTCACGCTGGAGGGTGGTTACAGGAATAACCCAATTCCTGTAACGAGTCCTAACGGTGTTCTGTTTTACAGCTAATCGTTCGGGCCACTGAGAGTTGAAGTCCTAGTTGGATACTACCGCGAAGGTCAGTGTTTCTTCATTGGCGCCATCCGTGGGACCTTTTCGATAACAATTAGATTGAACCCCATGGCAAGTGATCAGAACGTAGCAGTTACCCCAAACCAAGAGATGGTAGTCAATAATCCGTTGTTAGGAGCAGGCTCGGTCACCACCGCTCCTGCCTCACCGACTGTCACCAGGTCGCTGGACCTGGAGTTCGAGGCGGAAGGACCACCACCAGATTTGTTCTCCCACACTTCCCTGCGGTTTCAGTCGGTTGAACCAAGTGTAACCGGCGTCAACATGTTCACCCCAGTGGCAACCACTAGTGCACAAATATCACGTCTTAACCTTATGCCAGTTATTACGTCGGCAAGCCCAAACACTGTTATCCCACAGACGAACATGCCTCAGTATTACCAACCTTCAGTTACATACACCATGCCGCCTTTGTATTCTACAGCACTAACAGCGGCATTATCTACGCCACCTCATCAACCAGTGGTCATGCCAGCAGGGATTATGAACGCTCCGGTCACGCTGGGAAATCAAGCTTATTTCCCCGGGTACTATTACGCACCCCCATATGGGTATTTACCCTCGTACGGTAACTCAATGTACACACCCCAGGGAGCCACGCAAGGCCATACACAACAATCGCCATACGCGGCCTACATGCCACCTTGGTGGACCTTTCCAACGTCACAACCGGTTTACGCTCAAACCCCGCCAACGGCGGAACCTGTTTATGACAGAGGAAACACATCCAGACCTAGATTTTCTCCAGGCGGAGGCCCTAGTTCCATGCTAAACGTCACTTCGGCTCAACCCTCTGCCACTCAGGGTATAAGCCAGAGCGGGGCCGTCCCTCCGGTATAACCCATCAATGTAGAAGAAGACGAACTCACCAGACCCTACAAGCCAGTGGATGCAACTTTCAAATCCAAGTTCACCAGAAGAATAACGGAAGCTCCTATTAAGGAAAAACCCAAGATGCCTCAAACCGTAGGCAAATATGATGGTCTAGGTGACCCTGATGACCATCTTAATATATTCAAAAGCACAGGGGAGGTAGCCTGTTGGCCTATGCCCCTCTGCTGTAAAATGTTTGTGCAAACGCTGGTAGGCGCGGCTCGGGTCTGGTGGGACAGTCTTCCCATTAGAGAAATTGACAGTTTCGAAGATCTAGAGTCCAAATTCATCTTGCAATTCAGCCAGCAGCGCAGGCACACGAAGGATCGGAATGAGCTCCTCCATATCCGCCGGCGAGACAATGAAACGGTGGAAAATTTTATTGTTAGATTCAACAAAGAAAGCCTGGCAATCCCGGGCGTAACGAATGATCTAGCGTGTGGAGCTTTCCTACAAGGAGTAAACTACGATGAGTTGTTAAGAACACTTCATGGAAGGGATGGCGTACCTCCCACCATTGATGAAATACTAAGGATAGCTAAAGTATATGTTATACAAGAAAAGGCCGTAGCCGCCAGTCACGCGGCCAATAGGAAGAAAGAAGCTCTGAAAAACCAAGAAGACAGGGAGCAGCGAGGTTCTAAAGGTAAGGGCAGAGGAGACCGATACCAAAGGAATGACAGGACGGACTCACGGTACGACAGATCCAGAAACGCCTATTCAAGGAATGAATCTTCTAAACCGTGATCTGACTACCCCAGCCTGAGCAAGACACCAGCAGAGATCCTAGCTTCAGAGAACCTCAAGTTCAATCCTCCAAAGCCGCTGAAAGACAACCCAAATAAAGATACAAGTAAGTATTGTGAATATCACAAAGGGAGCGGCCACGATACAAACGACTGCTTCCAGCTAAAGAAGAAGATTGAATACTTCGTGAAAGCGGGTAAGTTGGCACATCTGGTGAGGGATATCAAACAGGGTCCGCTCCCTGTTAAAGAAGAAAACGACAAGGCAGCGGGTAAAAGACCGCGAGAGCTAAATATGGTACACACTAATAAGGGGAAAGGGGCAAAATGGAGTTTTTCCGCGCTCGAACCCTGGATGTTGGCAACCATGACCATTGAGCCTCGCGTAGAAGATTTTCACCTCACTACGGATGCTCTGATCATATCCGCTGCAGTAGGGGATTATTACATGAGAAGGATCATGGTAGACACCGGGAGTTCAGAAGACATTATCTATGAACACTGTTTCAACAGAATGCAACCAGAAGATAAACGGCTGCTTGAATCAGTGCACGCCCCCATTAAAGGTTTCACAGGGGAAAAGGTGGACCATTTTGGTCAGATTACCTTTCCAGTCACATTCGGACAAGAGCCCCGAGAAAGGACCATACTCCTAACATTCCTCGTGGTACAAGCTGAGTCATACCACAATGTGATCATTGGAAGATTCACCCTAGGAAAGTTGGACGCCATAGTCTCCACGGCGCGCGGCTTCATGAAGTTTCCTACCCCGCGGGGCGTCGCGACGGTGTTTCGTGACAAATTAGGGGAAGTATTGAACTGTAACGCCCCAAAATCTGAATGTTTATATTCGTAAAAGGTTCTTATTTAATATATCCCAAAATAAATATTAGGCTATTTTACCTAGTTAAGGTTTATGGTAAAAACTAGTAAAAGAGATAAGTAGTGCCAATTGTGTCTTAGAGGCAAACTCAAGGGGTTAAAGTGGGATAGATAAAAGTTAAGTTATTAAAAGAAAAAGATCACACACACAAACACATCTTCGTGTGTGTTCTGGATGGATCGAGCAGGGGCTCTCAAAAGCCCCAAAACCCTAGTTCTTCAAAAGCTTCAAATTGAAGAATGAATCAAGGCTCAAATTCACAACCGAACATGAATCAGTGATCACCTTCACAAGGGGATCGTAAGGTATGTCTTAAATCAAAGATTGGTGATCATGTGTGAAGTGGGTTATGTTCTAATCCGTAAGTTAATGTGAAATTAATCATGTATAAGGGTTAGAATCATCATATAGAACATAGGTTATGTATGGTTTGTGTTAATACGATGTTTGGAGATGAAACCCGTTAGTTAAGGTGAAGATGATGACTAGAATCACCACCCATGTCCAAGTCCTGTTGAAAGATTGATGTATTTTGTGAGTATGATGAGTTGTTGTTAGATGAATTGAATGAAATGTGGTGTTGATATGTTTGATGCTTATGTGTGAGCGATAGGTGTTGATTAGGAGTAGGATTTGATGAGTCATGTAGGAGTTTAGAAGATTTATGCATGAATTAGTTGTACGTTATGCTTAAAAGGTGGTACGCACACCTAGCGTATGATAAGATGTATATAGTGTCGTCCGTATAGTCGATTATGATGTTAAAGGTATATGATGATAAGTTGATAGTTAAATATGGTTAATAGTTGACTTTCAAAAGTCAACTAAGTATAAGAAACATGATGTGACTCGTTGTCGTAAAGGCATGATTATAGGAAGTGGTATGGTACTTGTTATGTCGATACGTATTAAATGGAATGACCTGATGAATTACATGCGTTTAACGGGATATGAATTTGGTTATATGTTTTGTGATAGCTAGAATCGACTAATGAAAGTCAAGTGTGAAACATGTGATTAATATGATCATTAACATGTACAATGATATAAGCTAACGAGAATGCGATGTTGGTGATATGAAAGTATAGGAATCATATCGGGGCGGACTCAAACATGAGAGGCTAACGGGTCAAAAAGAGGCAAGGAAACGGATACGAACATGGACGCGTAAGGTAAGTGATTCTTGTAATCACTTCTTAGTTTGTTAAGTAATATAGTGTTTTAACTAATTAAACGTGATGTTTGAGGTTAATTATGTGTTGAAGTCCTTCGTCGCAAAGGTTGGGGCTAAAGTTGACTAAAATACCCTTGGTGGGTATATTGGGCAAACGACCTTTAAAAGATGTTTAGAAATAAGATAAATGATTAAGTGAATAATTAGGAAAAGTATGGAAGCGAAAAGTATGTTTTTGAGAGTCAAATGCATTGAAATACGTAAATACCCTTAACGGGTCAAAATAAGCATTTAAGCGTAAACGGGACTTTATCACGTAAGGAACCCGTGATTTGAGTTTTATATGATAGGAGATATTGAAATAATGAATTTCATGAGTTTAAAGCTCAAATAAACATGTTGGTGTGATAAAATTATGAACGGGTCAATTCTTGGTAAAAAGGGTAGTAAGCCAAAGACTTAAAAGTCTGGAACTTTGATAATCCGGATATCGGATTTTAACTCCATAAGATGGAGAATTAAATTACGGACGTGTAGGAAAAAGAATCGGTAAAAACGGACCAATAATGAAGAAGTTATGGCCGTTTCCGTGAAATCCGGTTGTGCTGGAAATCTGCAGATCAGCAGCAGCAACATTCTGTGAATTTCAGGGCGTCGCGCCACGCGACGGGCCGTCGCGCGACGCGACGGTGGGACTGGTTGGCGAAAGTTGTTCTTTTGCTCCGTTTTGTCTTGGGAACTCGTTTAAACGCGTTTTAAGTTGCGTATGACTAATTTAACTTACGTTTTTATGAGCATACGTGTATGCACATATGTAGATAGGCATGTATGTATGTTTGTATGCATCTATACACGTATGTAGAAGTGTATGTAAGCATGTATGCGCAAATGTATGTAAGAGTATAAGTGTGTGAGCAAGTACACGCGGATATATGAAGGCGTATATGAGTAGGCAAGTGTGAGTTGGGTATGTGCAAATAGGGACGTATGTATGTATATATGTATAACGCCATGAGTGTGCGTCATGATGTAGGTATGGGTGTATGTAGATATGCATGTATTATCGTAGATGTGTTTATATGTGGGTATGTACATAATTGATTATGTGTGGATATATGAAAATGATTGTAGGTGATCGTAAATATATATGTAGGTATGTATGGAGGTAAATACGTATGTGGGTAGGCATGCATATACCATTGAGTATCGATGATGTTAATATCATGTTTTGTGTATAAAGCGTAACGCAGGCTCAATAAGGAAGTCTCATTCAGATCATACACGCAGAGGGAAAGCTCGAATGTAAAGAGAATACGGAATGATAAGTAACGAGAATAAATATTGTTATGCTAATGCTGTGTACTAATGTTATGAACATTTATGGTGAGTGCAGGTTGTACGATACATGGGGGATCATCGAGGAACAGAGATCGAAGATCGAGTCGTGAAACGGATTGTACGGAAGTATTTGAGTGTGTAATTTAATAAGTATAAACTATGTCTTCGTAGGGTAAAGAGTATGATAGATGTATTTATGTTAAAAGAACTATTTTCAATGAACTTTTAACGAAGGAAAAATGTTTTTAACAAAAGAAATTTCTAGGTTTGAATTTCCGCTGCGAGTTTTGTCAAACCAGTATTAGGGTCTTACAAGTTGGTATCAGATCCCTGGTTTGAGGGAATCAAGTACGAGAAGGTAAGTACTTGAACTCAAACTTGTGTGCTCTTGAGATAAGAAACCCGTACAATCTAAGACTCGATCAAGATCCAAAGGTAAAAGCTAATGTAAGTATGTACTTATGTATACGTATAAAGAAACTGACGGTTTTGTATGTGCAAGGTAAGCATAAGTGTTTGAAGAGTATGATCTGTGAATGCAGTCTAGGATGAATACTAAGGCAGGCAAAGAGGTAATAAGCCAAATTTGAATCCAGGTACGTAAATTCGATATGCGGGTATATGTAATAGTAAAACTCATTAAGGGAAGGAAAATTTTAATTGAAGGATAATGATAGTATAGTAATGAAGTACTGAAAGTGATACACGCGCCGAAGCCTAAGTCTACGGACATAAGGTGACAATTACATGAAGGCACGAAACTAGTAGGTGGATTGTGTACCTGGCCAGTACACAAGAAACATATGACGTTCGTGAGATCATGATAATTGTTACAGGTATGTCCGGCAGAGTTGGGTAGCAGGCGGGCGTGCGGGTGAAATGGGAAATAAGACTCTCGGGAAATTGAGAGTACTATGTAAGAATGAAAAAAAAAACATGCCTGATAAGAATGAAGAATGTTGAATCCGTGATTAAGTGCGGATCAACAAGATATGAATAAAATGTTTGAATCCGTGAGGCGGATTCAAAGATGAAAAGCATGGATGATATGTTTGAATCCGTGAGGCGGATTCAAGGATGAAAGGCATGGATGATATGTTTGAATCCATGAGACGGATTCAAGGATGGGAGGCATGAATAATATGTTTGAATCCGCGAGAAGGATTCAAAACGCAGAAGTAATGAAAGGCATGAATGTAATGTTTGAATCCGTAAGGTGGATTCAATGAATGAAAAAGCACGAATGATGCCTCTGAATCCATGAGACAGATTTAAAAATATTAAAAGATGAAATTAATCCGTATAAAAAGATGTCGACAGTTTGACCATGATTGAGTCGAACGGGTCATAGAAATAAGTATAAAGTAAAAGGTGATAGTATAATAGATGAAGTTTTGTATAAGTTACGTGTTAGATGTGTTAGTAATTGACTCTTAGAAGTCAGAATGATGATGGGCTGTGACCCGAACAATAACTTAAGTAGGGGCGGGAATGGTAAGTTTGGTAAGAAATATTGAAACAATGTAATAAGGTCTTTGCAAGTAAGCATGAATAGAAGGAAGTACAAGCGTGTACTTCAGTTGGCGAAATGATTAATAGAATGAGAGGATTGCATGTAAGAAATAGAATGTGGGGTACGTTATAGCAGGTACGTAGGAAATTGTAGAAGAGTTATAGGTGGGTGATCCCCTAGTATAATGAATGTTTAAATGAAATATGTTAACCGCCAATTTTGTTGATGATAATGTTAGAATTATTGATGTGATGGAACCAATCGTATTGGTGAAAGAATGTGCATGAGCAGAAGCTCATTATACGAATGAATGAAACCTGGTCTGTTACGGCTAGTACTCGAGGAGAAGATGTTCGATCTGGGTTACGGATCGTCGGTTTGTGAAATGAAAAGAGGTTAGTAAGATGTTTAACTTTTGTTGGATAGATATAAACTAGTATGACACACATGTATATATGTAAATTAAGTAATGCATGAAGTGAAAGCAATAGTGATGTGACATAGACAAAATGATTTAAAGGTAACGTAAAGGTATGCTAGGTACAAGTAACTGTAGAAAACGTAGAAGGATGTTCACGTTAGAGCTAAGTACGTAGGTGTGAAAATGAAATGATAGTTTTGATGTGATGACACGATAAGAGTTAAATATTATACAGTGCATGTAGAGAATGTAATCTTACGAGATGAGATGAAGATATTGGATTCGTTATGAATGGATCATATGAAGGTGTGTATGATTACAGGTCAAAGAAGTATGTATATTGGCCCGTTATTAACAAGTCAAGAATGAGAATGTTACGTGAAAGTAAAGTATGGAAGGCATGGACTTATTAGGAAGAAGTCATTTATATGAATAAATTATGAATCGGGGATGGATAGTTACCTACTATGATAATGTACCAGTTAATGTTAAACATACATGTGTATGTGTAAATTATGAAATAAGATCGAATAGTGACGAAAATAACATGAATGGTTTCAAGTAGACCACACATGTGCACAGGATATACGAGTAATAGAATGATGAATGAATCACTAGCTATGTAGTGCGTTAGAAATTAGCGCTATTATTGAAAGCGACACTAATAAGGACCCTGGGGACGGGTTCTTGAAGGTAGAAGATTGTCATTAAGGTGGGCTCGTGGGCTCATTGATAAACAAGAAGAGAAGATAATTAGTGTTAAATGGAAATGAAGAAGGTTTCGGGGACGAAACCTTGTTTAAGGGTGGTAGACTTGTAACGCCCCAAAATCCGAATGTTTATATTCGTAAAAGGTTCTTATTTAATATATCCCAAAATAAATATTAGGCTATTTTACCTAGTTAAGGTTTATGGTAAAAACTAGTAAAAGAGATAAGTAGTGCCAATTGTATCTTAGAGGCAAACTCAAGGGGTTAAAGTGGGATAGATAAAAGTTAAGTTATTAAAAGAAAAAGATCACACACACACACACATCTTCGTGTGTGTTCTGGAAGGATCGAGCAGGGGCTCTCAAAAGCCCCAAAACCCTAGTTCTTCAAAAGCTTCAAATTGAAGAATGAATCAAGGCTCAAATTCACAACCGAACATGAATCAGTGATCACCTTCACAAGGGGATCGTAAGGTATGTCTTAAATCAAAGATTGGTGATCATCTGTGAAGTGGGTTATGTTCTAATCCGTAAGTTAATGTGAAATTGATCATGTATAAGGGTTAGAATCATCATATAGAACATAGGTTATGTATGGTTTGTGTTAATACGATGTTTAGAGATGAAACCCGTTAGTTAAGGTGAAGATGATGACTAGAATCACCACCCATGTCCAAGTCCTGTTGAAAGATTGATGTATTTTGTGAGTATGATGAGTTGTTGTTAGATGAATTGAATGAAATGTGGTGTTGATATGTTTGATGCTTATGTGTGAGCGATAGGTGTTGATTAGGAGTAGGATTTGATGAGTTATGTAGGAGTTTAGAAGATTTATGCATGAATTAGTTGTACGTTATGCTTAAAAGGTGGTACGCACACCTAGCGTATGATAAGATGTATATAGTGTCGTCCGTATAGTCGATTATGATGTTAAAGGTATATGATGATAAGTCGATAGTTAAATATGGTTAATAGTTGACTTTCAAAAGTCAACTAAGTATAAGAAACATGATGTGACTCGTTGTCGTAAAGGCATGATTATAGGAAGTGGTATGGTACTTGTTATGTCGATACGTATTAAATGGAATGACCTGATGAATTACATGCGTTTAACGGGATATGAATTTGGTTATATGTTTTGTGATAGCTAGAATCGACTAATGAAAGTCAAATGTGAAACATGTGATTAATATGATCATTAACATGTACAATGATATAAGCTAACGAGAATGCGATGTTGGTGATATGAAAGTATAGGAATCATATCGGGGCGGACTCAAACATGAGAGGCTAACGGGTCAAAAAGAGGCAAGGAAACGGATACGAACATGGACGCGTAAGGTAAGTGATTCTTGTAATCACTTCTTAGTTTGTTAAGTAATATAGTGTTTTAACTAATTAAACGTGATGTTTGAGGTTAATTATGTGTTGAAGTCCTTCGTCACAAAGGTTGGGGCTAAAGTTGACTAAAATACCCTTGGTGGGTATATTGGGCAAACGACCTTTAAAAGATGTTTAGAAATAAGATAAATGATTAAGTGAATAATTAGGATAAGTATGGAAGCGAAAAGTATGTTTTTGAGAGTCAAATGCATTGAAATACGTAAATACCCTTAACGGGTCAAAATAAGCATTTAAGCGTAAACGGGACTTTATCACGTAGGGAACCCGTGATTTGAGTTTTATATGATAGGAGATATTGAAATCATGAGTTTAAAGCTCAAATAAACATGTTGGTGTGATAAAATTATGAACGGGTCAATTCTTGGTAAAAAGGGTAGTAAGCCGAAGACTTAAAAGTCTGGAACTTTGATAATCCGGATGTCGGATTTTAACTCCATAAGATGGAGAATTAAATTACGGACGCGTAGGAAAAAGAATCGGTAAAAACGGACCAATAATGAAGAAGTTATGGCCGTTTCCGTGAAATCCGGTTGTGCTGGAAATCTGCAGATCAGCAGCAGCAACATTCTGTGAATTTCAGGGCGTCGCGCGACGCGACGGTGGGACTGGTTGGCGAAAGTTGTTCTTTTGCTCCGTTTTGTCTTGGGAACTCGTTTAAACGCGTTTTAAGTTGCGTATGACTAATTTAACTTACGTTTTTATGAGCATACGTGTATGCACATATGTAGATAGGCATGTATGTATGTTTGTATGCATCTATACACGTATGTAGAAGTGTATGTAAGCATGTATGCGCAAACGTATGTAAGAGTATAAGTGTGTGAGCAAGTACACGCGAATATATGAAGGCGTATATGAGTAGGCAAGTGTGAGTTGGGTATGTGCAAATAGGGACGTATGTATGTATATATGTATAACGCCATGAGTGTGCGTCATGATGTAGGTATGGGTGTATGTAGATATGCATGTATTATCGTAGATGTGTTTATATGTGGGTATGTACATAATTGATTATGTGTGGATATATGAAAATGATTGTAGGTGATCGTAAATATATATGTAGGTATGTATGGAGGTAAATACGTATGTGGGTAGGCATGCATATACCATTGAGTATCGATGATGTTAATATCATGTTTTGTGTATAAAGCGTAACGCAGGCTCAATAAGGAAGTCTCATTCAGATCATACACGCAGAGGGAAAGCTCGAATGTAAAGAGAATACGGAATGATAAGTAACGAGAATAAATATTGTTATGCTAATGCTGTGTACAAATGTTATGAACATTTATGGTGAGTGCAGGTTGTACGATACATGGGGGATCATCGAGGAACAGAGATCGAAGATCGAGTCGTGAGACGGATTGTACGGAAGTATTTGAGTGTGTAGTTTAATAAGTATAAACTATGTCTTTGTAGGGTAAAGAGTATGATAGATGTATTTATGTTAAAAGAACTATTTTCAATGAACTTTTAACGAAGGAAAAATGTTTTTAACAAAAGAAATTTCTAGGTTTGAATTTCCGCTGCGAGTTTTGTCAAACCCGTATTAGGGTTTAACAAAAAATGTTTTTAACTAAAAGATGTCGCCAAGGACCTACCGGGGCCGTCGGCCCAGAAAGGTGGGTATTGAGCACACGCCATCCTGATCAAACAGTTACGATAGGAGATAGCCTCTCCCCCGAGGTTAAAAACGATTTAAAACAACTGCTGAGAAGGAACGTAGACGTCTTCGCTTTCGAACATTCTGACATGACGGGGATACCCCGCGACAAGGCAGAGCACAAGCTAGCAACACTCCCCGGTATTAAGCCGGTTGCACAAGGTAAGCGCAGTATGGCTCCGGATCGAAAGGCAGCGGTCGTCAAAGAAATATGAAAGTTGGTGGAAGCCGGAATCCTCAGGGAAACAAAATATCACACATGGGTATCAAACCCTGTGATGGTAAAGAAACCCAACGGCACATGGCAGATGTGCATTGATTTCAAAGATCTGAACAAAGGATGCCCCAAAGACGCCTACCCACTCCCTGAGATGGACTTCAAGGTTGACTTTTTGGTCCCTTATAGGTATAAGTGCTTTCTAGACGCCTATAAAGGGTATCACCAGATCAAGATGTCCAAAGAAGACGAAGAAAAAACAGCGTTTCACACCGACGTAGGCATCTTTTGTTACACTAAGATGCCTTTCGGTTTGCGAAACGCCGGGGCCACCTACCAGCGACTTATGGATAAAGCTTTCGAAACACAAATCGGCAGAAATTTAGAAGTATATGTTGATGATCTGGTGATCAAGAGCAGGGAAGAAAAACAAATGCTGGAAGACATTGAAGAAACTTTCCAAAGGCTCAGAGAATACAATATCAAACTCAACCCCAAGAAATGTTCTTTCAGGGTAGAAGAAGGAAAGTTCTTGGGCGTGGTAGTCACCCGGGATGGCTTTAAAGCTAACCCGGAAAAGGTAGCCGCCATAACGCGGATGCCTTCCCCAAGAACTTTAAAAGAAGCACAAGCATTAAACGGGCGTTTAGTGGCTATCAACAGGTTCTTAGCAAGGCATGCCGAAAGATCTTTGCCATTCATAAAGACACTAAAAGATTGCCTCAACAAGAAGAATTTCAAATGGACCGACGAAGCGAAAGAAGCCCTGCAAGACATGAAACGCTTCATCGAAAAATTACCCATGTTGACAGCGCCATTCCCTAATTAAGTGCTTAAGATGTATTTGGCGGCAGCTCATAACGCGGTAAGCGCGGTGCTCATGGTGGAAAGAGATGGGAAGCAAACACCCATATATTACATCAGCCGGGTGTTAGCGGGACCTGAAACGAGGTACCCAACCCTAGAAAAGTTGGTACTTGCACTGGTTCACGCCACCTAGCGATTGCGAAGGTACTTTCAAGCACATTGCGTACAGGTCTTGACGAATTACCCGCTGCAACAAATTTTGCACAAGCCAGAAATCTCCGGAAGACTGGCCAAATGGGCAATTGAATTAGGAGCTTTGGACATCGAATATCGAAAGCGAACAGCAGTCAAAGGGCAGGTGATCGCCGACTTCTTGGCTGAAATTCCTGAGGGAGAAACCATAGTGGAACCCGCTATCCATGACATCCCGGAATCCAGTACTGCCCGACAAACCTGGAAACTTTATACTGACGGATCATCTAGTGGAAAAGGGTCTGGGGCGGGCCTAATGTTGATAAGCCCAGACGAAATAAGACTGATGTACGCCTTACGTTTCGATTTCGAATGTTCCAAGAATGAAGCAGAGTATGAATCGCTACTCGCAGGGTTGAGAATGGCCCAATCTATGGGAGCTACACGGGTCGATGCATATGTCGATTCTTTATTTGTTAATAATCAAGTAAATGAGACGTATGAAGCCAAAGACGAATCAATGGCGAGATACCTGGCAAAAACAAAGGAGCTCATGGCTTCCTTTGATAATGTTACACTCAACCACGTTCACAGGGGAAAAAACCAAATAGCAGATGCTTTAAGCAAACTCGCCACATCGGGTATGGAAAAAGAAGTAAAAGTTGAAACATTGCAGACGCCCTCAATTGAACCCCGGAACGTCTCCTCTGTTACAACGGAAGAACCCTGCTGGTATACCCCAATGCTAAAATTCCTTACTAATGGGGAGTTACCTTCTGCCAGGGGCGAAGCACGGAAGGTACAGATGAAGGCACTGCAATACGAAGTGAATAACGGCATCCTATACCGAAAGTCATACTTAGGACCACTTTTGCGATGTGTCTCTCCAGTAGAAGCAAAGTACTCGATCAAAGAGATCCATGCCGGCATATGCGGCATCCATGCTGGACACCGGGCAGTTGTGGCAAAAATCCACAACGCCGGGTACTATTGGCCTGGGATGCACGAAGACACCGTACAAGAACTCAGAAAGTGTCGTAGTTGTCAAGAATTCGCTCCCCAAACACTTAGGCCTAAGAACAACTTAATCCCAGTTACAGCGGCATGGCCTTTTCAAAAATGGGCAGTGGATATTGTCGGACCATTCCCGCTAGCTCCAGGAAGGCTAAAATACTTAATTGTGGCGATCGATTACTTTACCAAGTGGGTAGAAGCCAAGCCTTTGGCTAAAATCACGGCGGATAATGCCAAAAAGTTTCTTTGGGAACACATAGTATGTCGGTTCGGACTACCGCTATACCTGGTGAGCGACAATGGAACACAGTTCACCGACAAAGTTTTGCAAGAATGGTGTGCTGACCTCCAGACCCAGCAAATCTTCACATCAGTAGCGCATCCCCAGGGAAACGGCCAGGTAGAGCGGGCAAATAGGAGTTTGCTGGATGGCATAAAAAGAAGATTAGATTATGAAGGAAGTTCCTGGGTGGAAGAACTGGCTAATGTCCTATGGGCACACCGAACAATGCCTAAGACAAGCAATAATGAAACCCCTTTCAGCCTAACCTATGGTGCGGAAGCAATGATACCCGCGGAGGCGGGATTGCCATCATTACGTCGCCTTACTACCGGCGATGATAATGATAGGCTGTTAAGGGAAGGCTTGGATATAATCGAAGAAAGGCGTGAAGCTGCCGCTATCAATGAAGCAAAATACAAGAAGACATTGGAAAAGTATTACAACAAACGCGTGGCACAACAGACTTTCAACGAAGGCGATTACGTCATGCGAGACAATGAAGCCAGTAGAGCGGAACCCGCAGGCAAACTGGGACCCAACTGGGAGGGCCCCTACGTCATTCAAGAAGATCTGGGCAAAGGGGCCTACCGATTGTCCAGGCTAGATGGTACTGCTGTACCGCGTAGCTGGAACATAGCTCAATTGAAAAAATGTTATCTGTAATGCCTTGCTCCTAACAGCAAGATCAAACTTGTCTTTTCCTAATAAACAAGTGTAATCCATACACAGCGATGTCGCTTCCTTTCATCTAAGTTTTGAGTTTAATAAAAGTTATTTCCTTTTGTCTTCTCTCATTACTTAAACATACAATAAAATTTACCATCGCATTTTAACTGCACATAACGGTAAATAACAAAAGTACCCTTAAAAACGAAATATTTTCATATAAGTCATAGGGTCAACAAATACAGTGCTAAAAGTGGGTATCTTGGTAATAGATACGATAACCGCTGCAAAAAGATAGGTATTTTGGTAATAAATACATACGAACTATCTTACACAAACCAAGTACTTGTCCCTGTTTCTAAAAACCAACATAAGGGAACCAAAAAAGAACATGTTCTAAAAACTACTTCTGGGAACGGGTTGCCATCACCTCTGTAGGGGTATGCAACACCTTACCACTATAGCCCACCACACAGCGATCAACGGCCCAGTCATCAGTTGACCCTCCAATTACTGGTGGAGCTACCATCCCGGGGTCATCAGAGGGATTCCTAACGGAACAACCACCACGGTGACGTTCATACACCAAGTGACAACGTTGAATATGATCAACCGGAATTACCTCCATCAAGATGTCAGCTGATAGTGATGCCACTTTCGTGTCAGCTGGCAAAGGGTCCTCATAAACGACACTCTTACACGCCCGGTTCGCCCGAAACGGGATTGCATGAGGAGGCAACCCTCTTTTCTGGATCATCGATCTCGGTACCGGAGTTTGCAGTTGAACCAGACCATCGGCAGCATCTAAACGCCGGATGATGTCAGAAAGCCTCTGTCTATAACTTTTCCGACTCATTTTTTCAAGTTACCAAATTAGGAAAAAGAAGCCCAATTTATAGAGGGGCAAACAGTTTTGACAGAGATAATGATAGCAACATTAATGGAAGGCAATCATTACACATCACGTCGCCACATTTCAGAAGAACGGCGGCGTTGCTCATCATAACATTAGCATTAAATGTCTGACAAACCACTTAAATATTTTCACAAAAACCAAGTAAAACAGTGTCATTACAAGTGTTGTATCATACATGTTAAACAAAACAAATTACTTATTCCTCCTCTGACTCCTCCGCGGGGTCCAACATTAAACGCAGGGACTCGACACCCTCTTCATTTACCTTGTCCATCAGGTCGGCATACCCAGGCAAGGGCTCGTTGTACGCTGCTTCCAGTGCATCAGCCATGTCACCCTGGAGTTTGCCCCTCGCCGTATGGAAATCAGTAGTAATCTTTTTCGATTGCTGACAATCGAAGTATCCTTTGTAAACACCATCGTAGTGACCAGATTGATATGCGGCGGTAGAGAGGCGATCTAGTAGTGCTGTAAAAGGCGCCGATTGGCGAAGATACTCGAACTCCCCTACCAATCCATTTGTTATCAACCAGTTCCTATCACCCCGCAAAGCAGCCAGTTGGCTAGTTAAGCTATCCACTTTAGCGTTCGCTTGTTCCAGTGCACTTTCCACCTCTTTCAGGCGTGCGGTAGTGGACTGGGCAAGCGTATTTATTTCAGAAAGAAGAGAATCACAACGATGCTGAAGTTCCCTAAGCTGCCCCTCCCGTTCCTCCAATTCCGCCTGTTTCGCCTGAGCTTTCGCATTTGAAGCTTCCACCTCGACAGTCAAAGCTTGATAGCGCTCCTGCACCTGAGACACAAAGTCAGTGTCAATTCGGAATTTTTCCACTTGAGCAGACATTTCAGATCTCACCTTCTGGGCCTCAGTAATAGCTTTACGCTCCAGCTCCTCTTGCACACTTTTAGCATGAGCAAGGACCCGGTCCTTCTCCGCTATATCGCGAGCCCAAATGAGCCGCTCCTCAGCAAGATGGGCAGTCACCCTCTTCAAGTCATCCTCAGCTTTGTTTTTCTCTGACAAATACCGGCTCTCCCTCAACCCAGCGGCTTGGAGCTGACTCTCCAATCGATACTTCTCATCTTTGAGTTCTTCAATAATGGCCCGCGCCTGGTGGAGCTCATTGTTGTCATGCATCCACCTGCGCCAGATCTCTGTAAGTCTCCGGGGCTGACTAACAGAATCCACAATCGCGGAGTTCATCAAATTCTCGTTGTTCAGGCCCTCAACATACGCCGCTTCGGCCGGGGGGGGGGGGGGTAAGCCCGCTCAACCCAGTGCTGAACTACTTGGGGAAAGATCAACCTAGAAGACTCCGCAATTTTCCACTGGGGTTGGTAACGTTTATCCCGAGTGTTGGGATCCCAGTTGATAGTAGGCAAACAAAGGTCATCACCCAGGCGGGCCCCATCATCAGCAATGCCGCTGTTGGACCCCCCGGTATTGTCAGCAGCGTGCTCTCCAGCACTAGTCGCCTCGTGAGCAAGGGATACGGCAGGCATTTCTTTCCCGGTATCGGAAAATATACTAACTGGAGACTCAAACAAAGAGGAAGGAGCAACACTGGAGGTCAGTGGCGTGGAAACTGGACTAGCTGTTACAGTCACAGCAGAGGTAAGTGTAGGCGGCAGCATGGCACAACAAACAGCGGCGGTAACACTCGCCTGAGGTACAAGCTCTGAAAGGCTGCTACAGGCAGCAAGGGGAAACAATACCCCCCAGATGACAAGGGGGTGGGTGTCACATTTTCAACTTTAGTCCTGCCAGTAGTACCTGTATTAAAAACAAGCTTCAGTAACACGAAGCTCCTAGTTCATAATAACATTCGAAGACAAAAACTACATACCAAGCGGCAATGCATAGGCGGCTTGCACAGCCTCAAACGCGGTCAGAGTAGGAGCAATAAACGTTCTCCGTTTCTTTGCCACATGGGTGGGGCTTGTCATATCAGCAGTCGTGGAGATATCACCCTTGGTGAATGCTGCCCCACCAGCGGAAGATGTGGCCGCACTAGCTGTCATGTATTTCCTCCCGGTAACCTTTATCCGGGTTGGTTTCTTCTCTAGGGCTGCAACGCTACTACCCCCGCTGCGAAAAAGGGGGGATACGTAGGCAGCAGGATCCGCCGGCAGGGCGGGTAACAAAAACTACTCAAGATGAACTCTCAAAACATCTGGCTCTTGTTCGTCGAGCACGCGGTCCGCGGACCTCAACGCAAGATGCCGCGGAGGGTCCACAAAGTCAAACAGGCTCCATTCCCCTGAAATATACACATGTTATTTCCAAATGGCAGCATACATGACTAGCAAAAAATATGCATACCTTCATCATCCCTTCGAAACGAAGGATACTGTTTGATGTCGCGCCACAGCAGGCTCATCCCCGCCATTACCAGGGCCCCTTCTGGGATTACTGTGCACTCGAAAGGGCGGCCACACAACCTGGTATACAGAGCGTTTGACGTATAAGCATCTTCAGAAGGACAATCGTCCTTAACTTTGCCTTTCGGTCCCATATCTCTCCAGTGCATCTCGCCAGGAATCACACAGGCATCGATATAGAAAATTTTCTTTTTCCAATCTTTGTCCTTGGAACTAGTGGGAATATCCCTCAAACAAGACACGTCGGTATCTCTACGGTCGAAGGTGAAAATGGGGGATTTCCACACAAGAGTAAAAAAAAGCCCTAAACACGATGAGTTCTGGAATGTGCCCTAGGGCCGTACAAGCAAATTCGAACTGTCGAAGTTTCACTAATCCTAATGGATGCAGTTGGGAAATGTGAATACGGTAATGATCAAGAACCAATTTGCAAAACTTGGTGATAGGCGGGCGAAAATTGCAAAATTTGAAGAAATCACTAAACAATGTGATTTTACCCTCCTTCAACGGAAATGTTGTGTCCATCCTCGATGGTAACACAGGATTCCACTCAGCCTGATGCCATAATCTTGCACAAGATTGTTGTAAGACACAACTCCCCATTTGCAGAACAGGTCATCAGAACTGGCTGAAGCAGAGGAAGAAGAATCATCGGTCTTAGGGGCCATTTGTTCGAAATGGGGATGTAACAGGAAAAGCTGTGAGGAGATGGAAATGGAAATGGAATTCCAAACAGGGGTGCTATTTATAAAAGAATGTAACTTTTCAAATTTGAAAAGAAGAAGGGACGGAAATACGCGTCAGAGCAGGGTAAATACAGTTGTCATCCCAATGATGACTTAACTGTCACGTCCTATCCTATCGCCGCCATTTTCTCAGCACGCATAACGGCACTTCCATTAATAAAATTTGCCCTACACAGGGTATACTGACTTTTCCTTCTTTTAGTCCGATCTCATGAATTTCAATTCATAACTTCGGACTGGGGGGACATGACGAGGTATGACCCGAATCGGCCAGCCCGACCCGGTCATTACCTATTATTTTATTATAAATAATTAATCATAGACATTTGTTCTAGAATATTCCATCTCGCATGGATAGGTCACGCAACCAAATCTCCAACTTTTTGGGAAGATTACGCAAATTCCTAACTTATCGGAACCCATCCTAAGTTAGGGGAAACCTTAAAGGTAAACTATAAATAGAGGTAAACATCTAAGGTATAAATCATATTATTCTCATACAATTCTTCTCCCTACACTTTCTCTTTTACTCCCAAAACCGAGACTTATTCTCACGCCGGAGGGTGGTTACAGGAAAACCCCATTCCTGTAACGAGTCCTAACGGTGTTCTGTTTTGCAGCTAATCGCATTCGGGTCACTGAGAGTTGAAGTCCTAGTTGGATACTACCGTGAAGTTCAGTGTTTCTTCACTAATTAAGTTCTAAACAAAACAAATTAGAATACACCATATGAGATATGAAGCGAGAAATAGTCTAAAGGGTAAAATGAATGTAAAAACAACCTTTTGAAATGATGAAGAACTCTATATGAAACAACCACAAAGGGTTTATATTGCTTGGTAATGGGATTAAAGCTTGTAAATCAAAGAAATATTTGTATGGACTAAAAGAAGAACCTAGCTATGAGAGAACTTCAACCATATTGGTTTGGGGCAGTCTAAAAAGCTCGAGGCTTGAAGCTTGAAAAAAGCTCGTTTGATATGGCTCGGTTTGAAACTAAGCCGAGCCGGCTCGGTTCGTTTAGAAAGTGAGACTAGCTCGGCTCGTAACGTGCCAAATTGGCTCGGTTTAGCTCGCTTGCTAGTTCGGCCCGGCTCGGCTTCGCTTGGATTATTTTGCTTTTAATATATTTTATTTTTATATACTTATAATATATATCACAAGAATGGATTATTATTTATATGCATTTAGGAGTTTAGTTTGTTATTTGTAGCATAATTGAATGTTGATTACTAGTTAATAAACTTATATTGTATTTAGTTGAAATTTAGAACTTATTTTATATTGTTGAACATGATTTTTGCTTGTGGGGTATTAGGTTGATCTTATTTTGAATATGTTATTTTGAATTATTGAAAAATAATTTACACTACTAAATTTAGAGAGCTATGTATTAATTTTTCTTTTCAAAACCGAGCCAAACCAAGCCGAGCCGAGCCTGCTCGGTTTAAAACCAAGCCAAGCCCGAGCTTAAATTTCCAGCTCGGTTTCAAATCCGAACCGAGCCGAGCCAACTCGGTTTATAATCGATGCGAGCCCGAGTTTAGCCTGGCTCGGCTCGTAATCAGCCCTACGACTTGGCCCATCTTATGACTAACAAAAAAAGTACCTATATCTTGTAATTTGGATGTCTAGAATTGATTTGGTTCGTTAATCTATCATAATTTAATCACTTTTTGAAATTGTTGTATTGTCTCCTACATCTTATGTACCAAAATGGTTTTTAGAGGCTTTTGGACGACGTTAACCCAACAACGTCATAACGATTTGAGTCTTTTCATTTAACTATCTTTAACGTCATAACGATTTGAGTTTTTTCATTTAATCTTTAGTAATTTAAACTCATTTTTTGAACTATGATTCTAACAACTATTATATTATTTTATTTGTTTATTATTAAAATCACTAAAGCTAATGACAAGTATGCCATGTCAACATAGCTTGCTATGAAGATGACATGTTAGCAAATACAAACGTCATGCTGTATGAAATAAGGTGGGGTCTATTCGCACACGCCCTTAGTCTATTTAAACACTCCAAAGCGCCCCGCTATGGCCAAAGCGGGGCGCTTTGGAGTGTTTAAATAGACTAAGGGCGTGTGCGAATAGACCCGTCCTTGTCTGTTGACTTTACACCAAAGCGCCCCGCTTTGGCCTAAGCTCGGCGCTTTAGTTTTTTTTTTTTTTTTTTTTTTTTTTTTTTTTTTTTTACATTTTGGGCGTATTTTTGACTGGTGACTGGTCTACGTTTAAGTTCAAATTTTACATTTTTTGTCCAAATTTTACAATATTTAATTTGTTTGTGCACATATATCTAAAGGTGAAGTCCCATCTCAATATTTAATTTGTTGAGGCATCTCACTGTCGCGTACAACCCTTTCAAATATAAAAAATAAAAAAAAATTACAAAAGTATTAACACTTCGACGAAATCAGTTTGTAATGTGACGTAAATAAAAGGACTTTCGGATAAGATCACAAAAAGGACAGAAAGTTGGTAAGATTGGTGATATTTTTCAATGAAGCCTTATCTTATGTCTGACACAAGACATCATTTTCATCTCAACCCATGCTTTGCTTATCTCTCAAACCATGCTTTCCTTATCACTGTGGAAACCGATGAACTCTCTCTCTCTCTCTCTAGTAATGGTGCATTTTGTGCCTCAAAAAAAGTTAAAGTATATTAGAAAAATAAAAAAATAGAAAGTTGTTGATAAAGCAACTGTGCCTTACATCATAAGGTTTATATTGGAAAAATAAAAATATCAGAAAGTTGTTGATAAAGCAACTGTGCCTTACAATCTCGGGCCCCACAATTCTTGAAAACTACAAATATTAAATTTTCTAAAATCTCTTTTGAAGAATAAATAAAAATAATACTTTTGTTTCACATCTCTCTCCACCTGGCATACATTATACAGGGATCAGATCAACACGTACGAAATGCTTACGTATCGTCCCCCTGACCTTAATGTAACCCCATATGTTCAAGATGTATGTTAAATGTGTTTAATAATAATCACGTTAATTCTTTTACAATCCAAGAGTACGTTTGTGTTTGTTCAATATATGCGTTACATCACGTTAAAAACCGAATGTCACTGACACGACCCAATCAGATTCAATACGCACTTGTATGACCCAAAATGACAATATACATCATAATACTACAATTAATGAAAAAATACGTCATGTACATGTACGGTAGGCGGCTAATACACATAACACTACTCATATGAGTACTTGTGCTTTCAAAACAAAATGATACGATATAATGGAATACGACATCACACGTAACCGATTTGATCCGGAACTTGCAGTATAGTCCATATATATTAAAAAATAATGTATAATGGAAAAAGCGTAAAATTTAGACTATTATCGACGCGTTTGTGAATTAAAAACATGAGTAAATTACAAGTTTTGTCCTTTATGTTTGCATCAAATTTCAGGCGCTGTCCTTTACCTTTAAAATTGTCAGGCGGTGTCCTTTATGTTTCAAAATCTTGCAAGTTTTGTCCTTTAACCCAAACCAGGTTAGAATTCTCAGTTAAATTAAGGCATGTGCAGGGCACATGAGGGTAAAATGGTCATTGCACATCCCACTTGTCTGTCCCTCTTTAATAAAACAAAATAATTTTAGTTTTATTATTATTATTATTATTATAAGTATATATATATATATATATATATATATACCACAACCCTTCACCACCATCTCCACCACCCTCCACCGTCACCGCCGGCCACCACCGCCACCGGACACCAACCGTCTTTTCTCCTCTATCTGTTCTCATGTTCCTTACTCAAAAATCAAACCTAATGCCTAAACATAACAGGTTTATAACAATAAAACAAATTAACAGAATCTAGAACAATCTTGAATAACTTCATCTGATGTAAAGAAACAAGAATTACAAGTGGGACACCTCATCCACTACAATTGGGCACCTAATCCACCAAAGCCCAGCATATCAATCCCGCAGTGGGGTAGCGGTGGTCGATAGGTGGGGGTGGTGGTGGTTTTTAGTCCGGCAGTGGCGTGGATTTGAATGGCGATTCTGAGAACGGCAGATCTTTATGAAGTGGATTTGAACACTCCCACCTCCCCACAACCTACACCACCCCCACCCACCCCACCACCGATACCCCCTGATTTACCTCCCATTGCGTCTGATAGTAGCAAGAGTCCCATATTTTCTCCACAATAGGAGTGTTCGGCACATAAATACTCCAATATCCAGTCGCCATTGGAGTGTGCGGCCTCCAATCAAGAGAAATCGGTAACCCAACACCTTGATTTGGGGTGTAATCAAACCGTTTCAGGCACGATTGAAACCTCAATTAGGTCTCCGACTGAGGTTCAAGCCCCTACTCGTCTTGATGAAGACCTAGGTATTAACCAGGAGTGTGATGTTGTGGAACCAGGTATGTGTGCTACCCCACTGCCGGACTAAAAACCATCCCCTTCTCGATTTTGAACAATCCCGTCACCAACAACCATCCAACAAAACCCAGCATATCAAACCACCGCCCCTAACTCACCACCACCTGCAATCACACCACAATAGCCACCTCCACCACGTCCATCCACCCTGTACCGTCATGTGCCGCCACACACCACCTTCAATCGCCCACAAAAGCTACCTCAACCACCTGCATCTTGCATCTGTTGTTTGAGAGAGAGAGAGAAGAGATAGAAAGAGGGGTTTCAGATTAGAGATTAGAGAGAGGAGAGAGAGAGTGTGCTTATATAGTGTTTTGTTTTTAAGTTTTACAAAATGGCCCTTTAATAAAAGTTCTTTACAAACTAGCCCCTGGAAATGTCAAATGACAAGAATGCCCTCATGTGCCTTGCACATGATCAGATTTAACAAAAAAAATTAACTGAGTTTGCCTTAAAGGACATAACGTGCAAGATTTTGAAACATAAAGGACACCACCTGACAATTTTAAAGGTAAAGGACAGCGCCTGAAATTTGATGCAAACATAAAGGACAAAACTTGTAATTTACTCTAAAAACAATTTTAAAAAATTTAAAAAAGGCCCATAGCGCTGCGCTTTGACCTAAGAGGGGCGTTTTGCCCGAAAATTTAAAAATGTAAAAAAAAAAAAAAAAAAAAACCACCTCAAAGCGCCCCTCTTTGGCCATAGCGGGGCGCTTTGATGTAAAGCAACAGACAAGGTCTGGCCGCGTCAGTCCTTGTCGGTTGACTTTACACCAAAGCGCCCCGCTTTGGCCATAGCGCGGCGCTTTGGGGTGTGAAAATAATTTTCTCCGTGTGTAAATAGCATGACCCTAAAATAAACAGATTACCTGACAATATGAGAAGTCTTTAATATATAATGAATAAAATAAAAATTTAATACTCTTAATTAATAAAACAATGCATCAAAATAAGTTCCATACTTAAGTACCAATTTTTACATCGATAGTTTGGGTGGCTCGAAAGGTCAATGGATTAAATTTAATTGGTGGTAAGCTGTAAAGAACCCGAAAAGGAGGGATCTAATGTGAAATAAAAGTAGATTAGTGAGTGTATTTGAGTGGTTTTTTTAAATATTAATTAAATAAACATCTCACTTTCACTTTGAGCTATCATTGATCATGTGTAATCTCAATATGATGATGAACCATAGTGAGTCTTTCTATTAATATTTATTTTAACTTTTACAAATAAGCTAAATTCACGATATACATTTTTCATTCATTGTTTAACTTATAATTTAGAGTTAATTACACAGATATACCCTATGGTTTATAGCTAGTTTTACCTTTAGACACTAACTATTTTAACAGGTTTAGGTTTTATGGCTTCAATTTTGTAACAACTTTGGGTACTAACACCAAAATTAGTTAATTTTATCAATATAATGACTAAAATACCCTTCAATTTTTTTTTTATTTTATCAATATAACACCTTTGGGTACTAACACCTAATTTTATTTAAGTTTAAATTAATGTTACAAAATCTTTTTTTTTTTTCATCTTTTTATTATATCTTTTAATTAGCATAAAATCTATTTAATTATTTTTATTTTCATCTTTTTATTAAATTTCTTATTTAACATAAAATCTACTAGTTACACCAGTATTTTTTTTTTGTTCATTTACATTTTACTATTTTAGAACTTATACATTTTCTATATTTATTATATTGATCACTAAGATATAAAATACATATTAATATAAAACTAATTATATGCACAATTCCGTTCTAAAAAATTAAATACACAATTGAAAAGTTTACTCGATACATGTTAGTTGAATCCAAAATTGAAAACGAGTAAGGTTTACATTATTTAAAACTAACAGCTTTATACATGTCTATTTTTTAATTTACATGAAAGATATTTATTATTATCTATCATATCTATCCAAAATTGAAAACGAGTAAGGTTTACATTATTTAAAACGAGTAAGATATTTTATTTACATAAAACTATATAGCTAGTAGATTTTATTTAAAAAAAATCTATTTAAAAAAAATACTTGTGTAACTAGTAGATTTTATGTTAAATAAGAAATTTAATAAAAAGATGAAAATAAAAAAATAAATAGATTTTACGTTAATTAAGAGATATAATAAAAAGATGAAAATAAAAAAAATAAATAGATTTTGTAAAATTGATTTAAACTTAAATAAAATTAGGTGTTAGTACCCAAAGGTGTTACATTGATAAAATTAAAAAAAATGGAAGAGTATTTTAGTCATTATATTGATAAAATTAACTAATTTTGGTGTTAGTATCCAAAGGTGTTACAAAATTGAAACCATAAAACCTAAACCTGTTAAAAAAATTAGTATCCAAATGTGAAATTAGCTATAAATCATAGTGTCTATCTATGTAATTAACTCTATAATTTATATAGTATATTCTTAACTATTTGTTTTACGCACTAGAAGCTTTTGATTTTGTTTCTTGATAACTTGGGTGAAAGCTTTACGGAAAGTCACCCATAGTTGGATTGTAGTCATCTGAATATGTTTAACTATGGAGTACTTTTCGCATCTACAACCAAAACACGGTAATGATATTCAAGGCGGGCCATTTCTTATGTCTCAATATCTCTCTTGCGACTGGAACAAGATAATATTTGCATAGCGTGTTACATTTCTCGGATGTAATTTGTGTTTCCAAGTGATGAGGGTAGAATCCCCGTGAAGAGAAAAAATATGTAATTTAGTAATACATTTAAAAAGTGTGTAAGTTGTTGTCCTGAAAAAAATCAATGTTATGTAATATTATGTATCACTTTTCATTCACGTAACGGTTACTGTATCATGTAATCTTATTAATATACCATAAAAAATAATGAAATTAACTTAAAATAACGAAACACACATGTACGTGTAGGGAAACCAGAATTTCTTTATTGGAAATTTATTATTTTTCTATATAAGAGGCAAACCTTAAAAGCTTATGAAATTGAAAATTTGGAATAATACAAAGGGAAAAAAAAGCTTATGAAATTGAAAAATTGGAATAATACAAAGGAAAAAAAAAAAAGAGACAATGATATATTGGTCAGTAATAACTCTTGTTATGTTATGTCATGCTTTCCTAGTTATTCACTCCACAAACATTCCCCTGCTCATTCTGTCTCCTTTGACTAAAAGGCATTTTGATTTTGTTGTGCCCTAATCATATGCTTATAGCCATTTTTTTTAAAACTTTTTATTTAATAAATTTGTGTATTTTCTAACAAATAAGACCTTAAATCATAATCATACTTACAATTATTCTTGACAAGTTATTGTTGAGGTTTAAAAAAAAAAAAAACACTTAACCATTCCAAAGCTTATTTTGATCATGAGATTAATTTTGAGGAAGTCAAAGACAAGTTAGGGTCGTTAAAACTTGATGATATCATAATCATGTCATGTTTAGCTGCTAAATGCATAACACAGAAAATCATTTGGTATGAAAAGGGATATAAACATGCGCGAATCAAGATTGAGCCATATAATGATGAAGAATGAATGAAATAAATGAATGATGTTTTAAGAAAGATGAGTTTGATGACATGTAATCATAGTGTTGAAAATTTTGTAATGCTTTAAATAAAATGGGCACCATCGTATAATTTGGTATTTTAGAGTCTATGCTATAGAAACAAGTAATATTTATTATTATCTAAGAGTCACCTATTCTTTGTATACTCTTTTTATGGGTTAACCAGGCCCGGCCCGTAGGGTGTGCAGGGTGGGCCACCGAACAGGGCCCAAAAGTTTTAGGGGCCCAAAACAAATGTGTTTCTTTCGTAATATGTATATAAATTATATGCAAACGGAACCCGTGAATATATGGATTGTAGCTTAGATGGTTGTGCTATTGTTTAACAAAGTTGAGGTGTGCAGATCGAAACCCAGGATCTCCAAATTTTTTGTTGTTTTGGTAACCCATGGGCTTTTTAGGTTTCATGTTAAAAACAACCCAAGCTAAGATTTAATATACAAAATTTTATAATAGTAGCCATTTGTTGTTTTTTTTTTTTTATTATTACAGCATTTCATTTAACAATTAATTCAATTTAATTAGATTTTTGTTATTTTTTTCTAACAAGATTGGTTGGATCAGCCCACTTTTCCGTAGGTTATATATTTACTTATGCAACATTTTTGTGAAAAATTCTAATGAAAAACAAGTTTTTTCAATTGAACTGTTTTTTTTTCTCTAAAAAAACGATTTTCACAATATTATCAATAAAATTTTTTAATTAATATCCTTATGTTTTCACCCATTTATCGTCTTATTACAAAAGCATTTATATATAAGTTTATATTTAGGACCCGTATTTTTTACTCGCACAGGGCCCTAATTGGCCCCCGACTTCTCGGGGACGGCCCTGGGGTTAACTTATTAGAGGTAGGGGTGCTTCACTTTGTATATTTTTTTACGGGTTAACTTATTAGGGGGTAGGCGTGCTCCACTTTCCATCACTCACCACACCCAATTATGTTCCAACACATCATCGAACTTAGTTCCATCACTAGTAATGGATTTTAGTGGGTGTGCCCATCACTCATCACATGTGAAGAAGAAGGAAGCAGGGAGTGAAGGAGAAGGAAGCATGGAAGAAATTCAACGAGTGCTCACTACAACGCGTTTTGAAGACCACGCATGGTCGAATAGAGTGGCGGCCGTGTTCCACGTTCATCCACGTGTGATGGGTCTTCCACCACGTACGCCCCGGGTACCCTTATACGAATGGGTCTTAACATACAAAATATCCTTAACTTAGAAAGTGAAGGAGGGATTTTTTTTTTTTTTTTTTTGAAATTTTTTCTCTACTTATGTAATTTTGTAGAGTAATTATAATTACCCTACAAAATTACTCTCCTACTGTAAAATCACGATTTTTTTTACATTTTGCAATTAAACGTCATTCTTAAATAGTAAGGAAAAAATTAAAAAAAAAAATTACTCCTTCACTTCTTACATTAAAGGTATTTTATATGTTAAGACTCATTTATAGTTGATCTTTACACAACTTTTTATATAACTATCTGATTTAAGTTTTGTAATAGTAGATTGTTAGAACTACTGAATATGCAGAATTCTTTTATTGTGGACATCCCGAGTGATCCAACAACATATATTAATATTACCATGAGTCTCATTATGGGTATAGATGATATGATGTGACTCTGACGTTAAAGCATTCGAATAGAATAGAAAGATTGCATAAGAAATGATAAATCAGAGTAAATTCTAGTGATACATATTGAATGTCTTTACATGTTAGAAGAGGGTTTTTTTTTTTTTAACTTATAGTCTTGCTTGACTCGCTATAGTTGTTGTGCACTATACTAAAAAATGTAATTTTCAAGTTATATTTAATACATGACGCAAAAACTTCTCTTTAGTTTAGATTGAAATTTGTTTAAATCGATGTTGATTCATATAGTATTATAAGCTTCGTCCATACAATCGCTAGAAGATGCTGGGTGCGAACCGAAGTTGGTCCAAATGTCAGGTTAGCGTTTGTCCGGACCATTGTTTGGTCGAATATTGTTCGACAGAATATACGTTATTTATTTACCTTAACCAAAGAATGTCACTAGAAAATATCAACATTGTAATAGATGCTAACTATACATATAAAAATACTCTAGTGTTATATAATGTAAACTATAAATACACAATAATGTTTTTATGTAATTTGAAAATTTTAAAAGAAGTTCATCACTTTCCATTGGATCCTCCTCATCATGTTTTGGTTTGTGTGTGCCATCGATTGCTCTTTTTGGGTCTTTATTTCACTTTGTTACCTCTCTATATACCATCCAAGATACTTTTGAACCTTCATGTTGCCTATTTGATATTTGACACCCAAAGTTTATATCCTTTTGCAACAATCTATGTTGAAATTGGACGTATGTTCTCGAACATAATAAATGAAAATACGTTGTAATAAAGATGATTTCAACACAAATGTGTTATTTAACTAAAGGTACCACACGAAAACGTAAGTTTTGTTTATAAAATAACTCATTCCATGTTATATAATACATGGTAATAACTTATATGAAGCTAAAGTGCAACCTGTCACAAAGATGGTGTTTGGTTTTTTTAAAGAGATCTTGCAAGCTTTTCTGTCTGCGTCATGCAGACCACGTGCAGACATTGCCTTCTGCAAATTGTTTGTTTTTCCGAAGACTTTTTATTAAAAAAACGTTTGTGCGAGCTCTTCTTGGTGCAGACTTGGCCCAACCACTTTTAAGATCTTCTAAGGTGTGCAAAGGGTTAGACACCACCACCCACCATCATCGTCCATCACAACCGTCCACGTCCACCACCCACCACCTTATAGCACCATCGTTCGTACACCACCACCAGTTTATTTTAAAAGTCTACATACGTTAAAAAATAAGCAACCTTCTTCTTGCAGACTGCAGAGGTTTAGTCCACATCTTCTTCTACAGATGTCTACAGATGTGGTCCGCAGACTGCAAAGATTTTACCTCTTAAAAAACAAACTGCACCTAAATCTAATAGTTTGCGTGAATATTATCTTAATCTTAAAAAAAAACAAATGATGTAGGAAGGGAGCAAGCTCTGGGATATAATCGATTGCATATGATTCTTTGGAATGAAATCAAGAATCTTGTAACCTTTAGCATGCCGGTAAAGGGTTCTTTTATATCTTTTTACCATACATTTACACACTTGAATGATGGTCAACTCCATTAGCAAGTTATTGAGACATTTGTCAACAAACACCATAATTGTGAAATCCCCTTTGTGCCCTCCACTATGGGAGCCAGCCAAGTGTAGGTAACATAACAATGTTGTGGTCTTGTACGAGATGTCCTTGTCATATAAAGGCTTCATGTCTCTTAACAAACTCTTATCTAATTAGTTTGGTTCAATGCACCTACGTTTAATCTCCCTTTTAGCTCTTGGATTTATGTTGGTGTAAATTAGATGCCAAAGTACAATCTTAAAAGAGAATTGGAAATAAGAAAATTTAGTCTCAATAAAATTAAGATAAAGTGATTTTAATTATGTGTCAGCCATAAGAATGGTAACTCCAGACAATTTTTTTTGAACGGTCAACGAATACTTTAAATGGGCTACTGGCGAATTCACCACATCGGGATACACTCGTCTCTGAACTGGGGGGGAAACCCTCACCTAGGGCAGAAGCTTGTGAACACTCGCCCAAAGGCTCGAGAGTGTGGTGAGGTAAAACCCATTCAGTTCAAGGATCGAACTAGCGATCGCCGCCTACTCGTCTAGTCTCCCATCAACACCAGGTGCCGCAAAAACTAATGGGGAGAAGCAGAAATTGAACTTGGGTCTCTTGGAAACCCAAGTCTCCCTCTTATCACTCCACCACAAGCTCATTGGCCGTTTTCAATATGAGTTAATTATCCCACTTTTAGGAATGCTTACATGTGCTAATCTCATTCTAATTTCCTTCTTTTTGATTCGCTAACCAATCACGATTCAAATTCCAAATCATGATTTTATTTTCTTGTTTTCATTGGGCTTTCATGGTGGACCATTATCAACCCAATCAATGACCTATGCGATTGGATCATTTCCATCCTATTGTTTTCTGATCCATGTTATAGCCCAAACACATTCTTTTTATTTATTCGACGTACCAGAGATGTACAAAGGCTGGTTTGGGCCCAAATTGATTTGGGTTGTAAATTTGCACGATTTTTTTACCTTGTGCTGAAACCGGTTTGAGTTCCCTATCCAAAACGTAATTCAATCGGGCCCAAACCAGGTTTAAAACCGGGTTTTTATTTTCTTTATTACGTTTAATTTAAAGACAACTACAAATAATTAAAAAATACTTTTTTATTATTGCTTTAAAACTTATAAAATACAAAAAAATTGACATTTAATTTTAAAAAAAGTTAAATGTCATTTTAGTCCTTGTGGTTTGGGCCATTTTGACAGTTTAGTTTAAAGGTTTCATTTTTCGCCTGTGTGTCCAAAAAGATTTCATTGTTGCTATTTTAGTCCACTGGGTTAACTTCATCAATTATTTATGTTAACGAGAAGGGCGATTCGGTCATTTTATATGACCGAATTGCCTTTCTAGTTAACAGGATTACATATAAAATGACCGAATTGCCCTTTTAGTTAACAGAAAAAATGGATGAAGTTAACCCAGTGGACTAAAATGGCAACGGTGAAACCTTTTTGGACCCACAGGAGGAAAATGAAACCTTTGGACTAAACTGACAAAATGACTCAAACACAGGGCCTAAAATGACATTTAACTCTTTAAAAAAAATACAAGTGGTGATATTTTACTCGTCGCCACTTTAACTTGAGCTATTTAAGCATAAATAATCATCAATTGCGGCTCGATTGTCGATCATTGAATTTGTTAATCTGTTATCTACCTCATCCTCTTATATTCGCCCTCAAATTCTAATTCCCTTCAAATGAGGAAATATGTTAGATTCTTTCCACCGCATCCAAATAATCCTTCAAGCAGATGGACATCCCTACCGATTCCAAAGTGAGTCTTCTTCTCTTAATGTGATATAACCCTGCCACTAGTAGAAAAAGCAGATTTTGAAGCTGCCATAGAAACTTGGCCGGTTAGTAGATCTCAGGCTATATTGGCTAAGATCAGAAATTGATCTTCTTTACATTTCCACCAATCCAACATATCAAAATTTTGAAAACCACTTGGAGTCATGGTAGGTAAAAAGTCCGTCATTTATACCTTCCTAGTTCGCTACTTGTAGTGTTATCCTGTTATCTTTTAAGATATTTTACAAGTTAAACATTGGATCTTGGTTACCACTTGAACTTTCCCCCTTGTTACATTTCTCACTGGTTCATGAATGTTTGATGTTTGACCATATTCTGCTAGATAAACATCAAGCATATCTAATAAATGTTTATTAAATTTTCTACATAAGGGTGAACGGGGCGGTTGCGACAAAGAGGGCGGTGAACCCCTTCAGCGTGCGGGGAACACCGCCGTTGCTCCTCTTTGCCGTGCAGGGTGAGGTAAAATTGAGGAGTATTCACCACTTGAATCATGTGACCATTGGTGGATGTTTTTTACCGTTGGAAAGCTAACGGCTTCATAGCCATTTGAATTAAAAAAACAAATAAATACATTATAAATAATACCGTTTTACATCCCATTTTCACCCAATTCACGTACTCTCACATCTCAAAAGTCTCATACTATGGATAGACAAAACAAGTTTGATAGCAAGAAAAAAGTTTCGGGTTTCGGTTCGAAGGCGAGGGGGCGCGGTTCGAAGGTGAGGGGGCGCAGATCGCAAAGTTTCGGGTTCCGGTTCGAAGGCGAGTGGTTCAAGTGTGCCATTTCAATCACAACATGTTTATTCCCCACACTCTCAACCTCCATACTTTTATGCCCAAACTACACAACCGGGTTTTTACAACACCCAACCCCAACCCGATTATCCACCATAATTTTTTTCATTACCACAAGGTCCCACGATGGTTGCACCCGGTGTGTATGAATATCCTACGGATGCCCAAAACGCTTTTGACCCATTTGCTTATCGGAGTCCACCGACTCAATCTCCAAGAGATATGTTGAACACATGCTTCCAATATACGATGATAACGAAGATGAAGAATTTGTACCCGAGACTCAAGACTTAGATACATAATTATTAAATTAAAAAAAAAAAAGTTTACCTCTACCCAAGAGTGGTGACCACCCCTTATGTTTTTTGGGCAAGATGGTACTTAGAGAGAGGAGTTGACATGGTAATAGATGATTGGGTGAGTGGAAAGTTTACTCCTTTTCATGAGGTGACCACCTCTTTCAGCCTAAGGTTTGACATTAAAATTGGTCAAGATCAAGTGAATTGTTAGGCCCTTGTTTATGGATAAGTAGCTTAGTTTCGGAGACATGCTTTATGATATCACTTCTTCAATAACCGAAGATGATGTTTCAGATGATTGTTTTTCAGACAAACTTGATTGTGACTTTTACGAGATCTTTTTTACAACAAATTTTGAATTTAACTCATTTTCAAAACCTTTAATTTCTTCTTGCATGTTTCCACTCTTTACAAAACTTATCTTTTGAAATATTTTCAAATTTTTTAAGCATTGGTTACTCTTGGCTCAAATATCGTTTTTGTTTCCTCAGTTTTTCAGAAACCTAATTTAAAACCTTCTCAATCTTTTCAACATTCACACTTTCAGTCGAAAAATCTTTGCTTGAAATAGAATCACCTTTGCTCTTGTTATCTTTGAAAAAATTCTCAATCTTTTGTTTTGACTAGATTCACAGACATCCTCATTCTTCATTTTTCCTCAATTTTTGAACTAAAAATAGAGTTGACAGACACTAGCACTATTAGTTCATTGAAATTGAAACTTATTTTGTATTTAGTTGAATTTATTTTTGGCTTGTAATGTATTCGGTTGAAATTTTTTAGATACGTTCATTTAAATTATTGAATTTTTAAAGCTATGTATTAAATTCCTTTGTAAATCCGAGCCTAACCAAGCGGAGCCAAGCCGACTCGATTAAAAACAAAGCCGAGCTCAAGCATAGATTTTCAGCTCATTTCAAATCCGAACCAAGCCACTTGGTTTATAATCGAGCCGAGCTCTAGTTTGCCCTAGCTTGGCTCAGTTCGACTCGACTCATGAACGGCGATACTTTTGTTCCATTCGGCAACATATACAAGTATCAAATATCAATTCAAGAATTTGATCAAATCTTCCATTCTATTATGACTTTCCCTATCATAAAATTAATATGTTTATTTATATAACTGGAAAAAAACTGTAGAAAAATACTGATATTCCAACGTCCAACCAAACAATTTAAAACGTGGAAATGTGATTCAACTAGTTAGATACCCCGCCCGCGTTGCGGGGCGATGGCCGAATAATTCTCAATCAATTAAAAAAAGACTACTATAATTTTGCTAGGAAAAAAAAACAAAAACGATGATAAAACCGTAATTTTTGGCTCAGGGGAAAACTGTAATTTTTCAGGACTAATGAGCGAGTGTTAGGCAGCTCATTGACACGAAAAAAAATTAAATCTAGTAAACCAATTAAAAAAAACTTTATAGTTTTGCTAAAAAAAACTAAAACGATTGGAAAACGTAATTTTTAACTGAGGGCGAAATCATAATTTTAATTCGTGGATAAATCGTAAATTAAATGGACCAACGGGGGAGTGCTAGGAAGCTGCCGGCACGACTGTAATTTTACGCTGGGGTAAAATTGTAATTTCACCATGAAAAAAAAAACGATGGGCAAAATGTAAATTTAAGTTGAGGGTAAAATCGTAACTTGGTGTGAAAAAAACTAATGGCAAAATTATAAATTTATACGGGCCAAAATCGTAATTTTGAACCGAGGGCAAAAGTGGAATTTTTAGTTGGGAGCAAAAGCGTAAATTTATTTTTAAGTAGGGGTAAAAACATAACTTTGACCTGATGGGGAAATCGTAATTTTAAGGGAAAAAAAACTAATGGCAAAACTGTAAATTAAAACGAGGCAAAATCGTAATTTTGAACCGTGGGGCAAAATTGAAATATTTAGCTGGGAGTAAAAACGTAAATTTATTTTTAAGCGGGGGCAAAACCATAATTTTGAACTAATGACAAAATCGTAATTTTAAAATGGGATAAAATCGTAAATTTGTTGGGTCAATGGGGGAGTGTCAGACAGCTGCTGGCACTATTAGTCTGCCGCCCATTTTGCCCAATGAAGGGCCATACCTATTGCCCTGTCGGTGGCCACACTTCTTTTTGTAGTAGTTGATAATGATAATAATTTGCCGTGCTCTTCTTAGTGGTGCACAAATCGGGTTTTTTTAAAAACCGGGTTTCGGGTAGGATTGGGTTTTACAAAATCGGGTTTTTTTAAAAACCGGGTCGGGTCCGGGTTCTCTACAAAAAATGTATACCCTATACACCCGGGTTCGGGTCGGGTTTTATAAAACCTGGGTATTATAATACCCTATTTTCGGGTTCGGGTCCGGTTCGGGTATTCATCCGGTAGGGTTCGGGTATGCATCGGGTTGGGAAAAAACCCGCACCGGGTATTTAAAAAACCCGACCGGAACTATGCTTATAAAATGTATCAAACATAACTCTCACACATATACATCAAATCTATTGATAAACAGAGGCACAATTTATAAACAGAGGCACAATTTATAGTTCTTCATGCGGTTATTCTTGAACTTTATAAACAGAGACACAATTTATTAAATACAAAAACTAATAATGATATTAAACAAACAAAGAAAATAGAAGGGCCAACATATATTGGCATATTTGTTTCCACTTGTAATGAAATATACTAAATAATTAAGTAGAGGTGACAAATATCATTAGAAACCTAATAATTAAACAAGATTACATAAAAGTGCATACATAATTTTGTTAAATCATAAGAACTAGAAGTCTTAATGCATACATAATTAAAAAGATTACATCAAAATCGGGTTTTTTTAAAAACCGGGTTTCGGGTATAAACCGGGTATAAAAAAACCGGTTCCGGGTTCGGGTTTTAGATCAAATATGCATACCAGGTCCCTACCCTACGGGTAGGGTCGGGTTCGGGTATAAAAAACCCGGGTTTTATAATACCCGGTTCCGGGTTTTTTTTTTCGGGTCCGGGTCCGAGTTCGGGTTGTTTGTGCACCACTAGCTCTTCTGCCATCTTTAATATAACTTGTTGGGCTCTTATCCATTACTAGATCCATAAATATATACAATTAATTGAAGTCATCCAAAATTCCCAATCCATGTTCAACGATCCACATCACAATGACCTATTGGGCCATCAGATTTATCTATTACCCATCTTCAAAGCCCAATATGCAAACGAAAACACGGTTACTAGTATGGGCATGTTTGGCAATAAAGGTGTATGTGAGGGGAAAAGGTCAATAAATCAATAAACCACTACACTGATTTTTATAAAAAGCCAATAAGTCAGTAAGTTGTTTTAAAAAGCTTAGCCAAACATCCCCTATAATACAATTAGCAAACATTCTCCTCACTTTTCAATTTTTTTTGTCTTTTATTCTTTTTGTCTTTTTTGTGTTTTTTTATACTTTTACCCCTCAACTTTTAGCATTGACACTTATAACCTTTTAACTTTCTAAAAATTTTATAATCAAGTTTTACATATTTATATTCATGTACATGTCGGCATAAATTCAAGTTGATTTACGTTTCAACGTAAATTTTTCCCAGAAATGAGTTGGGTCATATATAATATGTTCTTAGGCTTATTATTATGTACATTTTCAGTTGGTTTACGTTTTGATATAAATTTTATTTTATTTTTTTGGAAAATTAGTCGGGTCAAATATAATACGTTTTCTTGCTTATTTTTATGTACATTTTCAATTGCTTTACATTTTGACGTGAATTTTGTTCGGAAACAACTCGGGTTAAATATATTACGTTTTCATTAAAAAACATAAGTTTTTTATTATACATAATGAAAAAAAAAACTATATATAAATAATAATATCTAAACCAAACTATTTAAAATGTTTTTTTATTTGAACAATAACTTCTCACCTAAACAATGGTGTACCTCATCACTAGGCGTCCCCTACTTACTGGTCTCATTACCAACATAAAAAAAGGTAAATCATGTATCCCAAGTAAATTGGGTGGTGCTAGACTTTGATCCCCAAACCTCTTAACATATTCACACCTCCTTACCACTAAAACACCATCCCAAGGACCAAATTTTTACACATAAACATGACCTAAGTTTACATTGGATTTGAACGCTCTTATAAATGGCAACCACCATACCACTAAAGTAGAATGTCACGTTATGGGAAACAATTTTGAAAGGTTGAATTGTGTTTTACTACTTTACTAGAATTCAATGCATGGCTTTGTTATTGCAATCTTTGAAATGACTTGTCGGGCTCTTATCTAGTTATCCATAAATACATATATAATTAAATGAAGTCCATCCCAATCCATGTCCAAGTGACGTCACAATGACCTATTGAGCCATCAGATTTAGGGGCTGTTTGGTAACCTCTTAATGATAATTCAGATGCTACCTCTTAATGGTTTAAAACCTCTGAATGAATAAGAGGTAACCTCTGAATGGTAAATCATCACATGTCACATTCTTCTACCTTCTCATTGGTAAAATTCTTAATGGTTCCATTAAGAGGTAGCCTCTTAATGACCATTCAGAGGCTACCAAACAGCCCCTTACCCATGGCCTATCTTCAAAGGCCGATTAGTATGAAACTAGCTTTGCTATACAAGTTGGACCACTAGTCCACTACCCGATAACCCTGAATTTTTTACGAGCATACATTCAACAACCCATTAGTATAAATACTATGCGGTAACAATGGAGGCAAATGCAAGCGTTGTCGCCAGTCGCCACCAGGTAGCCTCAATGTCATACATGAAGATGGTAAACAGGGGCGGAACCATAGTGTTAGGTTAGGAGCCGTACCACGGGCTACGGCTCAATCCCTCCGGTTTTATACAAAGGGTACCTCTAAAAATACGAGGATATCTCTAACCAAAAAATAAGATACTTGATATTACTAAAATCCAATTTTTTTATAAGCTCAAACATTTTACAACCCGAAAACTTGTAAAATAATTGAGCCCGAATGATAAAAAAATAAGTCTAAATTAACAATAGTAGAATTGAAATGAGACCCTAAATATATGTGATAAAGTTAGCCCAAGACCCAAAACAATATTATAATTGAATAAGTGATGTTGTTCGTTTTATGGTGGAAATTGGAACACATAGTTCTTGTCCTTTAGTTTATCGGGTAGTGAAACTAGCTTTGGTTTTACCGGTTGCAACCGCAACCGTTGAAAGATGTTTTTCTAAATTGAAGTTTGTTAAGATGGATTCATGCAATTGAATGGGACTGAAATATTTGAACAATGCTCTGATTCATGCGGTTGAAAAAGAAACTTTTGATAAAGTAAAAGACGACGATGTGATGAAACGATTTCAATCTATAAAAAAAGAAGAGGACAAATCTATTAGGTATTTGTTTTACTTTATGTATTATTGTTTTTTTTTATTATTGTATGATTGTATAGTAAAAAAATTCAGAATACCTCTAAATTAATGGGCTAGCTTCGTCACTGCTGATAAACATACCGGAAACAAGCAAGGAAATGAAAGGTTCTATAGATGAGACTGTAGTATTTGAGTCCACAGAAAGGTTAGAGGTGGTGAGAACCATGATGGAAATCAAGATTATAATTATTTTATGGGTATGCTTATTTCTTAATATTAAATGTCATTATACTAAAGATATTTGTGGATACAGAGATGTTCAAAACGAAAAATTTGACCAATGAGAAATAAAGTGAATCTATATTGTATTCATGGTGAAGTCCCCCTACCCATCAACATTACCGCCACAAGTGACAAAAATAGTAAAGGCGCTAGCAATTGCAACTGTCCATATTATTATTCTTTACCACATTTTTTTGAATGGAGTTCGATTAGGATGTCATTAACTGGGTTAATAGTTAGTATGTTAGTAACACCAACTTAGTAATCAAATCTCCCTTGCTTGGATTTGAACTCATGACCTCCAAAAGAAGCAAAGTTTCGCACCTCCCCCTTGACCACTAGGCCAAGAGATCATTGGTATTATTCTTTATTACATGAGTCCCACATATGGCCGGCCCTTAGGGTGGGCGGGGAGGACCACCGGCCATGGCCCGATACTTCGAAGGGCACGTTATTTTAAAAAAATTCCGATATGTAAATGTAAAAATAAATAAATTAATAGGGTATACTTATACAAACACCAACATTGACCCACTTACAAAACTATTTTTATGTTTTTAGGTTAGTTATTAGCCCATTGCCATTAGGTTTAAACCGTTAATGAGCCCAATACCCAATTTCGTTAAGACTTAAGGGCACGTTTTTTCAAGTTCGAACAGGGCATAAATTCTCAAGGCGTGCTTGGTCCCAAATATTCATACTTTCTTGTCAAGTAACAAGAAGCTAAAAAATTAGATATACAAGACAAAGAAAGAAATTGCCATCTTTAAAATTAAACCTTGCAAGCAAAAAAGCAACACACTTTTTTAGTAAGAAAGAATAAAAAGAATGATGCTAATTGATAATTTTCAAAGAGCCACCCAAACAACTTCCAAGATAAGTCATACCATTTGATATATAAAACCAACATAAGGCTATGAGGTGTGGATGGAGCCCCATGGGCTTTATCAAGTCCACCTAAGCTCCACGTCAGCGCCACCTAGGATCCAACTCAGCCATGGAGCCCCCTTTATATTGCAGGGTGTGGATGGAGCCCCCTATTAACCAAAATTAAAAAAAAATCATTGGTTGAGAAGATGGTCCCCACCTGAAAACGCCCATCTTCTCTCGTTAACATGTTGGCAGAGCTTCAATGGCGCCCCGGCTATGGCGTCGAGGGTGTGGTCGATGGCGGAGGGGGGCGCTATAGGTGTCCAGGTGGCGAAGGGTGGCGCCCCACACCCTCCAGCCTAATCGGCCTTTAATGGTTTTGCCCCCTCCCTACCCCAAACTTTCGGTTTTTCTCGACAGTATTATTGTTAATGACATATGTTTACCTCTGGTCACAGTTGTTAAAGAATCATTTACCACCCTATCACTCCTATGCCATTAAGGTATAAGAGCGTCTAACCGTAGGCTCCTCGACACCTTTGACACAATGTTACGGGACCAGATGCAGCAGGCCCAAGTACCAGGCCCAAACGAGTTATCAAAAAGCCTGCGAGGTTGTTGGGCTAATTCTAGAAAGAAAAAAATTGCATATTCTAGTACAGCACGTTTATTTTATCTTTTGCATGCATTGTCGAATTAGTTTTATTATCACATGGCATTTAGGAGTTAGTGGTAGTCGTGGCTAGAAATAAGGGATGTGACATGGTGAACATGCTATCATGGGCATGGTGGACATGTAATCTCATGCATATTTAATTCTTGTAAGTTGCATTTGAAAGTAATCCAGAAAATCGTTCCAAAATTGTTTCTGTTCTCTCCCTTCTTTCTCTTTGGAGTGTAGCCTACTTACAGGCTTAACATTTGGTGCTTTCATAATTCCTTACCATGCCTCCTCGCAAAGATCAATCAACTGATGACCCCCCCCCCCAATCCCATGAACACACTGTGTGAGCAATTCACACAATTCTTTACCCACTACACTACCACCTCGGCCCAATCGGAAAGTCGCTCACTCGCCCAGTTTGAAGCCATTCAATCCTCCATCCAACAACAAACTGAATCCACAAACCGCCTACTCGCCCTCCTCACTAACAATACCCATTCTCCGAACATCATCGTTAAACCATCTTCTTCCAACAACCATCTAGCCAACCCTCCTACTCCACGTCCGCCAAAAATCAACCTTCCTATGTTCGATGGCTCCAACCCGTTAGATTGGATTTTTCAAGCCGAAAACTACTTCACCTATTACAACATCCCTGCGAATAATCGTATCTCCTTAGCCGTTTTTTACTTCACCGGTGAGGCGCTAAGTTGGTACAAGTATCTCCACAACAACGCGTTGTTGGGAACTTAGCCGGAATTTTCACGAGCCCTTGAGCTTTGTTTCGGTGTCACACCCTGGCTTTGCGGAAGCGTGGTTAATTTGGTGTGACTTCTTAATACCATAGCTTAACCATAACAAAGCTATATGAAATAAAATCATGCAAGATCATCCATTTGATTAAGTTTTAAAACTAGAGTAACATAACATTGTCTTAGGGACTTACAACCTCATAACGTAAAACCTTGTCTTGAAAACCATAAACATCAACATGAAATAAACGCAGTTTAAGATTTGTGACTCGTCCAGGAAAAAGTCACATTTCCTAAACCCGGATGACCTCGGAACCCATATGCAGCGGGAAAACATAACATACCGCGCCAGATCTTTAATTTCCTGAAATACATGTAAGTTGAAAAATCAACAATAATGTTGAGCGAGTTCATGTGTAAGTGAGTAAGTAAACCTTTGTGAGTATAAAAATAGTCTTGGTATGTAGCAAATAAGGGAATTGAGATCACCAATGGTTTGCAAGGCCACTGATATATGTGAAGTGCAAATAGGGAGACTCAAACCTAGCAGATTTCGCCACGGCATTAGTATGTGGACAAAGTCACCCCAAGGTCCGTTTCTAGTTTGGCCTGGGGCTGGGCTCGCTACACCCAGATAGATCTACCGCTCCTGTCCCTCGGTCCCGCCATGAGGACTAATGGCCTCATATTGCTCCTACCCACTCACATGATCTAAGTAGTAAACCTCCTTACGCTAACCATACCATGTATAAAGTACTTGTAATCAAAGTAACATGTATTTCACCCCCGCAGTTAAGAAAACTGAAAACAGTTAGAGAAAAGGGGGACATGAACTCACAGTGAAGCGTCTCTACCAAGTATCTCCTGCTCACGCAGCTGTGCGACGACCTACAGGTGCTAATTCTATTAGACGGACGGTCGTGCCTTAGCTTTATAGTTTAAGTCTTTGGGAAATAGTTAGACAACTATTTCTTGTTTTACATCCTGTATATACTTGGTAGTTAATTTCCTTCCCAAGGATGGGGGATTCAATACATGTGCGTTCAAATTATATCATTAAGTCTCACTATATATATATATATATATATATATATATATATATATATATATATATATATATTTCCAATTCCAAAATATAAGTATTTTTCTCAAAAATATTATATTTTCATTTCACATAATTTTTCTCCAATAATACGTTGTTAGAATACGCGTTCAAAAATATTTCCGTACGTGCGTAAGTTACGTTTTAACAATCGAGTGGTAATATAATTACTGATGTAACTTGTATATTTATGGTGAAAGCGTTCGCATTAATTTGGATTCGTTAACGTTCGTAAATATTATTTTTACTCTAAAAATAATATTTATGTATTTTCACAAAATAATCATAAACAGTGTGTGAAAAATATATATTTATCACGTTAAATTTTGTGAAAATCCCACCTCCGAATATTTAGTAAATAAAGTCATGGCGAAATTTATATTTTGAAAACATGTCCAAAAATAATTCTAACACTTGTAGTGTAAATAGTTCTAAGTGTTAGGTTGTTAGAAAAATTTCGCCAGAGTTTCCTCTGTAACTGGAGGTGGCCACGCTTTCAAGCGTATCATTTTCTTTAACAAATCAACTCAACAATTTTCTTTATTTGATCAGAATAACTTTTCTCACAACAACTAATCAACAAATGTGTAAATTGCCAAAAATTACATGAACTTGTAGTTTTCCCAAAACTGTGGTGTAAATCCCCTTAAATTTAGTAGATCTTCATATAAGGTAATTTGATCTTGTAAAAACCTCGTTTTTAGAGAAAATCCATTTTTACAACTTTCCGTCATCTTTTACAAAAACTGTTATTTTGTCGGATCTTTTCATTTCACAAGTGTTTACACACTTGTGGTTTATAAAAATCATGCTTGTTAGTGTAAGATCCATCTTTTAAAATACATGATTTCTTTGATACGTGGTTCTTTGAAAATACCACTTGCAGATGCGTAGATCTGCTAGTTTTAAACACAATTTCACAAGTAAAACTCTTTTACACAAATTCATGATTCGCGTGTGGTAGAGTTTCACCTTTTAACCCTTGTATCATTCAAAACAAGCTTATGTTAAGATCCATGATCTTACCAAACCGGGTTAAACGATGATCCGAGCTACCACATCATAGATCGGGCCTAAATAACCATAAATTTTAATTACTACAAGTTTTACACAACTTATGTGCTTTTAACCAACAATACTTGCAAGTTTAGTAAACTTTAATGCTTCAAAATGCAAGATTCCGAGTTTTAATCATCATACATCTTATTAACCACCTTAGATTAGTTCAAGAACGAGTTTTAAGCATTATACCTCTAGCTCGAGGCTAGGGAAGAATCTACGCGCAAAAGAGGTGGATAAAAGCTAAGTAGAGAGGTCCTTCGCGTTCCGCTTGCACCAAGCTTCCTAATACGAGACCCTTGATGCTTGAATGAGCTTGGAACTTGCAAGATCAAACTTGAAGAATGGATGGATGGGGGTGGGGTGTTCGGCCGAGAGCTCTAGAGGGCAAGAGAGAGAGTTTGGAGTGTGTTGTGTTTAGTGAAAGTTATGATGTGTTTAGAGGTTAACTTATAGACAATTAATCCCACTATTAACCAATGGATTTTGTGCCCCCTAGATATTATGCACATGAGATTTGAACAAATCAACAAGGACAAGGTATATTGTCACACCCCCAAAAATCCACCCGCGGAGTACTACCGCTTGGAGGCGTGACTGACCAGGATCCAGCCACCAATCGTATTGAACATGCGAGTTAAAAGATATAAAAGTTTAACCAATACAATTGGTGTCCAAACAAACACATAGTTAAGTTGCAAGCGGAAGCATAAGTCTTAAAAACAAAGCATAATGTTTAATTGTTTCAAGTTTAACATGGCACACAGTCGTCCATGTCCCACAACGATCCTCCTCCATGCAAGCTCCAGCTTAAGAACCTAAGGACCTGCAAAGCATGTAGTAACGAGTCAACAACTAGTTGAGTGAGTTCACGGTTGGGTGTTCGTTTTAAGTTGTTTCGAAAACAGTTTCCTTTAGCTGGCATCCTGCCGTGGGGGTTACCCCATAGTTAAAAACGTGACTTGTTTATTCCCGGTTACTCTGGCTATCCAGCCGTGGGGGCTACCCCGTGTTAGTTATCTGGCATTTCGGCCGTGGGGGCTACCCCATGTATACACTAGACTCGTTACCATATCGACTGCTGATTGTAGTCATGTTTATGTGCCCTGAAACTGTCAATGTCTATCATCATTGACGTGCCCCAGATCCATTAGTTCACGCCCGTCCTCTGCGGCACGGTGTGAGGTTTGTCAGACCTAAATAGCGCTATCTAACTAATGACCCGCTCGCCATTGGCCCGGCGATTAAGTCGATATAAAAAGGAGGGACTTCGTGATAGAGTTTTGGTCTAGTACGAGTTATCTGTCCGTGAGGACGAGGAATTACATTCCTGAACCTTTGCTGTCCTACCCAAGGAGGACGAGGAACCCAGTTCCTTAACCCCAATTCCCGACCCCTGGGAATCCCATGCTTTGTAGAGGGTGTGAACTCACCTTGGTTTGCTCGGTAGAAAACACAGAAAAGGTCAAACAAGCAATGTTGTGGCTACTCACGTCCTATCATAGTTGTATCATACAATCAGATTCGCATTCAAGTAGTGCACGTATGGGTTACACGTTTAATCATGGCAGTTCATCGACATTCACATTCAACAGTAATATATATATAAGGCCTGTACACTAGGCCCAAGAGTCCGGCCCAATTCAACTAAGTCTGAAATGAGATGAAAGCCCAAACAGGGTGTATAGTCTCGAGTCGCAACCAGGCGTTTGCGACTCGCAACCTGAGTCGCAATCGTTGTTTCGGTCCGTGCTGGTTTGGTTACGAGTCGCAACCGGACTCGCAACAGTGGTTTCGAGTCACAAGGTTTATGTGCTGATCATGTGTGGTTCCGAGTCGCAACCAGGTGTTTGCGACTCGCAACCGGTGTCGCAACTGGGCGGTTTCGACTCATCATGCAATGGTTTCGAGTCGCAACTAGCGGTTTCGAGTGGACAGGAGCTGATTCGGAACAGTGTACTATCCACTAACATTCTGATTTCATGCAGTTTGTACTATCCAACCAAAATCCTTAAACATGTTTCTTGTCTAGCAATTTACTAAAAATGGATCAAACAAATCAGATTTCAAATATTCAACCATGTTCTTATGATATTCAACAAGTTCTTCATGTTCATCAAATATTCAAAACACATTCAACACATATTCGGATATTCATATCTTCATTCAACATTTGTTCATAAGTTCTTGCATTTTCGGATAAGCATCATCAATCCTAAACTAGACAACAAGCTTATCTTGTAACAAAACATTTGTTCCATAGTCTCATACATAAAAAATCGGATGATTATCATTATTCTTCTATCATACAAAAATCTATACCTTTATTAGAGAGGTCATGTTCATAACAAGGGTTGTAACTAAACATGTATCATTTACTCAAACAAGAGCTCATTAATCAAACAAACACTTAATCATACATGAATCTTTAGCAAGCAAACACATTATCATCATCAACATCCGAATATAAACACATCATATGGAACATTTATGCATCGATTTCTTGAACACTAACTTAACATCAATGTGTACTATCAAAACATGCTCAACCGATTATCATACATCATTATCAACTCAAAACACAATACACATTCGGTTCACAAACATCATAAATTCACTAACCGGTTGTGAGGTGGTGAAAGATGAAGCTTTGTTTGGTGTGAACAAGCAAGTCCGAGAATCCCTTTGGTGGTCGGTTGGTTGGATCCGAGAAGAAGGAGGAGAAGTATGATGTTTAGTGTTTAGGGTTTTAGTGAGAGAGTGGAGAGTGTGTGTGTCCAAGAAAATGGCAAGGATAGCTAGGTGCATAACATATATACTAACTTCATGTGGTGCACCCTAATGGGTTTCGGTTGGGTTAAATGGGGTGCGTGGCCCATCCGGCCCAAGTGTTATACTAGTTCACTCGAGACCACATGGTCTCGAGTCGGGTTCATGGCTTTCGGTTCATATACATACTCGAATACATACACATAAGCACACATGTAATATAACACATAATCATATAAAAGTTCACTTATCATTCATTAAATCACATAAGTTTAACTATTCACACGTTTAAGCATACAACGAAAGGTTCTAAATTTCGAGTTGTCACATCATCCCCAAGTTGAAAGAAATTTCGTCCCGAAATTTGGTAGGCACTCACTGAGGAAGCTAGTTAAGTTGTTTGGTTTTCCTGGTTTTCCTGGGGTGTCACATCCACCCCCCGTTGATCTGGAATTTCGTCCCGAAATTCCGTAGCCTCGGCCTCAGTAGTGGGTGTACTGTTTGCGAACAGTTGGGGATACTTTTGTTTCATCTGATCTTCGCGCTCCCAGGTGAACTCTGGGCCGCGACGTGAGTTCCAACGAACTCGAACGAGAGGTATCCTAGTGCTCTTGAGGACCTTAACATCCCGGTCCGTGATCTCGACTGGTTCCTCGACGAATCGTAACTGCTCGTCGATAGTGAGTTCCTTCAAAGGAACTACGTGGGTCTCATCTGATGGACACTTCTTCAGATTTGACACGTGAAAAACGTTGTGAACTGCACCGAGTTCTGCTGGTAAGTTTAGTCTGTAGGCCACCCTGCCTATTTTCTCGATGACCTCGAAAGGTCCAACGTATCGTGGGTTTAGTTTACCGCGTTTACCAAAACGAACCACACCCTTCCAGGGTGAAACTTTGAGTAGTACCCGCTCCCCAACCTGGAGCTCAAGTGGTTTCCTGCCCATGTCGGCGTAAACTTTCTGACGTTCGCGAGCGGCCATCATGCGTTTTCGTATCTGAGCGATCTGCTCGGTTGTATCTACCACATATTCTGGGCCAGTGATCTGACTATCTCCCACCTCTGCCCAGCAAAGAGGGGACCGGCATTTACGTCCGTACAATGCCTCAAACGGAGCAGCTCCAATGCTGGTGTGGTAGCTGTTATTGTACGAGAATTCCACAAGTGGCAGATGCTTTTCCCAGCGGTTGCCAAAGTCGATCACACATGCACGAAGCATGTCTTCTAAGGTTTGAATAGTGCGCTCGGACTGCCCGTCCGTCTGAGGATGGTACGCTGTGCTCATGTCTAGTCGTGAGCCGAAGGATTTGTGCATTGCCTGCCACAGCTCAGAAGTAAAACGTGCATCTCGATCTGAGATAATGGAGGTGGGCACCCCGTGCCTCGAAACAATTTCTTTGATGTATATTTCTGCAAGAGTGGAGAACTTATCCATCTCCTTGATGGCCAGGAAGTGTGCAGATTTTGTGAGTCGATCCACGATCACCCAAATAGTATCGTTCCCGCGCTGGGATCTAGGTAGGCCAGTAACAAAATCCATGGAAATTTGCTCCCATTTCCATTGAGGTATCTCTGGTTGTTGGAGCAGGCCTGATGGTTTCTGGTATTCCGACTTGACCCTTGCACAAGTCAAACACTTTCTGACGTAGGTCGCTATGTGGGCCTTCATGCTAGGCCACCAGTACGTAGTCTTGATATCATGATACATCTTATCTGATCCAGGGTGTACTGAGTAGCGAGACTTGTGTGCTTCATCCATCACAAGTTCTCGTAAGTTGCCATAGAGTGGGACCCAAACGCGTCCCGTCACGTAGTAAGTACCGTCTTCCTTCTGCTCTAAGCGTTGCTTCGATCCGCGTAGGGCTTCGGCCCTGACGTTTTCCGGTTTCAGTGCTTCTATCTGAGCTGCTCGTATCTGGGAGGGAAGGCTAGAGTGGATCGTGAGTTGTAAAGCTCGCACGCGCTTAGGTACAGTGTCCTTCCGACTGAGGGCGTCAGCCACAACATTGGCTTTGCCCAGGTGATATCTGATTGCGCACTCGTAGTCACTTAGCAACTCGACCCATCGTCGTTGCCGCATATTCAGTTCCTTCTGCTTGAAGATATGCTCGAGGCTCCTGTGGTCGGTGTAGATGGCGCACTTGGTACCATACAGGTAATGCCGCCATAATTTAAGTGCAAAAACAACAGCTCCCAGCTCTAAATCGTGCGTCGTGTAGTTCTTTTCATGAACCTTGAGTTGACGTGAGGCGTAGGCTATAACTTTATCTCGTTGCATCAACACGCAACCAAGACCTTGAATTGATGCGTCGCAGTAAACCACAAAATCGTCTGTGCCTTCCGGTAAGGAAAGGATAGGTGCGCTACAAAGTCTATCCTTTAGGTGCTGAAATGCCAACTCCTGTGCGTTTCCCCAGCGATAAACAACGCCCTTCTGCGTTAGTGACGTGAGAGGCTGTGCAATCTTAGAAAAATCCTTTATGAATCTCCGGTAGTATCCCGCCAAACCCAAGAATTGGCGAATTTCCTTTGGTGTACGAGGTGCAGGCCAGTTCTTAATCGAGTCTACCTTGGATGGATCAACGTGAATCCCATCCTTGTTCACCACGTGGCCTAGGAAATGGACTTCTCGGAGCCAGAAGTCGCATTTCGAGAACTTTGCATAAAGCTGTTCTGTTCGAAGGAGTTCCAGAATAAGTCGCAGATGCTGCTCATGTTCCTCCCGACTCTTAGAGTAGATCAGGATGTCGTCGATGAAGACTATAACAAACTTGTCCAGGTAAGGCTTGCACACTCGGTTCATCAAGTCCATGAAAACCGCAGGTGCGTTTGTCATCCCAAAAGGCATGACCAAAAACTCATAGTGCCCGTATCGTGTTCTAAAAGCTGTCTTGGAGACGTCCTCTTCCCGGACTCTCAGCTGGTGATAACCCGATCTTAAATCGATTTTCGAATAGTAGCTCGATCCTTGCAACTGGTCGAACAAGTCGTCGATACGCGGTAAAGGATAACGATTCTTCACCGTCACCTTGTTGAGTTCTCGGTAGTCGATGCACATTCTGAAAGTACCGTCTTTCTTCTTTACAAATAGTACTGGAGCTCCCCAGGGCGACGAGCTAGGACGAATAAAACCTTTATCCAGAAGCTCTTGTAGTTGCGTGGAGAGTTCTTTCAACTCTGATGGGGCTAAACGATAAGGTGCACGAGCTATAGGCGCAGCTCCAGGAGCTAGTTCGATCTGAAACTCGACTTGGCGATGAGGCGGAAGACCAGGTAATTCCTCAGGAAATACCTCTGGGTAATCGCGTACAACTGGAAAATCTTCTATCTTCTTCTCTTTCTCCGTGGTGTCAGTAATGAGAGCCAAAATGGCAGTGTGGCCCTTTCGCAAGTACTTTTGGGCCTTAAGGAGAGAAATGACATTCTCAACAGCACTCCTCTTGTCGCCATGAATCATGAGGGGTTCACCACCGGGACCTGGAATACGGACTACCTTCTCGTTGCAAAGAATCTCTGCTCGGTGTTGGGATAACCAATTCATCCCAATGACAACATCGAAACTACCCAAGACAATAGGAATGAGGTCGATAGAGAAGGTCTGGTCAGCGAGAAGAAGTCTACAACCCTTGACTACGTGTGTGGCTTCTAAACTCTTACCATTTGCTAGCTCTACGGTGTGCTTGTTGTTCAAAGGTGTTGGAATACGCTTAAGCATTCGACTAACTTCTAGTGACACGTAGCTAGTATCGGCACCCGAATCAAATAAAACTGAAACATAAAAGTCGTCGAGAAGGAACTTACCCGCCACAACATTGGGGTCATTCCTTGCTTCACCTTGGCCGATCACAAACATCCGCCCCCTGGCGCCATTGTTGTTGTTGTTCCCATTGTTACCATTCCCCTGATTGTTGTTATTGTTGTTGTTGTTGTTCTGGTTCCTGTTCAGCTGGGGACAGTCTCTCTTGAAGTGGCCCTCAGCTCCACACTGAAAGCACCCTTTGTTGTCACCTTGCTGCTGCTGCTGGCGCTGGTTCTGTTGAGCTTGCTGACGATTCTGATTGGCGGGGTATAAGCTCCTGCAATCCTTTGCAGCGTGACCAGGCTTGTTGCACCGATGACAGTTGCCCCTGGTGCATGGCCCGCTGTGGTGCAGGCTGCAGCGATTGCATTTGGGATGATTTCCTTTGTATCCACCACCAGACGATTGCTGATTAGGGCTCTTGTAGTCCTCAGTCTTTCTCTGCTGAGACTGGGACTGAACAGAAGTCGAACCCTTACTTGAAGTTCCATCCCACTTCCGTTTGTTGTCACTAGAGGTACCAGTAGTAGTTGCAGCGCCAATGCGTTTTGGTAACTTGTTCTGCTCCACCGCTTGATCCGTGAGACGGTGAGCCAACTGGACAGTTTGCTGGTAGGTAGCGAGGTTCGCTGAAGTCACATGACTTTGGATTTCTGGCACTAAGCCCTGAAGAAACAGTTCGATGCGTTTGATGGGAGGATCCACCATAGTAGGGCACAGAATTGCCAATTCGTTCGACCTTTTCACATAAGCTTCAATTTCCGACCCCGTCATCTTGAGGTTGAAGAACTCCACTTCCAGTTTGTGAATCTCATCACGACTACAGTATTCCTCTTTGATCATTTCCTTAAAAGTTTCCCATGGGGTGGCGTTGGCAGCAACCAACCCTAGCATTTGAACTTGAGCGTTCCACCATGTGAGGGCTAAACCCTCGAGAGTACCAGTAGCATACTTCACCCTGCGCGCCTCAGGGCATTCACACATTTCGAAGACAGACTCTAGTTTCTCAAACCAGTGTAGGAGACCTACTGCTCCTTCAGTGCCACTAAAAGTAGTTGGTCGGCAGTCCATGAAAGTCTTAAAAGTGCACACGGGTGGCTGAACATGCTGACCTATCGTAGGTGAAAGAAAAGACAGAGTTTAACACAAAGGTTGGTTCACGAGAGTAGGATCCTAAAGACCCTAGAATGAGTTCGGACTGCAGGATATACCTCCTGCGTGTGCAGCTGCAAGTGCTGCGGCAACTCGTTCGTTAATCAGAGCCGTCAACTGGGCTTGTGTCATGTTAACGCGTCCAGACATGATCTTCATATCAAGAAGAACGTGAGTGAGAGGGGTTCGCGAAAGTGCGATGATAGGATAGAGCAAGCACGCACGTGTTCAGGCAACAGTAGTTATACTAACCAAGCATACCATAAGCAATGTACCATGTAACTAACAAGTAGGCAATATATACACAGATCACATCACCTAGAATGTCGAGCCTTGCATGTGGAGTGAAGCATCGTTGTGGACCGTTGAGCACTGTACAGATTATAGTCTGGTTTTAACAAAAACGTTTCCCCCCCCCCTTTTTTTTTTATTAAAACCAAGTTCTCTATAACCAATGGCTCTGATACCAATCTGTCACACCCCCAAAAATCCACCCGCGGAGTACTACCGCTTGGAGGCGTGACTGACCAGGATCCAGCCACCAATCGTATTGAACATGCGAGTTAAAAGATATAAAAGTTTAACCAATACAATTGGTGTCCAAACAAACACATAGTTAAGTTGCAAGCGGAAGCATAAGTCTTAAAAACAAAGCATAATGTTTAATTGTTTCAAGTTTAACATGGCACACAGTCGTCCATGTCCCACAACGATCCTCCTCCATGCAAGCTCCAGCTTAAGAACCTAAGGACCTGCAAAGCATGTAGTAACGAGTCAACAACTAGTTGAGTGAGTTCACGGTTGGGTGTTCGTTTTAAGTTGTTTCGAAAACAGTTTCCTTTAGCTGGCATCCTGCCGTGGGGGTTACCCCATAGTTAAAAACGTGACTTGTTTATTCCCGGTTACTCTGGCTATCCAGCCGTGGGGGCTACCCCGTGTTAGTTATCTGGCATTTCGGCCGTGGGGGCTACCCCATGTATACACTAGACTCGTTACCATATCGACTGCTGACTGTAGTCATGTTTATGTGCCCTGAAACTGTCAATGTCTATCATCATTGACGTGCCCCAGATCCATTAGTTCACGCCCGTCCTCTGCGGCACGGTGTGAGGTTTGTCAGACCTAAATAGCGCTATCTAACTAATGACCCGCTCGCCATTGGCCCGGCGATTAAGTCGATATAAAAAGGAGGGACTTCGTGATAGAGTTTTGGTCTAGTACGAGTTATCTGTCCGTGAGGACGAGGAATTACATTCCTGAACCTTTGCTGTCCTACCCAAGGAGGACGAGGAACCCAGTTCCTTAACCCCAATTCCCGACCCCTGGGAATCCCATGCTTTGTAGAGGGTGTGAACTCACCTTGGTTTGCTCGGTAGAAAACACAGAAAAGGTCAAACAAGCAATGTTGTGGCTACTCACGTCCTATCATAGTTGTATCATACAATCAGATTCGCATTCAAGTAGTGCACGTATGGGTTACACGTTTAATCATGGCAGTTCATCGACATTCACATTCAACAGTAATATATATATAAGGCCTGTACACTAGGCCCAAGAGTCCGGCCCAATTCAACTAAGTCTGAAATGAGATGAAAGCCCAAACAGCGTGTATAGTCTCGAGTCGCAACCAGGCGTTTGCGACTCGCAACCTGAGTCGCAATCGTTGTTTCGGTCCGTGCTGGTTTGGTTACGAGTCGCAACCGGACTCGCAACAGTGGTTTCGAGTCACAAGGTTTATGTGCTGATCATGTGTGGTTCCGAGTCGCAACCAGGTGTTTGCGACTCGCAACCGGTGTCGCAACTGGGCGGTTTCGACTCATCATGCAATGGTTTCGAGTCGCAACTAGCGGTTTCGAGTGGACAGGAGCTGATTCGGAACAGTGTACTATCCACTAACATTCTGATTTCATGCAGTTTGTACTATCCAACCAAAATCCTTAAACATGTTTCTTGTCTAGCAATTTACTAAAAATGGATCAAACAAATCAGATTTCAAATATTCAACCATGTTCTTATGATATTCAACAAGTTCTTCATGTTCATCAAATATTCAAAACACATTCAACACATATTCGGATATTCATATCTTCATTCAACATTTGTTCATAAGTTCTTGCATTTTCGGACAAGCATCATCAATCCTAAACTAGACAACAAGCTTATCTTGTAACAAAACATTTGTTCCATAGTCTCATACATAAAAAATCGGATGATTATCATTATTCTTCTATCATACAAAAATCTATACCTTTATTAGAGAGGTCATGTTCATAACAAGGGTTGTAACTAAACATGTATCATTTACTCAAACAAGAGCTCATTAATCAAACAAACACTTAATCATACATGAATCTTTAGCAAGCAAACACATTATCATCATCAACATCCGAATATAAACACATCATATGGAACATTTATGCATCGATTTCTTGAACACTAACTTAACATCAATGTGTACTATCAAAACATGCTCAACCGATTATCATACATCATTATCAACTCAAAACACAATACACATTCGGTTCACAAACATCATAAATTCACTAACCGGTTGTGAGGTGGTGAAAGATGAAGCTTTGTTTGGTGTGAACAAGCAAGTCCGAGAATCCCTTTGGTGGTCGGTTGGTTGGATCCGAGAAGAAGGAGGAGAAGTATGATGTTTAGTGTTTAGGGTTTTAGTGAGAGAGTGGAGAGTGTGTGTGTCCAAGAAAATGGCAAGGATAGCTAGGTGCATAACATATATACTAACTTCATGTGGTGCACCCTAATGGGTTTCGGTTGGGTTAAATGGGGTGCGTGGCCCATCCGGCCCAAGTGTTATACTAGTTCACTCGAGACCACATGGTCTCGAGTCGGGTTCATGGCTTTCGGTTCATATACATACTCGAATACATACACATAAGCACACATGTAATATAACACATAATCATATAAAAGTTCACTTATCATTCATTAAATCACATAAGTTTAACTATTCACACGTTTAAGCATACAACGAAAGGTTCTAAATTTCGAGTTGTCACATATATCCCCTTGGGGACGGTTTCGGTTAAGGGGGGGGGGGGGGTAATCCGGTTCCATTCCAACTAATCATTAAGCATTAGTTAGATAATTAGGTTAAGTTAAGTGTTTAACTTGGTTACTTGTGTATAGTGTGTTACAATGGGTGTTAGGGCATACGGGGACCCTAACTGGCTCAGAAAAAGATAAATAATGAAAATAACATTATTTTCCCGTTCCGGGTATAGTCCGGTTGTTTGGTTGGATAGTAATCCGTTAAAGCGTTACTAAAGCTTTAAAGTGTCGTTATTACTCTTTTTAGTGACACTACTCATTTCTGACACTTTGGAAAGTGTCTAGTAATATTTTTCTCATGTTTTGGCACTTTATTAGTAGCTATAAGCTGAATTATTATGTAAAGTGCTGAGTTTTGTACTTAGAGTACGTTTTAGGCACATCCAGTCGTAGTGACTTATTCCTAGAGACGCAGTTCTACAACCCTTGTATCCCTACACTCACCACTAGTGTAGCAAAATATTTCAGGCTCTTACAGGCCTTTAGAGGCAGTGTTTGCCTGATGCTGGCTTTATCAGCATGTTCAATAGGTTATCCGTTATAGTGCTACTGTGCTTTTTGTGCATCATGTTTGTCACTAAGGTTCAGTCATGTAAGTAATGTAGTGACAGCAAGCAAGTATGATGCAAGTAAGTGCATGTATCAGTATTCAAGTAGCAGTTTATTCACAAGTTCAAGTAAGCACAGTAATTCAGCAGTAATTAATTACTAATTAAGTCGTACGGATACCTGGTTTAGTGCGGGTTGTCACATTCTCCCCCCGTTAAATAAATTCCGTCCCGAAATTTAAGTTCTGCTTGTAGATGCAGGGTTCTTAGGAAAAGGTGGGGGTATTTCTCTTTCATCCGGTCCTCACGTTCCCAGGTGTATTCAGGACCATGTCTGGCATTCCAACGAACTTTGTCGAGTTTGACACTGCTCCGGCGGGTCTTGTTAACTTTCCAATCCGTGACCTCAACAGGTTCTTCAACGAAGTGGAGCGTGTCGTCAACATGAATCTCGTCGGTGGGAATGGCAACGGTGACTTGAGTTGGACTTTTCTTTAGATTGGATACATGAAAGGTGTCATGAACACCATTTAGTTCAGCAGGTAGGTCCAATTTGTATGCTACTAGTCCTATTCTTTCCAGAATTCTGAAAGGACCAATGTAGCGCGGATTTAACTTCCCACGCTTTCCGAAGTGTGCCACCCCCTTCCAGGGTGAAACCTTCAATAAAACCATTTCTCCAACTTGGAATTCTACATGCTTCCGGTTTGGATCCGCATAGGCTTTCTGTCTGTGGCGAGCTGCTTCGATGTGTTTTAGAATCTGCGCAATCTTGTCTGTCGTCTCTTGGACGATTTCGGGACCAGCAAGCTGCCTATCACCTGCGTCAGCCCAACATAAGGGTGATCGGCACTTGCGTCCGTAAAGGGCTTCAAATGGCGCGACACCAATACTGGTGTGGTAGCTGTTGTTGTATGAAAATTCGACCAAAGGTAAATGTTTATCCCAGCTACCGCCCAAATCCATAACACACGCTCTCAGCATGTCTTCCAAAGTCTGTATCGTTCGCTCGCTCTGCCCGTCGGTTTGCGGATGAAACGCAGTGCTCAGATTTAATTGTGAGCCAAAAGCTTCTTGGAAGGATTGCCATATCCTTGACACAAACCTTCCGTCTCTATCAGAAATGATTGAGAGGGGCACTCCATGACGTGCAACGATCTCTCTCATGTATATTTCGGCCAATTTGCTCATATTATCCTTCTCTCTGATAGGTAAGAAGTGTGCTGACTTCGTTAATCGATCCACTATCACCCAGATAGTGTCATGGCCTTTTGGCGTTCTTGGCAACTTTGTAATAAAATCCATGGAGATTTGTTCCCATTTCCACTTGGGAATCTCAGGTTGTTGTAGAAGTCCTGAAGGCTTCTGGTATTCGGCTTTAACCTTAGCGCACGTTAGACAATTGCTTACATAAATAGCAACATCGCCTTTCATCCTAGGCCACCAATAATAATCTTTGAGATCCTGGTACATCTTATCCGCTCCAGGATGGATAGAGTACCGCGACTTGTGAGCTTCATCGAAAATAACCTTCCTTAAATCTCCAAACAAAGGAACCCAAATCCTCTTCTCAAAACATAACGTTCCTTCCTCGTTTGGTACCAGCAGTTTCTCCATCCCACGGAGGTATTCTTCTTCAAGGTTTCCTTCCTTGAGAGCTTCTTTCTGCGCGGCACGAACGCGCAAGGAAAGATCGGTTCAGATAATCATTTCTAAAGCCCTAACCCTTATGGGCTTGATCCTCTCCTTCCGACTTAGGGCATCGGCGACCACATTCGCCTTCCCTGGATGATACTTTATCTCGCAGTCGTAGTCGTTCAGCAACTCAACCCATCGTCTTTGCCTCATATTCAGCTCCTTCTGGTTGAATATGTGCTGTAGGCTCTTGTGATCTGTAAAGATTGTACACTTTGTACCATAAAGGTAGTGTCTCCAGATCTTTAGTGCAAAAACCACTGCGCCGAGTTCCAAATCATGTGTGGTATAGTTCTTTTCGTGCACTTTCAGTTGACGCGATGCGTAAGCAATAACCTTTTGGCGTTGCATCAACACACAACCTAAACCTTGACGCGAAGCGTCACAGTATACCACGAAATCATCTGTACCTTCCGGTAGTGCTAAGATTGGCGCGTTGCAGAGCTTATCCTTCAGTATCTGGAACGCTTCTTCCTGTTTGATTCCCCAATCAAACTCCTTATCTTTCTGGGTGAGGAGCGTCAATGGTTGAGCGATTTTTGAGAAATCCTCAATGAACCTTCGATAGTAGCCAGCCAAACCCAAGAATTGTCGAATCTCGGTTGGCGTCTTTGACGTTTCCCAATCCTTGATCGCCTCGATCTTGGTTGGATCCACATGGATTCCATCTCCATTTACCACGTGTCCAAGAAATTGGACTTCACGTAACCAAAATTCGCACTTAGAGAATTTGGCGTACAGTTGTTCCTTCTTTAGCAGCTCCAAAATAGCTCTTAGATGCTGTTCGTGCTCAGCCTTGGTTCGTGAATAAATCAAGATGTCGTCGATAAACACAATCACGAACTTGTCCAAGTACGGCTTGCAAACTCTATTCATCAATTCCATAAAGACTGCAGGTGCGTTTGTCAAACCAAACGGCATAACAAGGAACTCGTAGTGTCCATAACGAGTTCTGAAGGCTGTCTTTGGGATACCCTCCTCTTGTATCCTTAACTGATGGTATCCAGATCGAAGATCGATCTTTGAATAAAAGCTTGAGCCTTGCAGTTGATCAAACAGATCATCGATTCTTGGCAGAGGGTATCTATTCTTGATCGTCAGCTTGTTCAGCTCCCGGTAGTCGATGCACATTCGAAAACTACCGTCCTTCTTCTTGACAAACAGGACTGGAGCTCCCCAAGGTGAGAAGCTTGGTCGGATAAAACCCTTGTCTAACAACTCTTGAAGCTGTGTCGACAGTTCCTGCATCTCAGACGGAGCAAGTCTATAAGGTGCCTTAGCCACAGGCGCGGCGCCTGGAACTAAGTCAATGCGGAACTCTACTTGTCTTTGAGGTGGCAGTCCAGGTAAGTCTTCTGGGAAGACTTCTGGATATTCCCTCACGACAGGGATGTCTTCGATTCTCGGCTCAGCAACCTTCTTATCCACAATGTGTGCCAGGAAGGCAACACATCCTTTCTGCAAACACTTTCGCGCTTTCAGGCAGCTGATAATTCTTAACGGCGTATCACGCTTCTCTCCGTGAACCACAATTGTCTCACCATTTTTGGTTGGGATACGAACAATCTTTTCGTGACAAACTATCTCAGTCTTGTTGCCTGATAACCAATCCATTCCTACCACCACGTCGAAGCTTCCCAACTGGACTGGTAGTAGATCTAAAGCAAACTCACGCTCTCCTAATTCGATCACACAACCTCTGATAACTTCATTGGCTTCTACTAACTTCCCATTGGCCAATTCGATTGAGTAGGGAATATCTAACTTATTAGTGGCTAACCCAAGCATTTTCTTAAATTCTAACGACACGAAGCTATAATCGGCACCAGTATCAAATAAAACGGATGCATAGCGTTGATTTACAGGGAACGTACCAGTAACAACATTGGGGTCTTGGCGCGCTTCCCTAGCTTCGATTTGGAACACTCTTCCACGGGCTTGGTTTAACTCTGGGCAGTTCTTCTTAAAATGCCTGATATCACCGCAGTTATAGCATCCAAGTCTTTGCCCGTTTCCACCTCCATTTCCAGCTTGGTTGTTGTTTTGGTTTGCATTGCCAGCCTGATTCGCAAAGTTGCCTCGATTCCCGTTTCCTCCATAGTTTACTTGTGGGCGATTACCACCACGATTATTATTCCTATTCCCAAATCCTCCTTGGCCTCCCCGGCCAGCACTAGCCCAACAAGAATCCTTCAAGTGGCCCGGCTTTCCACATGCTTCGCATACTTTCACACTACAATGGCCAGTATGATGGCGTTGACAGGTATTACACTTGGGCTGGGTGCCCTGATATCCTTTTCCTTTCTTTCCACTACCAGCTGTAACCTGAGCTGGCGTGCCTGATCCTCCTTTCTTAACCGCCACACTGGCGCCCTGCTTGAAGTTTGAGAATTTCCGTTTGTTACCTCCTGACGACTCGACGTGAGTCTCTTTCTTCTTAGGCTCCGCGTCATCAAACTTGTTCAGGCGAATAGCCTCCTCTGTGAGAGCCACGCTCAAATCGATCGCTTCAGTAATGGTCGCAGGCTTAGATGAGGTCACCATGCTTATGATTTGAGGAGCTAATCCCCAAATAAAACGTTCAATTCTCTTGAACTCAGGAGTGACCATGCGATAAGTCATGGAACCTTTGAACGTATTCTGCGATCTTCGGACCGTCCATTTTCAAGTGCCAGAACTCGGTTTCCAATCTTTGGATTTCTGCGCGAGAGCAGTACTTCTTGCGCATAAGTTCCTTCAGTTCGGTCCAGGTTAGCGCGTAGGCAGCAGCTTCACCAAGTGTTTGTACTTGCAGATTCCACCAAGATAGGGCTCCATCTAGAAACAGCCCTGAGATATAGGTGACTTGCTGATCCAGCGCGCACTTGCTCATGCGAAGAACAGATTCGGTTTTCTCGGCCCAACGATCAAAGGCGACAGCACCTCCTGTGCCATCAAAGTTTACGGGCTTGCAGTCTAAGAACTGCTTGTAGGTGCATCCTGCACATTCGTTATATCATACGATTGGCATTAGCATCATTGCTAAAGATATCCAATTAGGTCATGGTAGGTCTAAATGACTTGGTATTACCATGAGGTGGATTATTGTTGTTGCCAGTGTTGCCAGAGTTGCTTCCACTAGTCCCTCCTTGAGAGGCGGCGTATTGTGCAATGGCAGCAGCGATAATTTGCTGGAGTTCTGCCTCATTAGTAGGCATGTGTGTCTCACGTCTCGGCGGCATCTTCTAAAAGATGGTTTACGTTGGTCAGGCCATAGTAAAACGTACGTATATAGTAATAGTAATAGCACGTAACATCTCATGTTATCAACACATCACAAATACCAATCACACAACATCCCGTGTCATAAAAATATAAATAAGCAATCAAGCGAATCAAATATGGTGAGAATACTGCGATTGCCATATATCGAGACCACATAGTAAGTGTATCAGTACATCCCTGTGTCATACAATCATCAATCAACTAGGGGCTACATCACCCCTGTCCAAAAACTATATCATGTCAGTGTCAAATACGTCAAATACATGTCATCAAAAGTCAGGATCATAAAGTAGTCTCCAAAAATGCTGTGCAGTCAAAAGCATTCGCCGTCTTCTCACCAACGTCTACCCAAACAGCACTGATGAGCTCTATACAGATGGCGGTGGAGGAGGGGGAAAGTGGGTGTAAAACAAACGACGTAACTGGAGCCAGTCCTCCTCCATGGCTCGCTGGGTATGAATGATAGAAGCAACCTGCTGCTCTAGTGTAAAGAGACGGGCAGCATAATCTGGAGGTAAGGGTCGAAATGGCTGCAGAGGAGAGTGTGTCTGACCATGGCACTGGCATGGTGGCAGCTGAGCTCTCTCAAGCTCCTGGATGCGCTGCGTGTGTGACTCGTGCTGGGCGACAAAAGACATCAAAACATCCTCAATAGTATACCCCATGTGGAAAGAATGGTAGGGGTCAGTAGGTGGCATGGCAGAGTCTGGTGCCCAAAGGAACGGCTCACTAGTGGGGTCAAAAGGTGCCACATGAAATGGAGCAACAGAGGGTGGAACAGATGACATCTGGGGCATGAAGGGGATAGACATCGGTACATGTCCAAAAGGATGGGCTGAAGAACCCTCTCCAGTCCTCGCTGGAGGTACAAACTGAGGAACCTGAAAAGAAAAATCAACATGTCGTGTATCAGGGATCTGAGGGGGAAAAGGTGGAACATCCTCATCAGCAGGTATCCAACCGTGCTGTGCATGCTCATCTGGTGGATCCATGCGTGCCGCGAACGGTGCATGCTCGGGCTCTAGTGGGATGGGATCAAGTGGGGGAGCAACAAAAGGGTGAACAGGTGCAATGTGCTCAACAGGATGGTCAACAGGTATATCAACAACAGGTAGAGGAACAACAGGATCAACAACAACATGATCGCCCTCTAACAAAGGAACATCCATGGGGAGATCATCAACAGGTGGGTCTGCTATAACAGGCTCAATAGGGATGCCAGCATGTACGGGGTCATGCTCAAGTATGGGGTCTAGAGCGGCTGCCTGCTCAGGAGCGACGATAGGCTCGGGATCATCAAAAGCCATCTCGAAGTCAAACTCGGGGTCGATAGGATCTACTGGGTCAGCTGGATCCTCCATGGGCTGATCCATAGGTATAAACTCGATATCATAATCTGGGTCGAAGATAGGATCAGAATCCTCTATGTCATCATGGTCAAACGCAAAGCTGGGAATAGGTGCAACAGAGGATGTCTGGTCAGGATCAGAATCATGCGCAAAGTGTTGTGCGCTCAATGTGTGAGAAGGTGCAGATGCCACAGACTCGAAGGAGTCTGGGACATGAGAATGTGCAGGCGAATCCTCAGCGGGAACGTCAGCGATCATCAGAAGGTCGCCCGCAGGAAGAAGGGCCTCGCCCTGGATCTCATCCTCAAAGGGCTCATCCTCAACAGGTCAATATCGTCATCAGCCTCGGCGTCAAGAAGGAAATCATATGCTGGATAAACGGCTAAGGGTATAGGGGCCGGAATCTCTACTAGGGGTAGGTACTCAGCGGGAGGGTCATCTGCAGGCTCATCAGCACCATCGGGTAGTGCGAAGGGCTGGAAATCATCCTCGTCAGTACTGGTATAGTCAGATGTGTGCACCTCGTGCTCGGAGGATGTGAGGTCATCAGATACGATAGGTATGGGTCCAGTGGTGTCCGAATCGCCAGTACCGGCTGAATCCATGAGTCTGTAACATAAACACAAATATGCTCAAATAATCAGTCATACAATCAGATAATCACATAAGTCACCAAGGAAGATATCACATAATTCTCTTAGTCCCACTAGCCTCCCAGTCTCTAAGACTGCTCTATCCTCCACCTCGACCTTCCAGATCGAGCCTCGGTCCCCATGACCGAGCCTCAGCCTTCATGACTGAGCCTACTCTTCCTAGTCTCACTAGCCATCTACCTCGATCTCTAAGATCGAGCCTCGGCCTTCCAGACCGAGCCTCAGCCTTTCTAGACTGAGCCTATAAATAATAAAATGTGCTCAAAATTTGTTTGTAAAAAGTTTTGGATCTGGACTTAAGTGGTATGCAGATAAATGTTTTCGTGAGAGCCCTAGTGATCATAGTCTAGACTCGAGAAGGAATCCTAGTTCGCTATGATCAGAGCTCTGATACCAAGCTGTCACACCCTGGCTTTGCGGAAGCGTGGTTAATTTGGTGTGACTTCTTAATACCATAGCTTAACCATAACAAAGCTATATGAAATAAAATCATGCAAGATCATCCATTTGATTAAGTTTTAAAACCAGAGTAACATAACATTGTCTTAAGGACTTACAACCTCATAACGTAAAACCTTGTCTTGAAAACCATAAACATCAACATGAAATAAACGCAGTTTAAGATTTGTGACTCGTCCAGGAAAAAGTCACATTTCCTAAACCCGGATGACCTCGGAACCCATATGCAGCGGGAAAACATAACATACCGCGCCAGATCTTTAATTTCCTGAAATACATGTAAGTTGAAAAATCAACAATAATGTTGAGCGAGTTCATGTGTAAGTGAGTAAGTAAACCTTTGTGAGTATAAAAATAGTCTTGGTATGTAGCAAATAAGGGAATTGAGATCACCAATGGTTTGCAAGGCCACTGATATATGTGAAGTGCAAATAGGGAGACTCAAACCTAGCAGATTTCGCCACGGCATTAGTATGTGGACAAAGTCACCCCAAGGTCCGTTTCTAGTTTGGCCTGGGGCTGGGCTCGCTACACCCAGATAGATCTACCGCTCCTGTCCCTCGGTCCCGCCATGAGGACTAATGGCCTCATATTGCTCCTACCCACTCACATGATCTAAGTAGTAAACCTCCTTACGCTAACCATACCATGTATAAAGTACTTGTAATCAAAGTAACATGTATTTCACCCCCGCAGTTAAGAAAACTGAAAACAGTTAGAGAAAAGGGGGACATGAACTCACAGTGAAGCGTCTCTACCAAGTATCTCCTGCTCACGCAGCTGTGCGACGACCTACAGGTGCTAATTCTATTAGACGGACGGCCGTGCCTTAGCTTTATAGTTTAAGTCTTTGGGAAATAGTTAGACAACTATTTCTTGTTTTACATCCTGTATATACTTGGTAGTTAATTTCCTTCCCAAGGATGGGGGATTCAATACATGTGCGTTCAAATTATATCATTAAGTCTCACTATATATATATATATATATATATATATATATATATATATATTTCCAATTCCAAAATATAAGTATTTTTCTCAAAAATATTATATTTTCATTTCACATAATTTTTCTCCAATAATACGTTGTTAGAATACGCGTTCAAAAATATTTCCGTACGTGCGTAAGTTACGTTTTAACAATCGAGTGGTAATATAATTACTGATGTAACTTGTATATTTATGGTGAAAGCGTTCGCATTAATTTGGATTCGTTAACGTTCGTAAATATTATTTTTACTCTAAAAATAATATTTATGTATTTTCACAAAATAATCATAAACAGTGTGTGAAAAATATATATTTATCACGTTAAATTTTGTGAAAATCCCACCTCCGAATATTTAGTAAATAAAGTCATGGCGAAATTTATATTTTGAAAACATGTCCAAAAATAATTCTAACACTTGTAGTGTAAATAGTTCTAAGTGTTAGGTTGTTAGAAAAATTTCGCCAGAGTTTCCTCTGTAACTGGAGGTGGCCACGCTTTCAAGCGTATCATTTTCTTTAACAAATCAACTCAACAATTTTCTTTATTTGATCAGAATAACTTTTCTCACAACAACTAATCAACAAATGTGTAAATTGCCAAAAATTACATGAACTTGTAGTTTTCCCAAAACTGTGGTGTAAATCCCCTTAAATTTAGTAGATCTTCATATAAGGTAATTTGATCTTGTAAAAACCTCGTTTTTAGAGAAAATCCATTTTTACAACTTTCCGTCATCTTTTACAAAAACTGTTATTTTGTCGGATCTTTTCATTTCACAAGTGTTTACACACTTGTGGTTTATAAAAATCATGCTTGTTAGTGTAAGATCCATCTTTTAAAATACATGATTTCTTTGATACGTGGTTCTTTGAAAATACCACTTGCAGATGCGTAGATCTGCTAGTTTTAAACACAATTTCACAAGTAAAACTCTTTTACACAAATTCATGATTCGCGTGTGGTAGAGTTTCACCTTTTAACCCTTGTATCATTCAAAACAAGCTTATGTTAAGATCCATGATCTTACCAAACCGGGTTAAACGATGATCCGAGCTACCACATCATAGATCGGGCCTAAATAACCATAAATTTTAATTACTACAAGTTTTACACAACTTATGTGCTTTTAACCAACAATACTTGCAAGTTTAGTAAACTTTAATGCTTCAAAATGCAAGATTCCGAGTTTTAATCATCATACATCTTATTAACCACCTTAGATTAGTTCAAGAACGAGTTTTAAGCATTATACCTCTAGCTCGAGGCTAGGGAAGAATCTACGCGCAAAAGAGGTGGATAAAAGCTAAGTAGAGAGGTCCTTCGCGTTCCGCTTGCACCAAGCTTCCTAATACGAGACCCTTGATGCTTGAATGAGCTTGGAACTTGCAAGATCAAACTTGAAGAATGGATGGATGGGGGTGGGGTGTTCGGCCGAGAGCTCTAGAGGGCAAGAGAGAGAGTTTGGAGTGTGTTGTGTTTAGTGAAAGTTATGATGTGTTTAGAGGTTAACTTATAGACAATTAATCCCACTATTAACCAATGGATTTTGTGCCCCCTAGATATTATGCACATGAGATTTGAACAAATCAACAAGGACAAGGTATGTCCCCTTGGGGACGGTTTCGGTTAAGGGGGGGGGGGGGGGGTAATCCGGTTCCATTCCAACTAATCATTAAGCATTAGTTAGATAATTAGGTTAAGTTAAGTGTTTAACTTGGTTACTTGTGTATAGTGTGTTACAATGGGTGTTAGGGCATACGGGGACCCTAACTGGCTCAGAAAAAGATAAATAATGAAAATAACAATATTTTCCCGTTCCGGGTATAGTCCGGTTGTTTGGTTGGATAGTAATCCGTTAAAGCGTTACTAAAGCTTTAAAGTGTCGTTATTACTCTTTTTAGTGACACTACTCATTTCTGACACTTTGGAAAGTGTCTAGTAATATTTTTCTCATGTTTTGGCACTTTATTAGTAGCTATAAGCTGAATTATTATGTAAAGTGCTGAGTTTTGTACTTAGAGTACGTTTTAGGCACATCCAGTCGTAGTGACTTATTCCTAGAGACGCAGTTCTACAACCCTTGTATCCCTACACTCACCACTAGTGTAGCAAAATATTTCAGGCTCTTACAGGCCTTTAGAGGCAGTGTTTGCCTGATGCTGGCTTTATCAGCATGTTCAATAGGTTATCCGTTATAGTGCTACTGTGCTTTTTGTGCATCATGTTTGTCACTAAGGTTCAGTCATGTAAGTAATGTAGTGACAGCAAGCAAGTATGATGCAAGTAAGTGCATGTATCAGTATTCAAGTAGCAGTTTATTCACAAGTTCAAGTAAGCACAGTAATTCAGCAGTAATTAATTACTAATTAAGTCGTACGGATACCTGGTTTAGTGCGGGTTGTCACATTCGGTCCCTCGGAATACGAGAATCATCAAGCGACCCTTTTCAAGCTCAAACAAACGACTACGATCACAGCTTATCAAGCCGGGTTTGAGAAGCTTTGTAATTGTGTCGTTGGTTTATCAAGTGAGGCCCTTCTCAACTGTTACCTATCCGATCTAAAACATGATATCCAAGCCGAACTCGCCATCATCAAACCCACCACTCTTCACCAAGCCTACGGCTTATCCAAACGGGTCGAAGATAAGCTTAACATTACCAAACCTAAACCTTTTCAACCTCGAACCTTTCCTACACCGTCCTCCACCACCACAGCAACTTCGCTCACTCCATCCGCTTCTCCAAACACTTCAGCCCTTACCACCACTAAACCCGGCAACCCGCCGCTGCTAGCCAATCCTAAACCACAATTACCATTCACTAAACTCTCACCGGATGCTTTACAAAAACGGCGTGCCGAAGGGTATGCTTCCGTTGTCCGAAACGCTACTTTCCGGGACACAAGTGTAATCCACCGCAGTTTTTGTTGATTGCCAATAATGAACCGGACGATCATACCGACCTTCCTTCAGATCATATCGATAATCAACTTCCACACGACACTCTAGACCCATCATCATCACATCAGTTTTTCTCCCTTTCATCCGCGACATTCTTCGGTTTGTCATCTCCACAGGCACTTCGTGTGGCGGGATACATCAACAATCAACCGGTTCAGGTTTTGATCGATACGGGTAGCACTCACAATATAGTACAACCCCACATCGTTTCGTTTTTAAAGCTCCCACAACAGGAGGTTTCAGAATTCTCCGTCATGGTCGGAAATGGCGAAAATCTGAAGTGCAACGGTGTATGTCCGTCAGTCTTGATCACACTACAGGACACACCCTTTAAGATACCGGTTTTCATTCTTCCTGTAGAAGGCACTGATGTGCGGTAAAGTGTCGTATATATTAGGTATATATTTGAAGCCCTTTTTAACACTTATTTTTAGCCAAGTTTTAAATTTATAAAACACGATATTTTACTAACACTAAACGCACATATGGGCAACTGCACCCATCGTTGAGCGTAGTATAGTGTTGGTAAGATACAGAGGTCCTCCAAGGACACAAGAGCTTTTAGTACCGGTTTATCCTCAACGTCTAATCAAAATAAAAAGTTTAGAAAAATGTTTTAAACTAAGAAAAATAAAAACTAACTAAAATGCTGAAAATAAAAATAAAATAAAAACAGATAGACAAGATGAATCACTTGGTTCCGACTCGTATCTAGTATAACCTTTGATTATTTCCGCACTTTTGCACATAATTAAGAGATTATCTTAGTTATTGTAGTAGGCCCCTCTTTTGAAGGTGACGTTACCCTCACCCCAGTAGTTTGAGTCAGCAAGGATACAATCCTAAAAGGGTGGATTATTGGAAGATAATGAATTAAGTTATTAATGCAGTATTGTGGTAGGCCCCGCTTTTGGCGGTGACGTTACCCTCGGCTAAGTAGTCTGAGTCAGCAGGGATACAGTCCTAAATAGCCGGGTTATAGTATTAATAGTAGTTAACGTATGAGGGGATCAAAGAGTTTGGAGCCCCGCCATCCAATACCGTGAAGTATTGAAGGAGGTCCTACTAAATTTGACCCAGGTCCATTGCAGGACCTCTAAACGCTGAACAATGGCAAGACCTTTACCAAACCGTTCCCTTAACCCCCGACCAGGTAGCCAACATACCTCCATATAGACCGTGGAGATATGAATGGTGAAAATCCTTTATTTTATATAGACAGTAAAATAATGCCAAGACACCACGGACAAACGATAAGGAAAGATCACCTTCAACATAAGTAACTAGTTATTAAAGTCATTAATACAAAACCAAATAAAAAGTTCAAAAGATTAGAAATAAAAAGTATTATACTAGACACTTTGTCTTCACCAAGTGATGTAAGAGACTTAGGCAAACATGGCCTTGATTGTCAAGAACTCTTACGATCAATCTTGGATCCCGAGACAACTCACACACTCTACGATGGACAATGGATGATGGTGGTGGATGATGGTGTTGTGATGGTGGTGGGTGGTGGATGAAGTGTGAGAGAGGTGGTGTGCCAAGGGATGAGTTGAAATGAATCCAAGCACTCATATTTATAGGCTGAACAGAGAGCTGGGCACGACCCCGTGTCCGTTGGGCACAGCCCCGTGCCTGTCTGACACTCTCTCTCCTCATTAATTGTAATTCGCAATTACAATTAATGCGCCTGCTGTACTTTCGACACGCCCCCGTGTCCGCTGGGCACGGCCCGTGGTGGGCAATAGAAGCTTCTATAGATTTGTCTTTTCTGCTGCTTCTTGGGCACGCCCCCGTGCTGGCTGAGCACGGGACGTGTTCAGACTTCTGCCTTCTATATTTTGCTTTGGAAGGTGCCGTTGAGGGGTCGGGCAGTCCACTTATGTTCCTTTCCTTGTATTTATGTTGGAATTAGCTGTCTTTTTGCTTCTTTTGTGTTTTTGAGCTCATTTAATCCTGAAAATACAAAAGGAAGACAAAAACACTCTTTTTCCAATATTAGTACTTAAAAAGGGTTAGTTTTATGCCTTATTTGATGTAATTTATATGTTGCATTTTACACACATCAAATACCCCCACACTTGAACTTGTGTTTGTCCTCAAGCAAAACTCTTTAATATGTGGCTTACACTCCCAAATGGAATAGGTAGAAGAGAAGGTTTTGAGCTTGTCGTAGAGTGTCGGGATATCCAAGATCTTTTTGGGTTTTATTTTTATCTATTTACAATCTTATTCGTAATGATTTATTTAGAACGTTTCATAGGAGAAACTACTTATTTGGGCATAACATGCCTTTTTAAAATTCCATCTATATACAAGTTCACATACCTCACGGGAGAAATCACTCACACTCGGCCGAAGGTGTATTTTTAGTGAATCACTCGAGAGCGGCATGGAACTTATTCCTACCATAAGCCTGCCAAGCAATCAATCCTCCTCCTTTTTAACTTTTATACCTTTGTAAATATCAAGAGGACTTTGTGGGTTAAGGGTTAGGCTTGGGTTAAAGGTAGGTGGTTGGGATAGTGGTTAGTGGTAAGTAGAAAAAGGGGGAAAAACGTAACAAGTGTCGGTTTTCGTAAGACTTTCTTTCTTTTTGTTTTTGTTTTTTTTTTTTTTTGATGAAGCTTTTTTTTTTCAAACAAAGTTATTTTTGATGAACTTGTTTGTTTATTTTCTTTTTGCTTCATCATCAACACAATTTTTTTTTTTTTTTTTTTTTGATCTTACGAAAAACCGAACTTGTTACTAAAACAAAGGGTTAAAAATAAAAGGTTTTGGTGGGTAAAAGGGTTTTTGGTTTGGGTGATGAAATGAAAAGGTTTAGGCTCAAAGGGGTTAACTAGGGGGATTTTTTTTTGGGTAAGTGGTAAAAGAAAAAGAAAAATAATGGTGTAGAAATAAAAAAGGTTAGTCCTAATGCCTCCATCATTTACTTACTCGGGTTTAAGTTGATAAGGACCGGGAATGTATCGTCATGGCAAGTTCTAGAGTTGCAAGAACCAAGCGGCTATTCACACAAGAAACGAAAAATGAGCATTTAGTCTAATGATATGTAATTGTATGCTCAATAAAGGCTCAAAACTCACTTTTGTGGGAATGGGTTTTTATGTGATCAAGTATATATAATCAAATTTTAACTAAGTTTGTCATGCCTTTTCATAATTTTCTTATGTTGGTTCTTTTTATCACTACGCCATCGGTTGTAGATTTGTAAAAATATAACCTTTTTGAGAACTTGAATTTCCCGAGTTAAACCTAGACAAGTAAGAAAAATGAAATTTTTGAAAAAAATTTGGGGTGATTAGCGGTTCCAATAGAGTTTTGTGTAAGGCTTGTATTTAGGACTTGCAAAATTCAAGGTTTTAGCATCCCCCCCACACTTAAATTACACATTGTCCTCAATGTGTCCCAAAAATAAATTTTTAGGTTGATTAGATGTGTAAAATGGTGTAAAAAGCAAAAATTTTCTGATACTGGGCGCTGAACACGGCCCCGTGTTATCCGGGCACGGCCCCGTGTTCAAGTGCCAGTAACAAAATTAAAATAAGAGAAGCAGAAGTCTGGACACGGGGGCGTGTTAGGTGAACACGGCCCGTGTCCAGTTACCTGAACTGGGCGTTTTTCTGTAGGTGGTTCAGCACGGGGCCGTGTTGGTTGGGCACGGCCCGTGTTGAACCTTCTGAAATGGAGAGAATTTTCGGGTTGCCTTGTTCTTGTGCATGAGTTCATTTTTCTCGTTCCCCTTTTCATCCCTTACCATCATGAGTGTGTTTTTATTCCTGAAAATTAAAACTAACTAGAAAACATAAAAATTAATCTAAATTAAACTAATGATAGTTCCGCGGAATGCCTCCGTGGTGCGCCACGTTTATAAGGGTCCTTGGCTAGACCCAAAGCCGGTCATATGTCACCCAAGTGGGATGTATTGCATCCCATGTTACACCGTCGGAGAGCATCATCCAAGCTTGAGTCTATGACCTGCATGTAGTTGACCGGGTCTTCGTCCTCAATTCTTTTTCCACATTCAAACTTCACCTCCTTATCCCCAAACTTCAATGTTAACGTTCCGTCGTTCATGTCCACCACCGCTTGGGCGGTGGCTAGAAATGGCCTCCCGAGGATGAGAGGGACATCGGTGTCTTCTTCCATGTCTAGGATGACAAAGTCGGTTGGGAAAACGAATTTGTCAACTTTTACCAACAAATTCTCAGCGACACCTTGTGGAAATTTGACGGATCTGTCGGCGAGTTGTATGCTCATCTTTGTAGGGCTCGTTGTTCCTAGGCCGAGTCGTTTGAACATTGATGTGGGCATGAGGTTAATGCTAGCCCCAAGATCGGCTAATGCATTACGAACGGGAGATTCCCCAATCGAGCAAGGAATTGTGAAACTCCCGGGATCGATCTTCTTTTGTGGAAGTTTGTTGAGCACTAAGGCGGAGCATTCTTCGCCTAAGTTAACTAATTGCAATGATTCAATTTTCCTTTTGTTTGTGAGGAAATCACTCATAAATTTTGCGTATTTAGGCATTTGGGTTAGGACCTCGATAAAAGGAATATTAACATGCAATTGTTTTAGTAAATTTTCAAATTTAGCGAATTGCTTGTCGGTCTTTTGACGATTTAACCTACCGGGGTACGGAATTGGAGGAGTCTTGGTGGGCTCTTGAGTTGGTAGAGAAGCTTTTTTCTGGCGCAGAAGGAGTCACAGGCTGGCTAGAATGGCTTCTTTCATTTGGCGGCAATGGAGCATCCTCGGGACCCACGATTCGATTTCTTAATGTGATGAGATGTACTTGTGCCTTCGGGTTGGTTTCGGTATTACTAGGTAACGCGCCTTGTGGTCTCTCAGAGAAATTTTGAGCTAGTTGATTTAATTGTTTTTCAACGTTTTGAATGCTAGCTTGTTGATTTCTAAAATTCGATTCCAATTGTTGAAATCGATCCGAGTTTTTCTTTTCAGTGTCAGAGATGAGGCGAGATACAGTATCTTCAAGCCTTTCTCTTCCACCTTGTTGTTGAGAGAAATTTTGTGGTTGTTGAAAATTAGTTCGTTGGTTTTGTTGGTTACTACCATTGCCGGGATCTCTCCAACCAAGGTTTGGGTGGTTACGCCATCCTTGGTTGTAGGTACCCGTTGGAGGACCCGACGGCCTAGGTCTATTATCAATGTAGTTTACCGTTTCTGTTTGTTCATCTAATTCTTTCATACAACTCCAATTTTCATGTAACCCACCACACCCTTCACAAGCCATAACCGAGGCCGTTTTTGTCATTTCTAGCTTTTTTATTTTTGAAGAGAGGGCCTCGATTTGGGCTTGTAAAGAGGTGCTTTCATCAACCTTATGGGCGCCCGGGGCAATAGATTTATTACCTCGGGGAGTGTGCCATTGAAAATTGGTTTGAGCAATTTCCTCAATTTGGTTATATATTTCATTTGGGCGACGATTACCTAAAAGTCCCCCGAAGCTTGAATCAAGTGTTTGTCTTGTGTGTGGCAACAACCCATTGTAGAAAGTGGATACTTGTTGCCACACCGCCAGACCGTGATGAGGACACTTTCTTAGAAGCTCCTTGAACCTTTCCCAAGTTTCATATAAGGATTCCCCATCCTCTTGTGAGTATGTATTAATTTCAGTCATTAATTTAGCCGTTTTAGCAGGAGGGAAATACTTATATAAAAACTTTTGGGCAAGTTCATCCCAAGTGTTTACCGATCCAACTGGGAGGGTGTTAAGCCAAGCCTTAGCTCGGTCTTTTAGTGAAAATGGAAACATTCGAAGGCGGATGGCGTCATTTGATGCTCCATTGATCCGAAAGGTATCACATATTTCTAAGAAGTTAGTAATATGTAGATGGGGATCCTCGTCCGCAAGCCCGTGGAAGGTTGCGGAGTTTTGGAGCATTTGTATCAAATGCGGCCGAAGTTCGAAGTTATTGGCTTCGACATTCGGTGCATTGATAGCGGCGCCGAGATTGCCTACGGTGGGCCGTAGGTAATCCATGAGGGTACGTTGGTCCGCCATTGGAAGTGGGTCCCCCGAAACTTTCTCTTGATTTTTGGCTTTAAGTCTTTTTTCTGAGAAAGCGTTCGGGTTCTTCTAGAGGTTCTTTTATGTCTCTACTAGAACTGGAGCTCATGCACTACATAGGATGTTCAGACGTGGCGCCTAGGTTCCAAGTCCTGCAATAAAAACAAAAAAGAACGTTGGTCAGAATATTCACCACGGCCCCGTGCTCAGTGAACACGGCCCGTGGTCAGAGGCACATTGATTGTTTTCTGGATCCCTGTTACTGGGAGTTGGACACGACCCCGTGTTGCACCGACACGGCCCCGTGTTCAGCTCTCTGTAACTCAGAAAATAAAAACTGCCAGTGATGATGCTGGGCACGGCCCGTGCTGAGCGCTGCAGAAGCTGAAAAACTAAGAAAATCCTAAAAAAAATAAAAAAGAAAAATAAAAAAAATGATTAGGCCGTTGATTCCTAACTTTCTTAACATCCTTGTGTCCCCGGTAACGGCGCCAAAAACTTGATGTGCGGTAAAGTGTCGTATATATTAGGTATATATTTGAAGTCCTTTTTAACACTTATTTTTAGCCAAGTTTTAAATTTATAAAACACGATATTTTACTAACACTAAACGCACATATGGGCAAGTGCACCCATCGTTGAGCGTAGTATAGTGTTGGTAAGATACCGAGGTCGTCCAAGGACACAAGAGCTTTTAGTACCGGTTTATCCTCAACGTCTAATCAAAATAAAAAGTTTAGAAAAATGTTTTAAACTAAGAAAAATAAAAACTAACTAAAATGCTGAAAATAAAAATAAAATAAAAACAGATAGACAAGATGAATCACTTGGTTCCGACTCATATCTAGTATAACCTTTGATTATTTCCGCACTTTTGCACATAATTAAGAGATTATCTTAGTTATTGTAGTAGGCCCCTCTTTTGAAGGTGACGTTATCCTCACCCCATTAGTTTGAGTCAGCAAGGATACAATCCTAAAAGGGTGGATTATTGGAAGATAATGAATTAAGTTATTAATGCAGTATTGTGGTAGGCCTCGCTTTTGGCGGTGACGTTACCCTCGGCTAAGTAGTCTGAGTCAGCAGGGATACAGTCCTAAATAGCCGGGTTATAGTATTAATAGTAGTTAACTTATGAGGGGATCAAAGAGTTTGGAGCCCCGCCATCCAATACCGTGAAGTATTGAAGGAGGTCCTACTAAATTTGACCCAGGTCCATTGCAGGACCTCTAAACGCTGAACAATGGCAAGACCTTTACCAAACCGTTCCCTTAACCCCCGACCAGGTAGCCAACATACCTCCATATAGACCGTGGAGATATGAATGGTGAAAATCCTTTATTTTATATAGACAGTAAAATAATGCCAAGACACCACGGACAAACGATAAGGAAAGATCACCTTCAACATAAGTAACTAGTTATTAAAGTCATTAATACAAAACCAAATAAAAAGTGCAAAAGATTAGAAATAAAAAGTATTATACTAGACACTTTGTCTTCACCAAGTGATGTAAGAGACTTAGGCAAACATGGCCTTGATTGTCAAGAACTCTTACGATCAATCTTGGATCCCGAGACGACTCACACACTCTACGATGGACAATGGATGATGGTGGTGGATGATGGTGTTGTGATGGTGGTGGGTGGTGGTGGATGAAGTGTGAGAGAGGTGGTGTGCCAAGGGATGAGTTGAAATGAATCCAAGCACTCCTATTTATAGGCTGAACAGAGAGCTGGGCACGGCCCCGTGTCCGTTGGGCACGGCCCCGTGCCTGTCTGACACTCTCTCTCCTCATTAATTGTAATTCGCAATTACAATTAATGCGCCTGCTGTACTTTCGACACGCCCCCGTGTCCGCTGGGCACGGCCCGTGGTGGGCAATAGAAGCTTCTATAGATTTGTCTTTTCTGCTGCTTCTTGGGCACGCCCCCGTGCTGGCTGAGCACGGGGCGTGTTCAGACTTCTGCTTTCTCTATTTTGCTTTGGAAGGTGCCGTTGAGGGGTCGGGCAGTCCACTTATGTTCCTTTCCTTGTATTTATGTTGGAATTAGCTGTCTTTTTGCTTCTTTTGTGTTTTTGAGCTCATTTAATCCTGAAAATACAAAAGGAAGACAAAAACACTCTTTTTCCAATATTAGTACTTAAAAAGGATTAGTTTTATGCCTTATTTGATGTAATTTATATGTTGCATTTTACACACATCAGCGTCGATATCATATTAGGGTTAGCACGGCTAAAGACTTTAGGCACAGTTTTAGCTGATTTTTCGGTTCCACAGTTAACCTTTAATGTGGGCCCACAAGCCATTACTTTACGTGGAGAACAACCTACAGCCCAGGTATCATCTACATCGCTCCAAACCCTATTGGCCAAAAATTCTGTTGCTTCTTTGCATGCACTCTTTTTCCACATAGCCGACCCCACGTCTCCCATAACACCTAACACCTTCCAACATTCTGATCCCATCATCCACCAATTAATTGAAACATATGACCACATTTTTTAAACCCCCACACAACTTCCTCCCAATAGTAGCCAAGATCAGCGCATTCCAACACTTCCCCTATCCAAACCGATTAAGGCCCGTCCGTATCGATACCCGCAATATCAAAAACATATTATGTCCAACCTCATTGCAGAGATGTTACGTGATGGGATAATCAAGCCGAGTCAAAGCCCTTTTTCGTCGCCTGTGCTTTTGGTTCGAAAAAAAGACGGTTCATGGCGGTTTTGTGTAGACTATCGTGCCTTAAACGCTATCACTATTAAGGACCGTTTCCCAATCCCCACTATCGACGAGCTTCTCGATGAGTTACACGGGGCGATGGTGTTTTCCAAAATCGACTTAACGGCCGGTTACCACCAAATCCGTGTGGCCTCAGTGGATACTCACAAGACGGCATTTAGAACAGTGGACGGGCATTACGAATTTCTTGTTATGCCTTTCGGATTAACAAATGCCCCGTCGACCTTTCAAGCCACTATGAACGATCTTTTTCGGGACGTACTAAGGCGGTATGTACTTGTGTTTTTTGACGATATTCTTATTTATAGTCAATCAACAGAAGACCATTACTATCATTTGCAACAAGTTTTTGAGACACTTTCTTAAAACCAAATTTTTGCAAAACCATCCAAGTGCACTTTTACAGTTTCTTCTATTGACTATCTTGGGCACGTTATATCGGCCAAAGGTGTGGAAGCTGACCCAGACAAACTCGCGACTATTCAATCGTGGCCAGTACCCTCTAACATCACACAACTACGCGACTTCCTTGGGTTAACATCTTATTATCGCCGTTTTGTTAAAAAATATGCTCAAATTGCGGCGCCGCTAACCGATATTCTCAAGCTACCATCCTTCAAATGGTCTACACAAAGCGAGTCAGCTTTCAGAGAATTAAAATCGGCCATGGTTTCATTGGTAACTCTTACACTTCCCGATTTTTCTAAACCATTTGATGTTACCACTGACACATCCAATGTAGCTATTGGTGCGGTTCTGTCTCAAGGGGACCATCCTATTGCCTTCTTTAGTAAAAAGATGTGTCCTCGGATGCAAGTCGCATCAGCTTATGTTCGGGAATTATACGCGGTTACGGAAGTCGTTAAAAAATGGCGACAATATTTACTCGGGCGAAAGTTCCACATCTTCACGGATCAGAAAAGTTTGAAACATTTGTTGTCACTGGTTGTTCAAACGCCGGAGCAATACAAATGGGCAACGAAGTTAATCGGTTATGATTTCGAAATACATTACAAGCCGGGTAAGGAGAATCGGGTAGCCGATGCCCTGAGTCGTGTGCACAAGGATCAAATGATGGCGGTTTCCATAACCGACCCTACATGGGTTACGGAATTACGCAAGTTCTATGAGTCACATGAAGGGAAACTCTTAATTGAAAAGTGTATTTCTAAAACCACAGCCTCTCAATTTTCGGTCAAAGAAGGTTTACTTTATCTCCACAGTAAGCTTTTTATTCCTTTTCATGAGACATCAAGGTCCTTGTTGTTGCATGAATTCCATGCATCTCATGCAGGAGGTCATTCGGGAATAAGGGTCACCATTAAAAGGTTAGCCGCAGCCTTTGCATGGCCAAAATTAAAGAGCGATGTTATCTCTTTTATTGGCCACTGTCAAACTTGTCAACAATTCAAATACCCTACCCACAAACCTTATGGGCTCTTACAACCGTTACCGATTCCATCCAACGTGTGGCAAGATGTATCAATGGATTTTATTACTAATCTACCCCTTTCAAATGGCAAAAACGCGGTGTGGGTCATTGTCGATCGGTTCTCCAAATTCACTCATTTCATTTCTCTTCCACCGCATTATGGGGCCGTAATGTTAGCTACACTCTTTCTCCAAAACGTTTATCGTTTGCATGGGCTACCAAAAAGTATTGTTACGGATAGGGATCCGATTTTCCTTAGCAAATTTTGGAGAGAACTTTTCAAACAAATTGGAACGAAACTTAAATGTTCCACAGCCTATCACCCTCAATCTGACGGCCAAACCGAAGTTGTTAACCGATGTTTGCAAAATTTTTTGCATTGTTTTGCAGGTGAGGAACCGAAAGATTGGAGCAAATACTTATACTTGGCAGAATATTGGTACAACACGTCACATCATTCCGCCATCAACATGACCCCATTTCAAGCACTATACGGCCAACCAATTCCGGACGCGGTTCGTTACAAGCCAGGTTCAGCCAACAGTCCTTCCATTGATGCTACTCTCACTGAGCTTCAAAGACTCCGGTCTGTTTTGAAAGAAAATTTAAAGAGAGCACAGCAAAGGATGACAACTATGGCAAATGAGCATCGGATGGATAAGGAGTTTTGCGTAGGTGATATGGTTTTTTTGCGACTACAAGAGTACCGGCAAAAGTCAGTGTAGCTGAGGGGACCCAAGAAGTTCTCTAAAAGGTTTTTTGGGCCGTTTAAAATTATCGAGCACATCGAGGGCAGTAGCTTATCGCCTACAGTTACCATCCAGTGCAAAAATACATCTTGTGTTTCACGTGTCGCTGTTACGAGAAGCTAAAGGGAATCCAAATCCGGTTCCGTTACCAGACATCGCAGGCATTGAAGACATTGTTTTGCAGCCAAATCGCATAGTGGATCAACGATTTAAGTTGGGTCGCATTGAAGTTTTGATAGAATTGAAAGATTGTAATGTGGCTGAAGCAACATGGGAAGACCTCGAAGACTTTCGCACTCGCTTTCCAGAATTCCAAGTCAAGCTCGAGGACGAGCTTTTGCTGAAGGGGAAGGCAATTGTTACGGGACCAGATGCAGCAGGCCCAAGTACCAGGCCCAAACGAGTTATCAAAAAGCCTGCGAGGTTGTTGGGCTAATTCTAAAAAGAAAAAAATTGCATATTCTAGTACTGCACGTTTATTTTATCTTTTGCATGCATTGTTGAATTAGTTTTATTATCACATAGCATTAGGAGTTAGTGGTAGTCATGGCTAGAAATAAGGGATGTGACATGGTGAAAATGCTATCATGGGCATGGTGGACATGTAACCTCATGCATATTTAATTCTTGTAACTTGCATTTGAAAGTAATCCAGAAAATCGTTCCAAAATTGTTTCTGTTCTCTCCCTTCTTTCTCTTTGGAGTGTAGCCTACTTACAGGCTTAACACACAACTTGATAGGAATTTAGAAAATGATTTTTTTTATCTTGTAATATTCAGAAAATACTCTATAACTTAATGAAATTCATATCCAAGTGTAGAAAAATAACTAAATTAACATGTATAAGAAGTTATTAGAGAAAAATCGTTTCAAAACCTGATATTTAAAAATACAAAATCGTTAGAACATGGTATTTTATGAGACTCGACGACTAGTAAATATATAAGCTGGTGAGGTTAAAATAGTCACACTCGATGACTCGGGTAACGTTTGGTATGAAGGAATGGAAGGCGGAATGAAATTGATTATTCTGATGGAATGAAAAGAAAGATATTTTTCTATCATGTGGTAATGAAATGGAGCATTCCAAAGGAATGTAACTCCTCCCAAATATAATAATTTTCATTCCTTAGTAAGGGGGTGTTTTTCTTTCATTACTTTAAGGAATGGAAAGAAATATATTATTATTATTATTATTATTATTATTATTGAGACAATTATATTTTTGTCGTTTTTAATACATTTGTGTTTCGTTACTTCGTCTTTACATGGTAATTATTTATTCCATTCACATATGAGTAACCAAACATCACAAAGGAATTGAATGATCCATTTCATTCCGTTGTCCATTTCATTAGCCCGTCCATTACATTCTCTCATTCATTCCATTACCTCATACCAAACAGACCCTCGAAGTTATCGCAAAAAAGGGTGACCGGGGACCAGACCGTCCTTCGGGCATGTTTGGCTAAGCTTATTTAACTCAAAAAAGACTTTGTTAAAAGGACTTATTGACTTATAACTTTTTAAAAAGTAGTTTTTAAAAAAGTGTTTGGATTAGCTTATTGGGTGAAAAAAGCCAAAATTACTAAAAATGATATTCTTCATATTGAAAAGTTGTTTGGTATGGGATAAAAAAGGGCTCATTCTATACGCACCCCCTCACTTCCTGATTATACCCCCCCCCCCCTGTGAGAGGAAAACTGTCGGTCCCACGTACGCCCCACCTGTAAGTATTTGAGAGGAGAGGGGTGAAAAAAGTAAATAGGGGGGTGTAGAAAGTAGCACCCTAAAAAAGTTGTTTGATAGGGGGTAAATTTGTAAATGTGTTGAAAAGCTCTAAAAAGTCACAAATTTCTGACTTTTCAAAAATGACGTTTTTCTCCCTACTGAAAAATTGTTTTGAAAAGTACTTTTCAATTAGCCAAACAATATTTTGACTTATTGACTTTTTGAAAAAGCCAATAAGTTGTTTCAAAAAGCTTAGCCAAACATACCCGAAATAGCCAAAAATTCAAAATGGAACCGTCGTTTTAGTTGAATTTGGTACCGTTTCGTACCATTGAAGGGCCACTTTCATCTTTAAATATATTTGAAATTGAAATTTAAATATTTGAGAATCAAAGGCAACGACTAATACTTGTAAAATAGTCATTATATATCAAACGGAAAGAAAATATATTTGTATTAAAACCGGATTGGACCTGATTTGTTCTTCTGGCTACAACTTTAACAAATCAGGTCGTTTTTAAAAATCTGGTTTTTATATCGTATCAGATTTGTCTCAGAAACGGTTTAACCGGGTGTATCAGGCGGTAACCGGCCGTTTCGAACAGGTTTTTAAAACATTTTGTTTTTAAAAGCCACATTGTGAAATTGTTCACATTGTTTTTAGTTTTATAGGTTGGGTAGCCTGAAAACTGGGATCAATTCCACTGGATGTTGAAAAATATTGGAGATTGAAATTTCTATTAGAAAACATCCAATGGTCACAAATTCTGATTTTGTGAGATAGGTATCTGAGACCGCAATTTCAGCTGTAAAAAAACTATTTGTGACTGAAAATGCATTGCCCTAGTAGTGATGTGTGTATAAACAAATATCAACAACTCTATAAGTGATATATAAATGGAAAACAAGCATACATAATCAATCATCTATCTAGAACTAATAACAATAATAAACAATTGTACGATCCAAGAGTCCTCGAGATCCACTTTTGTATAAACAATAATCACCTAAAAACACTCACTTTAATCCATCACTATTTTATAACTATGTTTTGTAAGCCTTTCATGATGCTTCAACATATTATGCGTACGTATTTTATTAAAACTTACATGTTTTGTTGTCGATAAAAATAAAAAGGGAGGGATAACATCCCCTTCGGGCGTATATCAAAATGACGATGAACACGGGACCGGTTGAAGAATCATTCACACTGGGTCAAACGTACGATGATGTTTGTGTAAAGGCACTGAAATCTTAGGCATGACTAAATAAACTCTAATAACATGTGAATTAAGTGTCACTTAAATTAATCAAATGTATTTAGGCCATGTGTTATACTCTCCTATAAGCTTGTAGGTCGGTCGCATCACAACCCCGAGCAGGAACACCGTGCCGGCCTAGGCGGCCCCACAAGTAAGCAACCCCTTCAGGGTGAAGGCGCAAAGCGAGCACCCTTGTTTCCTTCACTTGATTTTCTTTTTCTAATTTTTCAATATATCATTTAAGATTTGATTTATTTTTCTCTAATTATTTGTGATCATTAACTTTAAAAAAAATCTAAACACATAGTTTTGTGTAACTTTTTTTTTGTCAACATTCCGAAATATATTTAAATAAAACCGATTTGTATACAAAATAAGTATTTTTTTTTCTTAAGCAGCTTTTGCATGTGCTTGGATCAAAATTTCAGACTTCAAAATCAACCAATGAGAGTGTGTCATGTCATTCAACCTTAATTGTTTAAACTATGCTCAAAAGTGTTGACAATTGTTAGACACTTCATGAATTGGTAAACTATTTAAAAAAAGAAAAGAAAAATGTGTGATTGGTTGAGATGATATGGACCTTACCACACACACCCCCTCTCTCTCCCCTTCCCTCCCTTCACCGATCGGTAAGCAATCACCGAACATCAAACCTCACCACGCGGCAAAGGGGGTTGGCGGCGGTGTTCCCGAGCGGCTAACCCAGTTTACCGCCCCCTTTTCCGCCCACACCGTATACCCTTACAAGATATTGAAACCGGTAACTACAAGATAATGTAATACTATTATGAGGATTAGGACCAAATACAAAGGCTCCTAATTGTAAGAAGGGTACAAAGGCTTCTAAAAAAACACACTACAAAAAAAAAAAAAAAAAAAAAAAAAAACTTAAACATCCACCACCACCCAAAAACCTAAACCCCCACCCCCTCTCCCATCACCCACCGAAAAAAAATTCTTTTTTTTTGCCGAAGGGGTGGGGGTTTAGGTTTTTGGGTGGTGGTGGGGTGGGGGTGGGTGTCGCAACCCCCGCCCCCTATCTGTCCCGGGAACGGGCGGTCGCGAACTCAGTATTGGTGGTATCGGTGATTATCATTATTTGGCAGCAGAAATTTCATCAGGACCGTAGTTAGGAAATATTTTATCAGAGTAATACCACACTTTTATAATATTAAACATATTGGGATAAAACCCAAGTTTTCATTACAAACTGATTTATAGAGATAATCTCCATTTTATTAAATAAAACATATTCTTTTATTTAGGTAACTTTTATAGCCACTTTTTCCAAACCTTCAGTGCTGTCTAGCTAGCTTCTATGTTGGCTTTCACATTTTGTTACCTGAAACACGTTTACAAATATTTTGTTAGTGGGAAATACTGGTGTGTGAATCCCAGTTTAATCAAGAAGAGTTTTATCAATTAACACAGTATTGAGAGCGATTACAATGTTTACATCTACACAATTACTCATTCAGTACTGTCAATCCTGACTGGTGGGTCATATTACCCATTGGCTAACTCTTTGTCCAATGGTAACGTGTTCCACATTTTGTATACAAAACCCCAACATACCGGCAGTAATTGAAGAATTAAAAAGACTCAATCACTGCTTAATCACATTGTAAAATATTTAAGGTTTTGTAAAACAGTTTACAAAAAGGAGATTACTCACATTGCTGTCTTAGATTTCCTTTAAGGGTTTTCTGGTGATTATCTATAATTTACACAAATGCACACGTGTTAGTATAATAACCCATTATTTATATTAAGGATACCCTACCCGAGACGACATTCCAACGACTACGTCGGGCAGAACCACGACAGTCGTTATGGAACCCTGGATCAATCGGGCAGCGTATCTAATACGTAACCGGGGTTATGATACTTACAACGGAGCAGAACTTCGTTAATTAGGGGGATATTATACCCGAGATTATGCCTACTATGCAGAAAATTCGAGAAAGAAAAGAAATGTGAGCGATTGAAACTGAAGGTCGAAGCCCTATACTTATAGGGCCTGATTTCGAGTTTTACGCGGCCCGCGTAAGACGTAGCAAAGGGCTACACGGCCCGCGAGGCTCCCTAGGGTAGGCCCTAGGGTTGCTGATTCGGACCGTAGACTCCACACGCGTTGTGCCACATGACACCTCAGGGTGCGACCCTGGTCTCGAGCTGTCGTGGCCTGCGTAGCTCAAGGGGATGGCTTACGTGCCCCGTGAGAGACCATTAAATTTTGTTTTTAATTTATTTTTATAAAAATAAAGGTATTCAGGGTCCGTTTTCGAGTATGGGGTGTATTTTAGGACATATTGGGGTATTTTAATATATTTTAGGGCGTCGAAAATATTTTGGAGGGTTGTTATATCATCCTCACCTTGTTTTAGAGCTCGTCCTCGAGATCTACTAGAACAGGTGTGGATATTTCCTTTGCATTTCTAATTCAAGCTTCCATGTATACTCTGGTCCTCTTTTGGAATCACATTTCACTTTGACCAGAACTAATCTCTTGTGTTTAAGATCCTTGACTTTCCTGTCTTCAATCTATAGAGGTCTTTCTACAAATTTTAACTGTTCATTTACCTCTATATCCTTAAGAGGTACTATCAGTGATTCATCAGCTAAGCATTTCTTGAGATTAGATACATGAAATACATCATGTATTCCTGCCATTTCCTCTAGCAGTTGTAGTTGATAGGCTACAGGTCCTATTCTTCTAATAATCTCAAAAGGTCCAACATACCTGGGACTTAGCTTTCCCCTTTTAATGAATCTTACCACTCCTTTCCAAGGAGATACTTTTAATAATACTTTGTCGCCTATTATCAGCATAACTCTTTTGTCGATCACGTGTTGCCTTCAGTCGTTCCTCGACTTGAATGATCTTGTCAGTCGTTTCTTGTACTATCTCAGGTCCAGATAGTTGTTTTTCTCCAATTTCTGCCCAACAGACTGGGGTTCGACACTTTCGTCCACAAAGTGCTTCGAATGGTGCAGAATTGATACTTGTGTGATAGTTGTTATTATAAGAAAATTCTATCAATGGTAAGTGATCGTCCCAATTACCTCCGAAATCAATTACACATGCTCTAAGCATATCCTCCATCGTCTGAATGGTCCTTTCACTTTGTCCATCCGTTTGAGGATGATAAGTTGTACTTAGATTTAGCTTGGTTCCCATGGATTTTTGGAAACTTATCCAAAAATGAGAGGTAAAACGGCTATCCCTATCAGACACAATTGATAAAGGAATTCCATGTAATGAAACTATTTCATTTACATACAATTTAGCTAATTGTTCCATACTGAAAGTTTCCTTCATTGGTAGAAAATGAGCTGACTTAGTTAGCCTGTCTACAATCACCCAGATTGTATCATTACCTATCCTAGTTTTGGGTAATTTGGTAACAAAATCCATTGTTATCAACTCTCATTTCCATACTGGCATTTCTAATTGTTGCAATAAACCTGAGGGTTTCTGATGTTCAGCTTTAACTTGTGAACAGGTCAAACATTTTGCAACATATCCTGCTGTATCCTTTTTCATTCCTATCCACCAAAATTTTTTCCTTAAATCCTGGTACATTTTATCACTTCCAGGATGCATCGTATACTTAGACTTATGGGCATCTTCTAATATACGATAGCGTAAGTTTCCTAATTTAGGTATCCACATTCTTTTCTTATATAATTGTGACAACCCTCATAATAACATGTATCCGTACGATTTATTAATGTTAATTAAAGTGCTTGATGACTGTGCTGAATTACTTAACTGCTTTCTGATTACTGTGTCATACTTACATGTGATTTTTAACATACTAGTCTTGTGCAGAAAATTAACTAAACGGTCCTGTATGCTTTCCTAAGTGTTGAGAATTAAAAGTGTTACAAAAAGATATATATAGGACACTATATGGAATAACTTAGCACTTTAACGGAACGGTATCTAACCGAACAACCGGACATTACCCGGAACACCAAAATATTGTTAAAAACATTGTTTCACTTTTTCCTGAGCTAGTTATGGTTCCCGGACACTTAAACACACTACATAACACACAGTACACACTAGACACTAGACTTAACACTTTAACCTTCCACTAAATCACCTTTTACCATTCAACTTTCATTTAACCCCCTTCCCCCTAAGTAATCGGCCCATGGGGGCCCCTCACCACAAGACTTAGTAAATCTTGCAAAATCCCCATGTGATCCCCCTTTGATTTTGGTAAGATCATGTGTAGATTATGTTGGTACTTCCTCCAACACATTAACCATTGGATATTAGGGGATTAGGGAGTTATAAGCACTAAGCATCTATCTTCCTCAACACAACAGAAACCCCTCTCTCCCTCCTCCATAAGCTCGGCTGAAAACACTCCCTTACACCACAACCATTTTCGATTTCCATAATTCATTCCAAGGATACTACAAGGTGCACAAATGTGAATAAGGAAGTGTAGAACTCACGGATCATCAAGGACCTCTCTAGTGTGCTTTTATCCATCACTTTTTCATCTTGATCTTCCCTAGCTTTAAGCTAGTTGTAAGCTTCTTGTTAATCCTTATTTACTTCATGTTTATGGTGGTTAAAAGATATAATAGGATGAAATAATGCTAGTATGATGTTGTCTTGTTTATGTTGATGATGATTACTTGATAAGAACTTGTACTCTAGAAATCTGATATGAACAATGGAACTTGACATGATAAATCTGAGTTAAATAAACAATAACCTGCTGCAAGTGATGTTAGTTGTCGTTGTTAATCACTAAACATGTTAACGGAACAAATAGAACTTGCGTTAGAGCGCTATAAGCTGAAAACAGCTTCTGTCTAAACATTTACAGCCAACTTTAGTTGGCTGTAAACAGGTCGATATTTATCGAAAAACTGATTTTCTTGAGTCTATAACGTGTTATTTCGAAATACGGTTCTAATGGCACCGGAATCATAATTTTTGGACTTCGTTTGCTATTTTTAAAGGGTCGTTTTTCACAGTAGCAAAAGCTGCGTTTTTACTGCAGAAAATGTGTGTTGTGTTTTTCTTCATAACTTGAAATCTGTGTAGAATTAGCTCATGAAATTTGTACTATAGATGACCACTGATGTCTTTGTAATGCTCCAACTGGAATTTCATCAATCGGACTTATAATGAATTTTAAATAAATTATTCTGTGGACTGCAGTCAGAAAGTGATGAATCTGATTGCAGTCCGATAAATGATTTTTTATAAAATATTGGTAATGAATTGGATCTCGATATTTTTACACAGTAATATTTGGATTGTTTAAAACATTATGTAAAAGTTTGGGAATTTTTGGAGAAAGTTAACTATTTTATTAAAATTCCCAAAAACAGCACAGTTTTGAATGTTAAAGCTGAAACGACATAAGTAGCAATTTGCGTGTCTAAATGTCGAGTAGGTTATCTGAGAATGATCTAACATGTTATATGTCAATGAAAGTGTTATGTGCGATATCGTATGTTTGCTTTTGAATGGGTATAGATGGGATGTTTATATGGGCGTGAAATGTTAACGTGAGAGCGTGCTATGTGATAGAAGTAATGAGTAGATAAACCGTACGTAGGATACGTGTTATGCATGAGAAACTGATTGTTATCTGTACCTTATTAGGACGTGCTTGATTTCTGATTATTAGAGCAACTAATCTAACCGAGCAAACCAAGGTGAGTTCACACACTTTCTAAGGCATGGGATTCCCGGTGGTTGGGAATGGGTTAAAGAATTAAAACGGAACCTACATATCCTCCTTGGGTAGGATATGTACCGCCATCCTCCATGGGTTTGATGCCAATATTAATCCTGTGTATTCTCCTTGGGTAGAATACGTACGTTCGCCCTCCTTGGGTGGGACAACAACCTTAAAACTTACTAGACAAAACTCTATCATTAAGTCCCTCATTTTATATCGACTTAATCGCCGAGGCAAATGGCGAGCGGGTCATTAGTTAATAGCGCTATTAGGTTTAACAAACCTCACACCGTGCCAGTCGGACGGGGGTGTACTAATGGACTATGGCAAACTGTCAATGATGATAGACATTGACGTAGGGCACAACTTACTTTCGTTAGTAGTCGATATGGTAACGGTCTAGTGGTTCACATGGGGAAGCCCCCACTGATTATGGATATGGTTTGGGTAATAAAGAAGGAACTGGTTAATCATATTTTCAACTATGGGGTAACCCCCACGGCAAGTAAGCCAGCAAAAGACAAACCATGTTTCCGGTAACAACTTAAAACTAAACAACCAACTGTGAACTCACTCAACTTTGTTGTTGACTCGTTGTTACATGCCTTACAGGTCGTTAGATTCTTATGGAGCTTGCACGAGGAGGAGGTCGTTGTGGGATATGGACTGTTATGTCTCGTTCTAAATATTTAAACCTTATGAACTTATTGAACTTATGTTTTGGTTTTACGTCTTATGCTTCCGCTGTTTAATTTGAACTTGGTTAACTAGCTTTTGGTCACCAATTGTATTATGGTTGGTTTTATTTACTTAATTATGTTGTTCAATATGATTGGTGGCTCGATCCTGGTCATGTCACGCCTCCAAGCGGTGATACTCCGCATGGTGGGTTTTGGGGGTGTGACAGATTTGTATCAGAGCCATTGGTTATAGTGAACTTTGTTTTAAGAAGGGGAAAAGCTTTTTGATAAAACCAGACTATAACCTGTACAGTGCTCAACGATCCACAATGACGCTTCGCTCCACGTGCAAGACTCGACACAATAGGTGGTATGATTCATGTTTATATTGTCGGTTAGATAGTTCACACTGTGCATTAGTTAATGTGATAACTGCTATTTGAACCTTGTGTGCTTACTCTCTTCTGTCGTCCCACGCTTACGCACTTTCGCGACACTTTTCTCATTTACGTTGCTTCATTGTGAAGATCATGAACGGACGCGGAGGACGTATCAACCTAACTCAAGCCCAGTTGACGGCTTTGATCAATGAACGAGTGGCTGAGGTACTCGCAGCTGTCCCTGCAGGAGGTATAACCTGCCATATCAACCCATCTTAGGACGTTTAGATCCTATCCTTGCAAACCAACCCTTGTGCTTAACCTTGTTTTTTTATTCTCGCACCACAGGTCAACATGCTCAGCCTCCCGTGTGTACGTTCAAAACATTCATGGAATGCCGACCTAGTACTTTCAGCGGTACAGAAGGAGCTGTGGGTCTTCTTCACTGGTTCGAGAAGATTGAGTCTGTTTTCGAGATGTGTGAATGCCCTGAAGATCATCCTCGGTTTATTAGGACGTGCTTGATTTTTGATTATTAGAGTAACTAATCTAACCGAGCAAACCAAGGTGAGTTCACACACTTTCTAAGGCATGGGATTCCCGGTGCTTGGGAATGGGTTAAAGAATTAAAACGGAACCTACATATCCTCCTTGGGTAGGATATGTACCGCCACCCTCCATGGGTAGGATGCCAATATTAATCCTGCGTATTCTCCTTGGGTAGAATACGTACGTTCGTCCTCCTTGGGTAGGACAACAACCTTAAAACTTACTAGACAAAACTCTATCATTAAGTCCCTCATTTTATATCGACTTAATCGCTGAGGCCAATGGCGAGCGGGTCATTAGTTAATAGCGCTATTAGGTTTAACAAACCTCACACCGTGCCAGTCGGACGGGGGTGTACTAATGGACTATGGCAAACTGTCAATAATGGTCATACCTTATTCTGAAAGCGGTCTTAGGAATGTCCTCTTCCTGTACCTTTAATTGATGATATCCTGACCATAAATCGATTTTAGAGAAAAATCGAGCTCCTTGCAATTGATCAAATAAATCATCGATTCTTGGTAATGGATACCGATTCTTAATCGTGACTTTGTCAATTCACGGTAGTCGATACACATACGCATCGATCCGTCTTTCTTCTTGACGAATAAAACCGGTGCTCCCCATGGTGATGAACTTGGCTGTATGAATCATTTCTCTAATAATTCGTCTAACTGTTTCTTTAGTTCCTGCATTTCTGGGGGTGCCAAACGGTACGGTGCTTTGGCAATCGGTGTTGTCCCTGGTAGTAGGTGAATTTTGAATTCAACTTCCCTATCTGGCGGTAGTCCTGGTAATTCTTCTGGAAATATATCTGAAAACTGAGATACTACTGGAATATCTTTTAGTTCTTTTCCTTTAGTGTTAGTGATTATGGAAATCAAATACACTAAGGATCCTTTTCTTATATAACTTGCTGTTTTCATCACAGAGATGAATTTTGTGGATCTAGATGGTTTATCTCCTTTAATTGTGATCTTTTCACCCCCGGGTTAATTTACTTGGATTGACTTTTGATCACATAAAATACTGGCTTTATTGGTTATTAACCAATCCATTCCTTATACAACATCAAATCCTGTCAGATTCATTGGGTAAAGATTTGCTCTAAACCTTTGGTTTAAAAACTTTATTCTTGCTCCCTGCAAGATTTCAGAAATCTTAATGGTTTCCCCATTTGCTGTCTCTACTAGACATTCTTGTGGGAGTTTAGTTAATGGTTGATTGAGTAATTTGCAAAATGAAATATTAGTAAAACTTTGGTTTGCACCAGAGTCAAATAATACTTTAGCAAAAACATCATTAACTAAAAACGTACCGGTTATCACGTCCGGAATCATCTGCAGTCAGAACAAATGCTCTAGCATTTTTAGTATTCTTGTTGTTTGTAGCTGGAGCAAATTTTGGACAGTTTGGCTTGATGTGGCCTTGTTCTCCAGAGTTGTAGCATATATTGTTGTTAAGTTTCTTCCTGCAGTCTTCTTCCTTGTGTCCAGATATTTTGCATAAGTTACAGTATATGGAGCATCTTCCCGAATGCTTCCTTTTGCAATACTTGAAATAGGGTGCAGAGGTAGAACCTACATTTTTCCCACGGTTAGAATTTCCAAAGCGAAATTCTTGGGTAAGCCTTTGAGCTAGGTTTCTCCTCTGGTCTTCTTCTCGAGTACGTACTAATTCATCTGTCAAGGTATTGGCTAGTTCTACAGCTTCTTCTATGGTTTGAGGTCTAGCTGCCTTGACTACATGCCTTATCTCACCAATTAATCCCCAAATGTAACGGGAGATTAATACGGGTTTAAGTGATGCAAGGGTTGGTACTATTCTAGCATATTCAAAGAATAACGTAGTGTACCCCTTAGTATCTACTCCAGTCATCCTAAAGTTTAGGAATTTATTTGCTATTTGTTCTTTTTCATTGGGAGGGCATAATTTCCTTTCTACCATATTCTTAAATTCCTCCCATTCCATATTGTAAATCCTGTCACTTCCCCTAGACCGGAGGCTAGTGTTCCACCATTCTAAGGCTGAATTCTTAAATAAATTAGAAGCAAACATTTTTTTATCCTCTTCTGCGCATTTGCTTATTCTTAAGACTGACTCAGTCTTCTCTATCCAGCGTAGAACTGCAACGGCCCCTTCATTGCCTGAGAATTCCATTGGTTTACAAGACCAGAATTCTTTATAAGAGCAACCATAGGATATGGTTCTTCTTCTTTTGGGAATGGGCACTTGAACTATAGGTCCATTGTTTACGCTGTTTTCAGGTTCAGTTGGTCGCTTACTGCTATGTTTACTTTTATTATCAGCTTCCCTAACTGTTTGAATAATATATGACATCGCATCTATTATCCCTTGTGCCACTATGTGTTGGATGGCACTGTTATCCACTGGATTTCCATTGTTATCATTGTTCGGGTTATCGTTATTCAGATTATTGTCATTCTGGTTTTCCGGGTTATTATCCGGGTTCTCTTGATTAACTTGGTCGGTCATCTAAATTTTTTTAAACAATTATCACGTATTAATATCACAGGATAATATTTAATATAACCAATCACATAATACGCATATTGGTCAAAAGCGTCGATCATTGCGACTTACTCTTTCTTATATATATAGTATGCATCTACTACAAACCAGAACTGGAAATTAAAATTACAATACAACTGAAATAAAAATCACACTATTAGTAGGCATCCATAGTTTGTTTTTTTTCACACATATTATATATTATTATTATATTATTATTATTATTATTACTACCTCCACCATCTCCTTCACTGATATGGATTCATCCAAAAATCCATATGACGCTCGTCATACTTCCAGATGAGTCGTTCTCCTACTTGCCTCATCCTCTCGCTATTTTCTAAAATTTCTTCTCCGAAAGTTCGGAGCTCTTGCACATTTTCTGCACTCATTGGGGGTGCAGGTGCTGGTACTGGATCTGGGTACTGTGGCATGGGTTCTTTCTGAGGATACAGATTCTCTAAGATCTCCTTAATGTATTCATCATTATCGTAGTAGGGATCTAGAGGGTCCAGACCTGGGTAAGCTGTTAGGTTTGGCATGAGTAGGTCTGTTAGGTGGTAGCGTTGCACATAATCTCTATGACCATCAAACCACGGATCGTAGTCTGGGTCTAAGGGATTGGGAGCTGGTACCCTAGGTATCTCCTCTGGATTAAAATCATGAATTTCGACTTGATTTTCTGGGTTGTTTTCAATCTCCATTGGTTGTAATGGTTGGGGTGCTATCAGTTGTTCCAGGTTTGGGTCGACAGCTGTGGTTGCTAAAATATGGAAGTTTGCTAAACTCCTATTAAGCATGTCTTGGGTGTGGGCATCGGTTTCTCTTTTAGCTGCTGCTAGCATTCGTTGTTCTTGTAACTTTTTCATTCTCTTCCTACGCTCATGTGCTCCCTTACTGAACCATCCTCTCTTTTTCTGAGGGAATGGCTCTTCAGACTGAGCCTTAAACACGAATATCCCTTCTTCATTATCAGTAGAATACCTTGAGAGGGCAGGCTGTGAAGAAGTGCCTTCGCTCCTAGGTGAGCTGGACAACTGACGATACGCGTCAGATGGTCCTTGATCACTCATACTGTAAACTTACAAATAGTCAAATAACACATAACAATAAACTACCGATATGCACGTATTTCCGTAATTTATTTCCTAACACTTTAAATAATATTTTAGTGTTAGCAGAACACTTCTGTGGTTGAATCAGTGGCTTAGCTCTGATACCACCTTCTGTCGCAACCCCCGCCCCCTATCTGTCCAGGGAACGGGCGGCCGTGAACTCAGTATTGGTGGTATCGGTGATTATCTTTATTTGGAAGTGGAAATTTCATCAGGACCGTAGTTAGGAAATATTTTATTAGAGTAATACCACACTTTTATAATATTCAACATATTGGGAAAAAACCCAAGTTTTCATTACAAACTGATTTATAGAGATAATCTCCATTTTATTGAATAAAACATCTTCTTTTATTTAGGTAACTTTTATAGCCACTTTTTTCAAGCCTTCAGTGCTGTCCAGCTGGCTTCTATGTTGGCTTTCACAATTTGTTACCTGATGGAATGTGTGAAACACGAGTGTTAAGTGCGTTATTTTAAGTGTTTTAATGCGTTTTATGTGAGTATATGCCTAGAATGTGTTAACAAGGAAGGTTTGTGTGTTTGCATGTAAAACGCATGAATTGGCGAAGATACGAGGTTTAGAGAGAAAACGGATCAAGTGAGATTGATGAGTGCAGCTAGTGAATGTGTTCGGATGTGTCTCGGGTTGAATTGACAGCTTAGATGCATAAAGGATGCGGCTTACGTTGAGATGTTGAGGCTTACGGATGGAGGTTTATAATAACATAAGCTTGCACGTGATATTTTGTTAGTGGACGGCCAGGAAGAAAAAGTTTGGCAGCCATAATATTTATTTTCAGTTCTTAAAATAAAGAGATCACTATCATCGATTTGGGGGGAGGATTTATAAGCAGCCACCATCACGTGCAAAAGAAATTGGATTGACTTTTTGGCTCATATCAACCACTTATAGATATCAACATAAGACATCATTATTACCTACGATTTGAGTAGCCTCCATTACGTGAAGAATATTGGCAGCAACATTTATTACCTTTGGCTCTTAGACCATGTGTAATGGTAAGTTGCTATAATGCCCCACCATGGGGTATTATCCGACACGTGGCATCCTAGTCAGTGTTGGGGCATTATAGCAAAAGTGGCGTAGTGGGGCATTATTCCAATAACCCCCAATTCAATCATTTCACAATTATTTTTTTTAATTTAAAACATAAAAAACTTCATTAATTTAAAAAAAAATTACACTACTTGAAATTAAAAAAAACAGAAAATAAAAAACAGAAAAAAAACAGAAAAAAAACCGAATATAAAAAAACAGAAAAAAAACCGAATATAAAAATATGATCTAGAGTCCATATTTTTCTCGAATTTTTTGTCGACGCATTTGCGCAAGGATCAACGCGTCGCCTTGGAGGTGGTCGATTGATTTGGACAAAAACTCAATGTCCTTTTCCATTTGCCTCGCCTCTTGCATCTCGTTAAACCTTTTGGTTTCGGCCACTCCTTCTTGCATAATCTCCCAACGTTTGTGGCCGACGTCGCGAATGTCTTGGAGACGACGGTTCATCTCCTCGAAATCATCCTTTAACTCGAGATCGGAAGACGACTCGACCGTTTTTTTCCCGGTTCGCTTATCCTTTCTTCTACCGGGTGGTCGGTTCAACTCTTCTTGAAGTTCCTCGTCAACGTCCACCACCTCATTTAAATCGACGTTGCGGGCATCCGATGTCGGAGTTGAAGGGTCAACGGAGGATGATGTTTTTGACCTTTTAGCTCGACGTCTACTACTAGACGTCATTGGATTAACTAGCGCCCACTTTGGACTTTTTCGTAGTAGTTCCCAACACTTATAGTACGTGAAAGGGCATTTCGTCCTATCGAACTCCTCCAAAGTCCTCGTTAAAACCCCGACGTCACTTTCACCGCTCAGGCGATTATCGTAGTTACGTTGGTAAACTTCTTGGAACGCGTGACACTTGTTGTTGATGTCGGTCCATTTGCTAGAAATGGAATCTTTGTCCCGATGTTCGCCTTCACCAAAGGTGCTAAAAAAGAGTGCACGAACCCTCTCCCAAAAAACGGGACCCGTTTGAAAGTTTGCTACAAATTAAAAAAAAAGTAAACAAATAAGTTGTATGTTAAAAATTAAAGTAAAAAATAAGTAAAAAAAAATAATAAAAGAGTTACCCGTTTCTTCGTCCTCCGAAACGTCGACCCACGCCCGAGTCAACGTGAATTCCTCTTCCTTCGTCCATTTAATGATATTTTTTGTACGCCGTGGTGCGTCTTTTTCCTTCTTCTTATGCGACCTTTTGCCGCGTTTCGATGTTTCTTGCACCGGTTCGGGTTGCGTCTCCGGCACGACTTCAACATCGGGTTCGGATTCGGGTTGTGACGGTTGAGACCCGCCGGCTTGACCATAGTGGAAAGTGGGAGGCACAAACGGAGTGGCGCCACTCAAGTAAGCCGCGTACGTTAAAAAGCTCGGGTCCATGTCTTGAAGGTTATACTGGTTTTGCGGTTGAGTTGTGTTCGGGTTCGTGGGTCTTGCGGGGACACCAAAAGGGGGTCGAAATGGATGCATGATTGTATAAAAATGTAGGAGAAAGTGGGTGTTTTTTTTATAAAAAATAGAAGAAAAGTGGGAGAGAAAGTAGGAGATAAAGTGGGTTTTTTATAAATAATGTGGGGTGATATATATATAGTGGGGTAATATTTTAAATTAAAAAAAAATTAATAACATGACCGTTTGTCAACGGTAAAAAAGGTGGGCCCCCTTCATTTTAAGCGTTTTAATTAAAACGCCGAACCAATTTTTTTTCGAAAATAACGCCCGGTAACGCCGGGTGTAGTGGTTACCGGGGCGTTATAGGGCGTTTTTTTTAAAAAAAATTTAAAAATCACGCCCCACTACGGGCGGTCTTATAAACCACAAAACATCACCAATATCATATCTGAGATATCTCGATTATTGGAACATTTAATTAATTTGGGCTCCACATCGGCCCAACATCACCCTTCATCATCTCGACAAAAGGAGCAGCCATAAAAACAACTGTGGGCCGGTGGACTTTTGGAGACCAATCATTGATTTGGAGGCAGCCCAACATCACGAATTAGGGGAGGCAACATCACGATTTTTTTGGGCCATCATTCAAGACGTTTGGGCTTTAAATTCGTGGATTTCTTGATCATTGAGGAATTAGCAGCCATCGTTATTACGACTTAGAGGGGCAGCCGTATACAATACTTTTGGCTCTCGTTTTTTCAGTACATCATCATCATTATTCTCCTACAATCCACCAATCATCACATCATCATGATCTCAACTCTCTTACAAGCTATAGAAGGTTGTTCACACGTCATGAGCGGCTAAATCTCTCGTGGACACTTCGGGTGAATGATTTTTGTGAGACACTTTTAATTCTAGTTTCTGTTTTGTATTGAGATTTGGATTTGTAGTCGGGTGACAGCCGACTATTTGCGTGATTATATAATTTGTGTGACAGACAAATCCTGAGTGACAATCAGAATTATAATTATGTTTTGAATCCAATTATGCTTTTGTTGATTGAATGATTCCTATGTATGTTTGTTTTAATATTTATCTGATCAATTAATATTAAGATTTTGAACTACATAGGTAATTGGTAGATGTGACAGATTTACTATTCAATCAATAGCATCCAATAAAATCAGAACCTGGTTATTAGTAATTACAGAATCTGAATCCCGGAGTGATCACCTTTTCTCATCATTGTTTATTACAATTCAATATTTTTCTTAATTTGCAACTTGCTTCATCTGTTTTTATTTCCATGTCAGTTTTATAATCATCAGTTAGTTTAGTAAAATTTACAAACAAAACGTGTAACACTAACCACATGCTCCTCGTGGATTCGATACCCTGCTTACCCTAGCTACGTAGGTTAATTAGGTTTTTGCATGTCACTAACGATAGACATCAAAATGGCGCCGTTGCCGGGGAGCTAGTGCGCTTAGTGGTAGTTTACTTTTGTTTGTTTGTTTTCATTTTGCATTAAAAAAATCCAAAAATATTTGTTTTTTTTTTCTTTTCTAGTTAGTTTTTATTTTATTTTATTGTTTGTTTGTTCAGTACTGCTGTTAGTTTGTTATTTGTGCAGAAACAATGGCATCGAAATATGATTATGACCCATGCTCATGTTGCGGGAGCTATTATCACTGGGCTCAAGATAGTCCACATTTTGAACAAGGGTACTACCAACCGGATTATGGCTCCAGAGGATATGAAAACTACAATCAATCCGATAAAGGCAGGGACTACCATCATGACCCAAACTGGGAGTACAGTGGTTATGAGATGGATGGTGGTCACCGGTACAAGCCAGATTGGGGTTGTAATGGAAAATCAGAATATTTTGAGGACTATGGTTATGGAGGCAATGGTCATTTTAATGAATATGACTCATCAGGTTACGCCCAAGACATCCCCGACGATAGGAATAGGTTATTGGATGCACTCAATGCCATCCATGATGCAATGAAGGAGATTCCCCAAAGTTCTGATAGGATATATCAGATTTATGAAGATGTAGTCAAGCAAGGTGAAGTAATAAATGCACTATGCAATGAGCGGGTTAAAAGAGAGTCCGAGAGGTTAGGAAGCAACAATCAAGTGGACTCACAATCTCAAATATCCAAGTCAATCGCGGATTCCCAAGATGAGGTTTGTATTGAAGAACCAGATGTAGAGGCAGTAACTCCTGTACGGGTAATAGTTGGTGATAATGATTCACCCGTCCGTTTAAATAAGACCGTTGGTGCAATCCGTTTGGTTGAAAGTGTTGAAGATGAAGAGGAGAATGTGCCTATGATCCCAGTCCAGTTGGGTGAGTTCAAGACTGAGAGGGCATTGGTGGATCATGGGGCAAGCATAAGCATATTGGCGGGTCGAGTGTTTGATAAATATGATTTTGGTGAGCTTGAAAAGGTGGACACCACGGTTGTGCTTGCAGACGGGTCAAGGAAACCATCTAGGGGGATGTTGAGAGGAATTGCTGTAAGAGTAGGGGATTGTTATTACCCCGAAGATTTCCTAGTTGTGGACCACAGGCCGTCCAATGTTGAAGGACAACCGCCGGTTATCTTAGGCCGACCATTCTTGAAAACCGCAAAGGCTACCATTGATTGCAATGCTAATACTATGAATATGGTCTTCGGGTCACGTAAGTTGTCCTTAAAATTTATGTCTCACACTTGTGCTTATTCTAATATTGCTAATAAGTGTCATCCTCCAATTAATGAGGATGGCCCAAAAGAGAGTGTTGCTATGATTGACAGGTCGAAGGATGAAAAGGTCGTGAAGGATAAAGTGGTCAAATCACCGTGGTGGCTCAAGATGAGAAACAAAAAGCGTTCAATCAAGTTAGAAAAGGAGTCACCAAAGGATGCAACCAAATCCAAGAAGAGACCACTTGAGGTGAATATGGGTGAGGTCTCACAGTTGAAGGAAAAGAAGAAGCCCGCGAGGAAAATTAAGGGTGAATTCTCACAGTCGATAGATTTCGATAACCCGGATCATTTGGATGCCATATGGAGTGAAGGATGGCAGTGGGATACTAACCATTCACCAGCACAAGTGTTCTTCGCACGAGAGATGCCGTTTAAACCACCTTGAGCATATCAGGTATGGTCTGGCTGAAGACCTATAAACTTAGCGCTCTCGGGAGGCAACCCGAGGATGTAGAGTAGTGTATATTTGTTTTGTTTTGCGTGAGTATTTTTGCAGGTTACCAGGTTATTAATCTCTACGGATGCAATGGTCTAAGTGTGGGGATGTTTGGTGAAGTCCCCGTACGTTCTAGTTGCAATTGCGGATAATGCATGGATTAGAGTTCAGTCAGAACTGTCCATACTCAATCTCCATTTGGACGGGGATGATCTGAACACTAATTGTAGAGATTGACCCGAGTACTTGTGGACACGGCCGCTAATGAAATGCTATACGGTCGTGGTGGAACATGGCGCACAAGGATTCTACGTTTTAAACCAGGGGAGTCTGTTCCACTTTTATTATCGCATTTTTATTGCATTTTTATTCGTGTTCTTGGTGGTGTTAAATTTTATGTGCTAGGGAATGTGTTTTTGCTTATTGTGTTAGGAACGATCGCTCATGTTGTTTGTTAGTTAGTATTCCCGGGTTTGTTTTAAAAGCACTATACATTGGGGACAATGTCGCCCAAGTGTGGGGATATGGAAACCCGGGAAGGGAAAGGCTTGGGACAGAGGCTTGAAAGAGGTTTAAAGTGATTAAAAATGATGAAAACTGAAAAAATTGAAAATTTTGAAAATTTTAAAGAATTTCATCGCCTTAAGTGAACTAAATGGATATGAAAACCGAATGTTTCAATCACTAATGGGTTCCTTGCCGGTAGTAAACTAACGTAGTCCCTTGTCATGGTCGTTCCTTTAAGTTTCATGAGAGTAGGTCCGACAGGTGCTTTTAGTTAAAAGAATTGAGTAGAGATGTCTATTTAGGGGTAACATGCTTTAGATTGCATATGTTACATGTCGGCAGCCTTTATACCTTTCTTTGGTGAGAACTTTGAGCCTGTAGAATGATAGAATGATTTATAGTATGAATTCATTTGTTGAGAGCAGGCCACATGTTATTCTATGTTAGAACTTGTATGATTTGATACATGCTGAGACTGTGGTTTGATATGTGCACGTAAATGATAAAGGCATTAGGATACACTTTACACCCATTGTGTTTGTTTCATGTTTACCTAACCATTACTCTTAGTAGCCCTATTAAGCCTATTTACCGTTCGTTTGTCCACCTAATGTGAATTGTTTGATACCGACCGTGAACGACATTTATGAATAATTGAAAAAAAAAGAACAAAAATAAAAGTGTTGTGCATATTGTTTATGTCTTGGGTAGAAACCAACCCAAAAGTATGTTATGTGTTTTGCAAATAAAGTTGTCGCGGTTGGTTGTTTGTTTGTTCGCTACATAAAAATATAAATATAAGCCAAAAATTTCCTACCGTTAGCCCAAGCCCAAAAAAACCGAAAGTCCTTTTGATATGTGCCGTATTATACGATACAGTGGAGGTATGATTGTTATACAAGCATATGATTACAGAATTGCATGTTTGGTTTTGAGTGTTATACATACTGGCACATTACACGCTAGTTCAGTTTTTAAACCGAGAGGAGAGTTGATTGTGAGGGACGTGTAGCATGTGTTACAATCCTAAGCATGTTAGTATTGAATAAACAAGTCTTAAGTTTTACAAATTGCATCAATTGCTTGTCGGACTGTCAATCTCGATTGTGTCAGTCTATGGAACGGGTATGACTTGGGACTTAAACTGTTGCATCTGTATAGGGGTTTAGAGGTGTTGTTACTATGGTGAGTAGTTCTATAACGGTTTGCTTGAGGACAATCAAAGGTAAGTGTGGGGATACGATGGAATGTGCGAAACACGAGTGTTAAGTGCGTTATTTTAAGTGTTTTAATGCGTTTTATGTGAGTATATGCCTAGAATGTGTTAACAAGGAAGGTTTGTGTGTTTGCAGGTAAAACGCATAAATTGGCGAAGATACGAGGTTTAGAGAGAAAACGGATCAAGTGAGATTGATGAGTGCAGCTAGTGAATGTGTTCGGATGTGTCTCGGGTTGAATTGACAGCTTAGATGCATAAAGGATGCGGCTTACGTTGAGATGTTGAGGCTTACGGATGGAGGTTTATAATAACATAAGCTTGCACGTGATATTTTGTTAGTGGACGGCCAGGAGGAAAAAGTTTGGCAGCCATAATATTTATTTTCAGTTCTTAAAATAAAGAGATCACTATCATCGATTTGGGGGAGGATTTATAAGCAGCCACCATCACGTGCAAAAGAAATTGGATTGACTTTTTGGCTCATATCAACCACTTATAGATATCAACATAAGACATCATTATTACCTACGATTTGAGTAGCCTCCATTACGTGAAGAATATTGGCAGCAACATTTATTACCTTTGGCTCTTAGACCATGTGTAGTGGTAAGTTGCTATAATGCCCCCACCTTGGGGCATTATCCGACACGTGGCATCCTAGTCAGCGTTGGGGCATTATAGCAAAAGTGGCGTAGTGGGACATTATGCCAATAACCCCCAATTCAATCATTTCACAATTATTTTTTTTAATTTAAAACATAAAAAACTTCATTAAATTAAAAAAAAATTACACTACTTGAAATTAAAAAAACAGAAAATAAAAAAACAGAAAAATAAAAAAACCGAAAGTAAAAAAAACAGAATATAAAAAAACAGAAAAAAAACCGAATATAAAAATATGATCTAGAGTCCATATTTTTCTCGAATTTTTTGTCGACGCATTTGCGCAAGGATCAACGCGTCGCCTTGGAGGTGGTCGATTGATTTGGACAAAAACTCAATGTCCTTTTCCATTTGCCTCGCCTCTTGCACCTCGTTAAACTTTTTGGTTTCGGCCACTCGTTCTTGCATAATCTCCCAACGTTTGTGGCCGAGGTCGCGAATGTCTTGGAGACGACGGTTCATCTCCTTGAAATCATCCTTTAAATCGAGATCGGAAGACGACTCGACCGTTTTTTTCCCGGTTCGCTTATCCTTTCTTCTACCGGGTGGTCGGTTCAACTCTTCTTGAAGTTCCTCGTCAACGTCCACCACCTCATTTAAATCGACGTTGCGGGCATCCGATGTCGGAGTTGAAGGGTCAACGGAGGATGATGTTTTTGACCTTTTAGCTCGACGTCTACTACTAGACGTCATTGGATTAACTAGCGCCCACTTTGGACTTTTTCGTAGTAGTTCCCAACACTTATAGTACGTGAAAGGGCATTTCGTCCTATCGAACTCCTCCAAAGTCCTCATTAAAACCCCGACGTCACTTTCACCGCTCGGGCGATTATCGTAGTTACGTTGGTAAACTTCTTGGAACGCGTGACACTTGTTGTTGATGTCGGTCCATTTGCTAGAAATGGAATCTTTGTCCCGATGTTCGCCTTCACCAAAGGTGCTAAAAAAGAGTGCACGAACCCTCTCCCAAAAAACGGGACCCGTTTGAAAGTTTGCTACAAATTAAAAAAAAGTAAACAAATAAGTTGTATGTTAAAAATAAGTAAAAAAATAATAATAAAAGAGTTACCCGTTTCTTCGTCCTCCGAAACGTCGACCCACGCCCGAGTCAACGTGAATTCCTCTTCCTTCGTCCATTTAATGATATTTTTTGTACGCCGTGGTGCGTCTTTTTCCTTCTTCTTATGCGACCTTTTGCCGCGTTTCGATGTTTCTTGCACCGGTTTGGGTTGCGTCTCCGGCACGACTTCGACATCGGGTTCGGATTCGGGTTGTGACGGTTGAGACCCGCCGGCATGACCATAGCGGAAAGTGGGAGGCACAAACGGAGTGGCGCCACTCAAGTAAGCCGCGTACGTTAAAAAGCTCAGGTCCATGTCTTGAAGGTTATACTGGTTTTGCGGTTGAGTTGTGTTCGGGTTCGTGGGTCTTGCGGGGACACCAAAAGGGGGTCGAAATGGATGCATGATTGTATAAAAATGTAGGAGAAAGTGGGTGTTTTTTTTATAAAAAATAGAAGAAAAGTGGGAGAGAAAGTAGGAGATAAAGTGGGTTTTTTATAAATAATGTGGGGTGATATATATATAGTGGGGTAATATTTTAAATTAAAAAAAAATTAATAACATGACCGTTTGTCAACGGTAAAAAAGGTGGGCCCCCCTCATTTTAAGCGTTTTAATTAAAACGCCGAACCAATTTTTTTTCGAAAATAACGTCCGGTAACGCCTGGTGTAGTGGTTACCGGGGCGTTATAGGGCGTTTTTTAAAAAAAAAATTTAAAAATCACGCTCCACTACGGGCGGTCTTATAAACCACAAAACATCACCAATATCATATCTGAGATATCTCGATTATTGGAACATTTAATTAATTTGGGCTCCACATCGGCCCAACATCACCCTTCATCATCTCGACAAAAGGAGCAGCCATAAAAACAACTGTGGGCCGGTGGACTTTTGGAGACCAATCATTGATTTGGAGGCAGCCCAACATCACGAATTAGGGGAGGCAACATCACGATTTTTTTGGGCCATCATTCAAGACGTTTGGGCTTTAAATTCGTGGATTTCTTGATCATTGAGGAATTAGCAGCCATCGTTATTACGACTTAAAGGGGCAGCCGTATACAATACTTTTGGCTCTCGTTTTTTCAGTACATCATCATCATTATTCTCCTACAATCCACCAATCATCACATCATCATGATCTCAACTCTCTTACAAGCTATAGAAGGTTGTTCACACGTCATGAGCGGCTAAATCTCTCGTGGACACTTCGGGTGAATGATTCTTGTGAGACACTTTTAATTCTAGTTTCTGTTTTGTATTGAGATTTGGATTTGTAGTCGGGTGACAGCCGACTATTTGCGTGATTATATAATTTGTGTGACAGACAAATCCTGAGTGACAATCAGAATTATAATTATGTTTTGAATCCAATTATGCTTTTGTTGATTGAATAATTCCTATGTATGTTTGTTTTAATATTTATCTGATCAATTAATATTAAGATTTTGAACTACATAGGTAATTGGTAGATGTGACAGATTTACTATTCAATCAATAGCATCCAATAAAATCAGAACCAGGTTATTAGTAATTACAGAATCTGAATCCCGGAGTGATCACCTTTTCTCATCATTGTTTATTACAATTCAATATTTTTCTTAATTTGCAACTTGTTTCATCTGTTTTTATTTCCATGTCAGTTTTATAATCATCAGTTAGTTTAGTAAAATTTACAAACAAAACGTGTAACACTAACCACGTGCTCCTTGTGGATTCGATACCCTGCTTACCCTAGCTACCTAGGTTAATTAGGTTTTTGCATGTCACTAACGATAGACATCATTACCTGAAACGCATTTAAAAATATTTTGTCAGTGGGAAATGCTGGTGAGTGAATCCCAATTTAATCAAGAAGATTTTTATCAATTAACACAGTATTGAGAGCGATTACAATGTTTACATGTCACGGCCTCCGACCCGGTTTGACCCGTTTCAAGAGCCGCGGGACAGAAAATCCCGTGGTATTTATTTAATTGAATTGACAGCGGAAGTTTATCATCAGGATCTTTTTAAAGCTAATATTTTCCCGATTATTTTATTTCGCAACTCGGGATAAAACCCAGGTAATTTACACTCATATGATTTTACGGAGAAATCTTTAGTTTACAAAACATTTTCTTTATTTTATAATAAGCCACTTTCTTAAGCTTGCAGTGCTTCACGGCACTTTTCCAGTATCATAACAGATCACCTGAAACATGTTTGAAAAAAGTTTTGTCAGCGGGAAATACTGGTGAATCATTCTTTTTACTAAAATAACACATTTGTTATAATTTACAGTATTAAGAGCGATTACAATGTTTCATGATATCAAACCAACTACCCACGGTATTTTGTCACTCGACCCATTGGCCCTCTTATTGTCCAATGGTGTCTGTGACTATGGTCATATCACCCCTTGGCTGCCCCAATGGTGAAGATTATCAAGTAATGTATACAAAACCCCACATACCGGCTGTAATTTGGTGATTACAAAGACTTAATCCCTGTAATTATAACTTTGAAAATAAACATGCTTTTGGAAAGTAATTTGATAAAAAGAGAATGGCTCACATTGCAGATTTAACACGGACAGAGTCTAGTCTACTGATTAGCCTTGTTAACCTATTTTAAATAACAATGCACACAAACTAGGTTAGTAACTAATACAGCATTTACGATAACTCACGAGATTAAACCCTCACATCGAATGACAAAGTGCAATACTTAAACATCCATTGAATTAACAACGAATGACAAAGCATAAACCCTAATGTGGGCAGCACTTAAACATCCATTGGATAGTTTAATCGATCAGACATTGAATCGTAGCAGCGATCGAGTTATTACCCTGTTTTGCGGCAGCACTTCGTGATTCGTGTGTGTTTTAGGATTGTTTCTACTATATCTCAGCGTATATTATGAGTTTTTACGTCGAACAAGTGCCTGAAACTAAGTCCCATAGTCTACTATTTATACATGAAAAATGGTCCCTGTCGCGTGTCGCGACAGGTCCCCTTGTGCCTGTCGCGTGGCGCGAGGGGTGACTTTTTAGGGTAGGGTAGGTGCGTGTCCAAGTAGCTTAGCTGAGTTGGTCTCGCATGTAAATTCGATTTACACGTTAAACTGTTTAGATATTACCAACTAGGGTTTACCCCCCCCCCCTGAGTTTTAGGGGCCCTGATCCTGATTCTGATTATTTTGAAAATTTTAGGGTTTATGTAGAATTACTTGGGTTTCTCAATTAGGGTTTCCTATTGGACTAAATATAATAATAAATAATAGTTTTGGTGAGAGTTGTTACATCCTCCCCACCTTAATAAAAATCTCGTCCTCGAGATTTACTGGAATAAGTGAGGATACTTTCGCTTCATTTCTGATTCTAGCTCCCAAGTGTATTCAGCTCCTCTCTTTGAATCGCACTTGACTTTGACTAGACCTAGTCGCTTGTGTTTGAGAAATTTAATTTTTCGATCCTCGATTTGAAGAGGTTTTTCAACAAATTTCAATTTCTCATTCACTTTTATATCTTGGAGAGGTACTACCAAAGATTCATCTGATATGCATTTCTTGAGATTGGATACATGAAATACGTCATGTACTCCAGCTAACTCCTCTGGTAGTTGTAACCGATAAGCAACTGGTCCTATACGTTGGATCACCGAAAATGGTCCTACGTATCTTGGACTTAGCTTTCCTTTCTTACCGAATCTGACTACTCCTTTCCAAGGAGAAACTTTCAATAGTATTTTATCTCCAACTTGAAACTCAAGTGGCTTGCGTCGATTATCAGCATAGCTCTTTTGACGATCTCAAGCCGTCTTTAGTCTTTCCTTGATTTGTGTGACCTTATCAGTTGTCTCTTGCCCAATCTCTGGACCTGATAATTGACCTTCTCCTATTTCTGCCCAACAAATTGGAGTTCTGCACTTTCTTCCATATAGGGCTTCAAATGGGGCAGTTTCGATACTTGAATGATAACTATTGTTATAGGAGAATTCAATTAAGGGTAAGTGGTCGTCCCAATTTCCACCAAAATCTATTACACATGCTCGGAGCATGTCTTCCAGAGTTTGTATCGTCCTTTCACTTTGCCCGTCTATTTGAGGATGATATGCAGTGCTCAAGTTCAGTTTAGTTCCCATAGCTTTTTGGAAACTTGTCTAGAAGTGCGAAGTGAAACGACTATCCCTATCTGATACAATAGAGAGTGGAACTCCATGTAAGGATATGACTTCATCTACATACAACTTTGCCAATCTTTCCATGCTAAAGGTTTCTTTCATGAGTAGAAAATGAGCTAATTTGGTTAATCGATCCCCAATTACCCAAATCGCATCATTGCCTTTTCTAGTTTTGGGCAACTTAGTAACAAAATCCATTGTTATGAGTTCCCATTTCCATACTGGCATTTCTAATTGTTGTAGTAGACCTGAAGGTTTCTGGTGTTCTACCTTAACTTGTGAACAAGTAAGACACTTAGAAACATATCTAGTTATATCCTTCTTCATGCCTATCCACCAGAAATTATTTCTTAAATCTTGGTACATCTTATTATTTCCAGGGTGTATGGTATACCTAGATTTATGAGCTTCCTCTAAGATCTTCTTTCTTAATTCTCCTTGCTTAGGTACCCAAATTCTTCTTTGGTGGAATCTCCAAATTCCATCAGTCCTTGTTCTAATTCTTTTATTCTTCCTTTCATTCCTCCAGCATCATCCTTGATTACTATTTCTTGAACATTCCTTAGTTGTTCCATTAAATCTACTTGTAGATTTAATCTAAGAGCACGAACCCGTCGTTGTTTCTCATGATACTTACGACTTAAGGCATCTGCACCTACATTTGCCTTTCCTTCGTGATATTGAATATCACAGTCGTAATCACTTAGGATTTCCATCCATCTCCTTTGTCTCATGTTTAACTCTTTTTGCCCAAATATATATCTTAAACTTTTATGATCTGTATAGATAGTAAACTTACTTCCATACAGATAATGTCTCCAAATTTTAAGGGCAAAAATTACAGCTCCTAATTCTAAATCATGAGTTGTATAATTTTCTTCGTGCTTTTTCAATTGCCTTGAAGCATATGCAATTACCTTTTTGCGTTGCATAAGCACACATCCTAATCCTAGTTTTGAAGCATCACAATATACTTCAAAATCTTCAGTCCCTTCTGGTAAAGCTAGGATTGGAGCATTTGTTAATTTCTGCTTCAAGATTCTAAAGGCTTCTTCTTGTTTAGGTCTCCATTCAAACTTAACTGCTTTACAGGTTAGCTTAGTTAATGGTACAACTATCTTGGAAAAATCCTTAATAAACCGTCTATAATATCCAGCTAAACCTATAAAACTTCTAATTTCCATTGCGGTTTGCGGAACCCTCTAATTGGTAATTGCCTCTATCTTAGCAGGATCTACATGAATACCTTCATGATTCACCATGTGTCCTAGGAATTGCACCTCTTGTAGCCAAAATTCACACTTTGAGAATTTGGCATAAAGCTTTTCTTTTCTTAACAAAGTTAAGAGTGCATGCAAGTGATCACAATGTTCTGTCTGACTTTTGGAATAAATAAGTATATCGTCTATAAAAACAATTACAAATTTATCCAAATACGGTTTACAGATTCTATTCATCATGTCCATGAATGCTGCAGGTGCATTCGTTAATCCAAAGGGCATGACTGTAAACTCGTAATGACCATACCTAGTTCTGAAAGCAGTTTTAGGTATGTCTTCTTCTTGTACCTTTAATTGATGGTATCCGGAGCGTAAATCGATCTTAGAAAAATATCTAGCTCCTTGAAGTTGATCGAAAAGATCATCAATCCTAGGTAATGGGTATCGATTCTTAATTGTAACCTTATTCAATTCTCTATAATCAATACACATTCTCATCGAACCATCCTTCTTCTTTACAAACAACACTGGCGCTCCCCAAGGGGATGAGCTAGGTTGTATGAATCCTTTACTTAGTAATTCATCTAATTGCGTTTTCAGTTCTAACATTTCTGTAGGAGCTAACCGATAAGGTGCCTTAGCTATCGGTGTAGTTCCAGGAATTAGATGAATCCTAAATTCTACTTCCCTATCGGGTGGTAATCCTGGTAACTCTTCTGGGAATATATCTGGGTATTCTGAGACTACAGGAATCTCCTTAAGTTCTTTACCCTTAGTACTAATGATTACTGAAATCATATATACTATTCCTTGTTTTCGTTCATAACTAGCAACTTTCATTACTGATATGAACTTTATGGGTTTACGTGGCTTATCTCCTGTAATCTTGATTACTTCTCCGGTAGGTGTCTGAATTTCTATAGAATTTTTATCACAAATAATTCGAGCATGGTTAGCTACTAACCAATCCATTCCTAACACAACATCGAATTCAGCTAATTTCATAGGTAACAGGTTTGCAGAGAATTTATGACCTGAAAGTTCTATATTTCCTTCCCGCAAAACCCTATCTATTTTAACAGAATTCCCATTTGCCGTCTCGACTGTAAAAATCTGCCTAAGGTTGGTTACAGGTAAATTAAGAGCTTGGCAGAATGAAGTATTGATAAAACTTTGGTTTGCACCAGAGTCAAATAATACTTTTGCGTATACGTTGTGAACTAGGAACGTACCAGCTATCACATCTGGAATGAGTTCTGCTTCTTGAGTGGTCAGCTGGAATGCTCTGACATTCTTCTTAGTAGCTCCGTCGGTCGCCTTGGTTTTGTTGTCTGTTGGTTTGGCCAATTTAGGACATTCTGTTTTAAAATGCCCCGCTTCTCCACAGTTAAAGCAAATTATGGTTTTCTTTCTGCAGCTTTCTTCACGATGTCCTACAGTTTTGCAAAAGTTGCAGGTTACATTACATCTTCCATAATGTTTCCTTTTGCAATTCCTGCAGAAAGGCGGATTTGAGGATTGCCATGTTCCTTTTCTCTTGAAGTTATTATTATTACCCACGCGAAATCCTTGGGTAATTTTCTGAGCCAGTTCCTTCTTCTTGTTTTCATCTCTTGTGCGTACCAGTTCGTCAGTGAGGGTATTAGCTAATTCTACCGCATCGTCAATAGTGCAAGGTCTCGCAGCTTTAACGATATGGCGGATTTCATTAATTAATCCCCAAATATAGCGAGAAATGAGTAACGACTCTAGCGAAGCCAGCGTTGGTACCACTCTAGCATATTCGAAGAATGTCGAAGTATATCCTCGACAGTCCACATTCACCATCCGATGGTTTAGGAATTTATTTGCCATTTGATCTTTTTCATACTCGGGACAGAATTCTCTTTCCACGAGATTTTTAAATTCTTCCCAGATCATGGCATATGCCTCAATCCTTCTTTTAGCTTGTAACACTGTGTTCCACCATTCTAGCGCCCCTTCTTTAAAAAGATTTTACGCATACATAACCTGATCTTCCTCAGCACATTTACTTATAGTGATCACTGCCTCAGTTTTCTCTAACCAACGCAGTGCTGCAATAGCCCCTTCGTTACCTGCAAACTCAGCTGGTTTACAGGCAATGAATTCTTTGTAAGTGCAACCAGGTGTTGCAGCTTTCATTTTCTTGAAAATTGGGGCTTGCAGATCATTATTGTTATTAACATGATTACCGCCTCCGTTTATACTATTACTAAAGTTGTCGCCTTGGGTACGTTTACTAGGAATGATTGATTGAGGTTTAATAGGTTTCTGGGCAGCAGCAACGATTGCTGGAATAGCATTGGCTATTCCTTGAGCAACGATATCCTCTATATCTTGTCTATTTGACAATTGCTCTTCCTGATTTTGCTCAGATTGATTTACTTCATTTACTGGTTCATTACCAATGTTTGCCATCTGATAATTAATTTATAGATAAATAATTAGTAAAGAATAAGAAACAATCCAATATAACAATTAATCGCACATAATCATGTAAACAAATATTCAACCAAAATTGTAAATTTTCTAAATTTTCATTTGTTTTATAGATTATATTATGCTTCCATATACAACCGTTTTATTGTCTATTTTACACATACTAATTTTTTTATTAATATTACTGTTATTATACAAACACAGACTCATAACCCATTTCTCCCTCGTCAACTTGCATTTTTAATAACGATGTTCCCTCTCATCATATTTCCATGAGATTTTTCCTCCTATCTCTCGGATCCTATTCCCAGCATCCATCAGCTCTTCACCAAAATGGCGAAGTTCAGCCATATTCTCATTACTCATCGGTGGATTTGGTAGAGGTTCTGGATCGAACTGAGGGAAAAACGTATAGGGACTGTTGATAAGGTTTTGGAATTGCCAATCATTAGTCCACCACTCATCCATTCCTAAAGGTTGGGTGTGGATTATTGGTTCTGGGATTGCTGGTTCCAAGTTCATTGGAATTTGGGTTTCAATAGGATGAGTAAAAACATTTTCACTGACAGACTTAATAGTATCACAGCTTGTCAATATAAAATCTAACTCTTCCTGCAATGTCATTTCTTGAGTTTGCTTAGAGCTTTCTCCAATTTCTATCTTGGTTTGTCTAGAACCTTTGCCAACCTCCATTTCTATTTGCTTAGAATATTCCTCAAACTGTATTCCCATCTGCCTAGAATCTTCCCCGACTTCAGTATCCAATTCTCGTTGTCTAGAACTTTCCCCGGTTTCAATTTCTTTTCCTTTTTCTAAGGGATTATTTATTTTAGGAATCTTCTTAGTGGCAGGTTTCCTTCTACGCACACGCCTCCATCCTACCAATCTTCTCCTCTTCTTAGGCTTGGGTTTTCCAGAGGTGGAGCATTGAATTCTATAGGTTGTTCCACATCAGCAAAGTACCCAGTAAACTCTTTAGAAACTTCTATGTTTACAGGGTAGAGGTTGAGATTCTCTAGGGCTCCAGATAACTCATTCATGTTGTTTAGCAAAATAAATTAAAATTTTATAACAAATTTTACAGATACCCCTCAAATATTATTGCATACCCTTGTGACTAAATTAATACAAAGGAAAATTGACAATTAAACATACTAGGTTTTATTGTAATTTTATTTATTTACTGGATAATGTTTCTGGCTTGTAAGTGATAAGGTTGCTAATACGGAGTCATGGTATTCTAAAGATTAGCATTTACTGCTACAGTGACTAGCATATAAAGATCCGCCCTTTTTTCATCTAAATTGTCTTCCCATGGTGATTTACTGATTAATTCCTGGGTTTCCTTTTTAACTTTCTTTTCTCGGGATTTCTTTAATTTCTCTTGACTTTTTCTAATAATCAAACTTCTTTTATCAGGAGAAAGTGGTTCCTCGTATTGGGTTTTTCGAACAAATATTCCTTCTTCAGGAGTTTGGGATGAACTTCCCTTCTCATTTGATGACCTATCTAATTTAAGATAGATGTTTGAAAGCTTTTGCTTACCCATACTGTAACTAACAAATAGTCAGTTAATAAAACACATAATAGTAATCAGGAAAAAATTAAGTATTTTTCTAAATACTTAATTGGCTTAACTCAGTGGCTCTGATACCACCTTTTTCTGTCACGGCCCCGACCCGGTTTGACCCGTTTCAAGAGTCGCGGGACAGAAAATCCCGTGGTATTTATTTAATTGAATTGACAGCGGAAGTTTATCATCAGGATCTTTTTAAAGCTAAAATTTTCCCGATTATTTTATTTCGCAACTCGGGATAAAACCCCGGTAATTTACACTCATATGATTTCACGGAGAAATCTTTAGTTTACAAAACATTTTTCTTTATTTTATAATAAGCCACTTTCTTAAGCTTGCAGTGCTTCACGGCACTTTTCCTGTATCATAACAGATCACCTGAAACATGTTTGAAAAAGGTTTTGTTAGCGGGAAATACTGGTGAATCATTCTTTTTAATAAAATAACACATTTATTATAATTTACAGTATTAAGAGCGATTACAATGTTTCATGATATCAAACCAACTACCCACGGTATTTTGTCACTCGACCCATTGGCCCTCTTATTGTCCAATGGTGTCTATGACTATGGTCATATAACCCCTTGGCTGCCCCAATGGTGAAGATTATCAAGTAATGTATACAAAACCCCACATACCGGCTGTAATTTGGTGATTACAAAGACTTAATCCCTGTAATTATAACTTTGAAAATAAACATGCTTTTAGAAAGTAATTTGATAAAAATAGAATGACTCACATTGCAGATTTAACACGGACAGAGTCTAGTCTACTGATTAGCCTTGTTAACCTATTTTAAATAACAATGCACACAAACTAGGTTAGTAACTAATACAGCATTTACGATAACTCACGAGATTAAACCCTCACATCGAATGACAAAGTGCAATACTTAAACATCCATTGAATTAACAACGAATGACAAAGCATAAACCCTAATGTGCGCAGCACTTAAACATCCATTGGATAGTTTAATCGATCGAACATTGAATCGTAGCAGCGATCGAGTTATTACCCTGTTTTGCGGCAGCACTTCGTGATTCGTGTGTGTTTTAGGATTGTTTCTACTATATCTCAGCGTATATTATGAGTTTTACGTCGAACAAGTGCCTGAAACTAAGTCCCACAGTCTACTATTTATACATGAAAAATGGTCCCTGTCGCGTGTCGCGACAGGTCCCCTTGTACCTGTCGCGTGGCGCGAGGGGTGACATTTTAGGGTAGGGTAGGTGCGTGTCCAAGTAGCTTAGCTGAGTTGGTCTCGCATGCAAATTCGATTTACACGTTAAACTGTTTAGATATTACCAACTAGGGTTTACCCCCCCCCCCCCTGAGTTTTAGGGGCCCTGATCCTGATTCTGATTATTCTGAAAATTTTAGGGTTTATGTAGAATTACTTGGGTTTCTCAATTAGGGTTTCCTATTGGACTAAATATAATAATAAATAATAGTTTTGGTGAGAGTTGTTACATTACATCTACACAATTGCTCATTCAGTACTGTCAATCCTGATTGGTGGGTCATATTACCCATTGGCTAACTCTTTGTCCAATGGTAACGTGTTATACATTTTGTATACAAAACACCAACATACCGGCAGTAATTGAAGAATTACAAAGACTCAATCACTGCTTAATCACATTGTAAAATATTTAAGGTTTTGTAAAACAGTTTACAAAAAGGAGATTACTCACATTGTTGTCTTAGATTTCCTTTAAGGGTTTCCTGGTGATTATTTATAATTTACACAAATTCACACGTGTTAGTATAATAACCCATTATTTATATTAAGGATACCCTCCCCGAGAAGCATTCCAACGATTACGTCGGGCGGAACCACGACAACCGTTACGGAACCCTGGATCAATCGGGCGGCGTATCTAATACGTAACTGGGGTTATGTGTAACACCCCGTGTTTCGAAAGTCAAAGTCAAAGTCAAGTTTCACTGTTTTGACTTCTTTGACTTATAGAGAATCTATTTACTTTATTGCATTAGCTGTATTACCGATCGGATAGCCATTCGATTGAGTTGCCACCCGATCGGACAACCCTTTCCACTTCGGGAAACCCTATAAATACCTCATTTGTTACCATTTTTGGTGGTGACATCTCTCTGCTCGAACCAGCCGCTTTCCAAGCACTTTTCTCCCGATTTCTCTCAATTCTTGTAAGTTTTCCATCTAAATCTTGTACTTTCTTGATCTACACGCACTCCTACACCTTTCTATCTTTTTTGTCTTAACTTTTAACCGTGAAATCACTATATTTGAGGTGTTCTAGGATGATGTCATCATGGTGTTCTTAGAAACTTCATGTTTTGGCTTCAATCCAACAAGAACAACTTGAATCTGAATGATTTCCACATAAATAAACAAAGATCTTGCATACATCTGAACATATTCACTGTAAAAAGGATTAAAAGATGGTTTTCTAACTTTCTTTCAACTCATTTACACTCAAACCTGATGGGATCGGAGCTAGTTTTGATCGTTCACTTGTTCTTAGTGATGTATCAGTCCTAGGTCCGGGTTCTGTCTGAGAGATAGTGTTCTCGGGTTTGAACATGAACGATTGTCTTGAACCATGAACTCGTCGGACTAGGGTGATTCCTGTTCGGTCGGGTCACTCGAACCAAGATGGGGTTCCTATTGTTCAAACCAGATAACGTAACATCTCGTTCAAATTACAAAATCAGGTAACAAGACGATCAGACGTCGGGACGGACTGTCGTCCGATTGGACTACCGTTCGATCGACCGGCTGCCATCCGATCGACCGGCTGCCCGATCGGGTTGTACCCTGGTTCAACACTTAACGATTTTCAACATGTTCAATGCATTACCAGTTCTAGCCGATTGCCATCCGATCGGTTGACCATCTGGTTGGATGACAACACTGCTGTGAACTTGTTCTCTGAGAAATGTCTCACCAAACGGGTCGCCGTCCGATCGAACCGCCGTTCGATCGACCTGAAGGATAGAGATACTTCTCTGGTTACAAAATGCTGCAACGAAAACTTCAAAAGTCAAACCATCATACACAAACACATCCATCCCAAATGAGGTAACAATCCACTCGCATGGTCATCCGATCGGATGACCATTCGAAGGGATTGTCACCCGCTCGACTGGCCACCCGATCGGATGGCCATCCGATCGGACTGTTGTTCGACACTTGTTTCTCTGCACCGTTTTACGCACCACTTATCTTTTATGCTATCGTATTGTTCAGGCTAAACTCTCTCTAAGCGCTCCCTTCAATCCACCATCGCTGTGAGTATACTCGAACCCTTTTTGCTTTACGCACTTTTGGGTGTTACATACGTTACTTATGCTAAATCACATCGAACACACTACGCAATACTTTAACACTAACCGTTACTGCATGTTATACGTGGCTTAATGAATGCTTGTTTGTTATGTTACACATGGTATGTTGTCTACCTGCCTTAGCAACGGTAGTACTATTAGTTTGGACTCAGCACCTGTTCACTCAGGGGTTGTTAAGGACAATTAGTTACATGGCTCACAGTGGTGAGTGTGTATCGCGAACTGCCTTGGGCAGTCGACCCGCAGTCATTGGTATCGATAGGTTAATGTCGATAACTAACGTGCTTCATTTCACTCTGTGTACGTGCTGGTTATGCGTAAACGATTTCGAACTCTAATATATCTATTAAACTTATATGCTCACCTTTACACTATGTTTATTGACTTTTACTTTAACGTATGTGGCAGGTGCTTAGGATGTTTATGTGCTTTGCTTGCTGTGAAATCGAGGCTAGGAAAGACCTAGAACAATAATAAATTGTTTGTACTTAAAATCTGAGTTGTCGGAACAGAACAATTTGACTAGATTTTGTCTGTAATAATTATGTTACTTTTTATGTCAAGGTATGGGACGTGATGTTTTAAATAATTGGTAATCATAGTTGTTATGGAAACTTCTGGACAATCTGTTTCGCTCAGTGCCACGCCCCGATGTTTCCGCCATCGGTTGGGGTGTGACAGATTGGTATCAGAGCCATAACTATAGGGAATTAGGCAAGACTCGACCTAGTCCGGGTCGATGTCCTAGAACGACCTAGTCTATAGTTAAGGACCAACAGACCAATTTGTGCGTGCCCTGTAGGGGTTAGCACGAGATTACGCCTTTTATTCTCGCTTACACTACACTATCACTGCATTCTAAGTTTCGAAAATGAACAAGTGATTAGGTTGAGATTAGGTATGAAAACCACAAACTCTCAACCAAATTACTTGTTCAACCCGCATTTTTATTTATTTTCAAATATGGGAAAATGCGTTGAATCAGGAGTGAAATCCGTACTTCGACACAAATTTCCCCTCTACATTCTCAAAACAGGAACAAGGTTACCGAGTCAGGGGTGAAACCCGAACCTTGATGACCTGTTCCGCACCTTATTTTGTTTTGCAAACTCTCACCAAGGTCCCGACGGACTCCAACGACTTGAGGTCACATTATAATTGGGAGGATGTATGCCGAACGCCCAGACTCGAGGCAAGAGCACAATCCTGAAGGTCACAGAGTGTGCCAAAAGTCCTTATGAATAGTCGAACCACCTTGGGTAGTCAATGTCTATTTAGCCTAAGACAATCCACTTTCGATTTAAAGCTCGCAATCGCTGATTTTATGTGTTACGATTTCGAGCCGCAGCTGCCGACGCTGATATATGTTGTTTTATGTGGATTTATGTGCTTTATGTGATTTTATGCTTTATTTGTTAGCGTTTTGAGGTACGGTTGGTTTCGATCTAATGCAATTGTTTCCGCTGAGCACACAACACACTACACAAACGCTGACCAATCGCTACTACTTAAGGATAATCGAATGATATGTTGTACGCCATACTAAACTACTCGCTGTGTACTCGCGTTATCGCGCGCGAACTTTGAATGACAGGTTTCTATATTCTGACTACCTCTATGTGCTCTTATGTGCCCAATGTGTCTTACGTGCTTACGTGTTTTAGTGCTTATGTGATTCCGTGATTTTGTGCTTACGTGTCTATGTGATACATGATTGTGTTCCTGAGCTTCAGAAGTATTAAGCGTGAGAGGTGAGATTCGATTATATTGTCTTAAGTCCTATGACGATGTCTATTGCAGACAATGTCGTCATCTGGACCCCGTTATTCTCGACATGCTCGCCGAGAACAGAGAGACAAACGCCTTGCTGCACTAGTCGCTGAACAGATAGCAAAGGTCGTGCCGCAGATCGTTAGCGACCTGCAAGAGAATGCTAGCAAGTCTTCTGAAGAGTCTAGGACTGAGACTCCTAAGGATACTCCTAAAGCTGCTTTCAGTTTCAAGCAGTTCAAGGCTTGCGGACCAAAGGAATTTACTGGCGAAGATGGTCCTACGGCTTTGTTTCAATGGTTTGATTCCATCGAGGTCACCCTACGACAGAGCGGTTGCCCCGATGAACTCCGCACTCTCAACGATACTGGCGTCTTCCAGTCCCGCACTTTAGACTGGTGGACGGCTGAGAGGAACAAACGTGGGAACGACGCAACTTATGGTCTGACCTGGGATGAGCTGAAGAATGTCATGCTGGAAGAATTTTACCCTCCCCACGAGCGTCAAAAGTTGGAGGACGAATTCTGGCATATAAAGCAGAAGAATGGTGACAATGCTGCTTTGATTGCTCGCTTCAAGCAGCTCAGCATAATCTGTCCTGATCAAGTGAAGACTCCCGATATGACCATCAAGAAGTATATCCGAGCTCTGCCGGATTGTGTCGCAGATTTTGTGCAAGCCTCCAAGCCCACAACGATCGAAGAGACTTACCTGCTTGCCGCTGAAATCAACGACAAGCGTGTCAAGTCTGGTATCTGGGATAAAGCTTCGAAGAGTCTGCATCAAGCTACCATCGCACCAACCGCTAAAACCACCGCCACCCCACAGTCTTCGAAAGCCCTCCGTCGCAAGAGGAAGAACAACAGCAACTCCAGCAACAAGAACTGTGTTGTTACCACTGCTGCCCCACTTCAAGTTGTACCAGCTCAGCATTAGATGCAACACCGCCAGGTCACGGCACCGGTAACCCAAGCACCGCTGGCAAAGCGTGCTTATACGGGTCCTCACCCGGTCTGCCCGACTTGCACCTAACACCACTGATGCGTGTGAAGTGTTATATATATTAGGTGTATATTTTAAGCCCTTTTTAACACTTATTTTAGCCAAGTTTTAAATTTATAAAACACGATATTTCACTAACACTAAACACACATATGGGCAAGTGCACCCATCGTTGAGTGTAGTATAGCGTTGGTAAGATACCGAGGTCGTCCAAGGACACAAGAGCTTTTAGTACCGGTTTATCCTCAACGTCTAATCAAAATAAAAGTTTAGAAAAATGTTTAAAACAAGGAAAAATAAAAACTAAACTAAAATGCTGAAAATAAAAATAAAAGAAAAAACAGATAGACAAGATGAATCACTTGGTTCCGACTCGTATCTAGTATAACCTTTGATTATTTCTGCACTTTTGCACATAATTAAGAGATTATCTTAGTTATTGTAGTAGGCCCCTCTTTTGAAGGTGACGTTACCCTCACCCCAGTAGTTTGAGTCAGCAAGGATACAATCCTAAAAGGGTGGATTATTGGAAGATAATGAATTAAGTTATTAATGCAGTATTGTGGTAGGCCCCGCTTTTGGCGGTGACGACTCACACACTCTACGATGGACAATGGATGATGGTGGTGGATGATGGTGTTGTGATGGTGGTGGGTGGTGGATGAAGTGTGAGAGAGGTGGTGTGCCAAGGGATGAGATGAAATGAATCCAAGCACTCCTATTTATAGGCTGAACAGAGAGCTGGGCACGGCCCCGTGTCCGCTGGGCACGGCCCCGTGCCTGTCTGACACTCTCTCTCCTCATTAATTGTAATTCGCAATTACAATTAATGCGCCTGCTGTACTTTCGACACGCCCCCGTGTCCGCTGAGCACGGCCCGTGGTGGGCAATAAAAGCTTCTATAGGTTTGTCTTTTCTGCTGCTTCTTGGGCACGGCCCCGTGCTGGCTGAGCACGGGGCGTGTTCAGTCTTCTGCCTTCTCTAATTTGCTTTGGAAGGTGCCGTTGAGGGGTCGGGCAGTCCACTAATGTTCCTTTTCTTGTATTTATGTTGGATTTAGCTGTCTTTTTGCTTCTTTTGCATTTTTGAGCTCATTTAATCCTGAAAATACAAAAGGAAGACAAAAACACTCTTTTTCCAATATTAGTACTTAAAAAGGGTTAGTTTTATGCCTCATTTGATGTAATTTATATGTTGCATTTTACACACATCAAATACCCCCACACTTGAATTTTTGCTTGTCCTCAAGCAAAACTCTTTAATATATGGCTTACACTCCCAAATGGAATAGGTAGAAGAGAAGGTTTTGGGCTTGTCGTAGAGTGTCGGGAATCCAAGGTCTTTTTGGGTTTTATCTTTATTTATTTACAATCCTATTCGTAATGATTTATTTAGAACTTTTTCATAGGAGAAATTACTTATTTGGGCATAACATGCCTTTTTAAAATTCCATTTATATACAAGTTCACATACCTTACGGGAGAAATCACTCACACTCAGCCGAAGGTGTATTTTTAGTGAATCACTCGAGAGCGGCATGGAACTTATTCCTACCATAGGCTTGCCAAGCAATCAATCCTCCTCCTTTTTAACTTTTATACCTTTGTAAATATCAAGAGGACTTTGTGGGTTAAGGGTTAGGCTTGGGTTAAAGGTAGGTGGTTGGGGTAGTGGTTAGTGGTTAGTAGAAAAAGGGCGAAAAAGCGTAACAAGTGTCGGTTTTCGTAAGACTTTCTATTTTTATTTTGATGAAGCTTTTATTCAAACAAAGTTATTTTGATGAACTTGTTTGTTTATTTTCTTTTTGCTTCATCATCAACACATAATTTTTTTTTTTTTTGATCATACGAAAAACCGAACTTGTTACTAAAACAAAGGGTTAAAAATGAAAAAGGCTTTGGTGGGTAAAAGGGTTTTTTTGGTTTGGGTGATGAAATGAAAAGGTTTAGGCTCAAAGGGGTTAACTAGGGGGATTTTTGGGTAGGTGGAAAAAGAAAAAGAAAAATAATGGTGTAGAAATAAAAAGGGTTAGTCCTAATGCCTCCATCATTTACTTACTCGGGTTTAAGTTGATAAGGACCGGGAATGTATCGTCATGGCAAGTTCTAGAGTCGTAAGAACCAAGCGGCTATTCACACAAGAAACGAAAAATGAGCATTTAGTCTAATGATATGTAATTGTGCTCAATAAAGGCTCAAAACTCACTTTTTTGTGGGAATGGGTTTTTATGTGATCAAGTATATATAATCAAATTTTAACTAAGTTTGTCATGCCTTTTCATAATTTTCTTATGTTGGTTCTTTTTATCACTACGCTATCGGTTGTAAATTTGTAAAAATATAACCTTTTTAAGAACTTGAATTTCCCGAATTAAACCTAGACAAGTAAAAAAAATTGAAATTTTTGAAAAAATTTGGGGTGATTTGCGGTTCCAATAGAGTTTTGTGTAAGGCTTGTATTTAGGACTTGCAAAATTCAAGGTTTTAGCATCCCCCCACACTTAAATTACACATTGTCCTCAATGTGTCCCAAAAATAAATTTTTAGGTTGATTAGATGTGTAAAATAGTGTGTAAAAAGCAAAAATTTGTGTTACTGGTAGTCTGGGCACGGCCCCGTGTCCACTGGACACGACCCCGTGGCGAACTGCCAGTAACAAGAACTTACAGAAGGTGGACACGGCCCCGTGTCCACTGGACACGGCCACGTGTCTGACAAAAGTCTGCAGGACAGAAGCCAAACAGCAGGTCTGGGAGGTGAGCACGGGGGCGTGTTGGCTGGACACGTCCCCGTGTGGACAGTCTGAAAGCCTGAAAAACAGGTTTCTTCCTCCGGTTTTTCCATCCTGGCCCTATAAGTGCTGAGGCTTAGCACCCCAAGCCTTGGTTTGTACCTGTTTCATCACTTAATACCACACCAAGCAACACAAACATCCTAATTTATCATAGTTAATTGTTCCAAGCATAAAGTAAAAGAAAAATAAAACGGAAATGCAGAAAATAGTTAGGGAAAGTAAATTGTCTAACACTTGGCACGCAGGCCATCAATTGTTCAAGATTGCATAAAGTTAACCTGGGGAGTTATCCATCAACCGCCTCCTCCTATGCTCCTCCCGCCTACTCCATAGCATCATCATCATCATCATCGTCATCCCCTCCATGGCGTGCAATGTGGTCTCGTATGTATCCGACATCGTCTTGTATCTCGGATAGGTTTCTCTCGATAGCTCCGACCCGGTGGTAGGTGTTGCTCGCCATGTTATAGGTGTTCCGAGTACACATGAGGTTTTCCTGCAACAAATCATGCAAACTTTGAAAATTAGGAAAACCGCCTCCCGAGGAGGATGATTGGCCCGGATCACCGTGGGGTGGGTATTGGTACTGATGATGTTGCGGAGCTGGGAGGACAAGTGCTTCTTGCGGGTTCCATGCATGACCTTGCATCCTTTGAAAGGTTACCGTCCCGTCTTCTGCCTCATAAACCAGGTTCATCGAGCGGCATATGTGAATATCCACCGTACCCGACCATGGGCTCCTCTCAAATGACCTAGGTATGTGGGCAAAATGCTTGAAGAGGCGGTACACCCATCCCCCGAAGAAAATAGGAGTTGGTGCACTAGCAAGGCGGTTGTGATGCATGTTTTGGAGCATGAGGAACGAAACATCGAGCGGCCTGCAGTTGTGAATGCAATGGAGGACAAGCAAATCTCTTAACCCAACGACGCCACCACTGTCATGCCTTTGGCTAAAAGAGTAGCCGAGGAGCCTATGAATGTATCGGTAAAGCGGATCCCTCAGCTTGGTACTCTTAGTGCTGCTCGGATTGTAGAACCCTTCCCCAATCTGAGCCCACATGGCTTGGCGCTCGTTGTCTTCAATCTCTCTCAATCCCCCTGTATTTTCTTCGTTTCCCGCATCCTCTTCCGCATACAACCCGATAATCGACCCGAATTGTGCCATGGAGATCGAATACCTCGTTCCGCCACACCTGAATGACACCCAGTCATTATCGAACGGGTCACACCTTGAAGTGAATGCAAAGGTGCTGTAAAATTCCAAGGTGCATTCATGGACGGAACGGAGTCGGGTTGTTAGTGCGACTCTGAGTGGTCCCGTGACAATGTTGTTGAAACGGTCAATTTGATTCACCATGGTTAGTAGTTCTGTGCACGCCTGCCTCGGGTATTCCTCCGGCCTTGTTTGAAGAAGCTCGTATCGAGCTCTTGCATCTAGCTCATTTGCGTTGAATCTTGTAAACTTCCTGGCCATCTGCAAGAATACACCAAAAGTTAGCATGAAACAGAAATATTTTCGGACAAAACTGCAAACAGCGGGCTGGACACGACCCCATGTCCAGCGGACATGGCCCCGTGTCCAGAGGTCTGTTACTCAAAAACTTCATTTTTCGACCCGGTTTCGAAAACTTGAAAATTTTTGGCCCAATAGGTGCGGTTTCCCCCGAAAATGAAACCCTAAACACCGTTTTTCCCAAAATATCCCGTTTTCCCCATCAATTTTATCTTTTTCGGTTCAAGAACAAGGGTTTTGGGGTTTTTGTAAGAAATCGGGTGAATCTTTGAACAATCTAAGTGTATTTACTTTCCTTAACACTAATCTAACTAAATGCAAACAGATTTAGGCAAAAATTTTAGGTTCGATCCGGATGAACTTCAAGAACCCTAGATTTTTCCCCAAATTTGTGGTGTTTTAACTACATGCAAGTAACTAATCTAACTACAAAGAGTGATAGAATCATACCTTGACGTTGTTAGATCGATAAGAGACGTCGAAATTTCGCGAAAAATCGCCCGGAACCAGAGTTTTTGTGGGGAAACGGGGCGTGTGGAATGAAGAAACTGTTTTGAAAAAGGGGTTTTATCCCGTCTGCAGCGCGAACACGGCCCCGTGTCCAACGGACACGGCCTCGTGCCGAGCGTTTTTTTTTTTTTTTTTTTTAGTGCGCGTGTGAGTGCCCCTTTTTCCCATAAGCTATGGTTAGAAAACTTACCGCTTTATTTTGTCGTCTCAATTGTTCGTAACTTACCAGGCATGATGTTTTTATTCTTCCATTGTTTGAAGCGAGATCTCTTCTTCCTCATCCTCAATAAATCCTTGATAGAGTTTTAGCCGTTGGCCATTGACTTTAAATGGTGGCCCACTTCGAGATTTAATTTCTACTGCACCGTGTGGAAAAATGTGGGTGACGGAAAAAGGTCATGGCCACCTAGACTTTAATTTACCAGGAAACAATCGAAGTCGTGAATTAAACAAAAGAACTAGATCCCCTACCCGAAATTCATTAGGTTTAATATGTTTGTCATGCAAATTTTTCATTCTTTCCTTATAAATCTCGGAGTTTGAGTATGCATAATTCCTAAGCTCGTCTAATTCATTTAATTGACAAAATCGATTTTTACCGGCAAATTCTAAATCTAAGTTTACATTTTTGATCGCCCAGTAGGCTTTGTGCACAATTTCTACTGGCAAATGACAACTTTTTCCATAAACTAGCTTATATGGGGTTGTACCTATTGTTGTTTTATAAGCAGTTCGAAAAGCCCATAAAGCATCGTCTAATTTATCAGCCCATTCCTTTTTATTTAACCCTACGGTTTTTTCGAGTATTCGTTTTAAACCTCTGTTAGTCACTTCGGCTTGTCCGTTTGTTTGAGGGTGATACGCTGTCGAAACCCTGTGATAGACCCCATATCTTGTTAAAAAAAATTCAAGTTGATGGTTGCAAAAATGGGTACCTCTATCACTTATTAAAGCTTTAGGTGTGCCAAAACGAGAGAATATTTTTTTTCAGAAATCTTACCACGACTCTTCCATCATTTGTTGGAAGTGCCTCGGCCTCGGCCCATTTAGACAAGTAATCTACTGCCACAAGTATATATTTGTTTCCTTTCGATGGTGGGAAAGGTCCCATAAAGTCGAGTCCCCATACATCAAAAATTTCACAAACAAGAATGCCATTTTGTGGCATTTCGTTTTTGGAAGAAATATTACCTGTTCTTTGGCAAGCATCACATGTCTTTACAAGACTTTGAGCGTCTTTGTAAATGGTTGGCCAATAAAATCCTGAATCGAATACCTTTCGAGCGGTACTAGCAGCACCATGATGTCCTCCGTATGGACCTTCATGACAATGGCGGAGAATTCTTCGTGCTTCACTACCATGTACGCATCGTCTGACGAGTTGGTCGGCACACATTTTGAAAAGATATGGATCTTCCCAAAAGTAGTGTTTCACATTAGCAAAGAATTTTTTTCTTTAATGATGTGGCCATCCTTTTGCGACTATACCGCTAGCTAGGTAGTTAGCATAGTCGGCGTACCATGGTTCTTCCTTGTATTCCACCATTTCCAGGGACTCAGTTGGAAATTTTTCGTTGATTTGCTCGTCCCTGGTTGCCTCTAAAGCTGGGTCTTCTAAGCGTGAAAGATGATCTGCTGCGGTATTTTCTGCTCCTCTTTTGTCCTTGATTTCAATGTCAAATTCTTGGAGGAGTAGAATCCACCTAATCAAACGTGGTTTTGCGTCTTGCTTCTTGAAGAGATATCGAATGGCTGCATGGTCTGTATAGACTATAGTTTTAGAAAGAACAAGATAAGAACGAAATTTATCAAAAGCAAATACCACAGCTAGTAACTCTTTTTCAATTGTTGTGTAATTTTCTTGTGCATCATTAAGTGTTTTACTAGCATAATAGATTGGGTGGAAATGCTTTTCTTTTCTTTGTCCCAAGACAGCTCCAACTGCAAAGTCACTAGCATCACACATGATTTCGAAAGGAAATTTCCAATCAGGCGCTATCATGATAGGTGCATTGACTAGCATTTCCTTTAGGGTTAGAAATGCTTGATTGCAATCCTTGTCAAAGATGAAAGGAGCATCTTTTTCAAGTAATTTTGTTAGAGGCCTTGAGATTTTTGAAAAGTCTTTGATAAATCGCCTATAAAATCCGGCATGCCCTAGGAAACTTCTGATAGCTCTTACGGAGGATGGAGGTGGTAATCTAGAAATGGTATCTATTTTGGCTCGATCCACCTCCATTCCTTCGCTTGAGATTTTGTGACCGAGTACTATTCCCTCCGTTACCATGAAATGGCATTTTTCCCAATTAAGGGCGAGGTTAGTTTCCTCACATCGGGATAGCATTCGTTCAAGGTTATCGAGGCATTGGTCATATGAATCCCCAAAGATAGAAAAGTCGTCCATGAAGACTTCCATTGTCTTTTCTATCATGTCATGGAAAATGGCTACCATGCAACGTTGGAATGTTACTGGGGCATTACATAGACCAAACGGCATGCGTCGATAAGCAAAAGTTCCATAGGGACATGTGAAATTTGTCTTTTCTTGGTCTTCGGGTGCTATCGGAATTTGAAAGTAACCTGAAAAACCATCCAAGAAACAGTAAAATTTATGACCGGATAATCTTTCTAACATTTGATCAATGAAGGGTAAAGGAAAGTGATCCTTTCTTGTTGCTTCATTTAATCGTCTATAATCTATACATACTCTCCATCCTGTGACGGTTCTCGTTGGTATTAGTTCATTCTTTTCGTTAGTAATTACCGTCATACCTCATTTCTTTGGAACTACTTGGACGGGACTCACCCAAGGACTATCGGAGATAGGATAGATAAGTCCAGCGTCAAGTAACTTGATGACTTCGTTTTTAACCACTTCTTGAACATTTGGATTTACTCGACCTTGTGGTTGTATGACCGATTTGTAGTCATCATTCATCAAAATTTTGTGTGTGCACATAGAAGGACTAATTCCTTTTATGTCCACAAGTTTCCAAGCTATTGCATTTTTGTGCTTTTTCAAAAGATTAATTAATTTTTCTTTTTCTAAGTTATCTAATTTAGATGAAATAATTACAGGTAACTTACCATCTTTGTCTAGAAAAGCATATTCCAAACCTTTTGGAAGTTCTTTGAGCTCAAGTGGTGGGTCTTTAGGAGACTCCTTATTTGGTTGCTCATTTCGATCAAGAACCTTAAAAGTTTGTTCTATGGCGACCTCTTCTTCAACAAAGTGGTCAATCTCTTCACTTGTATCGGGTGGTTCATCTTCATCTTCAATTAGGGGGTCATTATTGCCGAATGGATATTTCATTGATCGTTCGAGATCGACACTTCTTTTAAATGCCCCTAATTGAAGAGGTAGATTATTGAACTTCCGGTTTTTCAAAGCTTCGTGAGTTTTTACAAATGGTCGTCCCAACACTAGAGGAGCGTCATCGAGGATGACAAAGTCGGTTGGGATTACCATTTGATTTGTTTGAACCAAGACATCTTCAACTATACCGATTGATTTTATTACTTTCCGATTGGATAGAAAAATGGGTATTTGAAGTGGAGAAAAATCACTAATACTTAATTTTTCGAAAATGTAGTTAGGCATTATGTTAACACAAAGATCTTTATCGATTGAGACATTACTAATAAACGAATTTTGAAAGAAACATGGAACCGGTGTGATGTTAATTTCAAATGGGTCTTCTTTTATTAGTGAAGTTTGATCATTAGTTAACTTAACACTTACCGTTTCGTCAATTTTAGTGTTAGTGTTTAACTCTTTTAAAAACTTAGCATGAGTGGGTACTAAACAATGATTTTCAAAAGAAGGTGTCAAGAGATTAATTTCTTCAAAATTAGACTCTTCTTGGATTTTAACGTTGTCGGACTCACCTTTTTCGTTGTTCAACTCATGTGTCGGTTTTTCACTTATTTGTTCTTCCATTTTTACATTTTCAGTTATCTCTTCCTTTTTTAATTCTTCTCTTGCGCGGGACTCCTCTTCCCTTGCGCGAGCTTCTTTTATACATCGATCGATAACTCTAATGTGTTCTAATATCCTATCGGTCACTTTGGTTGTAGAAAAAGAATCGTTATTTTCTAAGCTTGAATACGGTTGTTCGACCCTTTGTTCCTCATAATACCCATATGAAGTTGATGGTTCACACCATTGTTCTTCATTGTAAGCATATGATGGATAAGGTTCGTAATTTTGTTCTTCATAATACTCATATGAGGTGGGTTGTTCACGCCATGGTTCCTCATAATAAGCATATGAAGGTGGTGGCTCATATCTTGGTTCCTCAAAGTATGAGTAAGAAGGCTCATACCTTGGTTCATCAAAATATGAGTATGAGGGGGGAGGTTCATACCTTTGGTCTTCATAGGATGTGTATGAAGTTGATGGTTCGTACCTGGACTCCTCATAGTAGGTGTATGAATTGGATGGTTGATATGAGTGATTATTTTGAATCGAGCGTGCATTACGACAATTAGTGCAACAATTACCCCTATAATCATCCTCATCATAGGTGTAGTTGTAACCTCCTGAGTATTGATCCACAAGAATCACTCAGCAGACCACAACTGAGTCTCGAGATCAGAAAACAAAAAAGAAAAACGGAAACAGAGGCTGGACACGGCCCCATGTTCAGTGAGCACGGCCCCGTGTTCAGGATCTGTATCTGGGCGTTTTAATTAAATTTACTGATTTCATTGAGCACGGGGCGTGTTCAGTGAGCACGGCCCGTGGTCAAGCTTCTGTTACTGGGTGTTTTTATGAAAATGTGCAGCACGGCCCCGTGTTCAGCGAACACGGCCCCGTGTACAGGCTACTATAAATGCAAATCTAAACTAAAATGCAGAAAAATGTGCGCGCTTTTAAAAAGGTTTTGAAAAACTGATTAGGCCGTCGATTTTAAGCTTTCTTAAAATCCTTGTGTCCACGGCAACGGCGCCAAAAACTTGATGCGTGTGAAGTGTTATATATATTAGGTGTATATTTTAAGCCCTTTTTAACACTTATTTTAGCCAAGTTTTAAATTTATAAAACACGATATTTCACTAACACTAAACACACATATGGGCAAGTGCACCCATCGTTGAGTGTAGTATAGCGTTGGTAAGATACCGAGGTCGTCCAAGGACACAAGAGCTTTTAGTACCGGTTTATCCTCAACGTCTAATCAAAATAAAAGTTTAGAAAAATGTTTAAAACAAGGAAAAATAAAAACTAACTAAAATGCTGAAAATAAAAATAAAAGAAAAAACAGATAGACAAGATGAATCACTTGGTTCCGACTCGTATCTAGTATAACCTTTGATTATTTCCGCACTTTTTCACATAATTAAGAGATTATCTTAGTTATTGTAGTAGGCCCCTCTTTTGAAGGTGACGTTACCCTCACCCCAGTAGTTTGAGTCAGCAAGGATACAATCCTAAAAGGGTGGATTATTGGAAGATAATGAATTAAGTTATTAATGCAGTATTGTGGTAGGCCCCGCTTTTGGCGGTGACGTTACCCTCGGCTAAGTAGTCTGAGTTAGCAGGGATACAGTCCTAAGTAGCCGGGTTATAGTTTTAATAGTAGTTAACTTATGAGGGGATCAAAGAGTTTGGACCCCCGCCATCCAATACCGTGAAGCATTGAAGGAGGTCCTACTAAATTTGACCCAGGTCCATTGCAGGACCTCTAAACGCTGAACAATGGCAAGACCTTTACCAAACCGTTCCCTTAACCCCCGACCAGGTAGCCAACATACCTCCATATAGACCGTGGAGATATGAATGGTGAAAATCCTTTATTTTATATAGACAGTAAAATAATGCCAAGACACCACGGACAAACGATAAGGAAAGATCACCTTCAACATAAGTAACTAGTTATTAAAGTCATTAATACAAAACCAAATAAAAAGTGCAAAAGATTAGAAATAAAAAGTATTATACTAGACACTTTGTCTTCACCAAGTGATGTAAGAGACTTAGGCAAACATGGCCTTGATTGTCAAGAACTCTTACGATCAATCTTGGATCCCGAGACGACTCACACACTCTACGATGGACAATGGATGATGGTGGTGGATGATGGTGTTGTGATGGTGGTGGGTGGTGGATGAAGTGTGAGAGAGGTGGTGTGCCAAGGGATGAGATGAAATGAATCCAAGCACTCCTATTTATAGGCTGAACAGAGAGCTGGGCACGACCCCGTGTCCGCTGGGCACGGCCCCGTGCCTGTCTGACACTCTCTCTCCTCATTAATTGTAATTCGCAATTACAATTAATGCGCCTGCTGTACTTTCGACACGCCCCCGTGTCCGCTGAGCACGGCCCGTGGTGGGCAATAGAAGCTTCTATAGGTTTGTCTTTTCTGCTGCTTCTTGGGCACGGCCCCGTGCTGGCTGAGCACGGGGCGTGTTCAGTCTTCTGCCTTCTCTAATTTGCTTTGGAAGGTGCCGTTGAGGGGTCGGGCAGTCCACTAATGTTCCTTTTCTTGTATTTATGTTGGATTTAGCTGTCTTTTTGCTTCTTTTGCGTTTTTGAGCTCATTTAATCCTGAAAATACAAAAGAAAGACAAAAACACTCTTTTTCCAATATTAGTACTTAAAAAGGGTAGTTTTATGCCTCATTTGATGTAATTTATATGTTGCATTTTACACACATCACCACCCAGTGGGAATCGTCTGCAAATTTTGCGTGCATTGCAACATGTACAGCCATTTCACTGCCAACTACCGTTCAGGCTCTCGACAAGCTCCAGCTACTGCTCAACAAGCTTTACTTCCTGCTCCTCAAGGCCAACAAGTGGCTCAGGCACCCGCGATCAATGCTAGAGTCTGCTTCGCATGTGGTGATCCCAACCACTTCACGAACATGTGCCCGAATCGAGTGGTAAAACAAGAGCCACGACAGCAGCAGCTTCAGCAACAGCCTCAACAGCAGCAGTAACAACAGAAACAAGCAGCTCGCGCCTGAAGTTTCAAAATTAATGTGCGCCAAGACCAAGCCGACAACAACATGGTCAATGGTATGTTCCTTGTGAATGGTATTTATGCATCGTGTTTTTTGATACTGGTGCCGATAACTGTTTTGTATCGTTCGAATTCGAGAAGCTCCTCAATCGTAAGCGCGCCCATTTCCCCTCGACGTTCGATGTCGAAGGTGCCACTGGAAGAACCGTTGCCGTAAATTCTGTTCTTCGTGATTGTACTCTCGAACTCAACAATCACATCTTTCCGATTGACCTTATTCCGATGCAACTCGGAAGTTTTGACGTCATAGTAGGCATGGACTTTCTTCGCGAAAACCATGCTGAAGTTGTTTGCTTTGACAAAATGTTTCGATTCTCGCTCTCTAATGGTGATCAATTGTGTGTCTACGGTGAAGTCATGTCGAAGAAACTCCAACTCATGTCGTCTGTCCAAGCTAGCAAGTATCTCCACAAGGAATACCAAGCTTACTTGGCTCACATCATAGTAGCAGAGAAAAAGGAAGTTAAGGGAGTAAACGATGTCCCTGTTGTTCGTGAATTTCCAAATGTTTTCCCTAATGATCTTCCTGGTTTACCACCGAGTCGTGATATCGACTTTCGCATTGATCTCGTTCCTGGAGCAAACCCTGTCGCCAGAGCTCCTTACCGACACGCACCGTCCGAAATGCGTGAACTATCGAGTCAGCTCCAGGAATTGCTTGACAAAGGCTTCATTCGCCCCTGCACCTCTCCTTGGGGCGCACCAGTCCTTTTTGTGACAACCGTCACTTTTCCGTACACTCCGTACATGAAATGAACAGTAATTTGTGCTTAAATGACTGTGCATGATCTGGTTTACCAGACAAATAAATTTCTGAATTCCAAACAAGTGAATTCATGCATGATATATGCTACAAGAATTACGTTATGATAGCGTTGCGTCAAAAATATTAGTAAACTCACCGGTAAGACACACTGTGTCAACAGAACTGCAGAAAGCAGTCAGACATTAGAATTGAGGCCTAGGTGTAGGTCCGATGACAAAAGTACATTAAAACCCAAGAGTACATATAAGGGTTTAATTTATAGACATTGCGAAAGCAAAAATAAGCACTAAAAAGCACCCGAAACGCACTTTAAGTGCAGAATTTTAGATAATTCAGCTCAATTCAGCATTTAAACACATGAATATTATGCAGAAATTTCGTTTTATCATCCAGAATATTTCCCTAAGTGTTGGGAATTGAAAGGGTACAAGAAGGGTACTTAAAAGACACTAAAAAGTGTGATTTAGCACTTTAACGAACCGGTGTCTAACCGCACAACCGGATATTACCCGGAACACCAAAATAATGCTAGAAGCATTGTTTTTATTTTTTTTTCTAAGCTAGTTAGGGTCCCCGGACACCCTAACACACTATATATTACTTAAACACTTAAAACCCCTAAACATATCACTTAAGATGTAACTAGATTTAGTAACCAAGAATCAAGATCCAACCAAACACCCCCCCCCCCTCATGACCGGTTTTGGACAAGGGCGGCCCACCCTTGATTTCTTCCATTTGTTTAATTGATCATGTTGGGGTATTTAGAACATAAAAACCATGGGGTAAAGCCTTGGAATGGGTTATAAGTATGCACATTAGGATCTTGAGTTCATATTTCACACACTAGAAAAACACACAACTCACTGTCACGCCCTGTCTTTTGCGGAAGCGTATGATGTGTGACTAGCTTGTTATCATTGCATTCAATCGTAATAAACAACTACATGATCAAAACGATGTTCATCCATTCATGAAAATTTGAGTATTACAAACACTTGTTATTTAAGTTTTCAAAACACGACCTTTGACAAGGTTACAATTTAACAAAAGTGGATGACCTCTAACCTTGTAGTCTACTTCTAGTTACGACACTTGCGCCCAAGATCCATCCTGTCACCTGAAATACATTTAATTTTGGAAAACATCAACATAAAGTTGAGCGAGTTCATGCATTTTGCATATCTTGTATGAAAAAATTGTATGTATCTTGTATAAATAAAGTGTTTATGTATAAATCAAGTTTTCTTGTGTACACCACGTACTAATTGAATGTTTGTACAAGGACATTAAGGCATGTGAGGACATATGGAGCATTAGTGTTGGCTCCTTTAAGGCATGTGAGCATATAGGGAGCATTAGTATTTTCTCCTTTAACTGTGTCGATTACCCTCGACTGTGTCGATTAACCTCAACTGTGTCAATTTCCCTTGACTGTGTCGATTTCCCTCGACTGTGTCGATTAACCTCGACTGTGTCAATTTCCCTCGACTGGGACACCGAAGCACTCAAGTGGTCACATAAGGACCATGAGTGGGGCTCGGCCGTACCCGTTAGATCTAACCCTCGTCCCTAATTAAGTATTAACGGCATCTCAATATCTAGTTTAAGCTCACATGATCTAGTATTTTCTAGGCTTTTCTTAAAGCTCGTCATATTGCACTCACCACGAGTGCTTCTCGTATTCTTAAATCATATTGCACTCGGTTCTCGTTCTCAACAAGAGTGCTTCTTGTATTTTTACCCTTTGTAAAAATTATAATATTTGTAACATGTATTTCACCCCCGAGAGTTATAAAACCAAAAACAGTTAGAGAAAAGGGGGAGCATGAACTCACAACTTTGCGTTCCTGCGTCGTAAACTTCACCGGATTTGCCTATCTAGCGTCGTGACCTATACGTGTTTTCTTAACGTTAGTCACTAGACTTGTATCGCACAAGTACAGTCACTATCTCTTGTGTACGTATTCTTGTGTTAAAAATAACTTATATTTTTAACTAAGTGTCTTACTTATATTATTTTCTCAAAAATTAATATAAGTATCTCGTGTTTTGCACTTTGCACCCGAATTATGTATCTTGTATGTAGTATGTGTATTTTTATGTTTATACCCCTCATGAGTATTTAGTGTATTTTTAAGTCTTAATACACTAGCACGTATAACACATAATATATACACTTAGCACAAAAGTTGGTGATAAAATAATATATATTTTTCTCTCAAAAATATACATACTTATATCCATTTTTATTCTTGAAGAAATCCTCATTTCTTATCACAAAAAATTAGGGAAACCTTGGTAATACTTTAAATACATTTTTAGGGAATAAGTTTCCCAAAACTTATATTTTTCTAAGTGTCAAAATTTATAAAAATTTTGACAGAGTTTCCCCTAAAAATGGAGGTTTCTCATGTTTTCAAAACATGTGTTTATTTTCTTTTAAATCGTCAACAATCATCAACAACAATTATCAACAATAATCATCAACAACAATCACTAATTTCTCCATTTCATGAACTTGAATATTTACAAAAATGTGTAGTAATTTACTAGCACATTTAGTAAGCCTTGTTATCTTTAAAAATAAGTTTAATTTCTTAAAAACTTTATTTTTAAAGAATATGAAGTTTCACAACGTCTAGTCGGTTTTTACGAAAATTATTTCTTTGTTAAAACTTTTGTTACACAAGTGTCCACACACTTGTTTGTTCATAAAAACACCTCTACTTCATGATAGATCCGGTTTTAAAACATGGTTTTGTCTTACAGTTGGTCTTTCGAAAATACCACTTGTAGATCTTTAGATCTACTAGTTTAGAACTCCATTTCATAAGATAAATTGTTTTTACACAAGTTCATGTTTAATAGTAGTAGTGTTCATCATCTAGTCCTTTTTATACTTTAACATACACTAGCTCATGTTCTAAGAACATAACCTAGCCGGGTTAGATGACGATCCGAACTACTACTAGCATTAAACAACACAAAATAATCATCACAAAACAAGTTTAACAAGTTTTACACAATTATCCATCTATTAACCATCATATTCATCACTTTAGTAGACTTTTAGTTGGTGATTTAGTATGTTCATGATTTTCAACTGACAAATCTCTTATTAACCACTCTAGATAAGATCAAGAAGGTGTTTTAGAACACTTACTACTAACTCAAGGCTAGGGAAGCTCAAGAGTGCAAATGAAGTGGATAAAAGCAAATGGTGAAGGTCCTTCAAGTTCCGTGAGCACCGAGCCTCGTTAGCGACCTTCTTACACCATAATATCACCTTAGGATGGATGAGTGTGGATCGAAAATTGATGTGTGGGGAGGGGGTGCTTGAGCCGTAGCCTTGAGGGAAGAAGGAGAGAAGAATTTGGTGTGTAGTGTGTGAAGTGTGTTAAGTAATATATAGTGTGTTAGGGTGTCCAGGGACCCTAACTAGCTTAGAAAAAAAATAAAAACAATGCTTCTAGCATTATTTTGGTGTTCCGGGTAATATCCGGTTGTGCGGTTAGACACCGGTTCGTTAAAGTGCTAAATCACACTTTTTAGTGTCTTTTAAGTACCCTTCTTGTACCCTTTCAATTCCCAACACTTAGGGAAATATTCTGGATGATAAAACGAAATTTCTGCATAATATTCATGTGTTTAAATGCTGAATTGAGCTGAATTATCTAAAATTCTGCACTTAAAGTGCGTTTCGGGTGCTTTTTAGTGCTTATTTTTGCTTTCGCAATGTCTATAAATTAAACCCTTATATGTACTCTTGGGTTTTAATGTACTTTTGTCGTCAGACCTACACCTAGGCCTCAATTCTAATCTCTGACTGCTTTCTGCAGTTCTGTTGACACAGTGTGTCTTACCGGTGAGTTTACTAATATTTTTGACGCAACGCTATCATAACGTAATTCTTTTAGCATATATCATGCATGAATTCACTTGTATGGAATTCAGAAATTTATTTGTCTGGTAAACCAGATCATGCACAGTCATTTAAGCACAAATTACTGTTCATTTCGTGTACGGAAAAGTGACGGTTGTCACAGTCTCCCCCCGTTAAAAGAATTTCGTCCCGAAATTCAAGCGATGCCGTCGGTCGCAGGGGAGTTGTGAAACCAATATGGTCACTTAGATTCATGATTTGTCTTTATGTTCCCATGAAATCTCTGGGCCATGTCATGAATTCTATCGTACTCAAGTAAGTCGATCATGACTTTTTCTGTATCTTGTGGACTCTTGGTCCATAACCTCAGCAGGTTTCTATAGTATCACGGACTCTAGGTCCAAAACCTCAACATGTTTCTATAGTAATTCTTGTCGTTTGTCATTGACGTGAATCTTATTTGTGGAAACAACGACTGTTCCTTTAGTCAGACTCCTCTAACGATTAGACACATGAATGTGTCGCGATCACTACTGATCTTTTTCTGGGAGTTTTATCTTGTGAACAATGGTTCTGATCCCTACACTGGGGATTCAGCCTTTTCGTTTTCCAAACCACATTACGCCTTCTCTAGGCGAGGCTCTCATTTTAGTCATACTTCTTGTCTCAAATTCATACGATTTCTGCCGCTCATCGGCGTAATCTTTCTGTATTCTGTGGGCTGTCTCGGTATGATCACATATCTGAACGATCTTGCCTCTAGTTTTCCTGGGCCGACTCGGGCCAGTAGATTGTTTATTTCTGGTCTCCGTTCAACATGACGGGGATCGATTTACTATGTTTTGTCTGAAACTTCGCACGAAGCGGTACTGTTGTAGGAAAACTCTACTAAGGGCAAGTGAGTGTTCCGACTTTTCATCAAAGTTTATCACGCAAGCACGTATCGTGTTCATACAGTCTGCATCGTTCAGCAGCTCAGTTCATATTCGAGTTCTTACGATCATTGGTGTGTTGCAACCCTTGTGATCCATAAAGATCGTGCAACGTTTTCTTTCAGGTAGTGACGTCCAGTTTGCGGCGCGCAATTATTATATCTATCTCAAGATCTCTTCTCATGATTCCTTAATCAATGTGCCGCGTGTGCAATGTCGTGGTCTCGTTGCATCGACGTACAATCGAGACTTTGTCGAGAGACGTCACTTCATTGCAACTCTAGCTCTTTAGCTCTTGGTTGTAGGGTTGGCATGAATTTCGTTCTTATTCATCATGTACCTTAAAGTTTTCACTTCGCGAATTCGAAATCCGCTTTTCGTTATTACAGCATATAACTGTTCTCTTCTCTAAGAGTTGCAAGGTAAATTGCAGCTGTTGCTCACGACCTTCCTTGGTCGTTGGCCATATAAGAATGTAGTCAATAAGTATATGACTTATCCAGGTATGGCTCACATGTTCAATTCATGAGGTCCATGAATATTGTCGATGCATGTGTTAAGCCAAATGATGCGACAAGGAGCTCGTAATGCTTGAAGCAAGTCCTAAAGGTCGTTTTAGGGATATTTCCTCTTGTATTCATAGTGGAGGACCTCTTGTCCTCAAGTTGATCTTTGAGTGGTAACTGGAACCTTACGATTGGCTCATTTGTGTCATCAGTCCCTGGCAAAGGATTCTGATCCTCAATTTTCTGAGTTTAAGTAAAGTGGAGACTACCAACTTTCTCCTTGTCTCCTTATCTAAGGATGTTATGTCCTTAATTTCCTCTGTCTAGCAGCTCTTGCAGTTATATCAGAGGTTCATGCTTCGCTGGTGAAGTTAGTCGGTATGGCGTCATTCGTCACCGGTGCTGCTCCTGGCACGCGATTTATTCTGAACTCCTCTCGTCGCTACAGAGAGGCGTTCCTGGCAAGTCTTCTGAAAAGGCTACTGGGACCTCTTTCTTCACAGGGATGTTCTCGGGCTCTGCAGTCTACTCAGAGGCGTTTCTATGCCTCTTCGACCAATGAGGGGTGTCGTAGATCTGTCGCCTTGTGGGGTCTAGCATCCTTGCACCTATTGCAGGAAAGTTGGGTTTCATCATCCGCAAGAGGGATGCGTCTGATTTTCTTATATCGAACGACTTCAGCTGTATACTTGAATTTCTGATCCATGCTGCCTTTCATATTATGACTTCGTGAGTCAATGGTAACAGAAGGTTCCGGCCTTCTAAGTCCCTAAATACAATCCTTAATCACTTCGACTGTTTAAACTAGCCTCCTATATGCCCATTTCTAAAGAATACGGGGTGTTTATTTTACTCGCAACTAGGCCAAGCAGTTTCTTATGTTCTAAGCATGCAAGGTTACAGTTGATTCCAGTATCAATTAAAAGTAGATGCATAGGGTTGGTTAATAGGGAGCGTACCCGTAACCGCATCTGGATCCTGGCGTGTTTCACGAGTTTCGATCGTGAAAACCCTTCCTTGCTTGTTTCTTCCTAGGGCAATCTTTCCTAAAGTGCCCTGCTTCACCACATTTGTAGCAACCTGGTATTCTCTTATTTCTTCCATCTGGGTCCTTCGCCCAACAGGCATCCTTGATGTGCCCTTCTTTTCCACACTTTCCGCACGTAGGCCTTAGACATCGACCTTCATGGTGAAAAGTGCATTCCCCGCATCTCGGCTTAGTCCCCGAGTATATTTTGCCACCAGCCTTATTAGTAGCTCCATCAGTTTTCCTGTCATGCGGCGGTTTCACTTTCTTTCTTTTGCCTGTTTTAGAGCTTCCATAGTTGACTTGGGTGCTCATCTTTAGGTTTGAGGACTTCCTCTTCTTGTTGCTTGACGACTCCACATGAGTCTCTTTCTTGTTATCCTCAGATTCCAAAAATTTTCCCGCACGAAGAGCTTCTTCAGTAAGAGTGACACTCATATCGATAGCCTTTGCAATGTTATCCTTAGTGGAGTTTTCCTACAACGGTATCTATCACACCGCCGTCTAAACCGCTTCGCGTAAAGCTTTAGACGGAACATAATGAGTAAATTTCCGTCATGTTGAACGGAGACCAGAAATAAACAATCAACTGGCCCGAGATGGCCCAGGAAAACTAGAGGCCAGATCGTTCAGATATGTGATCATATCAGGACAGCCCGCAGAATATAGAAAGATAGCGCCGATGAGCGGCAGAAGTCGAAATAATTTGAGACAAGAAGTATGGCCTTGATGAGAGCCTCGCCTAGAGAAGGCGTAGTGTGAGTTGGAAAACGAAAAGGTTGAATCCCTGGTGTAGGGATCAGAACCATTGCTCACAAGATGAAGCTCCCAGAAAAAGATCAGTAGTGATCGCGACACATTCATGTGTCTAGTCTGTAGAGGAGTCTGACTTAAGGAACAGTCGTTGTTCCCGCAAATAAGATTCACGTCAATGACAAACGACAAGAATTACTACAGAAACCTGTTGAGGTTTTGGACCAAGAGTCCGTGATACTATAGAAACCTGTTGAGGTTTTGGACCAAGAGTCCGTGATACTATAGAAACCTGTTGAGGTTTTGGACCAAGAGTCCGTGATACTATAGAAACCTGTTGAGGTTATGGACCAAGAGTCCACAAGACACAGAAAAGTCATGATTGATCTACTTGAGTATGATAGAATTCATGACATGACCCAGAGATTTCATGGGAACATGAAGACAAATCATGAATCTAAGTGACCATATTGGTTTCACAACTCCCCTTCGACCGATGGCATCGCTTGAATTTCGGGACGAAATTCTTTTAACGGGGGGAGACTGTGACAACCGTCACTTTTCCGTACATTCCGTACACGAAATGAACAGTAATTTGTGCTTAAATGACTGTGCATGATCTGGTTTACCAGACAAATAAATTTCTGAATTCCATACAAGTGAATTCATGCATGATATATGCTACAAGAATTACGTTATGATAGCGTTGCGTCAAAAATATTAGTAAACTCACCGGTAAGACACACTGTGTCAACAGAACTGCAGAAAGCAGTCAGACATTAGAATTGAGGCCTAGGTGTAGGTCTGACGACAAAAGTACATTAAAACCCAAGAGTACATATAAGGGTTTAATTTATAGACATTGCGAAAGCAAAAATAAGCACTAAAAAGCACCCGAAACGCACTTTAAATGCAGAATTTTAGATAATTCAGCTCAATTCAGCATTTAAACACATGAATATTATGCAGAAATTTCGTTTTATCATCCAGAATATTTCCCTAAGTGTTGGGAATTGAAAGGGTACAAGAAGGGTACTTAAAAGACACTAAAAAGTGTGATTTAGCACTTTAACGAACCGGTGTCTAACCGCACAACCGGATATTACCCGGAACCCCAAAATAATGCTAGAAGCATTGTTTTTATTTTTTTTCTAAGCTAGTTAGGGTCCCCGGACACCCTAACACACTATATATTACTTAAACACTTAAAACCCCTAAACATATCACTTAAGATGTAACTAGATTTAGTAACCAAGAATCAAGATCCAACCAAACACCCCCCCCCCTCATGACCGGTTTTGGACAAGGGCGGCCCACCCTTGATTTCTTCCATTTGTTTAATGGATCATGTTGGGGTATTTAGAACATAAAAACCATGGGGTAAAGCCTTGGAATGGGTTATAAGTATGCACATTAGGATCTTGAGTTCATATTTCACACACTAGAAAAACACACAACTCCTCTCTCTCCCTCCCCATGCTCTCGGCTCAAGCATAGCATCACCACCACCATTATTTCAATTCCATCCAATGCATTCCAAGGTGATATTATGGTGTAAGAAGGTCGCTAACGAGGCTCGGTGCTCACGGAACTTGAAGGACCTTCACCATTTGCTTTTATCCACCTCATTTGCACTCTTGAACTTCCCTAGCCTTGAGCTAGTAGTAAGTGTTCTAAAACACCTTCTTGATCTTGTCTAGAGTGGTTAATAAGAGATTTGTCGATTGAAAATCATGAACATACTAAATCACCAACTAAAAGTCTATTAAAGTGATGAATATGATGGTTAATAGATGGATAATTGTGTAAAACCTGTTAAACTTGTTTTGTGATGATTATTTTGTGTTGTTTAATGCTAGTAGTAGTTCGGATCGTCATCTAACCCGACTAGGTTATGTTCTTAGAACATGAGCTAGTGTATGTTAAAGTATAAAAAGGACTAGAAGATGAACACTACTACTATTAAACATGAACTTGTGTAAAAACAATTTATCTTATGAAATGGAGTTCTAAACTAGTAGATCTAAAGATCTACAAGTGGTATTTTCGAAAGACCAACTGTAAGACAAAATCATGTTTTAAAACCGGATCTTTCATGAAGTAGAGGTGTTTTTATGAACAAACAAGTGTGTGGACACTTGTGTAACAAAAGTTTTAACAAAGAAATAATTTTCGTAAAAACCAACTAGAAGTTGTGAAACTTCATATTCTTTAAAAATAAAGTTTTTAAGAAATTAAACTTATTTTTAAAGATAACAAGGCTTACTAAATGTGCTAGTTAATTACTACACATTTTTGTGAATATTCAAGTTCATGAAATGGAGAAATTAGTGATTGTTGTTGATGATTATTGTTGATAATTGTTGTTGATGATTGTTGACGATTTAAAAGAAAATAAACACATGTTTTGAAAACATGGGAAGCCTCCATTTTTAGGGGAAACTCTGTCAAAATTTTTATAAATTTTGACACTTAGAAAAATATAAGTTTTTGTGAAACTTAATCCCTAAAAATGTATTTAAAGTATTACCAAGGTTTCCCTAATTTTTGGTGATAAGAAATGAGGATTTCTTCAAGAATAAAAATGGATATAAGTATGTGTATTTTTGAGAGAAAAGTATATATTATTTTATCACCAACTTTTGTGCTAAGTGTATATAGTATGTGTTATACGTGCTAGTGTATTAAGACTTAAAAATACACTAAATACTCATGAGGGGTATAAACATAAAAATACACATACAACATACAAGATACATAATTCGGGTGCAAAGTGCAAAACACGAGATACTTATATTAATCTTTGAGAAAATAATATAAGTAAGACACTTAGTTAAAAATATAAGTTATTTTTAACACAAGAATACGTACACAAGAGATAGTGACTGTACTTGTGCGATACAAGTCTAGTGACTAACATTAAGAAAACACGTATAGGTCACGACGCTAGATGAGCAAATCCGGTGAAGTTTACGACGCAGGAACGCAAAGTTGTGAGTTCATGCTCCCCCTTTTCTTTAACTGTTTTTGGTTTTATAACTCTCGGGGGTGAAATACATGTTACCAATATTATAATTTTTACAAAGGGTAAAAATACAAGAAGCACTCTTGGTGAGAACGAGAACCGAGTGCAATATGATTTGAGAATACGAGAAGCACTCGTGGTGAGTGCAATATGATGAGCTTTAAGAAAAGCCTAGAAAATACTAGATAATGTGAGCTTAAACTAGATATTGAGATGCCATTAATACTTAATTAGGGACGAGGGTTAGATCTAACGGGTACGGCCGAGCCCCACTCATGGTCCTTATGTGACCTCCTGAGTGCTTCGGTGTCCCAGTCGAGGTTAATTGACACAGTCGAGGGAAATCGACACAGTCAAGGGAAATTGACACAGTCGAGGGTAATCGACACAGTCAAGGGAAATTGACACAGTCGAGGGAAATCGACACAGTAAAGGAGCCAACACTAATGCTCCATATGCTCACATGCCTTAAAGGAGCCAACACTAATGCTCCATATGTCCTCACGTGCCTTAATGTCCTTGTATAAACAATCATTTAAAACGTGGGGTACACAAGAAAACTTGAATGATACTTGAGTACGTGGGGTACTCAAGAAAACGGGAATTATACTTGAGTACGTGGGGTACTCAAGAAAGACTTGAATTATACATGACAAATACTATGTTTTCATACAAAGTATAAAAACGTGAAATACAAAAACGCATGAACTCGCTCAACTTTATGTTGATGTTTTTCCAAAATTACATGTATTTCAGGTGACAGGATGTATCTTGGGCGCAAGTGTCATAACTAGAAGTCGACTACAAGTTTAGATGTCATCCACTTTTGTTGAATTATAACCTTGTCAAAGGTCGTGTTTTGGAAACTTAAATAACAAGTGTTTGTAATACTCAAATTTTCATAAATGGATGAACATCGTTTTGATCATGTAGTTGTTTATTACGATTGAATGCAATGATAACAAGCTAGTCACACATCATACGCTTCCGCAAAAGACAGGGTGTGACACTTTTCGTCAAAAAGAAGGATGGGTCGTTCCGGATGTGCATCGACTATAGGGAGTAGAATAAGCTGATAATCAAGAATCGCTACCCACTGCCTCGCATCGACGATTTGTTTGACCAACTATAAGGTGCTACGTGTTTTTCCAAGATCGATCTACGCTCAGGCTTCCACCAACTACGCATTCAAGAGGAGGATATTCCCAAAACCGCTTTTCGCACTCGATACGGCCACTATGAGTTCGTTGTTACGCCTTTTGGTCTAACCAACGCACCCGCGGTGTTCATGGACCTGATGAATCGCGTGTGTAAACCTTTTCTCGACCGCTTCGTCATCGTGTTCATCGATGATATCCTGATCTATTCCAAGTCGAAAACCGAACACACGCAACATCTACGTTTGGTTCTCGAGTTACTCCAAGGGAATCGACTCTACGCCAAATTCTCCAAGTGTGAATTCTGGCTGGAGGAGGTTCAATTCCTCAGTCACATTGTCAATAGTCAAGGTATTCATGTCGACCCCGCGAAGATCGAAGCTGTCAAGAGCTGGGTTACACCTAAGAACTAGACAGAAGTCTGTTCTTTTCTCGGACTGGCGGGCTATTATCACCGATTTATCGAAGGATTCTCAAAAATCGTCGTGCCGCTCACTTCCCTCACGCACAAAGACAAGCCTTTTGTTTGGGGAACCGGACAAGAGACTGCCTTTCAAACCCTCAAGCATATGCTTTGCAACACTCCTGTACTCACTCTACCCAATGGAAACGATGACTTCATTCTCTATTGTGATGCCTCGAACCTTGGTCTTGGTTGTGTTCTCATGCAACGAGACAAGGTTATCGCTTACGCGTCTCGTCAGCTCAAGATCCACGAGAAGAACTACACAACCCACGATCTCGAGCTAGGTGCAGTTGTTTTTGCGCTGAAGATTTGGCGACACTACCTGTATGGTACTAAGTGTACGATCTTCACAGATCATAGGAGCCTACAACACATCCTCTGCTAGAAAGAACTTAATATGCGTCAACGCCGATGGGTTGAACTTCTCACCAATTATGACTGTGAGATTCGTTATCATCCAGGCAAAGCAAATGTCGTTGCCGACGCTCTCAGTAGACGGAGCTATTTGCATAGCGCCCGTAATATCCAAGCCCAATATGGTCTCAAAACCCTTATTCGCGAAGCCCAACATGATTGCTTTACTGAACGTACATTGAAGAAGGAAAGAATCTACCACGACGGAGCCCAACTTGCGAACAAGTCGAATGGGATATTCCATTATCTGGACCGAATTTGGATCCCTAAACGGACCAATTTGCGACAGATTCTGATGGACGAGGCCCACAAATCTCGGTATTCTATTCATCCCGGTGCCGATAAAATGTACCAGGACCTTCGCTACAAGTACTGGTGGCCGGGCATGAAGAGGGATATCGCTCTCTATGTTGGAAAGTGCCTGACTTGCTCGAAAGTTAAGGCTGAACACCAAAGACCCTCTGGCTTGCTTGAACAACCCCCAATCCCTATGTGGAAGTGGGAAAGCATAGCTATGGACTTTATAACGAAACTTTCGCGTACGCCATCAAGTCACGACAGCATCTAGGTTGTCATCGACCGTTTGACCAAATCAGCTCATTTTCTGCCGATACGAGAAGACTACAAGGTAGAACGATTAGCCTGAATCTACATCGATGAGATCATTTGTCGACATGGGACGCCTCGCGACATCATCTCTGACCGCGATGGTCGGTTTACCTCGCGTCTTTGGGAAACATTTCAAACGGCTCTCGGTACAACGCTTAATCTAAGTACCGCTTTCCATCCCCAAACCGATGGTCGGACTGAGAGAACGATTCGTACCCTTGAAGACATGCTCCGTTCGTGTGCCATAGACTTCGGTGGTAATTGGGACGCATACTTACCTTTATTCGAATTCTCGTACAATAACAATTATCATTCCAGCATTCAAATGGCACCATTTGAGGCATTGTATGGAAGAAGATGTCGATCGCCTATTGTATGGCACGAGATCGGACACTCGCAACTAACCGGTCCTGAGCTATTACAAGAAACGACTGACAAAATCCTCTAGATTCGAGACAATCTATTGAAAGCTAGGAGTCATCAGAAAAGTTACGCCGATAGACGACGCAAGCCCCTTGAATTTGACGTTGGTGACTACGTACTCCTAAAGGTTTCACCTTGGAAGGGTGTGGTCCGATTCGGTAAGAAAGGGAAGCTCGCGCCTCGATACGTTGGACCCTTTAAGATTCTGGAAAGGATCGGCAAAGTGGCCTACAGACTCGAACTACCGGAGGAACTTAGCAACATCCACCTGACTTTCCATGTTTCGAACCTCATAAAGTGTCTAGCTGAGCATGATTTACACATTCCACTCGAAGATCTACAAGTGAACGAAACATTACACTTCGTGGAAAAGCCTGTCGAGATCATGGATCGACAAACCAAGCAGCTCAGACGCTCACGCATTCCCATTGTGAAGGTTCGCTGGGAAGGCAAACGAGGCGCAGAGTTCACTTGGGAACTCGAAAGTGACATGAAGGCTAAGTACCCGTAGTTGTTTGTTACGGCTTCGGCCTAATTTCGCGACGAAATTCCCTTAAGAAGGGAAGGCTGTAACACCCCGTGTTTCGAAAGTCAAAGTCAAAGTCAAGTTTGACTATTTTGACTTCTTTGACTTATATAGAATCTATTTACTTTATTGCATTAGCTGTATTATGTGGAGTACTTATTAATAATAGAGATTTAATCGCATATTTATCGCGTGATTATCGCTTATCGCACCGCACTCGCAACTCGAATTTACGCGCTTTGGTTATTATTTTATGTGTGTGTGCCATTTATGTGTTACATGTGCATATTTATTTATGTTATGTATGATGTGGTAATCAATCGAAACGCAATCGCATGGGCTATCGCAATCGAATCGCAAATGCTAAACGCAAGATATGTAGGATGATTGTATCTTAGATATAGTAGTTGGGATTAAAAGTATTTTGAGTAGGAAACTCTATCGCATCGCAACGCACTACACGCGAATTGAAACGACAAAACTCGTCGCGTCAAACTCTAGGGTCGAGTGGTCGACCGATCGGATAGCCATCTTATCGAGTTGCCACCTGATCGGGCCGCCACCTGATCGGACAGCCCTTTCCACTTTGGGAAACCCTATAAATACCTCATTTGTTACCATTTTTTGTGGTGACATCTATCTGCTCGAACCAGCCGCTTTCCAGACACTTTTCTCCCGATTTTTCTCAATTCTTGTAAGTTTTCCATCTAAATTTTGTACTTTCTTGATCTACACGCACTCCTACACCTTTCTATCTTTTGAATCTTAACTTTTAACCGTGAAATCACTAGATTTGAGGTGTTCTAGGATGATGTCATCATGGTGTTCTTAGGAACTTCATGTTTTGGCTTCAATCCAACAAGAACAACTTGAATCTGAATGATTTCCACATAAATAAACAAAGATCTTGCATAGATCTGAACATATTCATGGTGAAAAGGATTGAAAGATCGTTTTTTTTTAACTTTCTTTCAACTCTTTTACACTCAATGCACTCAAACCCGATGGGATCGGAGCTGGTTCTGATCGTCCACTCGTTCTTAGTGATGTATCAGTACTAGGTCCGGGTTCTGTCCGAGAGATAGTGTTCTCGGGTTTGAAAATGAACGACCGTCGTGAACCATGAACTGGTCGGACTAGGGTGATTCCTGTTCGGTTGGGTCACTCGGACCAAGATGGGGTTCCTATTGTTCAAACCAGATAACGTAACATCTCGTTCAAATTAAAAAATCAGGTAACAAGACGATCAGACGTCGGGACGGACTGCCGTCCGATCGGATTGCCATCCGATCGACTGGCTGCCCGATCGGGTTGTACCATGGTTCAACACTTAACGATTTTCAACATGTTTAATGCATTACCAGTTCTAGCGGATTATCATCCGACCGGTAGACCATCTGGTTGGATGACAACACTGCTGTGAACTTGTTCTCTGAGAAATGTCTCACCGAACGGGTCGCCGTCCGATCATACACAAAATGCTGCAACAAAAACTTCAAAAGTCAAACCATCATACACAAACACATCCATCCCAAACGAGGTAACAATCCACTCGCATGGTCATCCGATCGGATGACCATTCGAACTGATTGTCACCCGCTCGACAGGCCACCCGATCAGATGGCCATCCGATCGGACTGATGTTCGACGCTTGTTTCTCTGCACCATTTTACGCGCCACTTATCTTTTATGCTATCGTACTGTAAAGGCTAAACTCTCTCTAAGCATTCCCTTCAATCCATCATCGCTGTGAGTATACTCGAACCCTTTTTGCTTTATGCACTTTTGGGTGTTACATACGTTACTTATGCTAAATCACATCGAACACACTACACAATACTTTAACGCTAACCGTTAATGCATGTTATACGTGGCTTAATGAATGCTTGTTTGTTACGTTACACATGGAATGTTGTCTACCTGCCTTAGCAACGGTAGTACTATTAGTTTGGACTCAGCACCTGTTCACTCAGGGGTTGTTAAGGACAATTAGTTACACGGCTCACAGTGGTGAGTGTGTATCGCGAACTGCCTTAGGCAGTCAACCCGCAGTCATTGGTATCGATAGGTTAATGTCGATAACTAACGTGCTTCATTTCACTATGTGTACGTGCTGGTTATGCGTAAACGATTTCGAACTCTAATATATCTATTAAACTTGTATGCTCACCTTTACACTATGTGTATTGACTTTTACTTTAACGTATGTGGCTGGTGCTTAGGATGTTTATATGCTTTGCTTGCTGTGAAATCGAGGATAGGAAAGACCTAGAACAATAATAAATTGTCTGTCCTTAAAATCTGAGTTGTCGGAATAGAATAATTTGACTAGATTTTGTCAGTAATAATTATGTTACTTTTTATGTCATGGTATGGGACGTGATGTTTTAAATAATTTGTAATCATAGTTGTTATGGAAACTTCTGGACAATCTGTTTCGCTCAGTGCCACGCCCCGATGTTTCCGCCATCGGTTGGGGTGTGACATTATGATACTTACAACGGAGCAGAACTTCGTTAATTAGGGGGATATTATACCCGAGATTATGCCTACTATGCAGAAAATTCGAGAAAGAAAAGAAATGTGAGCGATTGAAACTGAAGGCCGAAGCCCTCTACTTATAGGGCCTGATTTCGAGTTTTACGCGGCCCCCGTAAGACGTAGCAAAGGGCTACGCGGCCCGCGAGGCTCCCTAGGGTTGCTGATTCGGACCGTAGACTCCACACGCGTTGTGCCACATGGCACCTCAGGGTGCGACCCTGGTCTCGAGCTTTCGCGGCCCGCGTAGCTCAAGAGGATGGCTTACGCGCCCCGCAAGAGACCATTAAATTTTGTTTTTATTTAATTTTTATAAAAATAAAGGTATTCAGGGTCCGTTTTCGTATATGGGGTGTATTTTAGGACATATTGGGGTATTTTAATATATTTTAGGGCGTCAAAAATATTTTGGAGGGTTGTTATAGTGGGTGTTTAGTTTTTTTGGGTTTTTGGGGGTGGGGGTGGGGGGTTAGGTTTTTGGGGGGTGGGGGTTAGTTTTTTTTAATAAAATACAGGCAGGCCCCGCCACTAAAGAACAAATTTGCCAAAAGTTACAACGCACATTTGAGAGCAATCAGTGCGAATACTACAAAGCATCTTCTTCAGAAGAAAACAAAAACCCTACTGAAAAAGACAGCTATTCTTCAGATGAAGACACTCGAGAACTGGACCCAACACATGGGTTTATCGATTAAATAAACGTCATACATGACGATTGATTAAGGGCTATAATGGTCTTTTGTAAAATTCACTTCTACTATATAAAAAAGTTGAATTCTTTAAGTTTATCATCTCCATCTCTCGTATCATTTCCCTTTCCAACTTTTCATTTGTAACAAATATGTGTGTAAGTGAGTAGTCTCCTTGCTAAAGGAGATTTTTTTTTTGCCGAGAGGGTGGGGGTTTAGGTTTTTTGGTGGTGGTGGGGTGGGTCTGGGTGTTTAGTTTCTTTTCAGGTTTTTTTTTAGAAGGGAGGGGGGTTAGGTTTTTTTTTTTTTGGGGGGGGGGGGGTGTGGGGTTAGGTTTTTTGGGGTTTTTTTTTGTGAGGTATAGTTTTTTTTTGTTTTTTTAGGGGGGGGGGGGGTGGAGTGTGGTGATGTAGTGTGTTTAATTTTAGGTTATTGGACACTTGTTACTCTATAAATCCTTCTTACACTTCTTACGATTAGGAGCAGTTGTAGACTAACTTAACCCACTATTATGAATTGTTTTATTGTTTTTTTAGTAGACTAACTTAACCCACTATTATGAATTGTTTTATTGTTTTTTTAATAATTATGTAATACTATTTATTATCCATGAAAAACTTTTAGTTATACTTGCCTTTACTTTTTTTATCAGGTTTAAAATTAGTAAATATTATTGTATTAAAAAATTCAAATAAAGTTGAATGGTGAGATTATGATACTGATTGCACTGAGTGGTGTGGGCTAGCGCCCCTCACCACATCACCCTTTTGGTGCCTCAAACACGCATTGTGGGGTGCATTGATTCCCACCAATCAGAATCATTTCTTTTATGATTTCTTTTTTTTTAATTGTTTTAAAGGAGCGTTATCTTACACCGTGCAAGTTAAAGATAAGCCTCTCGCTTATGTGACACATACTCGACGTGATAATGCATTACCTTACATTTAAATTCTATGTACACTCACATCATTGAAAACGATCAAAGATATACTGCAAAAATCTCGCAACAGCAGTGACCTTCATATACATCTACGTCGACAACGACAATGCATTGACAGATTGAAAAAGATGGAGAGGATTGGGTGGAGAAAAACGAGAAAGCATTAAATATGCATTATTTATTAGTACTATTATTCTTATCATTTATTTATAATATATTTAAATAAAAAAGTTAATATACATAAATCAATAAACATTATTCATACAATATTTCCAAAAAATGATGCATGATTAGAACCATCAGGCCTATTTTGGTATCGCAAACACAACCATATACAATACCAGAAGCATAGTTTTTGAATTCTACAAAAACAGTTTTAGTGTTTTACAATGGAAAAAATTTCAGTTTTTGTGTATTTTAGGCTAAGGATGTCAACGGGAAACTTTCCCATCAACCCTCAGCCTCGGTCCGCTATCAATGGCCATTAGACACCGCCATCGACTTCTTAGACTTCCGGTTCGTGTAAATCTTGGAATATAAAGCTTTGGTTCTAATCGCCAACCACACATCCAAAACGAACCCAACGACACACACAATGGCCATTACCAGTGGCGGAACTAGGAAAAATATTCAGGGGTATCCCAATTTTTTTTTTTACCTAGACCCATCTCTGAGAATTCAAGGACCCCAAAAGGGCCCTGTGCAGCTAGTGAAAATAGGCCCTTAAATTTCCTTTTACTTAGACTCATCACTGAGAATTCGAGAGCCCTTAGGGGCCATGTGCGGCTAGTGTGTGCATATATAATTACTAGGTTACAGATCCGTGTTGTGAAACTATTTCTAAAATGCAGAATTGTTAATCAACCTTTCTTAATCTATACTTTATTAGTCACTCTCTAATAAAGTGAGAGAATGAAGTTATTTTAATTATAGGATCTAAATAAAATTTTATTTTTTACTTTCTATAATATATGTTAATTATCATTTTTGTATTAATGGGTGTACCACAAACATGAGAACGTTATCAAATATCTTTTTATAAAACTTCAACTGTTATTGAGAAGTTTTATAAAGAATATTTAGCTTGTAATACAAAGAACACACTTACAAATATATATGGGAATGGATGTAATATAATATGCTAATATCATTATCTTTAATTTCAAACAATTGGAGTTTTAAAAAAAATTTATTCATATATCCCTGAAATATATAGATAAAATATTCATATTTTCTTTATGTTTATATAATATTTCTTTATATTTAAAAAAATTGAAAAGAACTATTTATATTTTCCTTGTATTATTTTCACCGTTTAAAAAAACAAAGTGCATGTCATTTTGTGAAAATTGTGATCTGTGAGTGTGTTGTTATTTTCAAGTAACTTTTGTGCTGGTAAATAAATAAAGTGAAAAAAAAAATAGAAAAGTAACGGTTATATGGAGTATTATCTTAAAATAATAATTTGACTTCAGACATTGGAACTAGTGTTTACCTCTCTTTTATTCCCCCAATGCTACTATTTTTATTATATTATTATCTTAAAATAACTTCATCTTCTTCCTTCAATAACATGGTGTCCCCCTGCAACTTCCATGTACCGGAAATTTCTGTTTTCCGGGTAAAATTTCATTTCGTCTAATATTCACCTTCACTTAGGGGTATCCTAACATATGCTTAGGGGTATCCCTGATAAATAAAACGGAGATTTAGAAAAAAAAATTACACTCCGTCAAAAAAGTTGAGGGGTATCTCGGGCTAACCCTCACTACCACATAGGTCCGCCCCTGGCCATTACTGTAAACACAAGGCGGTAACAATGTGCACCAATACAGGTGTTGCCGCCACCAGCCGTGGGAGTAGCCTCCGCGTCATACAAGTATCCGGCAAGCAAACCGGAAAAGAGGAAGGACCCGAGTGGGAGGTTGAGGATGATGATGTTGTACATCAGCCCATAGTATTTGAGCCCAAACATTTCGGATGTGGTGGGGACCGTGATGGCGAGGCGGACCCCGTAGCATATTCCGACAACTATCGCCCCGATGTAGAGTGAGCCCGGCATGGCTATGGCCATTAGGACATAGCTCACTGCCATTAGAATTTGAGATGCTGCATTCCATACAGGTCTTGGTGTTCCAGCTTTCCTGTAATTGAGAGAAAACATATTTAAGCACAAAAATTAAGATATATTTTTTAAAATATATACATACATTTTGACTTTTAAGGTCAAACAAACTGGTAAAATCCAAGCTCGTCTAAACTCAAGTTTGTCTGGTTTCGAAATCTATTTCTAAGTTATGCTTAATTTTTCAAACTAAAGTTATTTCTAAGTTACGCTTAATTTTTCAAACTAAAGTTTGGCTTGGGCTCGACTTGTTTATATCTATAATACATTATTAAGAGAACTGGGTTTTCTACCATTTTCGTAATTTTGCCATAAGTACAAATCTTGAAACACCATTTACAAATGAATCAAGCCATTTTAGAGGGGGGAAACTTGAACATTATCCAAAATTTTAAGACACTGAGGGCATAATTGGTAATTCAGACCTACTACCTTGTCTTTTAAATGACTTGATGATTGAAACCTTTCATCAACCCACAATCAATTCAAAACATCGGCGAGGGAAGTAACTGAAATCTTTCATCAACCCACAATCCATTCAGAACATCAACCCACAAGAGTAATTGAATCCCTTTTCAAATGACCCTCACCCTCAGCGATTGAATGAGTTTCGAAATGAAGCGTCTCACCTTCATATCCACACACCATTACATACACACACCCATTATCGCATCTGTCCAATTGCAGATGTAACATCGGCGAGGGAAGTAGGGTTAAAAGTTAAAACCCTGGCAGCGATGACAGTTTCAGAGGTACTTCTTCTCTTGGTATAATGTTCTTGAATCATGTTTCTGTTATTGATTTTGAAACGAATTTAATTTGATTCTTAGGGATTTATGGATCAAATTAGGGCTATTAGTTACAGTAAAACATGGAGGAAAAGCAATATAAACCCCTGAGTTTGTATCAACTTCTGTGCTCTTAATTTTAAATTGAAATTGTGTGCTCCATTGATGTGTATTTATGTAATGGATCTAATAATGTTTGCTGAATTAGGGTTTATTAACATTTGTTATAGAAAGTTTGTTATGGATGGTGATTTAACGATGTTCCAGTTGTCTGGTATAGAGCAAGTAGTGGTTTGCAAAAAAAAAAGAAAAGAAAAGAAACTGAAATCATTCATGTTCTACATAAAATGTCTAAGGTTTGCATTGATTTTGTCATGGATTGATACTATTCTTTATACCAAATTTACTGAATGTTGACAGCCGAAGCTAATCACTGTATCAAATACGATTGCTTTTGCAAACCCGAAGTCACCAAATTACCCCCTCCTTGCTAAAGGGAAGCTGTGGAATGTAGTAAATATTAACACTCGTTTCTGATACTAATAGTTGTAAACTGATGCTGAAAAAACAAGAAATTATACGCATAACATGAATCATTTATAAGTAGCATAATGTCGTTTTTATTATTTTATTTTTGATTCATTATATAATAAATTTCTGACATTATTCGCAGATGACTGTAACATGGACCAGTGGATATTCCATAAGGGAATCTGAACCATTTGTTGAATATGGAAGGGGGCGAGAGCAGTCCGGAGGAAGATATACGAGATTTATCCATGGAGGACCCTATGATGTAATTATTACTGGTATGTAGGGATGAATTATCATACTTTAAACACTTGCACTTTAATTTTTACCATTTGAGATCGAGGATGAACTATTTTGCCCGATTACCCTAACCTGTTTGGAACTACATATAGAAACAATTGATACAAAACTGGTGTTTCTAAGCATAATAAGCCTCCGTGTCATCAGGTACGCTTTGATTATTATCACATATTGTTAAAGAATACATATCAAAATGCTTATTATACTATCATTGTATTTGCTTTTGAGTTTGCAGCTTTACATGTATGCATTATGATAGACAACATAGATGGTTCCAAATACGACCTATGTTTATGACTGGGGAAGTGAGTGAATAAGATATAAGGTGACTAGAACTTGTTGGACACGGCAGAAGGTAGTTGGGGATGAGTGGTGGTGGTTGCAGTTTGTGAATTCTCAAACTTATGTTTGCCAGAAAAAGACGGGGGTGAGAGGTGCAGAGAATCGAAGAGAGTTGAATTGTGGATTAGAGGATTTTCCCTTTATATGCACAAAACAAAGTAAATGAATCCTTTATCTTAACTCAATAATAACAACACACGGGGTTGTTTTTTCTTTGAGATCAACTTGTTCACTTATTTAAAGATTTAAAGTTTATTAGTCGATTTGTGGTTTACCTTTTGAATGAGGTGTCTCAGGTAAAGAGGTGGTCCTTTCTGAATTTATTTTCTCTACATGTTTTGTGTTGCATAATAGGTAATAATGAATTTTGCAGCTTCATTGTGTTGAAGAATGACTATTAGTGTCTTGGTTACAAGAATTCCACTCTACACTTCTGCAAGCAGTATATAACATGATTTCCAGTCGTCTCTTCGTACTTCTTTTAATTCATTACTTTTATTAAATCACAAATGTGACTGGAGATGGATTAAGCGTAGTATTCAGATGCTTGGCCACTAAGAAAATTGCAGGGTCCATCAAGAACAGATGTGACTCAAAGCCCAAGAATCTTGGAGTGTAGAAGTTTGGTGGTGAGGTATGACTCGTGTAAACCGTGCACAATCAAACGCTACCTCCTTTTTAGCAATACTTGATGTATTATAGTACTAGGGAACATCATTGTAAGACAAAGAGGCACTCGTTTCCACCCGTGAGATTATGTTGGAAATGGTAAAGATCACGCACTCTATGTTCTAAAACAAGGGTGTGTTGATCAGTTCTGTTTAAACATAATGGAAAACATGAATCACATACTTGTTACAGCATTCAATGCAGTGGAGAATCCAGTCAGAGAAGATGACATCGAGTTCGACATAATTGTCAGGATGATCTGGTTCCTCCTTAGGGTGTAAGGTGATGATGGTGATGAACTGAAAGTAGGGAGGTTTCGGTTATGGGGTGAGAGCCGACTTGATGTTATGAGGGTTGGTTGATTCACTAAATTGTCTAACCCTTAAACTCTCTAATAATCCTCTTATATATACACCCAAGAGGAAACCTAATTAGTTAATAAAGGTAATATGGTCCATCAACAATTACCAACTAATTATTAATAGGTTATTAATATATTTTGATCTAATATAATATAAATGATTATAATGGCTAAAAGATTAAATATTATATTAATAATATATTTAATCTCACATTCTCCCACTTAGCCGAGTAATCATTTATCATGAGTATTAGATGAGCCTGGCCAGGAGTTAACACTCATTTTAGCCTTCAACCAAGAACTATAGCAGAGAAATACAGCCGTTGAATCATCATTCGACTCAGGACCCCCATTAGTCATACTATAGCCTCAATTTAAAACCTAACAGTTACGATCAAAATATGTATAAGCCCTTTAGCGTCTGATTTGTATTTATATTTGTCTATATGTCATTACACCGGCAGAACATATGTTAGAGACATACAAAATCAAACTGATGAAATTTTATTAATTAAAACATAAGCTAGTACGATATGCCATTAAACAAGGTCTTTAGTAAGTCCCATATTCGATACATGTTCTTCGAAAACTTTAGGTGGGAGACCTTTAGTCATCGGATCCGCAAGCATATCTTTAGTACTAATATACTCAATACAAAGATTATTTTCCTCAACTCGTTCACGTACGAACAAATATTTTGTAACGAGATATAAACCAGCTCCAGTCGAACTGTTACTGTTCGAGAAACTAACGGCAGCTGAGTTATCACAGTAAAGCTTCAATGGTCTAGAAATGGAATTAATGATTTTGAGTCCAGTGATCAGATTTCTAAGCAACATTCCATGACAGGTTGCGTTGTAAACAGCAATGTATTCTGCCATCATTGTGGAAGTTGTAGTTAACTGTTGTTTATGACTCTTCCATGAGATAGGTCCGCCTGCTAACATAAAGATGTAGCCCGAAGTGGATTTCTTGTCATCTTTTCATTTAGCAAAGTCTAAATCAGAATAATCTACCACTTCTAAATGATCACTTCTTCTATAAGTCAGTTTATAGTCTTTCGTCCCTTGCAGATATCTAAGGACCTTCTTAGCTGCTTTCCAGTGATCTAGGCCAGGATTAGTCTGATAACGACCTAGCATTCCAGCAATATAAGCGATATCTGGGCGAGTACAGACTTGAGCATACATCAGGCTCCCGACTACTGACGCGTAAGGTATCTGGCTCATTTGCTCCTTTTCAACCTCTGTTGTCGGACACTGGAATGAACCGAAAACATCTCCCTTAACTACTGGAGCGACTGAGGGTTTGCACTGTTGCATGTTGTAACGTGTAAGGACACGATCTATGTAAGTCTTTTGAGACAATCCTAAGATCCCTTTGTGTCTATCTCGGTGAATTTCGATGCCAATGACGTAAGAAGCATCTCCGAGATCCTTCATGTCGAAGTTATGCGAGAGTAACCGCTTCGACTCATGCAACATGTCTAAACTATTACTTTCCAATAGAATATCATCTACATAAAGGACAAGTATAGTAAAGTTACTCCCACTCATCTTGAGGTAGGTGCATTGATCCACTTGATTCTTCATAAAACCTTGCCTCTTCATAACTTCATCAAACTTGAGGTACCATTGACGTGATGCTTGTTTTAACCCATAAATGGATTTCTTCAACTTACAGACTAGATGCTCCTGACCTTCAGGTTTAAAGCCTTCAGGTTGTTTCATGTAAACATCTTCGTCTAAGTCTCCGTTAAGAAAAGCAGTTTTGACGTCCATCTGATGCAGCTCTAAATCAAAATGAGCTACTAGGGCCATAACGATCCTTAATGAATCTTTACGAGAGACAGGTGAAAACGTCTCTTGATAATCAATTCCCTCTTTTTGAGTGTAGCCCTTTGCAACCAATCTCGCTTTGTAGCGTTCAACGTTCCCATTCGGATCCAGTTTTGTTTTGAACACCCATTTACAACCTACAGGTTTGGCACCATTGGGTAATTCAACTAAATCCCAAACGCCATTTTTCTTCATGGATTCAAGCTCATCAATCATTGCTTTGTTCCATTCAGAAAACTGATCACTGCTAATGGCTTCGTTATAAGAGATAGGATCATTGAGCTTTCCAGCATCCATTTCAGTCAGGTAGGTAACATAATCATCCCAATTAGTAGGCCTTCTTTGCCTAGATGACCTCCTGAGTTGATTATCGGGTTCAGCGTTGTCTTGGTTTTGAGCGTTTGATGTGCCTTCGTTATGAGGTATAATGGGTTCTGATTGTGGAGATGGAGTTTATGCAGTGGCTTCAGGTACAAGAGGAGTAAACAGAGTAATGGTAAGCGACGAGTCTCTCCCCCCCGCGTCTTGTACTTCTTGAAATTCTTCGTAAGGGTTGGTACTGCTCCCATTGACCTTGAAATCCTCCAAGAACGCAGCACGCTTGGTTTCAACAATACGGGTGACATGGGAAGGACAATAGAAACGATAACCCTTCGAATGATCAGGATACCCGATAAAGAAGCAGGTAACTGTTTTAGGGTCAAGTTTCCTTAGGAAAGGATTATAGAGTTTTGCTTCAGCAATGCAGCCCCATACTTTCATATATTTAAGACTCGGTTTCCTTCCTGTCCAAAGTTCATAAGGAGTTTTAGGGACAGACTTAGAAGGAACTCTATTGAGTATATGAACAGCTGTTTTTAACGCTTCAGTCCAGAGGAATAATGGTAAATTAGTGTTGGCTAACATACTGCGCACCATGTTCATAAGGGTACGATTTCTTCGTTCAGCGACACCATTCTGCTGAGGTGTACCAGGCATGGTGTATTGGTTCACAATCCCCTGGCCCTTACAAAACTCATAAAATGGACCAGGAGCTTGACCCACATCAGTATGTCTTCCATAATATTCACCGCCTCTATCTGATCTCACAACTTTAATCTGACGATCTAATTGCTTTTCAACTTCAGCTTTATAATCTTTAAAAGTTGTAAGAGATTCAGACTTTTCCTTTATAAGATACAAGTACATGTAACGAGAATAATCATCAATGAAAGTGATAAATGAAGTATGTCCTGTTATACCAGCGATTTGATAAGGACCACTAATATCAGTGTGAATGAGTTCTAATAAATTAGAGCTCCTAGTGGCACCTTTCTTATTCGCTAATGTCATTTTGCCTTTAAGACATTTGACACATGTTCCAAAATCAGTAAAATCGAGAGGAGGTAAGACTTCATCCTTTACGAGACGATTTAATCGTTCTCTTGAGATGTGGCCTAAACGTTGATGCCACAACATAGATGAAGTCTCTAAGTATCGAACCTGTTTCATCTTTGTGAGTGATTCATTAATATTATATGACAACAAATATTTGGAAAAATTATCATCTAGTTCTAATCTATAGAGACCACCATCCAGAATGCCAGTACCATAAACAACGGAATCATAGAGAATAGAGAGTTTGCGATGACCATGAGAAACGACAAAACCGTCCATGTCTAACTTTGGTCCTGATACAAGGTTCCGAGTTACCTCAGGAACATATAAGGTATCATAAAGTTTAATACATAAACCAGTTTTCAAAAATAATTGTAATGTTCCTATGGCCTTCACTTCTAATTCCCGATCATCTCCAACTTTAAGTGTTCTTTGGTTTCTTCCCAGCTTCCGGATTGTAAGGAATCCCTGAGTTGAATTGGTAACATGAACCATAGAACCAGAATCAAACCACCAAGAATTAGCAGGAACATTTAAATTAAAGGACTCAATTATCATGAAAAAATCGTTACCTTTCTTAGCCAGCCACTCCTTGAAGTCAGGGCATTCCTTTTGCTTATGTCCTGTTTTCTTACAGAACTTGCAGTAGGGTTTGCCTAAGGAGTTCTTAGAGCTGGAAGGTGCACTTGTATGAGGATTTGGATTTGGCTTTTGGACCTTAGAAGCATCCTTTCTTTGATAAGTGTTCTTCCTCTTCTTAGAGCTGGAGGTGGTGAAGTTAGCAACATCAGTAGTGCGATCCATCTTCATACGCTCTTCCTCCTGCACGCACATAGCGATCTGCTCACTCATCGTCCATTTGTCCTTCTGAGTGTTGTAATTGATCTTGAATGCTTCATAGGACGAAGGAAGCGAAGTGATGATGAAGTGAACAAGAAAACCATCACTGATTTCCATCTCTAGGCCCTTCAGCTTATTAGCCATGTCATGCATCATCATGATGTGTTCGCGAATGCCGCTCCTCCCATCATACTTAGTTGTCACCAGCTTGAGGATAAGAGTACTAGCGTGTGCTTTTGATGTTCCCTTGAATTGATCCTCCACAGAAGCCAAATAGGTTTTAGCATCTTTAGAATCAGGAATGGCTCCTCTGATTGAGTTATGAATGGACTGCTTCATGAACATGAGAGACATGCGGTTACACCTAGTCCACTTATCATGAGTTAACTGCTGAGCAGCAGTACTTTGTGGAGTAAGGTCCGCTGGCTTATCCTCTCTTAGGGCATAGTCAAAGTCCAGCAGCCCAAGCGTAAGCATGAGAGCATCCTTCCATGCAGCAAAGTTATCACCAGTCAAAGGTGGAATCCCGCAATTGGGTGCTGATAGTGGAAATAAGGTGAGCAAGTTATGATACTAAGGAAGAAGTTCTAATGTGATCTAAGGGCATGTTATACTAAGGCAGGCATAAATAATGACCATTTTAATTATGAAGTTGTGATAATGTCTATTACTAACATCAAAATAATAGACTTAGTAAAATCCTACTTAAACAAAGACAAATCAGCTTTGGCCAGAAGTGTAATCATTTAAGTATGTGTGCAAAGTAATCGTGACAAATCAGCTTTGGCCAGAAATGAGACAATCACTTTAGTTATGCACTTGTCAAGCATGCTAAACATAAATGAATTAAATCAGCTTTGGCCAGAATTAAGACATTTCACGTTTGTAATGCATACTTAACATAGCTTTTATAATACTTGAACAATAAATAGATGTATTAAATCAGCTTTGGCCAGAATTAATACATCAGAAGCTCATTCAAGTTAAGCTATTTTGGTTTTGTAAAAAATTATCTGATTCTGATTAGTTAATTAAGTGTTAACAAAACCAAGTAGTTCACATTAAACAGCTTAAAATAATGAGGTTTCGAGTCTTGTGCGATCAGTAATGCCCAAGTTTTGTGCGATCAGTAAGGCCCAAAAACTTGTGCGATCAGTAAGGCCCAAAAACTTGTGCGATCAGTAAGGCCCAAAACTTGTGCGATCAGTAATGCCTTGTGCGATCCACAAGTCTTGTGCGATCCACAAATCTTGTGCGATTATGCAGTCTTAACTTGTACAATATGCTTAATTAGTTGTACAAATCTTGTGCGACTGTCTTGTGCGATTTCCCTTGTGCGATCAGATCATATCTCATGTGATCTGATCTTGTGCAAATGTCTTGTGCGATCAGATCATATCTGATCTGATCTTGTGCGACTGAAGGGAACTTGTGCGATTAGTTACATTGATGATTTCAAATCCACTGTCAAGGCTGTTTATTGTGATAATAACTGAAACTCGAAATTTGAGGGATTGTGGGACAGTGTTTCCTATTTTATTTTTGATCTAAACTTATCAAAAGATTTCGAAAATAATAACTGATTATCCTTTGACAGTTTTCGAAAACTTTAATAGATAAAATTAAGATCAAAACAATGAAAACACCCACTAATCCAAATTATATTCCAAAATTTAAGGAATTTTCGAGTTTTCTTAGAACATTATGATGAACCCTAAAAAAAAAATTAAAACATAATCTGGGATCCTAAACCTTAAATTTTAGACTTTTATTAACAGATTTCAGATATTAAGATTTGCCCATTATAGTCTCGAGTCAATTTATCAAATTATACCTTTCCGAAAACAAGGATTTCGGCAACAGGGACTCGACACAGCCTTGACATTTAAAAGCTTTAAAATTTATGTTTTTCAGATTTTGATCCCAGAATAATGGATACGAAAACAGAACTGATTTATCAACATATGCTCTGATACCACATGTTGATCAGTTCTGTTTAAACATAATGGAAAACATGAATCACATACTTGTTACAGCATTCAATGCAGTGGAGAATCCAGTCAGAGAAGATGACATCGAGTTCGACATAATTGTCAGGATGATCTGGTTCCTCCTTAGGGTGTAAGGTGATGATGGTGATGAACCGAAAGTAGGGAGGTTTCGGTTATGGGGAGAGAGCCGATTTGATGCTATGAGGGTTGGTTGATTCACTAAATTGTCTAACCCTTTAACTCTCTAATAATCCCCTTATATATACACCCAAGAGGAAACCTAATTAGTTAATAAAGGTAATATGGTCCATCAACAATTACCAACTAATTATTAATAGGTTATTAATATATTTTGATCTAATATAATATAAATGATTATAATGACTAAAAGATTAAATATTATATTAATAATATATTTAATCTCACAGGGTGTTTCAAGTTTGAACGCCACAAGCTGAGTGGGCACAAGTGGGTCCACGTCGAACCCAAAGAAGGCCGTGTTCTTTATCCAATTTACTTGAAACTGAATGCACCCGAGTCAACCACGACAGTTTAGGTGAGACTTTCTTGTTGAATTCACTGAATGTAGTAATTAATTAGCTTTTGGATAATATTTATGACGCTATGATTTTCAGGTGTTTAGGTTATTGAAGACGAAAGTGATGGAATAACTTTAGAGTTGGAACTAAACTAGGACGGAAATCCTAGAGATGTGAGAATATATTATTGGAGTTTAAATTTCAAATTGTAGAGTTTAACATTGTCTATTAGCTTCTGATTAACTTCGAGCGGCATAAAGTAAATTAGATACCAATTGGAAATTGTTTCCTGTGTGCTAATTTGTTTATTAATTAACGGAACCACTGTTCACCAATAATAATGACTGAGCAATCACAATTTAGGTTCCAATCTCATTTTCCATTGCCCATGAGTTGTTTTAACCTCATGTAGATAATCTTGAGAGCAACCAATACTCTGTTGGCAATTAACGAGGGTTTTTTTGGGGTACGCAGTTCTATGGTTGGGATGGTGCTTCTATCACACCACTCGCAATAAGACCATGTGTAGTGGTAATACCCTGGCATCCCAATCAGCAATGGGGCATTATGGGGCGTTTTCTAAAATGGGTGTAGTGGAGATGTGGGACATTATGTTAAAAGAGGTTTAATAGAATTAAATAAAAAAATATCAAAAAATATTATTGGACAAATGATTGGTCAACACACAAGGAGCTTGGGCGTGAAAAAAACAACGCCAAACCAAATGTTGTTGAAAAAATGCCCAGGGGTGGGAGTTGGGCGTTTTTAGGGGAAAAACGCCCAAAATACCCCCCCCCCCCCCCCCCAACACACACTACGCATGGTCTAAATGGTCAATATGCTGGAGCTTTAAGATAGTGGGATGCTCTATTGAAGCTAATTATTAGTTTTAAGTTTATAATTTGAACGATTGTAATGTTGTTTAATAGGAAAAAAGTTGTTGACCTACATTATTTTGTTACTTATCGCTTATTTTGTCTAAAACTGTTTTATTGTAGTGTTGTAGCTTACAATATACAGAAACAATGTATGATAATGGTGTCTTGGGTTTTCATAGCCATAGTTATATGTTCTCCATGACTCCAGTCACATAAATCCATATATGAGCTTCAAAGTTTTGCAACCTAACTTATTAAAATTAATCATGCCATTGTAATTTTTTTTTCTTTTTTTTACATTTAGCCAATGCTGACATTAACAATGGCGTACGTAGATGCTTCAATGCTTGGGGACATACAGATAGGGTAGTGTTGTAATCATACGACAATGTAACTATCACATGACGATGCTTCACATCAAGAATGTTTTAATAAGCATTGCTCTTCAGATGCAAATTCTAGACTTTCTTTGAATTGACTTTATTGATTCTATGGCTGTTTTTTTGGTTGAAAGAAATAAAATGTTAGGACTCTGGAATGGGTTGTGGTTCGTAATAGACATCATAATTGAATTTGGTATCAGTCGGGACACCCGCTGCAACACGCGGGTATTCCTACTAGTACCTTTATTAAGAGAACTAGGATTTCTACCCTTTTGGTCATTTTGCATTGTGTACACATCTTCAAGCAATATGTACAAAAGAGCCAAGCTATTTTAAAGGGGGTAAAGTTGCATATTTTCTAAAGTTTTAAGACACTTTAGGGGTATTTTAGTAATTTTGACACATTTATAACCTATAATTATTATTAATACAATTAAAGTTAGTAGGGAATATAGGCTAATTTTAATTGAATTAAATGAATTTTAATGTTAAAAAAAAAAAAAAAGATGAAGAGTCTTTAGTTAAAATCTCTATTCACCCTGAAATTTCTTCCATATCTACCCTGCTCACACAAAGTTCGACCTCTTCTAATCATTATCACCGGCAAACCGTTCAATTTCTCATCATCTATCAATTGAATTGGATTCAATCAATGCGAATTTCAATTACCCTGCCATGCAATTAGATCCATTTATATTTGATTTTTTAACTGTAACGCACCAATCAGGGAAACAAAAATGGGTTTATAAATCGTTTAAACAATGTGCGTGGCCTCTCTTTCTCGGAACTGCTCCTCCTGTGCCCTAAATCCCAATTCTGCTCATCGATTTCAGGTGACACTTTCTTTGATTCTTGTTTTAAGTTGCACACTGATTAGCTAAAATCAAATGGTAGTGACATATGTACTATTATATGCTCTTGATTCTTGATTTGCTTTGCAAAATTAGAGGCTTTAGAGTGAGAAAGAAGAGGTTATGTTGAATTTGGTTGTGGGTATTAGGGTTTTGCTTCATTAGTTGAGTAATTTGGTGGTGGTTATAAAATATGAAGCTTTTCAACATTAGGGTGTATCAGCAGCCTCTTGAAGGTATCTCCTTTAATTTTAACTTGATCTTTTTAAAATTTTTTTTTTTGGTTAATCTTGTAGAAAGTTGATACTAATTAGTTTGTTTGAGTAATTTGGTGGTGGTTATAAAATATGAAGCTTTTCAACATTAGGGTATTCATGATCATCTCAACTCAACTCAAATTGATTAAGATTCTGGTCCCTTCTTCGTCTTCCTCCGTCTGCCGATATTGTGTTAAGGTCAATTTTAATCGATATTGTATTGCTCAATGTATCAAATTGATCTTGATTTTTTGTGTTTCACTACCTATTAAGGTGTATCATCATCACATATATCGATTTTGATTTTGATTTTGATTGGCAGTTGAATTAGCAAAACCCTAGACGGTGGTGAGTAATATCAATTCATCTCAAACTATTTGTTATTGATGTGTGATTTCATCTAAACTTTGTTAATTAACACAGGCTTAAGTAGTAGCAGAAATGGCGACTTCACGTAAGGGAGTTCGGTAATGGAACCTAGAGCGTTCAATTCAGCAAGGAGCCGAATAACCTTTACAATCTCAACTCATACAATCACTCTGGTAATTTTTGTAGCATTTTATTACAACCGCGATGATTTAATTTATGATTTTTGAAGGTTACGTAAGTGTTTTGATTGTAATTGTCAGTTTTGATAATCTGTAATGAATAGATTGTGACACCTAGAGTTATAACTTATAATTGAGAGATTTAGTTTGTAGTAACTAATATTACATTTGTTTGTGGTTTTTAAGCATTAATCTGTAATGAATTTATTATATATGGCTTTAAAGAGGTGTCTTCAGTTGATTAGAAACAAATATTCGGTCCCCACTATTAATGTATACGTTGTGCTTATTGGTTTTTACCTTCATTTAAATGATAATTATGGATGCAATTGTTGTGGGGATGGATTCGTTAACTAACAAGTCTCAAGAAACAATTAAGGGTAATAAGCGAATCGTGTCTTTTCATAAAAAAGGTTTTGCTCCACAACCAGTCTTTTTTCCTCTAATAAACCAATCCATGAACTGTTAGCGCCTTACAATTGTCGACAGCCATTGGGCCTCCATTCTTCTACTATGAAAACGTTACTTTATCCTCTAGCTCCAAAAGGCGTTTGGGATAGAATATCTAGATTCTTTTATAATGTTGAGCCTGAATTTGTTGATTCCAACTTCCAAATGTTTATGTGCAGCCGCATGGAAAGGAGGATCTGTTCATAATCTTCCAATAAATAACAGATCCATTCATGGTCTTCCATGGTATGTACAGTTTTACATATTAATTCGGCATTTTCCATGTTTCAGTTGTAAAGATTAATGGGAGATTTGATTTTGTAGGTGGAGGGCATATTTTGTATAAATGCCGAAAACGACAAAGAGGAACAGGTGCGAACCCAGCTGAACTGAGTCACGGTACCTGAAGACATCGAGGATCTGTAAATGCGGGCAACTCTGCTTCATTAAATGAGAAGTATGTGCCATTTTTGTTTGTTATGAGTGTTAAATTGTTATGAGAAGTTATTAAAATAAATAATATAAACCAACACCGTGAAGTCAATCTTTTTGTCATCATGGTTATGCTCTTATATTGTATTTTATTTGTTGAAAACACCTTGAAGTTTTTCTATTTTTTCTAATTCGCTAAACTGTTGATATCTTTCTTTATATCTTGGTGAATAAATTTTCTTTGCAACATTTTTTCATCTATTATCATTATCATCTGTTAACAGGCAAAAGCTGATGAAATTGCAAAGTTGATGCAAGAGAATGAGCAACTGAAGTCTATAGTCGAGGATCAAAGGGTAGGTTCAGTAAATTATTGCAAAAAATGTATGAGTACCATTTATAAATTCTCAAAGTCGCATACAGAGCTATGCATGTGATTGGTTACTTTCAAAACTAATGGAATTTAAATGCTACTATATTTTAACTTGCTCTATTTAATCTTTTCTGATTGTTTCTTCCTGTTGGTTGTAAAACTTATACCTATTTTATGAGTAAAGTAAATAACACTTTATACCTATTTCATGAGTCAAGTAAATAACACTTATTCATCTATCGGATGTCATGCCAGAAATAACATTACTTAGTTAGGTACTTCAAATTGAGTATAAATTTAGCCCTTTTGGTCTGTTAGAGACAAGGTATATTTGAGGTGCTCTATTTACTCATATACCCAAAAACAGGTCAAAATGCACCTCTATTTACTTAAAAGTATGTTTGAAGTTGTTCTATTTAGAAATATATTCTTTTGTGGTATTTTGAAAGCTTTAACAGTTAGTACTTCTCTTCATGTTTGTCACAGCAACGATAACTTGGCTAAAGATTAAGATGATGATTTTGCAAATGATGCAGACCCAAGAATCTGTCTATTCTAGCTTGCTAGCAGGGAAGTCATCTGCAATCGTAAGTATTGAACCGAATTGCTATTTGAGTTGTTAATATACGACCATTTTTTTCATGATTTATGTTTAGGTGTCTAAGTCAATAGCTACATGATAACCTTTTGTCAATGTTGGTTGCTGGACATGAAACCACAGGTTCAGTTTTGACTTGGACTACATATGTTTTTAGTAAGGTACCCTTTAGCAATCCATCAAACTTGTGATTCAACATTATGTCTTATTTTGTTCATTTAATATTGTTTACATACAACTTTTATTGTTTTTTTTGTTAATTACATCTTTTTTTTCTCCTTCACTACAGGGGATGCAGGGACCTCAGGACTGGATGTGGAAGAATAAGACAACAGATTTAGTTTAATTCCATGGTCTCTCTATATATAAATATATAACAATTAATCTCGATTACTCCATCTGTTTGGACTATTTATCATTTTCAATTTTGGTTCGACTTTGTAACGTGAAACAAGAACTGTTATCTCGGCTTACTTTGCTTCTTTCAATGACAGGTCCTGGGGCTTAGGCAAGAGCTGTTGTCCAAAAAGCTTGCGGCTTAGAGCTCGCTCGGATATAGCTTGGAAAAAGCTCGCTCGATATGAAACTGAGCCGAGTCGGCTCGACTCGCGATGTAACTGAGCAAGGCTTAGCTTGGCTCGGGTCGTAACGAGCAGGATTGGCTCCACACCAGCCTTCAAATGATCCAAGCAAATCCAGGTTTGCTGATATTTTTCCACAATGAATGTATTTTTAGGGATGTTTGGATGTGCATTTTGGAACTGGTTATGCGATATTAAGTAATAACTGATGATAGCAGTAGGAATTATTGTGTGGATATTTTTGTTAAACTAGCAATGACTAGATAATATGTTGTTTGACAATTCTTAGTATTCAAGTAACTTATAATCTGATAAATGACATGAAAAGGACATTCTTTTATATTAACTGTAAATATAAATATAAATATAAAATATTATAGTATATCTTCAACTAACCATTATAGTGTTCAGTATTCTGCATATAAGCTATATTTATTACTATATCTTATGTAAAAAATATAAAATTGTCATCTTACTATTTTTCACTGTATTAACAATGTGAAATGTAAGGCTACTCGGTATGGTGATGGACCATCCTTGGAGGATGGTCCGCCACGTAGGCGCCACGTCATAATCCTCCCAAGGATGGTCCATCCTCCAAAACTAGAAGGCATGGGAGGATGGTCCTAGTCATAGTCCTCCACCACTTTTTATGCTTTTTTTTTTTTTTAGTCTTCTATTTTTTTTTAACATTTAACAAATATACTAACAAAATATTTTCATTAATATTAAAACCACATTACATAAACCTTAAAAAAAATTAAAAAAAAACAAAAAAAACAAATTAAAGCTTAAAAAAATACGAACCTTTAATCGGGTTGTCAGACGTGCCAATGTAAGCCTTGGCTAAGGCTTCTTCTTCGATTGGCGTCCACTTAGTCCCCTTTGGTTTGGACGATTGATCACCCACCACTTTCTTGCCTTTGTTTCGTTTTCCTTTTCCTTTAGGCGGTTGGGTTTCGGGAACAACCTCCACATCGTCGTCGGGTTCGGATTGTTGAAAGGGTTGCGTCGGGATCGGTTGGGGTTGAACGGGTGGTGTCGGGTTCGGTGGGAAATTATAAGCTCCCCGCATCATCATTTGTTGAAGGGCTTGATTTTGAGAGAATTGAGCGAATTGGTTTGGCGAGTGTGGAATGATGCAAACGCATTTGATGAATATTGCGAGAATTGGTTCGGTTCTAGCGTTGGATAATATCCCGGACCCGAGAAAACATTAGGTTGGGTCGGGTTGTTGGGAGTCGTCGGGTTATACGGATTGTTCGGGTCGCTCGGGTTGTTGAAGGGATCCATGATAGAGTAAGGTTTATAAAAGTGGAAGAAGATTTATAAAAATTGTGTGAGAGAGGGATGAGATTTTGTGGTTAATTTGATGAATGAAAGTGAAAATGGAGTTGAAATTTATAAATATTGGAAATATTACCGTTGCTTTTTTGGGAAAAATTTGATTTTTTTTTTAAACAGTAACTTTAATTCAATGGGCCCCACTATTTTTGGACCGTCGTAAACGGCACCATCTCGACGTCCACGACGCGACGCAGGGGGGCGGCACGGTGTGCACGCCGTCGCCGAAGCAAGACGGACCCGGGCTGGAGCCCATACCGACTAGCCTAAGCTAGAAAGCATGTAAACCAGGTCAAATAAGCAGATAGATGGGGTGTGGTGACGGATTTTACGGCTGGTAGTTGTCTCTTATTAATAAGCAAACGAAATGAATAGTGTCAAACAATCTGGCACACACTTATTGGGCCACATATAACAAATGTGTGGCATGTGATGCTTATGACACGTTTCTTCACATACACGTGTTGAGGGGCTTCTTCCCCAAATTGCTCACCTCTCACTCACATTTTCCATATTCCAGTTCAAATTCAAATTCCAATATCAATTCATTTCCTATACATTCAGAAAATAATATGTGAATTTCTCTATGAACTGTTTACAATCGGAGTTTATACATACAGAGCTTTCACGACGGGAGAGACAATCATGCAAGAGATGATTGCAAAAAGTCATGGTCAAGAGTATCGTAACTACCAGGTAGGCAGGCTTTCTGTACATTGGAATGCAATAAGTTTCATGTTAATGCTAATAATATCCTAATTCTATCCCAACATTGTTTTCAATTCGAACCGAATTAGTGTTTTGATCTCAATTATATGATGAGATATGCATTTTGTTGTTTGCAATGTCAGCCCTAATTTGGATGATGATAGCCACTTAAAATTGATCACAAATTTCTAATGTTTGTTAATAAAACTTTTGTTAATTTGAACCTAGCAATGTGCAATGTGATGTTACTTTGTGCACTTATGCTGGCATTGGTTTTTTTGCGTGAGGTAGCTTTTGCATTTATAGATTACGTTATGAATTTACATCAAGATAGTTTTTTTTCTTTCTTTCCGAGTTGCATGAGTTAATTTGAATTTTGAATACATTTCGAATGTGGGCAGAAAGTTGATAAAACATGCTTTTACGAGTTATTCCTATCAACTATGAATAAATTATACATTGTTGTTATAATATATTATCCTAGATATGCAAAGAATTGCATCAGAAAGCTATAGGACGCTACTTTCGGATATATAGATTAGGAACAAAATTTTGCTTTTTTGTTGATGATTGAGGTGATTTTGGTTTGGGTATAAATTGTTACCGAAGAAGATGAAAAGAAAGCTCAAAATTTGTAATAAGCGAGTCACGCCTTTGGTGATATGAATTATGATTTGATTATATGTCATCGTACTACTATTTGTTATAGGAAACTGATTGAAGATACAGTCGATGGGAATTGGTAGCTTAGAATTTAATTAATAGATTGGCCGAGTAGAGATTGTTTTGTTATGCTAAAATATTACTCACCCTGTTTAGATATTCTGGAGTAAAAGGAAATTTTGGCATTGGCTTTGGTTGTCTCTATGTCCCACCAGAATCACCTTGTACGTCTGTCATCTATCATTTTCGATTAGTTTCTCTTTTCTCGGGTAGTGATAGGAGTTGGATCAGTACTAGGATGGGGCTTTTTAACGGCCCTTTAACCGATTAAAAGGAGATATGGATATTTATAGAATATTTGGTGGCATGTTACTTGTATGAACTAAACATTGCATTCTGCATATGGAACTTTCTGTTCCAACTTTTGTGGTTCAGTTTTGGCTCATATCGGCCTTTAAAATGATCAATTTCTCTTATCTAGAAAGATTATTTTATGAGCGAAAATCAGAAAGACTGAATGAGACAAAAGTAAACACGAGGACATTGGATAAAAACAACCATATCCAGTAAATCTCACAAATAGCATAGCTATCGATAATAATCAAGTAAAGTATAATTTTATGAAATAGTTATAACATGTAAATGAAATGATAACAATATTTTTTTGTGAATCAAGTAACGTATAATTTTATGAAATACTTCTAACATGTAAATGAAATGATAACAATAATAATATTATCTTTTAGGTTACATCCGCTCTTGCTCAAGCTGGTCTCGAATCATCAAATCTCATTGTTGGCATGGATTTCACCATAAGTTATGAATGGACAGGTTAGTATATTTGATAATTCGTACCAAAAGCGCACTGCTCTAGCGGTATCCAGTAACTTTATCTAGGTGAAGTCACCAGTTGGAGTTTTGTTCGTGACAAAACGTCATGCATAAACCAGGGTTTTACCACACTGGCAGGGGCAGACCCCCTTTGGAAAAAAAATTAGTGTATTTTTTAGACAAAAAGCCTGATCACTCCCCCATAAAATAATTTTTGGGTCCACCACTGCACACTGGGCCTTTGATGGTGGGTTTCCCTTGAAATTGGTGACGGGCTGGGTCACTAACGTTGCCTACAAACGCGGGTATGGGTGGCCTTTTGCTTGTGGGTGTACCCGGTGGCTTAGCTTTGTTAGACGTTTAAAATGTTTTTTTTTGATAATTCGTAATAACGGTCGCTAAATCTTTTATTTTAGTCGCTGTTATCAGTCAGTATATGTTTTGTTACACGCTTTGTCGCTGAATCTTTTATTTTGTTGCTAATCATAGTCAGTATATGTTTTTGTTACGAACTTGGTCGCTAAAAGTAACGATTTGTAAAACAAAATTAGGGATGAGATCATACAACGGGAGAAGTTTACATAGCGGTGGGGCGTTACAAAATCCTTATGAACAAGCAATATCGATCATTGGGCAAACGTTAGCGGCTTTTGATGAGGATAATTTGATCCCGTGCTTTGGGTTTGGAGACGGTATAGAATTATACTATAATTCATCTTGTAAGCCGGGTGTCTTACGATATTTGTTTCATTGACGTGTTTTGTAGCCTCGACACATGATCAAGGTGTATTCAGTTTTTATCTGGATTGGCGTTATTGTCAAGGATTTGAGGATGTTTTGAGACGTTATAGAGAGATAGTTCCTCAACTTAAACTTTCAGGTACTAAAATGTTACGCGATTACAAGATTTTGCCAGTCTTTAGATTATTGAGTTTAGGGCTACAAGAGAGTCGAGCCGATAGTAGCGGGGCCATGATTTTTTTTTTCGTATGATGTCAGTTTTTTCAGGTATTTGGATTTTTAACAACGTAGGGTTAATATTTCCGGGTCAGGTCACATCGAATTTCAACTTTAATAATGTTTAAATCAATTAGCAAATCTAATTTCAATTTTCAAACTTAAAAGAAAGTAAGAAGATAACATTTACCCATGTTTGATGTTTCGTAAAGCCAATGGCCAAATGGGGACAATGTTTTTTTATGATAAAACTAATGGGGTCAACAAAATAAAAAAAATCATGGGGTCATTCGAACTTTTGTTATTATACATTCTCTATATGAAACAACTTCAAAAAAGATTGAAGTCGGTTGACCTTGAAACCGTATATATTTACCCTGGCCGTCTTCGAAAATCACACACACAAAAAAAGGCATGTGCGAGATAAAAAATCTGGGCCCTATTCATTAATCCGTTATGTTTTTTATTGGTTTTGGCAAAGTCATTAATCCATTACACACAAAAACAGTTGGGCTTCTGAATTTAATTGGCAAAAAAAAGGTGGGGCTTCGAAACAGTTGTGCTTCTAAACAATTGGGCTTTAACGTTTTTGGTTTATAATTCCAGGCCCTTTAAGCTTCATGCCACGAACTATTTGAATATCTTACCTTTGACATCACTAAATTGAGGGGGGGGTTTTTTTCATGAAATGGTTTTTCTTAAGATTTTTACTAAAACAAAAATACAGATATGTCCTTTTTTATAATAACGAAAATAAAGATGATTTATGTTGACTTTCTTGTGTTGGCAGTCAAAGTGATGAAGAGTAGTGGCCTTGAAAGAAGCATTTTTGGAAATCATGATTCATGAAAATTTGGTATGTTTGCAGTTGATGGTGCATTTGTAAATCATGATTCATGAAAATTTTGGTACGTTCACAGTTGGTGGTACATTTGACTTTGTATTCAAACTACAGTTTTGCCTGGTTTACCCTATCTATCATTTTTTTTCTTTAAAAGAAAACATTTAGTCTTCAATGCAAATTGACTGAGAATAATGACCCCCATTGTTAAGTTTTGATCGGTTTTATAGTTGGTACAAATTCTTGTATTAGTGTAAAAAACAATGTACGAGAAGAATACCAACAATTGGGACAAATTCCTTGTGCCTCTGACTGCAGGAAGTGGGGCGTTGGTTGGGGCGGGGGAAGCTGGCCAACGCCAGCTGCTCAATATGGATTTCAGTTATATATTAAATTTTTAATGAGGAATGATGACCTATTTGACCCAACCCATCTAATTATCCTAATGGATGAACCCATTTGAGATAAATACATAACCCAAGTTCATAATCTAAGTTGGGATAACCTTTTTTTTACATTTATAAGTAACTTTTCTATTTATTTGAATAACAAATGATGTGTTGGCATGGTGGTTGCAACGTAAGGTTTAGGTATGGGTCATGACAATTTTATAATTCACTATATTGATTTTCTTGGGATTAGACTTCAAAAAATATTTAATTTCTTAAAGTTAACTAATTTAACACCTTATACATAGGTAGATAACCTGCGTGATGTAACATGTGTTCTATATCTATTAAAAACTATTTTTTATACAAAATGGGTATTATTTTACCGTTGGTCGAAACGGGTCAAGGAAGTTGGTCAACTTGTGAACACCTTTTCAATCTGATTTTTTATTATTAAATTTATTATATTACAAGTTTACAACTATAGATTCTACTATACCACATGTTGTAAAATAAACGGGTTGGGTTGGGGGTTGAAAACTTAAAATGGGTAATCTTTTGTGTGGGTCAAAACGGCTCAGGTACGTGAACACTTTTTTAATCGTTTTTTTACTTTTAACACAAAACTTTTTATCTTTTGCAATCTGTCCTTACAATGCACTATATGTCTGTTGATTACGTCATAATCAAGTCTTGTGTCTAGATAGGGTGAATGTACACACAACAGGGTTTTAATTAGGTTTTAGACGTGTTTAACATGAAGATTTCGCTTGAAATCAGTTCAAGCGAAATCAACATGACTTGATTTCGCTTCAGGCCAGTTCAAGCGAAATCTACATGCCTATATATAGGGTTGTTGTCATTTCACTTGGGATGCGACTTTCAGAACTGTAACGAAGTGCTGCCAATTTCTGTTCAGGTTGTAAACATTGTTATTATCAATACAAGCAACAGATTAAAGATTACAAGCTGTATTCGTGTCCGGTTTACTGATTCCGCCTTTAAACTGGATGTAAAACTCTTCTGAACGACTCAATCGGGTCAAACAACGATCCAACAAGTGGTATCAGAGCTCAGGACGAGGAGTTCATATTACTACAGCTTGATTCTACTGATTTCTCTCATTTCTACTCATTTCTTTTTACATTTTTCAGATCTGAACAAGTTCCAACGGTCGAAATGGTCTGATTTTCGAGTATATCGTGTAAAACGTAGTTTTAACAAAGCCTACAAAGAATTGGACTAAAATTCAGATTAAAACATGATAAAAATGACCTAAAACAGGGTTTCGCTTGAGAGTATTCGAAGATAACAGGTTGTTTTCGCTTCAAGTCAGACATTTTGGACTATTTCGCTTGAAACATCTGAAGCGAAATAGTTTGTTTCGCTTGAAACTTCTGAAGCGAACTTGATTCTGCTGGATTTCGCTTGAAAACATCTGAAGCGAAATAGTTGGGTTCGCTTGAAACTGTTTGAATTGAAACTTGTATTGTTGAAGCGAAATAGAGGATTTCGTTTGAATCAGATCTGGATTTGGTTTTCGCTTGAATCAGTTTTGCTGACAGATTTCGCTTGAACAGTGGTTTATTGAGCTGTTTCGCTTGAAGTTGCTGAATTCTCAAAACTTTGAAAATTTCTAAGTGTTTGACTGATTTTTTGTTCAGGTACGTTCACGATGGATGATAATTTCATAAACCCGTTTAGCGATATGTACGCGTTCACTTCCGAATCGTCAGATAGAAGATCTGAGATGAAAGAATATTCAAAAGAGATTTCGGAGAATTTGAAGTTTGAGAACATGTACGGGAGCCAACAAAAGCCACCAAAGCTAATGAAAGTGGAAGATTATCACTGGTGGAAAAATAGATTTGAGGGTTGGGTAAAAGCTTTTGCTACTGAAAGCTGGTTAAAACTGACAGATGAATATGTTGCACCAGTAAAAGAAGGAGGAGAGTTAATAGATGCAAAAGATTTTTCAGAAAAAGATATAAAAAATGTTGTGGCTGAACATAGAATGATAACATTGATCAAACAGTCAGTAAGAGAGGATATTATTTCATTGCTCGAACAAGAAAAGACTTCAAAGAGTTTGTGGGAAGCGTTAGAGAGAAAATGTGTAGGAAGTAATGAAATTGTTAAAAACAAAAAGAAATTGTTGCGTAAAGAGTTTGATTTATTCAATTGTATGAAAAATGAATCTGTTTGTAAAATGATTGAGAGATTCGGACATCTGAAAGTGGAGCTGATCAGACATCAAATCTTACCTTCTGAAGAGGAGCTAGTGGATAAACTGTTTGATTCATTGCCAAATGATCAAGAGTGGCAATACTTCGCTCTAATGGTGAAAAATACAATCAAGCCTGAAGATTTGAAATTGGATATGCTGATTGAAAAACTTGAAAGTCATGAGCTGGAGATAAAGAGATCTAAAGTCAACAATCCAGCTTATCAGCAGAATGTAGAGCTTTACTACAGAGTACCGCAGGCTGGGTCACCAAGAACAACATTTTCTGCAGAAAGTTCAAGTTCAGTGAACAATGAAAGTTTTCACAGTGGTTTTCACAGTGGATATTCTTCAAACACTTCAAACCAATCTGCTTCAAAGAATTTGTTTCAGTGTAACATCGCAGTGGATCTGAAGAATGGGCAGAATTTCAGCGAAGAATCGGCAAAACAACAGATGGTTTTCTTGGCATCTGTACTTGAATCGTATGAAAGCCTCGTTGCAGGGAAGATTGGCAATACCAATTTGACGAAAGAAGATTATGACCAATTAGACCCCTAGGAGATGGAACTAATGGATATCAGATGGTGCATGGCCAGTGCGGTTCGTCGAGCACAGCGGTTCATGGAGATCACGGGGAGAAAGTCAATTGGTGGACCATCTACCAAATTGGGATTTGATAAATCCAAGGTGACATGCTTCAAATGCAAACAAAAAGGTCACTTTAAGCGCGAGTGCAGAAATGCGTATGCTGCTGATGATTCTGAAAATCCATTCAATGAAGATTACTACAGGAAGGCGATTTATCATCAGAACAAGTCTGAGCCACCAAGATTAAAGCAACCAGAAGAAAGATCAAGGGCTCTTGCAGTTATATATGATGATGAAGGGTATGACTGGAGTCAAGAGGTTCTACCTGAAGAAGATGCAGTTGGTTATGCATTTGTTGCAAATGATGATCATGATAGATGGTGGAGAAGAGACAGTGCAAGATGGGAGATTGGCAAATTGAATGAACCATTTAAAGAAGCACAAAGAGCCAATAGATGGAATGAAGAGTTAGAGTGTTACATGGATCCACAGGGTAATCCAGTAGTTGATCCATCAAAAGTGGATTTTGATGCTGTAACCAATGTGTTTCCAAGTGAGGGCACGTTCAACACAAGAAGGCTTTCTGATAAAAGCTATTTGCCAAATTTGATGATCAAGTTAAGAGAAGTTTTTGAAGCAAGTCTACCGAAGGTGGTAGAGATGAAGAAGAGAAAAGAAGAAGAACTGAAGAAGATTATTGAAGAAGTGAAGACTGTTGCAAAGCTTGCTGGAGAGGAACAGAGAGCTGAAGAAGAACAGAAGAATGCAGAAGCTCAGAAAGAAGAAAAGGAGAACGATCAGAAAGTTGAATCAGAAGAACCGGTGCTGAATGAGACTGAGGTTAGAAAATCTTCTGATCTATCGAATGTTGATTTGGTTGATGAAAAAGAACAAAAGTGCAGGAATTGCATAGAAATGTGCAAAGCCTGTACTGAAAAAGATGACATCATAAAAACAAAAGATATTGAAACAAGCAAACTTGAAAATGTTTTCAAAATGAAATGTAAAGAAATGATTGAGAAAGAAGAAATTTTGAAACTAAAAGTTGAAAATTTGACACAGAAATGTCAAGGTCTTGAAAAGGATAATGATGTTTATAGACAACTGTGTTCTACAAAATGTGTCGATTGTGTTGAAAAAGAATCGAAATTTCAAGATTTACAAAAACAGTATGATTCTTTAAAGTGGTCGAGTCAGAGAGTACAAGAAGCTTATGATACTTTGAAGAGCCAAGTCAAAAGTTTTGATCAAAGATTGTCTGAAACTTTAACAACCAAAGAAATGTATGAGAGACAGTTTAAAGAAAAGCAAATTGAATTAAACAAATGTTTTGATGAAATTGCAAATCTTAAACAAGTCTTGGCTGAAAAAGAAAAGGTTGTTACAAAACTTCAAAGTTATCATAACTCTTCGTACATTCTCGAACGCATTTTCAACATCACACCAGATGACAAAGATACTGAAAATTGCAAAAAGGGTATTGGTTCAGAATTTCATCAGGTACCACCACCATTGAGAAACAATTATACTTTTTATGATGAGGAAAAGGTGGCAAAGGGTTTGAACATAGCTGACCAGTTACCTGAAAGTATCGATGTGACTTACTCCAAATCTGATGATGCTAATGATTCAGAGGTGGTAAGTAAGGTTGTTGAAAGTGTTTTGAAAGATGAGTCTACAAAAGGTAAGTCTGAATCACAGGATGAAGATGAAGGAAATTTTTATGATGGTTATTTGAAAAACACAAAATCCGAGAAAAATTTGAATGATGATTCAAAAGGATTGGTTTATACCATGATTGGATCGGACAAATTATTCTTAGATGTTGTATTCCCGATTCAGAATGTGATTTCAGAAAAGGTTGATAAAGTTTTCAAAATGGTTGAGATTGAGAAGTCTGAGATTTCAAAGTTTGCTGGTAAAGGTCATAGATCTTTTTATAACAAACCTGGTTTTAAGAAGAAAAACATGAAGGCTGGTTTGGGTTATAAAAAGAAACAGAATTGGAATCAAAGTAAAAAACCAAATGTGCAACAAAAGATGAATTTTGTTCAAGGGAAAAGCTTGAAAGAAGAGGAAAAACTCAAATTTAGTCGACAGTCTAATGAGGAGTTTGATGCTATGAAAAAGAAACAACAACAGACCAAGGATGTTTCAAAGAAAGTGTGTTTTAAATGTGATCAAATTGGACATGTTGCACGAAAGTGTCCAAATCCAAAGCCTGTTGATGTTGAAAAACAGAAATCTGAGGATGTGAAATCAAGGTCAACCAGATTTGATTCGAAACAAACTTGGAGGTACAATACAAACAAGTTTGCTTCAAATCAAAATTGGAAATCAAACCCGAACAGGTTCAATTCAAGACAGACCTGGAATTCTCACACACCCAGATTGAGAACAACACAGAGTTGGAGAAAATCTGTTGATATGACAAAACCTCAAGAGTTTTGGAAACCTAAAAATGTTATTCAAAATCAAAAGGTTCAAAAAGAGACAAACTTTTACAAAAGAGGTACTTCGGAAGGTAAAATGTGGAGTGTTAAGAAACAAGTGACGTTGGTAAAAGATGAGAAAGTTGAAGTCAAAGTTGAACAAGTTTTAAGTGACAAAGAGTTTCCAAAATTGAATGAACATTATTGTATTGAAATGCCTAAGGTCCAACAGACCTGGGTTAAATTGTTCAAATGATTGATAAAGTTTGAATGTGCAGGTGCTCAATGAAGCTGAAGACTGTGAGAATGGCAGTTGGAGCAACCTGGCACAAGAAGAGGTTGCAGAACCCTGGTTTGGTTGAACAGGGAGTTTAGTTTGATTGTTTTCTGTATATAAATAAACAATATTTTCAAAACCCTAAAAATTTGAAAAATTAAAAACCAAAAATATGTTTTTAGTGAAAAACCAAAAATATGTTTGTTTTTAATTTTGTTTGATTGTATGTTGATTGAATACGCCGAAACCCTCACGGCTGAACAAACATGATTACTTTCATCAGATTGAAAAACGGTTTTCAAACTGTTAAGATCAATGTGTTGTAAATCATGGGGGTATGTTATATTTTCTGCAAATCAGAGCACTTGAAGCAGAAAATGGATGGCGAGACAAAGCTATCAGTGTTGGTTGTCAAATTTTCTTTAAATGGTTTTGCATTTTAGGGGGAGAAAAATTGTCATTAGAAAATCCAAAAACATTTGAAAAATTTGAAAAAGTCAAAAACATGATAAAATTTAAAAATTTGAGTTTTGCGTAAAAAGAGGAAATGATAGTACATCAGTAGACAGTTACAGTACGCTAAAGAAATGGAAAGTATAAAAGAGTTAAACAATCTTACTGATGATGTGTCGATAGGTTTTCGCACATTTAGTAGATTTATTCGGGATATAAACCTAAATTCAAACTGGTGAATTTCGTGGGGAACACTACTTGGATATATAGGTAACCCCTGAAATCTCGTTTGAAAGGTCTCTTAATCTGATATACTAGGTCTTTATACTCTATGATGTCTGGGGTATTATTCCGGGACTTCTGCTGAACGGTAGTTCTGACCTAGTCCTTGGCTAATACTTGCTGCAATGCTTGAAACACAGCATTAAACCCTCAGCATGCTGAAACAATAAAATTGATATATGCTGCTGTTGTAAGCAAAAAGATCCTCTAAAGGGGACACTCCGAAAAGTCGAAGCTGATATCTCTCTGCGTATACGGAAGTATCGATCTGAGATCTCTCGGCCCTCGCATACCTAAATTATATACAGATATCATTGTAGTATTCTCACCTGTAAGACTGATTATTGGGATTCTGGATACGGGAGTATATTCAAGAGGTGGGACACATGAATGATCTAAGTTCTTAATTCATCTAAATCGTATCCTGAGTAAATTGAAATTTGTGTGAGAATTTAAGATGGATTAGTATATCGACAATCGAAGTAAATTGTTTAAGTCTGAGTATGAAATGTAGCTTAACGGTAGTTGTGACTTGTAATTAACTGATATGATCCTCTAACGCATACTTAAAAAAAAATATTATTTGTAAATATGTTTGTACATATTTCTTTACAGCTTTATGTTTTCAGAAAATACAAAAAGATTTTGATTTCTGCTTTATTTTCGACAACTGGTGTCTGAGTGCTGAGTTTCAAAATCTAAGTATGCTGATTGTGTTTCTAAAAATAAAACAAGTTCATTAATTTGAAACTTGAATTAAAATTAAAAATTTCAAAAATAGTTTGTGATATCTCCAAGGTCATTAGTTTGAACTTGGATGATAAACTGTGAGGGAGTTGGAATCTTTAACACTGCCATATCAGTAAAGTTTGTTGATAGGGGAAGTAGATTAAAGAAGATTGATTTATATCATGAAAATTTTGTTACTTATATTTGGATGAGTGATTGCAGGTTTCAGGAATTTCCACGGAGGTTAAATGTCAAAGCTTGAACCAGACATCTCAGATTCTAGCATATCGAGAGGGGGAGTCTGTGAAAGGGGGAGTCTGGATCAACAGTCAAAGGGAAGTCTAAAGATGGAGTCAGGACAAGATGTAAATCTGTGAAGATAGAGTGCTTTTGATAAAAAGACAGAATGTTTGAAGAATGATGAAGACAAAGACTTGAAGCCAAAGACTTCATCAACATCCAAGGGGGAGTCTGTTGGTGCACTATATGTCTGTTGATTACGTCATAATCAAGTCTTGTGTCTAGATAGGGTGAATGTACACACAACAGGGTTTTAATTAGGTTTTAGACATGTTTAACATGAAGATTTCGCTTGAAATCAGTTCAAGCGAAATCAACATGACTTGATTTCGCTTCAGGCCAGTTCAAGCGAAATCTACATGCCTATATATAGGGTTGTTGTCATTTCACTTGGGATGCGACTTTCAGAACTGTAACGAAGTGCTGCCAATTTCTGTTCAGGTTGTAAACATTGTTATTATCAATACAAGCAACAGATTAAAGATTACAAGCTGTATTCGTGTCCGGTTTACTGATTCCGCCTTTAAACTGGATGTAAAACTCTTCTGAACGACTCAATCGGGTCAAACAACGATCCAACAAGCTTTGGTCCTTTATAGTTTTCATTTTACTCAGATTTTTCGCTTTATGCATCGTTTTAAATTTTGTGACTTAAGACATCGCAACGTGCGTCTTTAGTTTAACGTTTTTACGTTTCGTTCTAAATTTTGTGAGTTAACACGACGCAATGTGCGTGTGTGAGTGAACTTTTTTACATCGTCTATTTTTCACCTGTTTGATAGGTTCAACACAACGTGCGCGTCCTAAATCGACTTAGTTATAACTAAAGAATCTCCGCCGCAATGCGGCGGGTCGTAATTCTAGTTATAATAAATTCAGATGGACCATTTTGCCCTTGAAGAAAAAGACAAAATAACCAGATTTTATTAGCCAAATAACAGGTGATTTGATTTTTGGACCAAAATGGCAATAAAAGTGAAACCACAGGGACCCAGATTTAAAAGGTTTGAGTTTTGGACTAAAATGACAAAAGTGACCAAACCTCAGGGACCAAAATGGCAGTATACTCTTATTAGAAAGTTGTAGCTGTATATTCATGCTTCAAATTTTTGTAAATTATAATCCTTTACTAAATTTGTGAATTTACGAGTGAGCTGATAAAAAAAACGTACATGGTGTCTTGTAGAGATGGACACAAAAACCCATATGGATTTCCAAGCCGATTCATAATCCGAACCAAACCGCCAGTCTGCATAGTAGTCCCCCCCCCCTCTCCTGGTAACCCAAACCAGTTTCAACCCAACGAAAAAAAAAAACAATTTCCTTTAAGTACCGGTTTATGACCCAAATTGGTTTCAACCCGACCTAAATCGATTTGAATAGGGTTCGAATATTTTTCACCTATTTATGACCTGAACCAGTTTTGACCAAAGTTTACCAAACCGACACGGTTTATTACCGAAACCCGAACCGGTAAAAAAAACACTCGGTTTGTACACCTGCCTGGTGAGATTCCCGTATTTTGTTATTATCATTAGCCCAGAAGTCTTGGCCCACCAAATGTACATAATATATTTTTTAGCGTAGAACCCAAGTCCCACACCAATGCTTCACACACAGTTCACCCTACTTCACCCCAAACCACTGTTGGGCCCGGTTCTGAGGTGTGTTAGAAATAGTGGTTGTGGGCGGCATGCAGGTTTGCAAACCAGCGAGCGAGAGAAGTCGAGAATTGACCGGTTTAAACGGTTTTCTGCCATTGATGCAGCCGGTAGTTACGAAACCGTATTATTATTATTATTATTATTATTATTATTAGGGTAAATTACTTTTTGAGTCCCTGTGTTTATTATGTTTTAACTAGTTGAGTCCAAAAGCAAAAAGTTTAACGATCTGAGTCCCTATAAGCATTTTCTTTAACCATTTGAGTCCAAATTTCTAACACTGTTAAAATTATTCTGTTAACTTTTGTTAAATGACCAAATTACCCTTTTAATTAAAAAAACCATTTTATTATTAAATATATGTATATGTTATCTAGATCAGATCATAAACCATCTTCATCTCACCACAACACCTACAGAACTTTCTTTCTCTCTACCAAAACCATCTCCATCCCACCACCACACCTCCACCATCAACATCACCGTCGCCCCACCATCAACACCAGCGTCGCCACTGCGCGTCCACCGTCACCCACACTGCATCAACCATCAGATCTGTATCAATGGCCCACTCGAAGCCCTTCCACCAGTCCCGTTCTCAACCTCCACCGCCGGTTGCCTCCACCAATCCCGTTCGGAGAAAGTTAAAGGACTTGTTCATGCCGTCATCGTGTTCATCTTCATCTAGAACTTTCTGTGTAATATCAATCAACCAACCAATTAACTGTATGCAGAATCATCAATTCAAGTATCTTTATTTCAAAAACCCAACAAGACATTTTCCTCTAAAAAAAGTTGTTTCAATTTTCAATTATCAGTTGATGAACTTGCCGCTTTCTGTTCCTCCGCTGCTTTCTCCTTATTCAACTGGTTAATGGCTTCCTGTTCGGCCGCCTTCTCGGCCTGCAAAATAGGAGCATAATAATCTGAATGGGCCTCCATACATTTCTTCAAAGCGGAAGTAACATCGAAACATTTATCCACTATATTCTCCTTGTTTATCTCGCCTTCTTCGATGCAGTTTTCCCAGTTGATGAACACTTCTTTGCACCCGCCTCCTTTCATCTGCAACACAGATTGAAGTTGTGGGTGATGAAAATGGGATTTAATTAGGTTAAAGAGAGAGATTGAAATGGGGATCGAAGATGAAGATGAAGACGAAGGAAATGTGAAATGGGGATTGAAAAGGGGATTTAATTAGGTTAAAAAGAGAGACAGAGAATTTTTTTTTTTAATTATAAGGGTATTTTGGTCATTTAACAATAGTTAACCAAAAAATTATAACAGTGTTAGAAATTTGGACTCAAATGGTTAAAGAAAATGCTTATGGGGACTCAGGTCGTTAAACTTTTTGCTTTTGGACTCAACTAGTTAAAACCCATAAAACACTGGGAATCAAAAAGTAATTTACCCTTATTATTATTATTATTATTATTATTATTATTATTATTATTATTATTTTTTTTTTTTTTTTTTTCAGTAACGGATCGTCAAAACCGTATTAGATCGTCAAAACCGTATTATTATTTTAGCTTTACAAAATTATTTAGGTGAAGAAGGTGTTAAAACTTAAGTTAAAACCGGTGTTGTTTGGTACCCGCCCTCATAGCCCAGTGGTGTTGGGCCGGTTTGTCCTCCTAGAGGTCACCGGTTCGACTCCCGCTTGTGGCGAAAGGGGGTAGGGACACCCGTGCGCAATGATGGTGAAAAACCCACCGAGGAGGGTTTGATCCTGAGCGTCACCCCGGTTTTCACCCGGCTGTTACTCCAGCGAGGCAACTCGTGTGGAGGCAGTACGGTTTCCGGGGGAACGCCATCCAAGTCTGATACCGTACGGGGCCCGATAGAACATCGTCGGCAGATCTTGGCTGGGGGAAACCGTCTATGACGGGGTTCAGTGACAATGGGTCACTCATTAACAAAAGTCACCGTTCAAAAAAAAAAAACCGGTGTTGTTTGAGCCTAAAACCCTTATTTAGGGTTCAATGGCTATCGAAAGAAATCTAATCGAAGAAGAAGGATGCCTGCATCGATTCTACAGAATTGTTCTTGGTTGGGACTTCTTTCGTCTCAACAAAGAATACTCTGTAAGTTCTCTAACGTTCACTTCAATTTATATATATAATATTAGCATCAGTACTACGGACATTTGTCATTAATTAATTTGAATTTGAATGAATGTGTTTGAGCAGAAAGATGGCAAAAGTAGTGTAAAAGAAAAGGATTTGGGGCTAAAACAGGTGAAGGAGACGTATAAAGATGTTGATGATTATCTTGCTACGTTTGAGCCTCTTTTGTTTGAAGAAGTTAAAGCTCAGATCATGCAAGGAAATGATGAGGAAGAAGGTATACATGTTTGATCTTGCTGTGTTGACGGGATTTGAGTCAAACTGCTTGCTTTTGTTCCAGCATTTAAGTTCAAAGTTTATTATTTGTTTGAGGAGGAGAATAATAGCTAAATAGATTCTAGTATGACTGATTAGATAGATTCTAGCATGACTGATTAGATTATTTGATGTGAAAAACTAAAACTAATGGATAGCTTTGCCATGAGAGACGTTAGGAGGCATGTGTAGTATGACTAGTTAGGGGATGTTTGTTTAGCTCTTAATGGGGCTCTTACTGGTTCAGACGGTTTGTTTCGCGAGCAGATGTCTGAATGGTTCAGACATTTGCCTCTGAATGGTTAAGCATTATACTGAGTCTGAATGGTTAAGACCTATAATTTGAATTGGTCTGACATTTGCCTCTGGACGGTTAAGCATTATACTGGCTCTTAATGGTTCAGACCTCTTACTAGTTCAGCACTTAATGGTTCAGACCTCTTGCTGGTTCAACAAGTTCATTCATAAGACAGAAGAAAATTAAATGTTTCAGGTTGAATTAAGTTGTAAACTCGAACATGTAAACCCGTTGAGTTAAATTGGTTGCAATCAAGTTGTAAACGTGCTCAATGGGTTGACCGGTTCGATTAAATGGGTTAAATGTCAAACCGAACATGAGATGTTTATTAAAACAGTTTCGACATGACATCTCAGAACCTGATAATTTTGTGTGGTGTCAGGAGTAGAAAGAAAGCACTTGGAAAAGTTGACAGAGAGTGCTTTGTTTTTTTTATCCACGACTATACCAAATACTTGAAAATGAACTTACGTAATATGTAATTTACTACCACTTTTCCAAAAGTCTGGTGTTTGTTTCTAACTTTATATGTTTTATACTTTTATATTATGTATTTCTAGTAGTAAACACTGAAGTGCAGCATGTATATATATACAACTGTGATAGTTATTTGTTCTTTTTCCTGTTATAAAGAAACGGAATGGAAGATGGGTGTTGTAGTTCAATGTCATGAAACCGACGGGTTTCACTTAATAGAATTATTCGGTGAAGACTGGAGTTCCGTATCACAAAACGACCTGTTGCAACTATCAAATGAGAAGGTGAACATTATATTGACTCAATCCCGTGTTTGTTTTGTCATATATTTGAACTCTTGTGTTACAATTTGCAACTGTAAACCGATTACATCTTTTCAGTTCGAAGCTGATAAGCTTCCCACTGCTTACGCTTACGCATTTGCATTGGTTGAGCATCGTTTGCCAGATAAGCTTAGACTCAGATTGCACTTAGACGGAGAAATAAAAAGAGTACATACAAATAAGGTCACTACCTCAAAAACTCTTTCAAAAGTGCGTTCTCGTATTACAGAACAAAAGTCGTGGTACATACGGAAGGTGAAATTATTCGTCTTTTTACAAAATCTTCTATTCTTTAGAGCATAAAAATCAATTTATTTTATCGAAATATTTTGTTACGTGCAGATCTGCAGTTTATCAACCATAGCTCGCGAATATGTTGCTATGCGTTCAATTAGCTTCTTGCCTTACAAAGATGTGATTCTAAAAGCCGCTGATAGCATTCACAATTCCGAAGATGAAGCCTGGAAAATTTCTAAGCCTCTTATGGAATATATCCAAACGAACCACAATTCTACACAGCTGGAAGCTATATGTGTGAGTATTTAGCAGTTTTTTAACTCTCAAATATAACCTATTTGTTTTTTGCTCTCATGAGACATGTCAATTAATTGTCTTGATTGTAGACTGCTGACATCTTTACACATGAGCGTACAATAACTCGCATCTATATATTTGTTTCATGCAGGCAGGTCTTTCACGCAGAAAATTTGTCCTGATTCAGGTATTTCTGATTCTGTTTATTTGGTCTTAATATGAGTTCCAATAGATTACTAATTTTCTAAATCTTTGTTAAGGTTAAAACTAAATGATATATATATATATATATAAATAATGTCAATGAGCATGACAACATTTATAAATATGCTTTCTAGGGTCCACCTGGAACAGGAAAAACACAAACAATTCTCAGGCTTCTTAGTGCCATACTACACGCGACTCCCGCTCGCATACAAAATAAGTGAGTAACTTTATTAGAGGTTGTTTGGTTCGCGGGATATTCATGAAGGAATTGGAATATAAAGGAATTTGAATTAATTCCAATGAGAATTTGCAAGTTTGTTAATTTGAGAAAGGAATTGAACTTTATTAAAAATATTTTACTTAATTACACTTAAAAAAAACCAAAATATTTATGTAACTAAAATATGAGAACTGATAAGAGGGTGTTTTGGTAATAATTCAACATTCCAATGGAATGTTTTGAATTCCTTCACAGTGAAGGAAAGTTGGATCACCTTAAATTCCATTGATTGAAGGAGTTAATTCTAATTCAAATTCCTTCCTTATCCAACCAAACATAATTTGTATTGAAAAACTTTCTAATTCCATGGAATTCTACAAACCATACGGATCCTTAGTGATTGTTTGAGGCTGTCATATGATATATCATATATATCTTCGGCTTCCTTTGTTCATAACGTCTTATGCAGGGGTAAAATAAGTGAAATAAAACGTGGGCCAGATCTACACATTGAAGACAAGTATGTTTTCTCTCATTTTTTTGAATTTTATTCATTGTATCAGCTTCTTTCACTCAGTTATCTCTTTTAGTCTTTTCCTTGACATTTTTTTATCACGCATCGTCGCATCTTGTTTTGTTAAACCACAATGTTTATTTTCTTTTTTCTTTTGGTAGAAAAAAGCAATGGGCAAAAGCTTCTCCATGGCTAACTGGAATTAATCCTCGAGATGCAAAGATGCCTGTAGATGGTGATGATGGTTTTTTTCCCACTACTGGCAATGATCTAGTAAGTTACTAATAGATATACATATATGTGTGTGTGTATCATATAATCTTTCTTATGTCTACACAGAAACCAGAAGTCGTTAATTCCAACCGTAAATACCGCGTGCGTGTTTTGGTGTGTGCTCCATCAAACTCTGCACTTGACGAGATTGTGTTGCGACTTTTAAGCACCGGTATTCGTCAAATATATGCCGATTTTACTTTTTAGCTTCTTCATCTTCTTTGTTGTGCTCTTATGAGACAATTTTCTTTTGTTTTAGGCATTCGTGATGAAAATGATCATGCTTACGCTCCTAAAATTGTTCGGATCGGTCTCAAGGCACATCATTCTGTTCAGGCTGTATCTATGGATTATCTGGTATATACATCGACAATATAGTTTCTTGTTTTCTACATAAATTACTTAAAGCGGCAATGGTCCCTGTGGTTTGCACTTTGTAAAGCATTTAGTCCCTAACTTTTGCCAAAAGTACATGGATGGTCCTTGTGGCTTGCGCTTTGCATTTTGCAACACATTTAGTCCCTAACGTGGACCTCTTGAAACCTTTAGAATTGTTGACTGGCGACTAAATATGTTACAAAGTGCAAACCACGGGGACCATCCGTGTACTTTTGGAAAGCTAGGGACCAAATCCAAAAATTTGAAAAACCACAGGGACTATCTGTGCACTTTACTCTTTTCAAAAATTGTAGTTGAATAATTATGTGGGAGGTTTGACTTTTCAGGTGGAACAAAAACTTGCAGGCATGGATTTCCAAACAGCTGACAAGCAAAAGCAAGGTGGTGGTGCAAGGGACAGAGACACTATTCGTGCTTCAATCATGGATGAGTCAGCAATCGTATGTATTTTCAACAGTATGGTGATTGATAAGATTTAGATTACCGTATGGCGTTTGATTTTTTTGGTTTTCTGGCAGGTTTTTTCCACTCTTAGTTTCAGTGGTTCAAGTCTTTTCACTAAACTTAACCGCAGTTTTGACATCGTTGTCATTGATGAAGCTGCTCAAGCAGTAAGTTCTACTGGAATTTGATTTTTCAAAATTAATTTTATTAAGGGTTAATGTCATAAAAGTGTATATTAAATGTCTTTCAACTTGTAAATATATATGAAAAAGTCACTAGGGTAAAGATCCGGTACAAAATGTCCTTAACCTAGAAAGTGTAGGAAACCGGGTCAAACAAACTCTAATTGAGCTCATTCCAGCGGCGTTGGAACCGGCGCGTCGAAGCCTAACCAAAATCCCTAATCCCTTAACCCTAATTCTAAACCCTAAAGCTAAACCCTAAGGCTAAACCCTAAAATCTAAACTATAAACCCTAAAATCTAAACCCTAAAGGCTAACACCTAAGCTAAACCCAAAAATTAAACCCTAAAGATAAACCCTAAAAGCTAAACAATATATATATATATATATATATATAGAGGGTGGGGTTCTAGAGTGAACACTAGTGTATTTGTGAACTGAGTGACCAAATCCTGGCCATTGATTTACATCATCAAATCGTAAAATACACTAGTGTTTTTTCATCATCAAATCCTGGCCATTGATTTACACTTGTGTATACGCTTGTGTATTGATAATCAAGGGCTAGGATTAGTTCACTAGTGTTCACAATCAAGAGAGTTGTTCACTAATGAACCTAACCCTATATATATAGGGGGAGGTTCATTTGAGAAGAATGTTCTTGCAAGAAGAAAAATAAATTAATTCAGGCCCTATATTTTTGTGATCAATGGTAATCAAGATATCATTTTTGTCCTCTTTTAAATAATGCTTTAACTAATAAGAATATGATAGACAATTTGATGTAGAATACTAATAAATATTATCAAGAGTTACTCAAGTCTCATTAATGCCATAATAATTTCTTCTTCACCACCATTAATGTGTTAGGTCCTGCACCAATTTTATTAGGAGTGACCAAAATTATTTAAAAGTGTTAATGTCCTACACATATTTTATTATGAGTCGCAAATTTATGAGTCGCAAATTTATGAAAAAAGTGTCCTACACATTCTGTTGCCTACACCCAAACATTGTTTTTATGGTTTAGGAAACGTTGTTTTTATGGGGCAAGAAAAGTTAAATATGTAGGAGCATGTGCAAGATTGTTTTTATTGTGTAAGATGCACAACTATTTTATAGGATAGACTCATTAAATGATTAGACATTCATTAATTTGAATAACAAAAATAAAGGATAGACTCATTAAAAGATTTGTTCAAATTGCCTTTGTACCCTTTATTCTTTTTATTCTTAGTTTGTGATTTCTTCTCATTTTAACTCTCCACTGTGTGTGTGTGTGTGTGTATATATATATATATATAGAAAGTATATCTTACATTACGGCTTAACGTACTTCACGTACGACAACGTGCGTGATTTGTTCTATAACATGCGTGATTAATGTTTTCAATATGCGTGATTATTGTGTTTCAACATGCGTGATTTTGGATTTTTGATTTATAACGTGCGTGATTTTAAAATGAACGTGTGTAATTACCTGTCGTACGTGATGTACGTTAAGCCGTAATGTACGTTAACCTTCCTCTCTCTCTCTCTCTCTATATATATATATATATAGGACAAAGATCCGTTAGGAACCACCTCTTATTGCGAGAACCGCGAGAACCAATGTGAACACAACCAAAAATGCCTAAAAATAGCTAAAAATCACACAATTTTTTTTTAATAATTTTTATAAAAAAATCGCTACTTTTCGAAGCAAAAAAAAAAAAAAAATTTAAAATTTTTGGGGGGTGGGGATTTAGGTTTTTTGGGGGTTTTAGTTTTTAGCGTTTAGCTTGGGGGGGGGGGGGGGGGGTTAAGTTTTTTTTGGGGGTGGGTGTTTAGGTTTTTTTTTTTGGGGGGGGGGGGGGGGTTAGGTTTTTTTAGCTATTTTAGGTTGTGTTCACATTGGTTCTTGCGGTTCTCGCAATAAGGGTGGTTCTAGCATGAACCTTACCCTATATATATATATATATAGGGTGGGAGTTGGCTACAAAGTTCATTTTTCCTACAAAGTGTACAAAGTCATAAAACACCACAATTTCAGCCATAAAACACACTCAAACCCCACAAATAACAAAGTGAAGATTACTAAAACGGTATATTTGTGGGTTTTGTGTTGTGTTTTGGATGATAAGGCTTTGATTTTCGAATGACTTATATTAGTGTGTTTTATGATGATCATCATGTTGTGTTTTATATTCATAGTTCTACGATGGTGTGTTTGAAGTTTTTATGGAATGTTAAGGTTTGGATATTGTGTTTTAGTGACATTCACTCTGTTTTTTGTGGGTTTTGAGTGTGGTTTATGGTTGAAATTGTGGTGTTTTATGACTTTGTACACTTTGTAGGAAAAATGGACTTTGTAGTCGAACCCCACCCTATATACATAATTACATATATGTATATTATATATATGTATATGTGTATATATATACATATAGAGAATTCGACGATACGGTTCTAACGCCGCTGGAATGAGGTAAATCGGAGTTCGTTTGACCCGTTTTCCTACACTTCCTAGGTTAAGATTGTTTTGTATTTGATCCTTCCCCAAAGTCACTAAAGTAACTTCTGTATAATAAAGTCCCTTAACTGGTCTAAAATACGTGTAGTATTTTTTATTTAAATGATGATTTGTAATCTTTTAAATCGGTCAAATTTGATAAAGTGACGCTCACCATTTTTGCCCAAAAAAAAGGAAAAGAAAAAGTTGTGTCATCTTATTTTGACCATTTAAGAGTTAACAAGTCATTATTTAAAAACGTTCATAACCACATGCATTTTAAACAAGTTTAGGGACTTTAATATACAAAATTTAGTTTAGTGACTTTTTCGTGTATTTTTAAAACTATATCGGTTATTTATGGTATTAACCTTTTTACCAATACCAAATATATTTGATAATTTAGGACATTACTGGTCAACTGTTACCTTTCTTGAAAGACATTCGCTTTCTTTGTTTTTCGTTCAACAGGTGGAACCAGCAACACTAGTCCCCTTAGCCAGTGGATGCAAACAAGTATTTCTGGTATGTGCACTATGTTTTTTTCTAAACATGATTTATGTAAATACGGTGACGTTTTATATGTTTTTATATATATTTTTTTATTTTCTAGGTTGGTGATCCTGTTCAGTTGCCAGCAACGGTTATTTCTCCTGTTGCTGAGAAGTTTGGGTAAGAACTTGATGAGCGAAACAACACTTACTCTCATCTTTTCGGTCAACTTCTGACTTTGACCTTATTTATCTGTACTACAGTTACAGCATGAGCCTGTTTAAAAGGTTTCAAAAGGCAGGATATCCAGTGCAGATGCTGAAGACACAATACCGGATGCATCCCGAGGTCCGGTTTTACCATCTGTATTAGTTATTTAGATGTTTTTTACGTTCCAAAATCGTAACTGCAGCAGCTTATTTCTCACAGATACGAAGCTTCCCTTCAAAAGAATTCTATGATGGAGAATTGGAAGATGGATCGGATGTTAAAGACAGGACGAAGCGTTTGTGGCATAAATACCGTTGTTTTGGACCGTTTTGCTTTTTCGATATACATGAAGGGGAGGAAACACGACCTGATGGAAGCGGATCGTGGGAAAACAATGACGAGGTTGACTTTCTGTTGCTAATGTATCATAAACTGGTCAGCAGTTATCCAGAACTTAAGTCAAGTTCCCGACTTGCAATAATATCACCTTATAGACATCAAGTGAAGCTCTTTCGTAGAAAGTTTATGGAAAAGTTTGGTGTCGATTCAGAGAAAGTTGTGGATATTAACACTGTGGATGGTTTTCAGGTTAATATTTATTTATTTGTAATAAAACACATATGTTTGTTTATGTTTAAACCTTCATAGCACATGAACAGTGTTTTTAAACCTGTTAAATGCAGGGCCGAGAGAAAGACGTTGCAATCTTTTCATGTGTTAGGGCGAGTAAAGAGAGAGGTATCGGATTCGTGGCTGATTTCCGTCGAATGAATGTTGGTATAACTAGAGCAAGAGCTTCCGTCCTGGTATGATTTGTCATTATATGTTATTTTTTTTTAAATTCAGAGGTGGTTATTTTCTAATGTCATATTGATGTTCTGATTCCTGTAGGTGGTTGGTTCAGCCGATGCACTGAGAAAAGACGAGCACTGGAAAAACCTCATCACAAGTGCAGAGGAAAGAAATTGTCTCTTCAAGGTTGGTTTTCTTATGTCGGTTCAGCCGGTTCTGGTAGAATTTCTCAAACCGGCCGATCTGCTTCAGTTGAAAGGGTTGGTCGGTTCCAAGGGTTTGATCTATGTTTTTTTCAGGTTTCGAAGCCCTACGCCGACTTCTTTAATGACGATAGCCTTGCATCAATGGCATTAGAGGAGGCTGTACCAGATGCCCCTGATGACGTTGACCCTCTTTATGATCTTCCCCCTGAAATTGATCATGCTCCACCAGATGATGATTATGGAGATGATGCTGGGGGAGATGATGATTAATATACAATAATATATAATATTTATGTTACTCTAAAATAGGGGTGTAAAGAGAGCTACTCGAGCTCGGCTTCTTAAAAACATGATTTGGGGTGAGCTTACCGACCACAGACATGAGTTCGAGCTTTCGGTGTAGCAACAAGGTAATGGTGAAAAGAACATCAAAACGTCAAAGTAACGATATTGTTCGGTTGGAGTCTATTTGGTTCGTCACGTTAGCGAGAAAACAACACTAAAAGGCGAAATACTAAAAGGAATAAAAGTAGAGCGCCTAAACCTGTATGTTAGCAAAGTTGAAGTAGAGGGACCAAATATGTATATAAGCAAAGTTAACTAATGGGGAATAACTTTATTAGAGGGACTAAACATGTATATTAAAAAAGTTAAAGTATAAGGACTAAACATGTAAATTACCAAAGTTAAATGTAAAAGGAGTAAAATTCTTCTGGCCAACCACAAGGTGACACATGACTACGTCAAATTAGCCCATCGACATAGCCTTTTAAGTATACCTGTAATAATTATAAAATAGTTGAATAAAATATATTATACTATATATAAATTACTAGGTTAGAACCCCGTGTATTACACGGGTTGAATAAATGTAATTTATATATTAAATAATAAAAACTTATATCTTTATGAACCTTGTATATTGTACAGGTTAAATAAATGTAATTTTATATATCAAATAATAAAAAAAGTTATATCTTTAAAATCCATGTGTATTACACAATTAAATAAATGTAATTTTGTATACTAAATACTAAAAACGTCGTATCTTTAAAAAACCCGTGTATAATCAGGTTGAATAAGTCTACCAAATAATAAAAAATTACATCCTTAAAAACCCCGTATATTACACGTGTTGAATAGATATAAAAATTAAAAAAGAGTTATATCTTTAAAAACCATGTGTATTACACAGATTAAATAAATGTATTTTTGTATATTAAATACTAAAAACGTCGTATCTTTAAAAAACTCGTGTATAGTCGGGTTAAAAAATCTACCAAATAATAAAAAAAGTTATATCCTAAATAAATGTAATTTTGTATATTAAATACTAAAAACGTCGTATCTTAAAAAAAACCCGTGTATAGTCGGGCTGAAAAATCTACCAAATAATAAAAAAATATATATCCTTAAAAACCGCGCGTTTTACTCGAGTTGAATAAACATAATTTTGTATACCAAATAATAATAAAAAAGTTATGTTTTTAATTAATTAGGATAAAATTTAATATTAATTTATTATTTATATATTTAATATAAGATAAGTAGATAAGAGAGGTATTTGTTTTAAAAATATATTAAAATAACAATTTACATTTGAGGATAATTATTTTATTAAAGTATGATAAGATTTAATATTAATTTATTATTTATTTATTTAGATAAATATAAATTTGAGGATACCTTCAATGAACGACACGTGTCCAAAAGTTGGTTTCTTTTATTATAGTAGTTAGATAAGTATAACATAAACAATTATAAACGTAGGGGATGGTTCAAATGAAAACCACTTTTATTGTGAAAACTCGAAAACTAACTAAAAAAAGTCTAAAAAACACCAAAAATTTTTTTTTTTATAAAAATCGCTGTTTTTTATGTATAAAAAAAGCTTTTTTTTCAAAAAAAAAAAAAAAATTTTTTTTGTGTAGTGCACATGTGTAATACTACACATGTGTAGTACACGTACACATGTGTATTATTATTACACATGTGCACTACACAATTTTTTTTTTTTTTTTTTTTTGAAATTTTTTTTTATATAATAAAACCTGCGAAAGTTGGTTTGCAAAAAAAAAAAAAAAATTGTATATTTTTTTGGCTTTTTTTTAATTAGTTTTCGAGTTTTCACAATAACTAGTGGTTTTCATTTGAACCTTCCCCTATAAACGTATACAAAGAAATAATCAAATCACTAATAAATAATAGATGAGCTTAAGGTAACCTTTAGTAATAAAGCTCTAGAATGAGCTTGAGCTATAGTCGAGCCTGAGCACTCTTAAGTTAAAGCGAGTTGAGCTCGAGCCTAAATGAGTTCGGGATCGGCTCGAATCTTTTACATTTTACTCTAAACTTATACTTTTATTTTATACGGTTGATAAATAAAAAAATATCGTTTTACACAAAAAAAGACATCATATTAAATACCTGTTAATTCTTTATAAACTTTAGAGTAAACCAAATCTCTATTTTTTTGGGGTGCATCACCAAAATTTAAACTGAAAAATGATGTCTGTTAGCAGCAGGAGGGAGGGATGCCAAAAAGGGTAAAGCACTAAAGCATACGGACTCAGAATGCGAGAGTTTAAAAGGATGAACAAATAGTGATCTCTCCCCTAAACCACAAAGACACAAATTGCAGTTTACTCTAAACTTTATATTGAAATACAGATAAAAATAAAACAGTAATAATGTATTCTGATTTCTATAAAAGTATTATACATTATCATATGGTTTCCGGGCTATGGTTTGAGCAGAGAACGGTGAGGGTTTCAAATCAAATGAATCAAATCTTCGAAGAAAGTAAGGAACGGGAGTGATGGTCTTCAATTTCATATAACCCCCTCGACTATGGCCAAACATTCCAAACAAAAAGGTTTGTTTTGCTATTAGTTTTATTTTTATATTCTGATGCTCATATGATAGGTCCTATTAGATTTGGTTTATTTAATTATTAAATTAAATGGCATTTTGTAGAACCTTTATGTTTAAGTTTTTTTTTTAGAAATTTATAAAATAGATGTTTTAGTTTGATGTTGTAATCCGGGAGTAGAACAAAAAAATTAAACCTAACAAAATAAAAGACATTTATAATCAACATCGTGTCGCAAGGCGCGGGTTAACGTCGTTAAGAAGTTCATCTGGACGGCAATTAATTAAGTTTATTTGCAAGTTTAATTGAGATTCGGTTGAATCTTTAATAAACCATACTGGACTGGTGCTATTTTCTTCACAACAAACGAGGTGTTTTTGTTATTGGCTTGGTTTTAACTTAGCAAATGAGAAATTACATTGTATTTGCTTTGATTTTACTTAACTTATGTACCTTATTTGCTTATTTTTCTCTACTCATTTGATTTGATTGTTAGTTATTTGCCCAGCTTTGTTTTTTTTTTTTCAACTTTGTTTATTATTTTCAACATTATAATAAACATCCCGCTACAACGCCCGGGCGAGCATTAACTCGTTATCATACAAAAAGCAAATAAAGTTGTGTTTAAGATAAACCGTAACGGCTCACATAAATGTGTGGGTGCTCTATAACCGTCACAACTCATGAGACATCAAAAATTATTTTGAAGGTTCACTCTCAAACGAGATTCAAATTCTCTGATATGTATAATTAGTCACAAATAATAGATTTGAATTCAAGTTCGATGATGATGAACTCATGGTAAACAATTAAACATCAATCCAAACCAACGTGTCGGACTACATGCTTACAATTGGATAACAATCCAAACCGACGCTCCGAACAAAAATATTAAAAAAAAACCCCGACAAAAGCTTTCAAAATAACCAAACGGGCACAACTTCACAGTTGACAACCACCTCGGCGTTTTTTTTTTTTTTGAAAAAAATTGGTGGAGCGTGCCTTTTTAAACGCTTTCAACTTTATCTTTGGCCAATAACATTTTTTTTATTTAATTCTGTTAGAATAACTAATTATTGCAAGATTTCAAGCACCACTACACCCCTTTTAACATAATGCCCTACGATGTCCACACATTACACCTCATTTAACATAATGTCCCACAATATCCACATACTCACTGCACCGTCACATGACGCAAAAATGACTAAGCGTCTTCCCCTCCTATTAGACATGCTCTTATTGTGTGGATGGTCTCTTAAAATATAAAAAAAGTCGATCAAGGTGTAACAAATCGGGTTTTATAAACCGGGTCGGACCATCTTTCTCCAGACCGCCTTTTAAACTTGATTACTTCAGTTATAACTGAAAAGAAACCGCCGAAAATCAGTTAGTTTTCCGGCAACAATGGCATCCACTTCCGGCGTATCAACCGCCGCGCTCATCCCTACCGTCATCATCCTACTCGCCGTCATCAACACCGTGATCGTTACCGCCGTACGAGAAAGCGAACTCACCGTGATGTTCGGAGTGTTAAGAGCCAGAGGCTACCATCTCTTCGCCAACGCCATCACAACTTCCGACGTCCACTACGATCTCAGATCCGACGGTAACTTCACCTTACTCGCACCTATCAACTCCGCTTTATTCGCTCTCGATATGACCATGCCGGCCACGAATTACGCCACAACTCTCCGGTACCACGTCATTCCGCGTCGTATGTCGATGATTGACCTGTTGAGCCTTCCGCCGTCGTCAAACACCGTTCCTACGCTCGTTCATGGTAGAGATATTCGCGTTGAGCAGCGGCGGTCGGCGAGATCGTTGATTACAGTTGGAGGTGTTGATATTGTGGTTTCTGGAATGTTCTACGGTACACATCTGGCCGTACACGGATTAGGAGGTATTTTGGAGTACAGACATCATACGAGACGCTCTCCGGCGAATTCAACAGTTACAGGTGCTTCGCTGTCGAATTTCTCCGGCAATCTCACTTTACAATCGCCTCCGGTGTACAACATCACCGGAAATTACACGTTTCAGTTTCCGGTGGCGATAGAGTCTCCGCTTTCTTCGCATCAATCGCAAAATCAGACGGTGACGCCACCTGATGTGTTACAAAATCAGGTGCTGATTCGATCTGAATCTGTTGAGGTTATGGCGGATGAGCGTATGCGAAGAGGTAAGTTGTTAGAGGTGAGATCTGATGGTGAGTATAGCGGTTTAGAGGCGACTGATTTGAGCGGTGATCATGTGCAGCAGTTAGTTATGGAGGATGATGAAACCCTAGATTGCTCATTGGCTGATGATGATGTTGGTGAATTGATGAATGCTGGTATTGATCTGAGAAGGCTAGATGTTTGTGCACAGAAATAAGGTGACACATCAGGTAACATGTTGCAACTTACTAGCAGCTACTAGTAGCTAGTCAATATTCATATGAAATGTTGATAATAAAGGTAAATCTTTGTTTGTTCCCATATGAATTATGATCATGAATTGCATTAGTTTTTGTCCAATTTGTCTATGTTAGGGGAGTGGAGGTGGTTACAAGTGATGGAATTCCATCACTCACAAACATCTAATCATGTTCCGCCATGTCAGCAACCACCATTCTATCACTCACAAGCATTTTTTAGTGGCGGTGGTCATCACTAGTGATGGAATTCCAACGTACAAGTCATACACATACAATCAATTTTGTACAACGCGTGATATGTTCAACGCGTTCTTTTTTTCACGACCTGGTTCAAGTCACAGTTTTTGTCATTCAATTTGATCTTCGACTCTGATTGAAATGCTTAACATAGAACGTATTATTGTCAATGTTGAAAGTATTACTTGGACACAGACGTTTGTCACACTAGGGTAATAAGTTGGGTGTGACAAATGAAAGTTATATCCACATGCCTACATTTATAAGTATTTTTCTATGGCTATTAGACCACCCGTAGTGGACAATAATTTGGGCGTTTTTTGCCCCAACAACGCCCCCAAACGCCCCTTCAACCGCCTCCTGGGCGTTTTTCACCAAAAAATTGCGAGAGGCGTCCTTTTTTTCCACACTGAAGTTTCAATTCTTTGGCCAAACCGTGCATCTCTTTTTGGTTGGCCAATAACAATTTTTGAAGCTTTTTTTTATTTAAATTCTATTACACCCATTTTAACATAATGCCCACATCTCCACTACACTCATTGTACAAAAACGTCCCATAATACTCCATTGCTGACTGGACTGCCATATAGCGCAAAACATCCATGGGTAGAGTTTCTTCACTACGCATTGTGCATGTTTGGCTTTCCTTTTGAAATTGACTTTTCAACTTATTTGAGAAGTAATAAGTCAGGATTTCCTGACTTATTGACTTATTCACTCACTCACAAAGGAATTCCAAACACTTTAAAAAGTCCCTTTTGTCTCAAATAAGTCAATAAGTTGAAATAAAAGAAACCCCAAACACCCCATTGTCTTATCGTAAATCTATACAAAGTGTATTTCCCAGTAAATTATAAAACCACTAGGTTATGTACCCGTGATTTCACGGGTTATGCGTTGTTTTATAAAAATTTATATTTACAACACCACTTTCACGTCTTATAGTTGGATAATCTCTTCATACTAACACCACTTTAACGTCCTTTCTACCACGTGTTTTTCTTACCGTGCCATGTTGCTAACGTGACGCTTAATGTCTCCTATATATACCCTCCCATGCTTAATATTATATACCCGTGAGTTTCATGTGTTATGCGTGAGTTTCAAACAACCGATAACCCGTGAAATCACGGGTATATAATGATATTTCCATCACTACAACTGAATTATTCTTGAACAGTTGAACACCCCAAATCAAACTACTCATATCGGAAAACGATCTACATTGCCAAATTTAACAGTAAATAACGGGTTACATACCTCATAAAAGAAGGTTCATAGATAGGGTTCGAATATGTTTATTGTATTTTTCTTCTCTTTAACCGTACACTCTCATCACACATAAACTTTTTAACTTTTACTTTTCAAACCATATGGCTAAAGCTTTACTCAACCCTATTTTGGGAAGTTGGACTTCAAGTTCCCAACATAGGGTTTAGTGAAACTCTAGCCATATTATTTGAAAAGTAAAAGTAAAAAAACCAAATTTTTTATATTTGCAAAAGAAAATTTTTTATATGATCTCTCTATTATAAATTATAACACTTGTTTTTTTTTTTTTGGGAGGGGGAAACATAAAAAAAGGATCACATTATATGTGGGTGGGTTTTATTTGTTTGGATGATCCAAACTCCAAAGGTTGAAACGGATCCAAACACTTCAACACTACCAACAGTCACAAAAATTAAAAACACACCAGACTACTACTCGCTTCCCCCTAGGGTTCTTCAACACTCCCACTCGCTCCCCCCTAGGGTTCTTCAACACTCCAACACTCTCACCACTAAATCTCTGCGTTCCGTATCTTCAACATCCAGACAAACCCTATAATCTCTGAATTCCACATCTTCTTCAACATCCACAGACGCGATTTCACGATTTCACTCACGAAAAGGTTATAAACTAACAGTTATCAGAAATCACTGGATTCGATAACTTTTTTTTGAACTGATTTCTTGCTTTTTCACAGATTTCGTAGTTTTATTTGTTTAATAATGAGAATCTAAGTGTCGGAAAACAAAATAACAATGACCAGAAGTTCAATCGTTTGTGTTTCATTTTTTTTCTTGACTTGTTTTTCTATCTAAGTAATGTTTACATTATGTTTCGTTTTTCATTAAACCCTAAAACCTTGATACTGATCAAACCCTAAATGTTTTGTTAGTGGTTGTTGATTTTCATTTTAAACCCTAAAACAGAGATTTTGATTGTTTGTGCTTGATTAATGCCCTGGTTTTTTAGAAATTTGACACTTTTTGGTATTTGATATAAGATTTCTGGTTAAAATGATGGTTTTTAGGGCTATGATTGATAATGGTGATGTTTTTATGCTAAATTTTCATCGTGATGTTTCTATGAACTGTTATATGAATTTTCAAGGTCGTTGTTGATTTTCTTTACTTCAAACCATAAAACGGAGATTTTGATATATGTTCTTTCAAACCTTTAAGTTCTGTTTTAGTGTGGTAATTGAAAATTCTTACGAGTGATCATTGTGAATTAGATTGCACAAACTGTATATGAGTGTTTTTACACTGTTTTGGGTCAAAAATCTTACACTGTTTGAGTGAAAATGATGGACTTTTTTGGGTTAAAATGTTGCTGGTGAAAGTTTGCTAATGTAAGAGGCTCTTCTTAAAGTGGTTTTCATGTTGTTTTGATGTTCATAGTTCAAGGTACTCACTCACTTTAACTGTTATTGCATTCATTAGATACCCACCGGATTTGGTATGGTTTTTATATGAATGCTATAAAAATCCTTGTAAAAATTCCTTATTATTTCAGTGTTCTATTTTATATTCAAGTTCTGCATATGCTAGTGTATTTACCTTCCTAATTGTAAGTATCTATTTCATTCTGTGCAGATATGGATTCAAGAAAAAACGCTCATTCATTCATAGCATTTATTGATAAAGAAGAGCCTATCTTAATGGTAATTTTTTTTAATTTCGTTGGACTGTTATATGAATATTTGAGGTTATCATTTGACATGTTTGTTATTGCTTTATTAGGAGATACCAAGTGATTTTGCTTATAATCTGTGGGGCGATAAAATACCATATTATAAAACTGTTGAAATAAGGGATGGTGAAAAACTGAGAAAGATGCGTATTAGAAAAAAAAATGATGGGCCGGTATTTACAGATGGGTGGATGTTGTTAGTTAAACAACATCAATTGAAATACAAAGATGGGGTACTGATCACGGCAGTTGGGAAGTTGAAGTTTGAAGTTTTGTGTTTTAAAGATTTGGTATGTCAGAACTCGTATATTACAGCACAAATTGAAACAGAACTTGGAATGTCTGTAAGTGAATTCATATTAGTTCAGTACTCATTTTAAACAAATTTTTAATTTTTTGAAATTGTATAGTAATAATTTGTTGAATTTCTTTTATAGGTAATGCCAGATAAATTTTATCATGAGTTTTACGGCAACAATTTCAAAGGTGGAATGGCGAAGGTTTATTTTGGAGAAAGATTTTGGAACGTAAGACTGGAAGGAGGCTCGGACGGTGGTTATTTCAAGGATGGATGGCGTAAGGTGGTTGAAGAGGTCCCTATAGACAATGATTATTTCTTGGTTTTTACCAGCATGGATTCAGTAAGCTTTGATGTTTCCGTATTCGATCCTGACACCGGAACAGAAGTTTTTCTAAAAAAGGTTGACGGGTTGTTTTAAAAGTATATTTCGAAACATATTAATTAAAACTGTTTATAATTATACTGATTTTTGTCTGATGTTTTTTAAGTTTTCTAGTCTACTGTGGATGATGATATGATAGTTGAACCAAAGTTGCCGGCTGATGTGTGTGAAGATGATCTGGAAGGAAATAAAAAAGATGTAAGTATTCAGCTTGTTCATTTTGAAAGTGTTTTATATGTTTAACAATTTTGAATTTATTTATTTGAATTATTATTTAACTTTTACGTATTCATGCTTTATTAGACGAAGATAACTCCAAAAGTGTTTTATATGTTTAACATTTATGAATTTATTTATTTGAATTATTATTTAACTTTTACATAATCATGTTTTGGTAAGAAAGAATGAAAATCCAAAACATTATTTATTTATTCGAATTATTATTTAACTTTTACATATTCATACTTATTGTTTTTATTGTGAAGGTTAAAGGCAAGTCCAAGGTATATGAAACTCAGGTATTTAAAACCAAAAATGAATACCGCTCAAGTCATTTATCGTTTTATATTTCATAGTAACATCTTTATTTAAAAGTTATTACTTATTTGTGTTACTTTTGATACAGACACAACGAAATCTTCGGAGCAGAATTAAAAGGGTTGATGCAACAGCAAGCACTGGTTCTCCGGTCTTGAAATCCACAGACCTGGTAGAAAACCAAATTGTAATTTTTTTGACATTTACGGTTTATATTTCATAGTAACAGATTTTTATAAAAGTTATTAATTATTTGTGTTACTTTTGGTACAGACAAAACGAAATCTTCGAAGCAGGATTAAAATGGTTGATGAAGCGCCAATCACGGGTTCTCCGGTCTTGAAATCCACAAACCTGGTACAACACCAAATTGTAACTTTTTTTGACATTTTTTATTGTTTACATAGTTCATATATCTTAATTATGTAGTGGCTTTCGGTCAATATGGTTTCTGCAATAAATGGGTTTGGGTTTAAATTGTTTGGTTATAATATAGCCGCTATTTGTTTGGTTATAATATAGGCGTTATTTCTTAATTGATAAAATAGTGGTTTGTTCATTTCTTTTTGGTGATAATACATGCTTTATTTGTTTCATGATAATATAGTCATTTGTTCATTTGGTTTCGTGATAATATAGGTGTAATTCGCTTCATGATAATATAGTCATTTTCTCATTTTGGTTTGATGATAACTTAGGAATTATGTGTTTCGTAATAATATAGCTGATAGTATTGTTTTGCATGATAATATAGTCTCAGGTTCCTTTCGTGATAATATTGTTTTTAGTGATAATATAGTCTCGTGTAGGGGTGTTCAAAATTAGTGGAGGAAGCTGTAAACATCCTAAGAACGAAGTAGTACTTGTATTTGTCTCATTTTTTTTTGTGTGTGTGTTTAGGAAATCGGATATCCGAACTTCGGATAGCCGAAATTTCGGATACGGATTCAGATAGTGATATTGACTATCCGAAAACTTCGGATATCCGAACTTCGGATATCGGATATCCGGTTTTGAACACTCATGTTTGTTTCGTGATAATATATAATTTCTATAATATATATCTAGAATATGTTCTAATTAATTCAATTATGTTCAGACGAAGCGCAAGAAGATAGTTCAAAAAGTTAACCCACAATCACCGGTTTTGAACTTCACAAGATTTGCGGAACACAGAATTGTAAGATTTTATAGATTTTTTAGTGTTTCTTTGTTCAACTTTTTATCCAAAGGCTATATTTAATGATGACTGTAATATGTTGTGCTTTTCAGCGACTACCATCAAAAATGTCATCTGTGTTGGACCTATCTCCTGTTCATCTCAAAGAAGTCAGTGTTCAAAACCTGACAGGTGAAGTCAAGAACATCATGACCAGATCGGAAAAACATGGCAAAGGGTTCCGGTATGGATTTGTTGGATGGTCGAATTACTTGAAGGCTTGGAACATCAAAATTGGAGCAGAACTGTTTTTTGAGTTCAACAACTCAAGCAAGGTCTTGACATTGACAAAGGTTGTGGAGAAGCGTTTGGTTAAGAAGAAGAAATTGCGTGCATGACTGGGAACTGTGTTTGTGGTTGTGGTGGTTTTTATAAACAATATATGCTACTTTATTTTGTTGGGCTTTAGAGTCCTAGTTGGTCTAGAAAAACTTGTGCCTAAATTATACAGGTTTTGGTTTATTTTGGGTTGGGCTTTTATGTAAATCAAGGTTAACAGGTACATGCATGGTTGGTTGTTCTTTTTGGGTAGAATAACTTGACTAATTTTGATATTATGTGTTATATATGGTAGTTTCTTTTGTTGGGCTTTAGAGTCCTAGTTGGTGTAGAAAAAATTGTGGCTAACTTAGACACGTTTTGGTTATTTTGGATTGGGCTTTATGTAAATCAAGGTTAACAGGTTATTGCATGGTTGTTCTTTTTGGGTACAATAGGTTGACTAATTTGGATATTATGTGTTATGCTTAATGGTAATAGACAATTGATAATTTATTAAACTTTAGTCTCATCATGGTGTTGTGTATAATAGATGACGAATTTTCGTACAAGTTCATTTTTGTTTCAATTATTATCGATATGTTTGTAAATGTTTATGTGTTATACTATGAAACACTAATCAACTATAGTAACATGTGTTATGCTATGAAACAATAATATATAAAAACTATGCGTTTGATTACAAAACAAATTACATATACAAATACAAATTACAAGTAACTAAAAACTTCTTTGTATACAACATTAGATGTCCTATTAGTAAGGTTCCCATCATTATCAAGAATTGATAATTTGAGTCCATCTCTGCTCTTGACTCTCGATAAAGCAACATAAAGTTGACCATGAGAAAATACTGGATTTTTCAAATACAAACCAACTCTGGATAATGACTGGCCTTGACTTTTATTAATTGTCATAGCGAAACATAAAGCAACAGAAAACTGTCTTCTTTGAAATCTAAAAGGAACCTTCTTATCCGACGGTATTATACCAATTCTAGGAAGAAAAATTCGAGCACCAATGTGGTTTCCAGATAACACTTCTGCTTCAATAACGCGATTTCCAAGTGATATTACCTTTAAGCGAGTTCCGTTGCACAGACCATTTTTTTGATCAATATTTCTGAGGAGCATGATCGGAACACCAACCTTTAGTACTAATTTGTGATTTGGAACACCAGAGATTTTAAGACCATTTAGTACGTCAGGGGAGTATAAACTTTGATCAAAACCATCATGTAGATTTTCTGTCTCACAAATACTATCGGAACTTAGGTATTCCTTGGAATCGCCTGGGAACATGAGCAACAACTGAGAATTAATTTCATCAACAACTTCATTTGTCGGTGCAAGAATCGCTCTTTCTTGATAAAAGCCAGAACTTTGGTAATTTTCAAGAAGAGAAGGATAAACAAACTCTATAAGACTTGAAATTGGATCAACGGAATCCATGATTAAAAGATCATCCGGTATATCTATAATCGCATCACCATCATTAGATCTGCCTAGTTTCCCTCCACCCAAATCCAACAACCACTGACCAAACATTCGTATTTGCTCAACATCATGCATTCCACTTCCTGCAGTCAACCTCATGTTCTTAGTTAAAGTGAGTACTTTGCAGTGGTGCCGTATGTACGAAGAAGTCAACGAAGCATTAACAATGTCTTGTCTACTACCACCTTGAATGACAGGAAGAGTTTGTCGGAAATCTCCACCAAATACGATTGTTTTACCTCCAAATGGACTTTGGGAATTATGAGAACCATCACATTTCAATATGTCTTTTAGAGTTCTATCCAAAGCTTCAAAACCATGTCGGTGTACCATTGGCGCTTCGTCCCATATAATCAATGATGTTTTCTTTAATAGATTTGCAACATCACTGTTAGGGATTATAGTACACATTGAGTCTTCATTCAAATTAATCGGAATGAGAAATCGAGAGTGAGCTGTCCTACCTCCTGTAAGAAGCAAAGATGCAATCCCACTTGAGGCAACATTTAAAACAATTTCCCCTTTTGATCTTAGAGATGCAGATAACGTTTTCCAAAGAAATGTTTTACCGGTACCTCCATAACCGTAAACAAAAAAAACACCACCTTCATTGTCTTCAACCGCTTTCATGATATCATCATAAATAAATCTTTGTTCATCGGTTAATGAAACTAAAAGGTTCTCAAACTGCTCTTGAAGATCAATTCTATCATAATCCAGCTCTTCAGTAATCAAACGATTATTTGAAGTAGAAATCAACTCATGATCGGGATAAGGCATTGTATTAAAATTTCGTAAGCTGGAATTATTACGAATTAAAATCTTCTCAATCTCGTACAATGTGAGATTTTTAACTTGATCATCAGTGAGGCATAAATCTGAAAAAAAACACATTAAAGATATATTTTTTAGATTAATATAATCCAATCTATAAGAAACAAATATTTGTTAAAATCTAAAAGGAATCATTGGATAAAATAAAACATTTTAACATGATTATATATATATATATATATATAAAATATATGTGAATGTGAATTATAAACATAAACATTATAAATAAACATAAAAATGAGTAATTGTCATAAAATAGTTGTACCTGGAGACTTTAAAATCTGACGTTGTTTATAGAGGATGCCATCTGATAATAATTCCCATGTTTTTTGCCATACACGTTCCGGCAAAGACAGAGTCTGGCACGTCAACATCGTAGCAAAGAGTGTGCGAAGATAATAACCGGAGCCTGAATGACTTGCTTCTTGGATAGCTTCTATATATTCCATGTCATCATCTAGTAGACCGTGAGCATAACATGCTTCTCGAAAGGTATTAAATTTACGACCATTTACAATGAGGATATCATCAAAGGATCGAGGACCTTTAAGTTTGTTTAAAAGAATCCTCAAAAAATATGCCTCCCCAAGAGTAGGAGAAACATCATGAATTCTTCCAATTGCAAAACTACCCGGTTTCCGACGTTTCCAACAACGTTCATCCTTTTTAAACACAAACTTAGTAGGGAATTCAACATAAGTAAGCTCTCGGGCAACTTCATCTCTTTGGTTACAATCCATCCAAGCTGAAAGCATTGAACAATTCATTGACGGCCGATTGAGGACTAAGTCAATATCATCGTCTTCACCATATACAACATTTTGTTGGTTCGGAATATGAAATGGGAGACGAATAACAGCTGGGTGCCTATAACGAACATCAAATGCGAATATACGCCATGATGCCTCACATGCAGACAAATATCGACAATCATAGTATTTTTTAATCTCATCAACCAGCGGATCAGGTTCGTTTGATGTGTTACTTTCAACAATGGAAACGGTAACACGATCAGGCCCTTTGTTGATATATTTAAACAAATACTTTATAGATGCAGCTTGATTGCACCATTCAACATTGATGTGGGATTGATATCTCCTCAAAAGTGTTTTGTTGTAAGGAACAACAAATCTGTTATCTAGCTTAACTCCAGATTTTTCAACAAACATTCCTGAATCTCTTCTTCTATAGAGAGGAAAACCATCGATGTCCACAGACGTATGATCACGGAATCTCTTTGGAAAGCCTTTAGAACACTTATTATCTACCATGCATGGGCAATTGACGTTGTGAGGACCACAAGGACCATGAATCATGAAATCACTGACAAGAGTATACAACTCTGGATCATCATTTCGGTCAGGAATTTCAGCAGAAATGAGGGGATCAATGTGTTCAACAGTTGGAAGCTTGTGATCAGGATGCATAAATAAACATATATGCGCATGCGGCAACCCACGCTTCTGAAACTCCACCGTATAAACAACTACAAAAGGTAAAGAAAATAAAATATTAAATGTTTGTATTCAATTTTTAAATATTAAGAAGAAATGAAGCTTAATAGTAGATTTGTAAAAAATACCTGCTGAAACTTTGCCAAATATTGAGTTATCCTTCAAGTCTTTAATCAAAGCATTGAGCTTGATTTTAAACAATCTAGAGAGGATATCAGGCCTGTCTTCAGGACTTAAATTGGTGTCCTTAAGATATCTTTTTATTTCAGGCCATTTAGGATTGCATGTCACGGTTATAAAAACATCTGGATATCCATACCACTTACACAGAGACATTGCATCCAAATAGTTCTGCATCATATACCGAGCACCTCCAGTGAAGGACGAAGGCAGTATGACACGCTTTCCTGTGTTGGATACATTTATATTACCATGGTTACGTAAATTGGAGAGGTTCTCAAAAGTATCACATCTTAGAACCTTCTGTTGAAAACGTATGTAATTTAGTCGCTCAGTTTCAATCACGGTATACGCATCAACTAAGAATTGTTGAAATAGGCGACGTGAATTTAGAATTAATGAAAAAACACCATGCCTATCTTGTATCCTGTATGCAAAGAATTCTCTCATAGTGACATATGTTCGTTTGGTTGATGTAGAAGGAGTAACACCTCTATGAGGAATATCAACTCTGTAGCAATCATCACCATAAGGAAACAAAAGTGGATATTGGATAGCAAGATACGATGGATGTAACTCACTAATACGTTGTAGACCACCAGATTTAGTTTCTACAATAATATCTCTGTTTTCTAACGAATCGCCAATGTCACCAACAATTAAAGCTGCCACTTCAGAAGCAGTTGGTAAGTTGTATGTTCTTCCATCTTGTTGCCTTCTTCCAATGAGCCACAACTTTAGCTCAGCATTACAGTTATCTTTAAAAAAATCTCTTACCATGCGATATGTTTTAACCAAAACATTCTCCGAGTCTAACATATTCTTTATATGTTGTATAACTTGAAGATCAAGATCCAAAGATGTTGATGAAGAAGCTCTATTAGATTCACTAAAGAAAATCAAAACATATAATATTAATTTAAAATTAAAAAAGATTCTTAAAAATTAAAATAGTTACAATGAATACGTACCCAAAAGCAGATTGTCTATTTGAAAGTTCATTGTCAGTATCATATATATAAAGCTGAGAGAATTTTGGCTTAGATCCATCCATTGGTAGAAGACTTCCCATTCTATGGTAATTCTGACCACCCAATCGGAATATATAAGGAGCATTGCCTCTGTTAATGGATTTATCAACTTTTCCGCCAATGGAAGTAAATGAGAACATGGAATTGTATCGACGGATGTTATTGATGAATGACTTGCTTTTTGAATCCAATCCATTAAAAAGAGACTGATAACTTCGTGGTGCTTCCTTCATATTAGGAAGTTGAACTTTACCATATGCACAACAAATTGAATAACTTGAACTAAATTGGATTTTTGTATTCCCTCTACGAGCTTCAACATCCCATAATTTTGCTTGACATATTTGGCAAATGATATTTTGATCTAAGTGATCAACATAATCTGTTGAAAAATATTTAGATAATATTTGTAAATTTGTAATAAGCAATTATAAAGTTGGAAGCAATTTCAATTAAAATAATTTTTTTGTATATTGTATATTTATGTAAAATGTACCTTTTGAGATGCCAACAAATTCATCTTTTTTAGTATCACTTTCATTCGATCGTCTTTTATCCAAAACAGTCTTTCTTAAATTTCGCCTTTGTTGACTGTTAAAATTGTCCATGGAATTATTTAAACCTGTAACAAAAAAAATATATAAAATAATGATGCAAAATAAAATATAAAAAAATGAAAATATTATGGTGTTACCATTTAAGTATTCTGCTGTAATGTCAGAGACAGCACTTCTAGTATTTCCATTGGTAAAAGATAATGAATTACATAAACGATTCTCTTTGATGACATTCTCTTTGTTGTTAGCCTTTCTTGTATCCAAATACAATTTTCGTAACTTTCTCCTATGATGACTCTCAATATTGGTAGAGTTTGTGTTTAAAACTGTACAAAAAGATAATATTTAAGATATAGGAATTTATTAGAAAAAATAAATAAAACATTAAAGAAAATAATTACTGGGACGGTTATTAGATATTGGTGTTAAATTCCCTCCTGGTGTTGTATTTGTGCAATTATTAAAACCTGTAATAAAATTATATACAAACAAATCATGATTAAAAAAAAGAAAAAAAAGTATATGGGATAATGAAAAAATAATTTGGTAAGCGGTATATTTGTAGATTTGTAGAGATTTTATAATAAAAGTTTTTAATATAGTACCTGTTGTAATGTCAGACAAAGGGCTTATAATACTTCCAATGGGAGAATTAGTAACAGATATTGAATTACATAGAAGATTGTCTTTGATGACATTCTCTTTGTTATTAAAAACATTCTCTTTAACACCGTTGTTAGCTTTTCTTCTATCCAAATACAGCTTTCGTAACTTTCTCCGGTGATGACTCTCAATATCCGTAGAGTTTGTGTTTAAAACTGTAAATAAAAAAAAATTAACATGTAGGAAATTATGTGAAAAAAATATTAATAAATCATTAAAACAAAATTATTGGGAGTGTTAGTAAATAATCGGGAAACATTCTTTAATGTTGTTAGCCTTTCTTGTATCCAAATACAATTTTCGTAACTTTCTCCTATGATGACTCTCAATATTGGTAGAGTTTGTGTTTAAAACTGTACAAAAAGATAATATTTAAGATATAGGAATTTATTAGAAAAAATAAATAAAACATTAAAGAAAATAATTACTGGGACGGTTATTAGATATTGGTGTTAAATTCCCTCCTGGTGTTGTATTTGTGCAATTATTAAAACCTGTAATAAAATTATATACAAACAAATCATGATTAAAAAAAAGAAAAAAAAAGTATATGGGATAATGAAAAAATAATTTGGTAAGCGGTATATTTGTAGATTTGTAGAGATTTTATAATAAAAGTTTTTAATATAGTACCTGTTGTAATGTCAGACAAAGGGCTTATAATACTTCCAATGGGAGAATTAGTAACAGATATTGAATTACATAGAAGATTGTCTTTGATGACATTCTCTTTGTTATTAAAAACATTCTCTTTAACACCGTTGTTAGCTTTTCTTCTATCCAAATACAGCTTTCGTAACTTTCTCCGGTGATGACTCTCAATATCCGTAGAGTTTGTGTTTAAAACTGTAAATAAAAAAAATTAACATGTAGGAAATTATGTGAAAAAAATATTAATAAATCATTAAAACAAAATTATTGGGAGTGTTAGTAAATAATCGGGAAACATTCTTTAATGTTGTTAGCCTTTCTTGTATCCAAATACAATTTTCGTAACTTTCTCCTATGATGACTCTCAATATTGGTAGAGTTTGTGTTTAAAACTGTACAAAAAGATAATATTTAAGATATAGGAATTTATTAGAAAAAATAAATAAAACATTAAAGAAAATAATTACTGGGACGGTTATTAGATATTGGTGTTAAATTCCCTCCTGGTGTTGTATTTGTGCAATTATTAAAACCTGTAATAAAATTATATACAAACAAATCATGATTAAAAAAAAGAAAAAAAAAGTATATGGGATAATGAAAAAATAATTTGGTAAGCGGTATATTTGTAGATTTGTAGATTTGTAGAGATTTTATAATAAAAGTTTTTAATATAGTACCTGTTGTAATGTCAGACAAAGGGCTTATAATACTTCCAATGGGAGAATTAGTAACAGATATTGAATTACATAGAAGATTTTCTTTGATAACATTCTCTTTGTTATTAAAAACATTCTCTTTAACACCGTTGTTAGCTTTTCTTCTATCCAAATACAGCTTTCGTAACTTTCTCCGGTGATGACTCTCAATATCCGTAGAGTTTGTGTTTAAAACTGTAAATAAAAAAAAATTAACATGTAGGAAATTATGTGAAAAAAATAATAATAAATCATTAAAACAAAATTATTGGGAGTGTTAGTAAATACTCGGGAAACATTCGACAATGGTGTTGTATTTATATTGGGATAATAATGTATATCTCAGATAATAATAAAAAAAAAGTAAAAAATTATATCTTACCTTGGAGGAAAATAAATTCTACTAATAATTAAAGTTAAATCATAATTCATAATCTGTTTAATATTACAAAGTTGATTCAATTCATTTGGTTTTAAAACTTCAAAAATGAAATGGAAAAAATAAAAAATGTTAATTTAAAACACAATTGAAAAAAATTATATATATGTTAATAACAAAACTAATTTTAACACAATTTTAACACACATATAATAAAAGTAAAATTAACACTGCTCAAACAAAAATTTAGAAATTTAAAACCAAGGATAAATTTAAATAACTAAATCCAAAAGGCAAAGCCATCATTCCTACATCAAGTGACTTAAACAACATAAGTTTTCAAAAACAAATAATAGATATCCTAAACATGGAATAATAATTGTCTTAACAATGGATAGCAGTGATCATTTTTCCTTCTTGGGAATCAAAAGGGACTTAGAGCCTTCATTCAAAGATAAAGGATCTTTACTTCCAGAGTCGTCACGATCATAATCTTCCGCAAGAACACGCTTCAGCTCAGGTTGTGCCTTCATCTTTCCTGGCCTTTTGTTACGCAAAGCCATACCACCAGCACTTGAATCAATCAATGAAACCGGAGTCTCATAAACATTGTTCAATGGTATAGAATCCTTCAAATTCAAGTAAATAGATTTGTTAAAATATAAAAACGTTTGTATTTAGAAATAGGAATGTCTTTAAAAAAAATAGATAGTACCTTCTGGTTAGTAGTATGTTTTCTCGTCTTGCGCTTCTCTTTGCTATAAGTGCTGAATTCTAATTTAAATAGAAAATATGGATTAGAAATATAGAATTACAAAATCCAAAAGATTGAAAAAACAAATAGAAATAAAATGTGGACCTTCATTGCAACCTAAAGCAGCTTTGGTTGCTGACTCGTCATGATCATAAGACTCCGCAAGATTACGCTTCAACTCGCAATGTTCACTTATCATCTCAGCATTTTTGGTAGCCAAAGATATTGATCCAGCACTTGAACCAACCAGTGACATCGGAGAACCATCCTTAATATGGAAATGAATTGAAATGAAAATAATATATTATTATAAACAATAATAGTGAGGAATAAGAATAAATGAATAAATAGATTTTGTCATATACTTTGTTTAAAAATAATACCTTCAGATCGACAGTATCAACACTTGCAAAATCACCAGATGAGAGATTCATAGAGTTTGAAACATCAACCTACATTATAAACAAAGAAGGCTATGTTAAATTGTTGAATAAAGAATGTAGGTAAAATATATTATAACTGTAAAAAATTAACAACAATATAATTAGATAGTTACATGGTCAATCCCTATCTTTGATTCAAGCTGAGAAATGATTTCAGGATCATCAGAAAATCTTTTGACAGTGAATGACTTGTAGTGATTCTGCACATTAAAGGGAGAAATCTCAACCTTAAACGCCATCTTTTTTCCAACCAAATTACTAATTTCATCCGGTAGCAAATTATCCGTTTCACCCTACATAATAATTTAAGATGTAAAAACAGTGTTACAATATGAGAATGTATAAATTATATAAATTGGGAAAATAATAAAGCGAAAAGAGATACATCAAGAAACTTATTAACCAACTCTTGAGCACTCTTTCCAAGTAATTTTCGAGCTACATGATCTAAGCAAGTTAAAGATCCAATACCAGTAGAGTCTTGTAACCTAAGTTGAAGTTTCAACCTAAAAAAGAATAATAAAATTGGTACTAATATAGTATTGAAATATAAAATTTTAAAGTTAAAGTTATCATAAAGTTAGAACTTTACCGGGGAACCACAGAAACACCTTTTTCATTGCAAACGTCATTTATGCATCGAATTGTCTGCTTCTCCTCAGTTAAATCTAATCCATCCTCTCCATCACTTATAAAATACAGCACACTAACCTTCTTCATACAATCCTTACAAGAATTGTAATACCACTCAAGACCAGGAGGGAAACTTATCACTGTACCAAGCACAATCACATTCATTGTCTCCTGAATTTTATTAACTTCATCTATCGTCTTGAAATCAGTTCCAACCAAAAAATCATCATGAACAGTTTTGCCAACTTGAGATGAACCAAAAGGACGGCTTGAAGAACCAACATCCGGTCTTCTTTCAACTAACCTTCAAATTATAATAAAAATAATTAGTCTATTAGTCTATAAATTATAAAACATTTCAACAATATGACATAAAATAATACACTTAAACAAATAATAAAACAGTTAATTTGAAAAAATATGTACGTCTTACCTCTTTTGGAAATCAATTAGCTCATCAATGCTTTCGTTCAGATACAAATTGCTGTTTTGAAAAGAACTGGACACGTATGCCTTACCTACATATTTGACAAAAAAATTCTATTCAAAAAATTAAGCATTGATAAGTACAACAATAGAATGTAAAATATATACAATTTTAATGACAAAGATAAAAGTAATTAAATAAGTATAAACCTTCATGAAAGCTATATCTTCCAAACTGCAGTATCAGAAACACATCACTCGGTTTCTGTTCCAAAAACTTCGACATTTGCACCGCATATTGTCCCCACAAAGTCAGATAAACATTAAGGAACCTACAAATAAAAATTTTATAAAACATGAACTAATTGATAAATATATAAAGGAGATCAAAGAAATAAATAAATTATAACTCTAAGTCACGAAGTTGTAAGCTCATTTTTTTGTTCTTTCTCCCATTACTGCTGGTATGATCAACCATAGGAAACCAACCATCAACATAACCAATGATATCTATAAACAAACAAAAGAATAAATTAGAACAACAACAATGGCGTAATATAAGTAAATAAAGATCAAAAGAATATATTTTAAAATACGGTGGCCTTACCAACATGAGAGTCTTGCGGAATAGCACGATTACGAAGAACATCGAATGCTGTAAAAGAGAATCCATGAATTGAACCACCAAAGTCATCAATGTTTCTGATGTCAGTAGAGAAATTGAAAAACAGTTTATGTTTGTGGTTGGTTGGGCGGTACGGAGACACGTTGTCACCAACATCAAACTTAGTAACCATGACACAACTCTTTTCTACCAGTAATCTTCCATACTTTACAAGATAATTACCACCAACACTTGCTTGAATTTTGGTACCCTATCAAACAAATATAACCTTTTAACATGAAACATAGGATATAAAAAAGAATTTGTTATAAACTGATAAACTACCTCCTCATCCATGAGGATCAGTTCGACCGCATGAATAGCATTCTTGACTTTAAATGATAGTAGCTTCCATAGCTTAAGTATACGAACTTTAATAGTCACGTCTGTCTTCGTTACATCCAATTCATTAAGAGAAATGATGGGAGGGTTCTCCATTGACCTTTATAGTTAAACATATATTTTAGAAAACAAAATCTCTGATTCATAAACAAATTTAAGTTTTTAAAAGACTATATCAATTGTCTGAGGGTCTTTAAATGAACAATTGTTGTGAAACATTCAATGAGTTTTTGGAAATTTTGAAATATCTCTCTATTATAAAACACTGTATCAATTGTGTGAAGGGGGAATATTTACGGATGCATAGATCATGTTAGTTAGACATCATCATTTGAAATACAAAAATGGGGTATTGATTATTATTATTACTTTTAAAATTAATTAAATAATAAGAATTTGCAATATTCAAATACTTGATAAAAAGTTAAACATATTTAAAACACTAAGAAGTTAAGTATAATTCACAAAAATCTTATAAAATTGATAAATCAGTCCCTAAATAACATGTATATCAGGAAAAATATAAATCAAACACCAACACAGTAGCTGAAAAACATTGATAGCTAAATTTGTCCCTAAAACATCATAAATTAGTAAAACAGTCACTAAGAGATATTGATTGTATAATTCAAACAAAATCAGTTCAAAATCAGTCACTAAAATGTGTCCCTAAAACAGCAAGAAATAGTGTATAATTCACCAAAAAATTACTACTTAAACATCTTTAAAATTTATAAAACAGACCCTAAATAACATGTATATCATGGAAAAATCTAAATCAAACACTAAAATAGTCCCTAAAACACATTGATATCTAAATCTGTCCCCAAAAAATCATAAATCACTAAAACAGTCCCTAAGAGCTATTGCATAATTCAGTCCCTAAAACACATTTATATCTAAAAAAAATCCATAAAACAGTGCCTAAAACATGCCATAAAACACAGTTTAGCAGTGACAACATGAAAAAGTATCTAAATCACACAACTAAAACACGTTTATATCAAAATCAGTCCATAAAACACATGTAATGGTTCAGTTCAAAGCTGAATTACAACTATGGAAAACTATAATATATCTAAATCAGTCACTAAATCAGTCCATAAAACACATTTATATCTAAAACAGTACATAAAACAACATAAAACAACATAAAACAGCAAGAAGTAGTGTATAATTCACGAAAAATCATAAGAAACTCTAAAACATCATAAATCTCTTAAATCACCAGATTAAGAAACATAATCCAAAAAAAATTACAACTTAAACATCTTTACACATAAGAAGTTAACAATTTATGAAAGTTTTGGTCATTTTCAAAAACATTGTGACTAAAACACTAAGAAGTTAAATATAATTCACAAAAAACTTTTAAAATTGGTAAAACAGTCCCTAAATAACATGTATATCAGGAAAAATAAAAATCAAACAACAAAACAGAAGCTGATACATGTATATCAGGAAAAATATATCTAAATCACTCACTAAATCAAACACCAAAACAGTACCTGATACACATTGATTGCCACATCTGTCCCTAAAACATCATAAATCAATAAAAACAGTCCCTAAGAGATATTGGATCTAAATCTGGGAATTATGCCCTAAAACACATTGATATCTAAATCTGTCCCCAAAAACTCATAAATCACTAAAACAGTCCCTAAGAGCTATTGCATAATTCAGTCCCTAAAACACATTAATATCTAAAAACAATCCATAAAAACAGTGCCTAAAACATGACATAAAACACAGTTTAGCAGTGACAACATGAAAAAGTATCTAAATCACACAACTAAAACACATTTATATCAAAATCAGTCCATAAAACACATGTAATGGTTCAGTTCAAAGCTGAATTACAACTATGGAAAACTATAATATATCTAAATCAGCTGTAAATCAGTCACTAAATCAAACACCAAAACAGTACCTGATACACATTGTTATCTAAATCTGTCCCTAAAACATCATAAATTAATAAAAACAGTCCCTAAGAGATATTGGATCTAAATCTGGGAATTATGCCCTAAAACACATTTTAGCAGTCACAAAGTGGAAAACTATCTAAATCTGTCCCTAAGACATCATAAATCTCTTTAATCACCAGATTAAGAACATAATTCACAAAAAAATTACTACTTAAACATCTTTAAAATTTGTAAAACAGATGAGCAGTCACAACATGAAAAAGTATCTAAATCACACAACTAAACACATTTTCATCAAAATCAGTCCATAAAACACATGTAATGATTCAGTTCAAAGCTGAATTACAACTATGGAAAACTATAACATATCTAAATCAGTCACTAAAACACATAAAACGAAAGTTAGGTTAAAAGGTGAATTAGACATACCTGATTTCTTGAAACAACAGCAAACCTTTCTTCAATCAATAACACCCTGTACAAAAATCAAGTTCGGAAACAACAAAAAATTCAGTTCAGAAACCACAAAAGATTAAAAAGTAAAGAAAATTTAACAAAAAAAGAATTAATACCGGAAGAACAAAGCAGATGCACAACAGAGAGGGAAGTAGAAATGGTTTGGCTTTAAAGACTTCATCGGAGGATGAGAGCAAAGAAGAGGAACACAATTTCAAACCTCAATCCGTGTGAATGATGATCTATACCGTCCAATTAACTTAAAAATTCAAACACAGCCGTAGGATCTGTGTTTGTTCAATAAACTTGGAGTTTTATGCGAAGATGGGACTGAAAAATCTGTCCTCGTTGAACAATAGGGAGACAGTAGGTGCGATTGTGAAATTTTGATTCCAAACTCGAAATGGTAGGATGCAGAGAAGGAAAGAAGGAGAGAAGAAGAAGACCGCGAGGATAAGGAAACGTTGGGGATTAGGGTTTTGGATTGTTGTTTTGACCTGCAGAGGAAGAGAGAAGATGACTCTCTCCCTTCATTAATGCGTTTGACCTTTAGCAGCTATTAAAAAAATAAAACGGAAATGGGAGGATGGCTGTGGGAGTGACACGTGGACAAAGTTAATGAGGGTGTGCCAAATAGGATAGAGGTAATGGGGGTGATTGTGGGAGTGACACCTAGGATAAATTTACACTGATTTATTATAATAGAGATTCATTCAAATAGTGACACGTAATTGTTAGACATGAAATCTCAATGGGATATGTTTATTAATGGTGGGTCCCACCTTAAGTTTGTGAGAGAGGGTGAATGGGTGATAAGTTTAGTAACACACCCAATCTCAATCAATTTACTCAAAGAAGCCGACCTTGCACCAACATGAATCAAATTCTTTGCTAGAAGTTCCAAACTTCCAATGAGTCTCAGATTTCTTTTATATTGGTATAATACATTTTAGATTTATAATCTGGATAACGCATTATTTAGAAAATAATAATTTCAATGATTTTATGTTGATTGTTTTTTTTTTTTTTTTTTACAAATTATTAGTAACACTAGGTTCACGGGTTAAACAATTTAACTTACAAATTTCATAAGTTTATAAATAAAGGAAAAAAAAAACTTTGGTCTGGATCAAGATGGGTTTGGTTTTTGTCCAATGCTTCTACAAATAGTTTGTAAATGAAATAAGATTAAGAGTAAATTGCTAAAATCCTCCTTTAGGTTTAGGCCTGTTTGTCAGTTTTATCTAAAATAGGGGTGTTCATGAGCCGATCCGATACGATCGAGGGTCTGCTCATGCTCGGATTGAATTACAACTGATCTGATTCGATCGGATCGAATTTGCAAAACCGAGCACAAAAGTGATGCTCATGCTCGGATTGAATTTGAATCGATCGGATCGTTTTCGCTCGGTTTTTATCAAATCCTAAAAAAAATCGAGCGGATTGTTTTCGCTCGGTTTCGCTCGATTGAATTATAAGGCTTCGTTCAACAAAAACAAATCATAACTTAATTAACACATGTCCAACACTTTACTAACAAAAGCAATACATAACTAAAATCATGATTCTAAAAATGTTCATAACAATATCAAGAAGCAAAAAATAAAGTGCGAAATATTTTTTGAGCTTTTAGTTTTTTTTTTGGCTGAATATTAAGTTGGGCTGAATATTTTTTGGGCTTTTAGGAATAGGATTAGATTTTCATATTAAATATTAAATATTAAGTTGGGCTGAATATTTTTTGGGCTTTTAAGTTTTTTTGGGTTAGTATATTATTTGGGATTTTAATCTTTAAAATCCATAATATATAGGGGAATTGGTCTGTAATAATCCCACCTAGACCTTATTGGCCATTAATAATCCCACCTCAGAATATTCCCCCCACTAGTCCCACCTTTCACTTATTTTTCCTACAGTGGTCCGCCGTTAAAAAAACTTAACGGAGTTAAGCTTTTTTCCAAATTGCAAACAAATTTTTTAGGGCTTTTGATCATAACAATGATACGAGTCCATTGATGTAAAACTTATTTCGAAATGGTGCTCCAAGTGACTTGATTTTGGTTAATTGGAAAATTAAACACCCGAATTGAAGTGTCGTTTTCATCGTTGAAGCACCGTTTCGATACAAGTTTTACATCAATGGACTCGTATCGTCGTTCTAATCAAAACCCCTAAAAAATCTGTTTGTAATTTGGAAAAAAGCTTAACTCCGTTAAGTTTTTTTTAACGGATGACCATTGTAGGAAAAATAGGTGAAAAGTGGGACCAGTGGGGGGAATATTCTGAGGTGGGATTGTTAATGGCCAATAAGGTCTAGGTGAGATTATTACAGGCCAATTTCCCGAATATATATAATTATTAATAAAAATAATTCGAGCGAAACCGAGCGATCGACGAGCGAGCGGAGCTTTGCTCATGCTTGGATTGAATTTGAATTGAACCGAACCGAGCGGCTCATTTACAAACTGAGCGAGAATCGAGCGATCGTCGAGCGATCCTCGATGGTCGAGCAGTTTGGACAACCATAATCTAAAATGATTTTTTTTTTGTGCCAAATAGCCCTTCACCTTTGGCATTTTCATCCAAACCACTAACTTAGTTTACTTTTTATGTTAAGTTGAATGATATTTGGATGAAACTGACAAATATAAAACCTCGGGGACGATTTTGGCAATTTACTTAAACTCTTTTTAATTTCTTCTATTTAATTAATTTTGTCACATATATATAAAACAAAATATACATGCAATTTTTATAAAAAAAATTAATAGTTTTGTCACATAATTTTTATAAATTTTCATCCAAAACACTAACTCGGTTTATTTTTTCTGTTAAGGTAAAGGATGTTTTAGATTTTATAAATTAAGACAGAAATTAATATTCAGTTTTTTTTATATAGACCAGTTTTATAAATAGAAAACGATATATAAAAAATATCAATGGTGTGCAGCACATAACAATCGAATACAACTTTTAGTATTTAACCAGTTGTAGAGATATAAAAAAAATTGTAAAACGTTATATATTTTTAAATGTGTTGAGCACCTAAGAAATATGTTGACAAAAATAAAATATTTATTTAATTAAGATTATGAGGGTAACTAACTAATATCCATTCCCGGTGATTTGAGTAAAGAAACTTTTGATTCATGGCGTTATACTTACTATTTGGTGGGTAATTTTAAGGTTTGATCACGATACGTTGTTTGATGGGGGGAGGGGGGCAGGCAGTGGCTTCTGTTTTTTGTTAGGAGCGAATTAAAATGTGACAACTGTCAAATTTGCATGCATCCGTACAATTATTAAATGATGATTAGTGCTTAATGACTGTGCTGATTTACAATTTATGACTTGAATTGCTTTCTGATTACTGCATTATACTTACATGTGCGTCACATATTGCAAATGACACATCATTGACTGCATGCAAACATATTGACGTAAATGATGCACAAAGCACAGTTAACAGACAAACCGGGAAAATGCTGACGGAGTTCAGTACATAGACAAACAGTGTTTTGAGACCCAGTATGGGCCAGCGACTAAGTACTACACTAGTATAGTGGGTAGGGAAGTAAGGACCACAAAACTGCATTCCTAAGTGATAGTTTAGGTGCCGGAAAGTGCCTAAAACTCACTCAAAATGCCGAATTCAGCATAAATCAGCAAAAATCAGCTTTTTAATAAGCTAGTATCATGCAAAAATATGACTAAATTGTCCTGAATGCTTTCCTAAGTGTCGGGAATTAAAAGTGTCACAAAAGGGTACATAAAGAGCACTAAACGGTATAGTTTGACACTTTAACGAACCGATATCTAACCAAACAACCGGACACTACCCGAAATATCAAAATTATACTAGAAGCATTGTTTTAATATTTCTGAGCTAGTTATGAGCCCCGAACACCCTAACACACTATATAACACCATATTAACTTAAACACTAAACACTACACTTAGATTTCAACTAGTATGCTTAACCATCCATTACAACCCAACAAATACCCCCCCCCCCATGGTGGACGGTCACCAAAGGTGGCCCCACCCTTGATTTTCCTTGATTTCATTTGATATGTTAAGAGATTTGCCTTGTACTTTAGATGACATAAAATCTATGAAGATCTTGATACATTGGATATTAGACTATATAGACCATGAGTTATAACCCCTCATTCTCATTCATCACCAACATCAAAACCCTTCTCCTTCCTCCCTTAAGCTCACGGCTCATCCACCATCATCATACACCTTCTTTTCTAGCTTCCATCCATATAATCTAAGGCGATTTAAGGGTATAAGGAGCATGTCTAAGAAGCTTGCAAGCGACGGAACTTGAAGGACCTTCATCATTTGCTTTTATCCACTTGTTTTCTACACTTGATCATCCCTAGCCTTGAGCTAGTAGTAAGATCTTCTACTCTTCATTTTACATCTATATTGAGTGGTTAAAAGATGTTACATGATGAATAACTTGAAGAACACTAATGAACAAGAAGATGAACCTATAACATAAAGCTTAATAACATAAGAATACATATTGTTTAGCATTGTTTTGCTTCTTGATGATTGATTGTTTGTGTTTATGATGTTAGACATCATAAGAAACCAACTAGATGGTGATTAAACACATGATCTAGTAAGTTAAGATGATGATCTTGTGAAAGACCAAGGTGATCATACTTCATGTAGACATGAACTTGAATAATAAAAGTTGTTTTCATATGTGATAATGATTTAAACACAATACAAGTCTTGTAAGTGGATGATTTCCAAAATAGTTTTCTCAAGAAACTAAGTTAAATAACAAGATTTACCTAGACTTGGTTCTTACATAAACAAATACTATTTTTAAGGGTTAAACAAGTGTAGAAACACTTGTGTAACAAAAAGATTACATAAAGAAGCATTTTTAGAAAATGTGTTTGGAAGTTGTAAACACCCAACTTCTTTAAAGATGAAGTTTTTAAAGAAGTAAATACATTTCAAAGGGTAACTAAACCTACTAAGCACAGTACCAAGTTACTACAAGTCTTTATGAAAGTTCAAGTTCATGTTGTTATGTAAATAGCATTGTTTTGGCACTTGGTAAGTGTTGGTTAAGTTGTTGATTGTTTGTGATGATTTTAAAAAGAAAATGATATGCTTTGATAGCATGGACACCTCCATTTTTAGGGGAAACTATGACAAAATTTTCTAAAAATATAAACACTTAAAAAAATATTTTCTAATAAATATTTACAAGAGTATTTTAACTATGGTTTTCAATATAAACTTTGCCATAATTTTTGTAACAAAAATACAAATATCGGAGGTTGGTTTTTTGTAAATAAAAATAACTAAATATGTATCTGAAAGGTATATATTTAGAAGACACATGTGTGTGATTATTTATATACTTTGTGTATTAGTTATATTATTTTAGGATTTGAAATAATATAACTTAACATATACCAAGAAATCACAATCCAAAATATTACCAAAAATCCCAAGGAATAAATACCCAAGTTACACGCATAATATTGTAAAACCGAACGAAAGAATGTAACTTACAAAAATATTCCGGAAAATACCTTTATGAGTATATTTTTGGTAAATAATATTTTGGACACAAGAAAGGAAAATATGATTTTTCAAATTATTACAAAGTTATATCATACTTTTGACAAGGAGAAAATATATTATTTTGGGAAGTAAAAATATATTTTCTTGTAATTTTTAGAAGATATACTATTTTTGGGAAAAATATATATTTTCTTGGATAAACTTGAAATACATTATTGGATGGAATAAGTTTATAAATATTTTCTAAGTGAGACTTGAAAATATATTATTTTGGAACTACAAATACTTTTGCTAAAAGGAAAAATCATAAATAATTTTTCTAAGCAATAATTCTAAAATAGATATATATATTGGGAAATATATATATATATATATTAGTGGACCTTTATTAGAAATAATATTCCGGAAAATTTAACACAAAATTAAGTATAAGAATACTTAACTATTACAAGAAGATACGTATCCTCGTACGTATAAATCCACACCGGAATGCGACGCCAATACATGGCAAGTTATACAAATACAAATATACCCATCATTGGGAAGGATATACATGTTTAAATACTTGAGGAGTGTTAAGTTAAAATATTAATTATTTTAACAAATAATTATACACTAGGAATATTAATGAAGACACTTTGAAACCATAACTCAAAGACACTAATCATTACCAAGTCAAGGCACGACCCGCTCGTCTAATGGACCGTAGTACGCATGTAGGTAGTCGTGCGTTCTAGAGGAAGCTTTGAGTTACATCGGATACAAGGAACGCAAAACTGTGAGTTCATGTCCCCCTTTTCTCTTAACTGTTTTCGGTTTTATAACTCTCGGGGGTGAAATACATGTTACATACTGATTACAAACAATTACAAATGGTATGATTAGCTAAGGAATGTACTGCTAGATCACGTGAATGGGTAGGCGATTAACTTAAGACCATTAATCCTTGTATAAGGACCGAGGGGCATGAGTAATAGATCTATTGGGTGTTGCGAGCCCCACCTATAGGCCTGCGAGTTGGCCGCATGTGGTGACTATGTCGTTCCGCCGGAGGGGCCGGTACGAAATACGCATACAGGGTTGAGTGCTTCCTATACCATGTCACTTATATTAATGTATTAGCTACACATTAATTGATCTGTTTTTCCTTGTTGCTTCATACCAGTTTACAAGTACATACATACATACATACTTACAAAGGTTTTCAAGGATGATTCGTGCACAAATACTAAACACATGAACTCGCTCAACTTTTGTTGATGTTTTCAAACTACATGTATTTCAGGGAGTTAGTAAGTGGATCTGGCGGGCGTTGGAAGTTTTATGCTGCGATAGGAATAAAGATGTCATCCATGGACTTTGGGTTGGTCAGTGTGTCTTATTCCTGGACGAGACACGTCTTCCAAACCTTAGTTACATCTAATATCTTTGAAAAGTCCTTAGTGAACTCGTAAACAATTTGTATGGTTTGTAAAACTTGAAATTGAAGTCTACATTTTAAACAATGTTGTTATGTTTTAAACTCATTTAATGGATGACAAATCTATGGTTTTACCATATAGTTGTTGTTATGATTGAATGCAATGGTATTAAGAAAGTCACACCATAATCATGCTTCCGCAAAAGTCAGGGTGTGACAGCTTGGTATCAGAGCATCGATTGTAGCGAACTAGGATTCCTTCTCGAGTCTAGACTACAATCATTAGGGCTCTCACAAAAGCGTTTTTACAAACATGATTTCATTGCATACACGAAACTCCCAGATCCAGGAAACAAACATTTTTACAAACAAAAGACACGAAACACATTTCAAAGTTTATGCTTATGATTCAGTCTGAGAGACTGGGAAGTTTAGTCTGAGAGACTAGGAAGGATAGAAAGTTTCATGAAGAATAATGTGAATACACGATTACATTATGAATTGTCCTTGTTTGCAATATATTAAGTGTTAGTGATTGCTATGAATATACATGCTATGACTATTATGTACCGGCACACATGTCACTTTCCTCAGAGAGCGAGTTGTCAGATGTTGACGACCCTATGGCCACCGCCATAGATAATGAGACTGCACCTACGCCAGAGATATTTACGTCAGACACTGAAAGTGACCCTGACATGCTGACTAAGGACGAGGACGACCTCCAACCATTCGCGCTACCAGATCTTGGTGATAATTTACCCTTGTTGACGGCTCCCCTGATGTGGATCCTTTTGTCACTCTTGTTTCGATCCATGACCACCCCATCACTGCTCATTTCGATGGTGAGCCTATCATGACTCCGATCCTCGACGCAGTACCTCTCGTGGTCATTCCTCCAGAGGATATGCCTTTTGACGATTTGTTTGATGATGACGTTGATTTGTTTGTTGATGATCCTCCTGTTGACGCCTAGGGTGATGGAAAGATAGCTGAGGATGTCATTGCTATTCTACCTCCTAAGATTCCTGCCATTGAAGTATCCTCTGCTTCCATATTGCACTCGATTTCAGACTCCTTTGAGTCTGTGACATCTGCAACCTTACAGACGGCCAGATTGCAACTTTCTACTATTGACTCAGACGACGACACCGCTATGACTACTGCACTATCACCTGCTCGAGATTCCACACCTTCACACGACCCAGAGCCTGCTCCTGAGCCAACTTCTATTCCTCTTGGGTCAGCTTGATGTTGCACCTGCTGATCCTAAGCCCTTGCTTAATCATGACCCTATTTCTTTTGGTTTACCAGACATTGCACCCCTTATACCGGACCCACTACCTGCACATGAAAGTCTTCTCTTTTGCTGAGACATTTGTTCCTGCACCCGCACCCGCTGATGTTGCTCCTTTCCTCCTGTGGAGTTCGACGTCCATCGCACCGGTTTTCCTATTGCTTTCTTTCAAGACATACCCGCACCCATCCAGGGGAAGGTACCTTTGGCCAGCACCTGCGTGACAGTCTTTTTGTATCAGCAGCTTTTCCACAGATCCTCCAGGCTGTACTGTTCATTTCTTCACCGTTGGACGAGCCATTCCGATGGCTCCTATCATGCCCTATGCTGATTTTAGACCCCTACCATCCCTCACATTATGGAAGCTACACACGGGATGAGTTGCTCCTGTTACTTCAGCTACAGTTTGAGGTTTTGAGTTATAGAGTTTTGGAGCTTGAGCTGACATTATGTCCTCCACCCTGTCAATGCCAGTATACTTTGATCCTCCACATTCGTCACTGTCTCCTTTTGCGCTCTCACCTGCTGCTATTACACCTTCTTAGGTTTTGATGCTCGTTTCGTTACTATCAGGCAGCAGATCAGATACTCACTGCGCCGTATATTCAAGCTCGAGGAGAAAGTCGCACATGTTAACAATTTGCTTTTCTTCACTCCTCCACCTCAGTATCACACCCCGATATTCCACGTATTACCGGTGGGCCCGGTGGGGAGTATCGTGACGTAGTTGATATCATCATAGACAATTTATCACAGTTTAATACACAACGGAAGTCGAAAGATAAAAACATTACAAACCGAATGAAAGTAATATCAATTATTACAAAAACGGTTGTAAGGGATCCACAGGCGGATCAAAGTTAAAAGGAACATTGTTCAACAGATTTTTAAACATCTAAGCTTGCAAGACTCTTTATTGATGCTAGGAGTAGCCAGCCTATTCCGTCTAGTACCTGCACTTAGCCTTTTTGGAAAATACGTCAGTTTACACTGGTAAATACAATTAACCGACTCATTTTGAAAATGTTTAAGAAAATTGATTTGAATGCACAAGGCACAAAATAATCTTTTATAACTTGGGATAATTATTTAAATATAAACTTGTAAAAGAATTACATGTTTGTTATACGTTCAGTAGCCCGGGATGAATACCGGGTTAAAGATTAATTGACACACCACATAATATAATCCCGCGACGAGTTATTCTCGAACAGGCGGTTATATCTTTTTATATACGCACCGACAGGTGTATGCCTACACCCCGTGCTTAGGTCGTGGCCATTTCAATGAATGATGCCAAGGATATCTGGGACATGGTCATTAACACCCCCCCCCCAAAGGCTTTAAGCAAACAAAATAGATTAAACGGGTCATCTCAATAAATTAACCTTCATACGATTAACAATTCAATGCCCGACCAAGCGGTATTTTATATACCGTACCCCAAGCCCGTATAAGGGAAAATAAGTTAAAAGTATTTACCTGAGCAAATTATTCAAATTTATCCCAGCCGTACAAATCAGCAAGTGCAAGTATCTTTTACTGGTCTCCTAAATCTGGAACGAAGGTTTTAATAACCTATTAGATTCCTAACGGGTCTTACTTAAGTTTAAACTTAGACCTGTTAGTTTTAAAGGAAGGTATACGGTTCAAAACGCATGATTAAGCGAAGACCGGATTAGAATGTGATTTAGACCCGATAAGTATGAAGACTTGTATAATATGGGTAAACTAACAACATTCTGGATTTTGAGATAAAAATGATAAAGTTTGACCCGTTTCGGTTAATTTATGCAAACTAGTTACATAAACCGTACTTCCTAAGTTAATATGCCTTAAATATGTTGTGATATCAGTAAGATACCTTCCATTATGCCCAAAACGAATTTAAAATCAATTTAAGCCCCGTAGGGGCATTTTGGTCATTTTAAAGGTTATAAAAGAGATTAAACATTAATCTGAGGTTCAGATCTGATATAATTGGTAAAAATATTTATTTTTGCAGGTCATATCAGTAGGGTATTGCCTATATGTGAAATTTATCATTTATAACCAAACTATGCATCGAAGGGGCATTTTGGTAATTTCACATAAGCTTTAAAGGTCAAATTTGGAAATCTGAGTTCAAAACTTTTGCTTACTATTAAAGTATAAAAATTTACTCAAAACATCAGTAGGTATTAAGTTTTATATGTTAAGAATAGTTTTAACCCATACTATGCGCTTAAAACGAGTAAAAGTCGGTTTTAAGCGATTTTCGGGTTAAAATAGGAAATCTGAGTTTTTTATCAGTTTATAAAGTTCAAAATATTTTATTTATCATATAAAATCAGTAGCAAAAAGTTTGGTATCAAAATATTATGAAAAACTCATTTTATTAGCGAAAAGGGTATAACCGACAATTACCGAATTAAAGCAAGAACCTTATGTTATGCTCAGTTTAAAAATAAATAAAAATATTCAAAAATCCCAAAATATTATATTACATTAGTGGGTAAAAAGTTTGGTGTCAAAATTTGGGTTTAGATAGGCTTTATGCTAATAATGCCGTTTAATTAATAAAAAGCTTTCTAATTACGATATTGAGCATAACTCTTAATCTAGACCTCAAACTGATGTCAAATTTTTAGGACAAATTTATAAATCAGTAACAAAGGTTTTTGTCCTCTCACATTTTCAAAAATCTCGTTTTAAGGTCGAAAGGGCATAATGGTCAACATTTAGGCATATAACGGAAACATGCAAATGAATAGGATAAATTAGGATCCAAGTTGTATAATCTCAGAGGGTTATACTAATATGGAACATGGACCTAATGGAACTTTAAGGCATGTCTAAACTAAGCTAAATCGGGTCAGAACTGAAAGTCAAAGCAAAAGTCTACTTTTACGACTTTCGGTTCCGAACCGAGCCTAAACTCAAAATTGTCGAGTTGAACATGCTTAGACATGTTCTTACATCAATTACCAAGTTATACAAGTGATAAAACAGGTTTCATGGCTTCTACATTGTTAATTATGTGTTTATTTGAAAATTAGCTTTCTGTTGACTTTTTACAATTATGTTTGACCCGACAATTGACCTAGTTAGAGTGGGAATCAGAGGGTGCCCTTTTAAGGGTTTATTACCCACATAATTACCAACTCATAGCTACTTTCAATTCGATAAATTACTGGACCATTAGTGATTAATCACTAAGTCAAAGCTTAATTACGACGGCTTTGACTTTTGGCCTTTAAACTAATAAAACATGAACTTAGGGGGTTAAGAACACTTACAAAGGGTCCAATGGACAAAATAGAACTCAAAAGAGGTTCCCCAAAAGTTCAGGATCCTATATGTTTAAGAGCAAGAGCAACTTGAATGATATAAGTGAGTTGTTTACATGAATTCCAACCTCTATATATAGTTTTTGAGATAGGAGAAGATCATGACAAGTGTTAGGGTGAGTTAACCAGATTAAAACAGGTGTATTCTGGTTTTACAATTCAGTGGACAAGTCCCAGGTTTGAGTTTGATGGTTTTGGGTTTCAAAAATGGTAAAACAAACAACAAGAAACAGGTTGCTGCTGCTGTTAACTGGATCGCTGCTGCGGTTAACTGGATTGCGGACCGCGTAGGCAGCCCCTTTGGGCTTCGCGGCTCGCGTGGCTGGCCCAGACTAGCAAACAGTTTGGCAGCTTGCCATTTTCGATCCCGACATTCATTTTCAGCTTTTAAATCTCATTTTTTTCCTATAGAAATGTCATAACTGGTCCCTGAAATTTTATATCAGATGTAACCAAGTTCAGAATTAATCTTTTTGAGGTTGACAAGGACAGCCCCTCTCATTTTTACTTGATATTTAACCTTCAAACTTTTATGTCACACCCCGAATTTCCACGTATTACCGGTGGGCCCGGTAGGGGAGTATCGTGACGTGATTGGTAACATAATAGTCAAACAACACAATATTAAATGCACAGCGGAAGCAAAGTATAGATTCATTTCAACCAAACAATATTGTAATATTAAGTATCACAAGTAGTCGAATATAAATCCACAGGTAGATCAAAATAAAAGGAAACAATGTTCAACAGTCTATGACATCCAAGCTTGCGAGACTTATTGTGGATGCTAGGAGAAAAGCCAGCCTATTACGCGTAGTACCTGCACTTAACCTTTTTGTGAAAATACGTCAGTTTACACTGGTAAATACAATCAACCGACTCATTTTGGAAAGAGTTTAAGAAAATGCATTTAAGGCACAAGGCACAAATAATATTTTATAACTTGGGATAATTATTTGAATATAATACTTGTAAAGGATTTACATGTTTCTTATGCGTTCAGTAGCCCGGATCGAGCCGGGTTAAAGATCAATAGACACGCCACATTATGTATATGAGACACCGACGGGCGTGCGCCTACGCCCCATGCTTAGGTCGTGGCCATTTCGTAAAATGATGCCAGGGATATCCGGGACACGGTCATTAACCCCCCAAAGGCTTTAAGCAAACAAAACAAATTAAACGAGACATCTCAATACTTTAACGATCATACAATTAAAGATTCAATGCCCGACCAAGCGGTATTTTATATACCGTACCCCAAGCCCGTATAGGGAAAATAAGTTAAAAGTATTTACCTGAGCAAGTATAAATCAAAATCAGCGAGTGCAAGTATCTTTTACCGGGTCTCCTATTCTGGAACGAAGGTTTATAATAACCTATTAGAATCCTAACGGGTCTTTAGTTAAGCTTAAGCTTAGACCGGTTAGTTTTAAAGATACGGTTCGTACGCACGTTTAAGCGAAGACCGGATAGAATGTGATTTAGACCCGACAAGTTTTAAGACTTGCTTAATATGGGTATATTATACACATTCTGGATTTTGAGATAAAACCGATAAGGTTTGACCCGTTTCGGCTAATTTATGTAAACTAGTTACATAAACCGAACCGAACGCACATGAAGCGTAACGGGTAACCATAAGAGTCCTAAACAGGTTTCCTAAGTTAACATGCCTTAAATATGTTGTGATATCAGTAAGATACCTTCCATTATGCCCAAAACGAGTTTAATCTCATTTTAAGCCCCGTAAGGGTATTTTGGTCATTTTAACGATTATAAAAGGGATTAATTAAGCTTCTGTGAACCGGTCTGAATAAGTCAGAAAAATAGTTTATTTTAACATGGTATAACAGTTGGTGTTAAGTATTATGTGACAAAATGGTTTTAAAACCCTTACTATGCGTTTAATACGCGTATAACGTCGTTTTAAGCGACGTACGGGTTAAAATAGGATTCTGAGTTTCCTGATCAGTTAAACAGGTTCAAAACACTACATTTATTATTTGAAATCAGTAGCAATTGGATTGCTGTCAAAAGGATTTGTAAAACTCATTTTATGGCTTAAAAGGGCATATTCGGTATTTACCGAATTAAGGCACCAATCCTAGCTTATGATCAGTTTAAAAATAATTAAAAATCTTCAAAAATCCCAAAATATTATATTACATCAGTGGGTAAAAGGTTTGGTGTCAAAAATTGGGTTTAGATAGGCTTTACTAGGGGTGCAAACGAGCCGAGCCGAGCCGAGCCCGAGCTCGACCAGGCTCGAGCTCGATTAACTTATGAGAGCTCGGGCTCGAGCTCGGCTCGATTCGAGTTTTGTTTTTAAAGCTCGAGCTCGGCTCGTTTGTATTTTCTCAAGCTCGGGCTCGGCTCGTTTATTTTCTATTAATTAGTATATTAAATAAAAATAATATAAATAATAGACTTTTTAGGCTCGTGAGCTCGATAAGTGAAGCTCGGGCTCGGGCTCGTTTACTAAATAAGCTTATTTTTAGGTTCGAGATCGGCTTGTAAACAAGTTTAAATAAGCTCGGCTCGACTCGGCTTGTTTACACTAAAGCTCGATAAGGCTCGACGAGCCTAACGAGCTTCACATGCAAGGCTCGAGCTCGGGCTCGATAAACAAACGAGCTTTGTTTTGAGGCTCAAGCTCGGCTCGGGCTCGATAAGGCTCAGATCGTTTCGAGCTTTTACTCGAGCCGATCTCGAGTAGCTCGCGAGCCGCTCGGCTCATTTGCACCCCTAGGCTTTACGCTAATGACGCCGTTTAATTACTAAGAAGCGTTCTAATTACGTCATTAAGCATAACTCCTAATCTAGACCTCCAACTGATGTGAAAATTTAGGGACATGTTTAATAATCAGTAACAAAGATTATTGTACTTTCATATTTCCAAAATTCTCGTTTTATGGTCATAAGGGCATTATGGTCCATATTTAAGCACTTAACGGAAACGTCGGACAATTAGGGATTCAAGTGGTATAAACGCAGAGGGTTATACAATCATGTAACTAGGTCCTAATGGAACTTTAAGGCATGTCTAAACCTATCTAAATCGGGTCAGAACCGAAGTCAAAACAGAAAGTCAAACTATGCGCCTTTCGGTTCCGAATCGATCTTAAACAGAAAGTTGTCGAATCAAACAAGCCTAGACAAGTTCTTATACTTATTATCAGGTTTCATGAATGATAAAATAGGTTACACGCCTTTTACATCGTTAATTATGCGTTAAATCAAAGTTTACATTTCTGTTGACTTTTTCTAAACATCTTTGACTCGACAAATGACCTAGTTAGGATGGGAATCAGTGAGTACCCTTTTAAGGGTTTAAAGCCCACATAATTACCAACTTATAACTACCTTAAGTTTGCCTAATCGCTGGACCGTTAGCGATTAATCGTTAAGTCAAACCGTAATTACGACGGTTTGACTTTTAAGCTATAAACTAGTCAAAACTTAATTAAGAAGGGTCAAGGGTACTTACACAAGTCCTATGAACGATTTATGATGCTTGAAGATGGTCCTTATGCTCCAGAACTTGATCAGTTGGTGAAAGGAATGAATGAACTCAAAAGTTGCAAACCATGGCCCTTATATATGAACTTTGATTGTCCAAGATCATGCCATCTATGTCTATAATTGTTCCAAGATGTGTACATGTGCCTTCTAGAGCCTAAATACCAGTATAGGAAGCCCATGGTATGCCAAAATGGCATTTGAAGTCGGTTACAAGGCTGGACAGGCACCTGTCTGTTTTTTCTACAACTGGGCATCGCACGCGGCCCGCGTAAAGGTCTTCATGACCTTACGCGGCCCGCCTTAGACCTGGGTTCAGGTTTTCAATTTCTTGTTTATTGCACTTTCAGTCCCCGGTCCTCCTAAACGTCGCTTTCACTTTCATTCTTGCATTTTAAACCTTTAAAATTGACATTTAGGGTCTTTAAGACTTATACCCACTTTTTGAAGTCCTTGGCCACTTTGTGTTTACCCGAAAAATCCTAAATTTCCATGTTGACGCTTCTAACCCCTCGTACACGAATTTTGTCATAACTTTCTCATACGATAACGGAACTTGGTGAAATTTTTATGGTGCATTCTAGTGAGCATAATTAATCGTTACAAGGCTTCGGGTTTGCTAAAAGGTCACTCAGAGGTATATCTTAAACATGTTGACACATTTAACCCTGTAGTTTTTAATCTCTCACTTTCTTTCACAATTCGCTTCGTATGATCCATTCGTTTAAGGTTATAAACATCATGTAGGGTTGTTGTAAAGTATATTTATTCATTGTTGACATTTTGAACCCTTATATTTACATAGTTTCATTGTTTGTCAACTTTAGTCCCTCGAAAGTATTCTTTCACACGTTCAAAGGTTATGACACGTGTCAACACATTATAGGACGTAAATTTTCGAGGTGTTACATTTTACGTAAATGACACAACATTTTCCAATTTATTATGTCGTGTTAAAACAAGGTACTAAGGCCACTTAGTAAACATTCTTAGGCATCCCGAGAGTTAGTCCGGGCATAGCGAAGTCTTTGTTTTGGTTAAAAGATCCTCTTTGTTCAGCTTTTAAACTTTTATAAACTACCAGAACAGTCCCTGGACTAGTTCTAATCCCTTTTTGACTTTCGATAGTTACTGCTTTAGTCCCTACAAGCTTGTAAGGCCCTTTTTGACACGGTTAAGGCCCGTTAAGCCATTTTCAAGGCTCTAAAATGATGTCAAAGTGTAGGGGACATGAAACATGCTAAAAAACATCTTGGATGTCGGTTCGTTTGGCCGTACGGTTGCGTTGTTCGGCTAATTATGACGAAACACGAACGGACGCGAAAGACGATCCAAATTACGCGACGAACGGAATTTTATCATGCCAAACACTAAAATAAAATATTTTAGTGATTACATAAATTTTTGGTTGTCCGGATATATTCAGAACGTAAGATATGAGCGAAAATGCAAACTTATGCACTTTTTGACGCTTTTAGTCCCTGTTTGACTTAAAAGTTTATTTTTGCACGCCGGACCCCCTCAAAGCCTATTTCTAAGCTATGTAAAGGATATTTATGGTATTTTAACTTATAGTCAAGTTCCGGAATGTTCTCTACCATCCGATTCGATATACTTTTGCAGCTTGACGCAAATAGTCCTTTAATCGCACAAAGTAGCGCGAAATGTCGTTTAATGATATCCAAACCTTACATGGCCCATAATGGGTATTCCCAAGCATGTGTTTAAATATTTCTATGCTTTCGTTCGCTTAAATTGTCCCCAAAAGGCGTAGATTCAAAAGTTGACACTTTTGGTCCCTCTAATGCGCAAACTTGCGCATATCATCGTTTAATAGCATCGAAGCCTTATCTAATCCCTATTAGGCATTCTTGAGAGTATTATTAAACATCACGATGCTTCGGGTTCGTTAAAAGATCATTCAGAGGTATAATTAAACATATTTTCGCTTTTAACCCCTCAAACTTGCAAAGTTGCGCGTAACGTCACTTATAGGCATAAAAGCCTTAGATGGCCAATATTTGGCATTACCGAGAGTATAATCAAACATCATGAAGCTCCTAGTTTGTTAAAAGGTCACTCAGAGGTAAGAATTAACATGTTGACAATTTTAACCCTTCATCGCGCAAACTTTCAATGAATTACGCAAACGGCTACTCGCGATCAACAATTGGCTCATTTGTGAATATGATTACCGTGTAACATTATTCAAAGGCTTATATTAAGCATGTTATCATTCCCAGTCCTTCTATAATCAAAGTTTTTATTTTTCGCAAAATTAGTCCCTCAAATTCAACGTTTGACTTTATTAGGGTTTAGTACACGTGTCGATATATCATTGGACGTGTTTTTACGAAGTGTTACACTCAGACACCAGTATAGTTGGCTTTTGGTTTTATGCGGATTGCATTACTTTTGGAAAAAAACACTATTAATAAGCCGAGATTGTAGAGACTTTTGACCCCGCGATTTTGGTACACTGATAGACTTATTGGACGAGGGTAGGGTGACCCTGTGTCCCTTTTGATGTAATGCACTTTGTAAACAATGTGATTGTGGTCAGTAAACAATGAAAGCTCAGTCGCCATGTCCTCACTAAGCACGTTGATGATCTGCATGTGTGCGCTATAATTGTGATGCTACGTGCTTGCTTGTTATGTTCTCATTAAACATGTTCCTATCTACAAGTTGTGTTATAGTTGTGATGTTATGTGATTGATTATTATAACGATTGCTTATATATGTATATATATACACATCTCCTAGGTCTTATTTGTTAAGTATATGCTTATGTGCTTGTGACTTTAATGAGACCTGACCTATCCGATCTTCCTCTTAGAAGATGTCGATTCAAGGGAACACCGATACCAACAACCCTCTGCCGACGACAGAGGCGGAATTACAAGAGCGCATCTTACAGGCCATCGCACAACACAAGGCCCTTCGCTCCGAGTGCAGCGGAGGTACCACAGGAAATAACCCACCCAACGGTAATGTTTAGTCACTTAAGACACATTACAAAAACGTTTGGACATTTCCAATTGTGCCTTGCTAATGCCTCTCGTGAATGATGTTGCTTATATCACAGGCTGCACCTACAAGCAGTTCTTGGGCTGCAAGCCCCTGGATTTCGATGGCACCGGGGGTGCCTTACCCTTCGTGCGCTGGGTTGAGAAGACGGATTCTGTTTTGCGGTTGAGCAAATGTGCCCCAGAGCATCAGGTCACGTACATTTCCGAACTGCTTCAAGATGGGGCTCTGTCATGGTGGAACCTTCAGGTTCAGACCTTGGGTGAGGCTGCTGCGTATGCTTTAACATGGGACGAACTGAAAGAACTAATGCATAAGAAGAACTGTTCGAGAGCAGAAATCCAGAAGTTGGAAACTGAGTTCTGGAACTTGAAGATGGAAGGTCCAAAGATAGCTGAATACGTGCAGAGATTCCATGATCTGTCTCGTGTTGTCCCCTACATGGTAGATCCAGAGTTTAAGAATATTGAACGTTTCATCGGGGGATTGGCACCTCAGATTCTAAGCCTGGTGACACATCTAAACCTCCAACAATTACCGCAGCTATTGACTTGAGTGTGGCGCTCACTGAAGAAGCGATTAGACTAGGAAGATTTTCAACCCCTGAGGAGAAAAAGGAGACTCATGTGGAGTCATCTGGAGATAACAAGAGAAAGTTCAGAAACTTCAAGCAGGGTTCAGACGAATAACAACAACAAGGCCAAAAAGGGAAAAGAATACATGGGTAAACTACCTAAATGCAACAAGTGTCGACGTCATCATACCGGGCGGTGTAAAAATGGAAAGTGTGACAACTGTGGCAAGGTGGGGCACTGCAGGGAAATGTGTTGGCACAAGACGGGACGTGGAAAGAGAGCTCAAGGGTGTTATAACTGCGGTGACATGGGGCACTTTAGGAAAGATTGCCCAAGGGAGATTAAACAAGATCGTGGGAAAATGTCTAACACCGGAGCTAGGGAAGCACGCCAGGATCCAAACATGGCCATCGGTACGTCTCATAGTAGTCAATGTTGTGCGTCTGTGCTATTTGACATTGTTGTCAAATTTTAGCTTTAGAATATACTTGTTTTAGTAGTAAGTAAGATAGACATCCAGTACTCGATAGAACTAGCTTAAGGGAAGCTTCGACGTGGTAATTGGGATGGATTGGTTGTTGAGCAATCAAGCGGAGATTATTACCCGCACCCCGATGGCAAATGAAGAAACGATCGTGATTCATGGTGCAGAATACGCCCCTACGGATTATCAGTCATTGAAGACACGGAAGTTTTCGCGCAAAGGATGTGTTGCCTCCTTGGCTCATGTCGTGGACAAAGAAGCCGAAGAACCTAAGCTCGAAGATATCCCTGTGATAAGGGAATCTCCTAAAGTCTTCCCCGAAGACTTGCCAGAATTATCTCCTCAACGACAAGTCAAATTTCGCATCGATTTGATTCCAGGCGTCACGCCTGGAGTCAATGCACCTTAGCAACTTACACCTTCGGAGATGCAAGGATTGTCAGTGTAGCTTCAGTAGTTGATAGAGAAGGAAGATAACAGACCAAGTTTCCCACTTTGGGTAACCCCAGTTTTGCTCGTCAAGAAGAAGGATGATAGCTTTCGTACGAACATCAAACTACCAGGAGCCGAACGAGCTAACCAACAAGAATCGATGACTCTTGCTAAGGATTAACGAATTACTTATTTAACTAACTGTGAGGATCCAACTACTATTTCACGACTGATCGATGATCGAGCGTCATTAGCTGTGAATTCAGGAAGAAAGTATACCGGGGAAATTGTGGGACAATAACTTGTTTTAAACATACACAAAAATAGTGTTTCCTACACGATGCACAAAACAGTTTTACACAGAATACGAAACTTTGAGAATCTAGAAAACATGTACTTAGGATCTTTGGGAACCTAGGTCCAAACTCGTAAATGTTGCTTAGGAACCACACCTGTTAACTCAAGCAAACCCCATTATCCTGACATATATGCTATTTCAGTTAACCAAACAGAAAGTACTCAAATTTCTTTTGTTAAAATCTTCACTTTTGCTTCTAGCGAGTAGATGTTTGCATCTCTACTCCCCTTAATGGTAGTTGCATCGCGTTAATTTTCTTCACTGAGAGCGAACACACATTTGCTTCGATACTTAGTCATTTCTTCATTTTAGCAAATACTCATTGTTTCATTACTTGAAAACTTATATGTTACGCATGCACCATTTGCTACGCATGCGGTTTCATTTTGAATAAACGCTTCATTGAAGTTCAAGTATTATGTTGCTAAATCTAATTACTGATTTGTGATTCGAATGACCTACATTATGGTAATTGTTGGCTCCCTTGTTATCAAGTCAACTCACTTTCTTAAAACTTCCTTTCTTTCAAGTTACATTCATGGTTTATCTTCGTAACCATGCTGAGATTCCCTTATCGATACACACGTTTATTGTCGGGTTACGCTGAAACCAAGTTCAATTGCTTGAACTTATCCATTTCGCATATTCAATTTAAGACGTCATATGATGTATTGAGAGCATCATATTCAAATATTTTTGCAAAGGTTCTCCTGTTTCGAGTCATAGTAGACTTGATTGGTCTACGACTCCACTAAATCGTTTGTTGGTTTCGACACCTTGCGGTGATACTTTCACAGAATTGAAGCTTGCGCTAATTGGGTTACGCACCTCATACACAGATTTAATTGTCTATTTATTTGTTCTAAATCCGTTTTGTTTATCACGATTAAAGCGGTCTCAACACAGTTGTGTGTTAAGACAATGGTACACAGATTCATTTCATAGCACGGTGTACCTCCTACGATTCTTTCATGGTCGATCGAATGCCTTGCGGTACTTATTACTTTTTCATCTTCGATTGGAAATAGTGGTTCTTTGATGTTCCGTATTCAATAGGAAACTCTATGACATTGTGTAAATCAAATTTTCAGAGTTGTTTCAGTACACTTTCCTTTGATTTCAAGCACGGTGAACTTGTTCGGTCACCGTTATTGTTGAAATATGTCAATCACGACACCTTGTGGTGTCATTACAAATTTGTAGCTTGTGCTAATCATGGTCAATCATTCCACACAAAATTACACATACTCTGGTTTGACCGGTCATTTAAACATTCCTAATGCAACTACGAATTAAGACAATGATACACCAGATTCGCTTGTATTTTATTCGGTGTATTTTCGAAATTCAAGAATGTCAACACACTAATCCTTACCGTTTATTTATTCGAGAGTCGACAAATCATTTTCATATTCAAGTTGTTGATTTTGAGTTCATATTACGGATGCTATGGTTTGTGAAAACTCATTTGCATATGGTGACCGATTGTTTGAGAATCCGTTGGTCAAAACTCCTTTGTTGCACCCGGTTAACTAAGTTACGCTAGATTATACATCTATACATCTCGTGTCCTTTGACATCAAATGCTAGAACGCATACCTTTTAACCATTGGGTATTTGTTGTTGAAATATATCCCTGCACTCACCTGATATGAATAAGATTTGATTCGGTTTTGTGGTTATCTACCTCAGTATTATTCATATACATACACGCATAATGTAACCCTAAGGAGTTAAGGTAGTACAAATTTCGAGGACGAAATTTTCTTAAGAGGGGGAGAATGTGACAACTGTCAAATTTGCATGCATCCGTACAATTATTAAATGATGATTAGTGCTTAATGACTGTGCTGATTTACAATTTATGACTTGAATTGCTATACCGTGTCACTTATATCAATGTATTAGCTACACATTAATTGATCTGTTTTTCCTTGTTGCTTCATACCAGTTTACAAGTACATACATACATACATACTTACAAAGGTTTTCAAGGATGATTCGTGCACAAATACTAAACACATGAACTCGCTCAACTTTTGTTGATGTTTTCAAACTACATGTATTTCAGGGAGTTAGTAAGTGGATCTGGCGGGCGTTGGGAGTTTTATGCTGCGATAGGAATAAAGATGTCATCCATGGACTTTGGGTTGGTCAGTGTGTCTTAATCCTGGACGAGACACGTCTTCCAAACCTTAGTTACATCTAATATCTTTGACGAGTCCTTAGTGAACTCGTAAACAATTTGTATGGTTTGTAAAACTTGAAATTGAAGCCTACATTTTAAACAATGTTGTTATGTTTTAAACTCATTTAATGGATGACAAATCTATGGTTTTACCATATAGTTGTTGTTATGATTGAATGCAATGGTATTAAGAAAGTCACACCATAATCACGTTTATGCAAAAGTCAGGGTGTGACATTAAAAGAGTAGAAGAAAATTACAAACTTGGTAAATATGATAAGATTTGTTTACTATAAGGTCACTAGCATTTTAGTTCTATAAATTTTAGAGGTTGAAGTAGATTTTGTTTTTATAAAACTGATGTATATAAAAAAATAGGAAATTAATTTTTGTCTTACTTTATAAAATTTAAAAGATCCTTCACCTTAACTGAGTTAGTGGTTGAATGAAAATTTATAAAAATTATATGACAAAACTTTTAATTTTTTTATAAGAATTGCATGTATATCCTGTTTTATATATATATGACAAAATTAATTAAATAAAAGAAATTAAAACGAATTTAAGTAAATTGCCAAAATCGTCACTAAGGTTTTATATTTGTCAGTTTCATCTAAATCTCCTTCAACTTAACAGAAAAAGTAAACTAAGTTAGTGTTTGAATGAAAATGGCAAAAAAAATGTCAAAGGTGAAGGGCTATATGGCACAAAAGAAGTCAATTTAGATGAAACTAGCAAACAGACCTAAACCTTAGGGACGATTGTGTCAATTTACTCTTTATACAATTATTACTTAAAATAATGATATCTTTTATCTTCGAGCTTGATCTTCAATCCCCAAATTTATTTTCTAGGGGTGTTTACAAGACTTCAATAATCATCGAATAATAACCATTGATAATGGACACACATGTTGATATATCAACACAACCAATGAATGAATCGATAGTTGAATCTCTATAGCCATAGGTGGGAAATGCTAGAGAGAAACAAAGCCATGAACTTTACGTTTAAAACATCAAACTTACATTTTAGATTTTTAGGACAATAGTAAAATTGTCGTCGCGAATAGAGATATGTCATCGACATTCAAAAAGTAGCTTCCTTCTCACATCTAACGAAACAATGAAAATATGAACTCTTTTTTAAATAATAAAAAAACACCTTAGATGTATGTTTTGTAAAACCGAGAGGCTGACTTTTACAGTTAAACAATAATATTGGCAATGCTTCTTAGACCTTAGGGTGTACATTGCATGTTCGATTTAGTTATTCTTTTTTATTTTTCATTTGATGTATGATTATTTTGTCCCCAATAACTTTAACTTGTAACATTTAATATTTAATATAAGTATACAACTTTAAATCAACACTTTTTAGGTTTTTACCAATGCTTTGATATGAATTTATGTTTGGTTTTGGTATGCTTTGACATGAATTTTACTGCATGTTAGTTATATTTATATATCCAACACAAAATATTTTTTGCCACGTATTGTCGTAGTTGACTTATATTTATATTGTTTAAAAGTAGTTTTTCATGTAGAGTATCATGAAAATATAAGACTAATTAGACATAAAGTTGAGCCCTTTTAAAAGAAACTAGCATTAACACTTGCGCGTGTTGCGGCGTGGGTACATCACAAACATCAAATAAATTAGTCCAAACGTTATGTAATGCATTAACCGAAGAAATTAGCCATAAACGTTAAAAGTTTAAAATAATAACTAAGTCGATCTAGGACCCGCGTGTTACGACGAACTTGTTAAACGAAGAAAAATAGACGTGTTGTGACTGGTCTGTCAAACAGGAAAAAACAGACGAAAAACGGTTGAACCTCACACGCACGTTGCGGTGTGTTGACTCGCAAAATTTAGAACGAAAGGTAAAACGAAAAAATTGCAAAACATGAAAAGTATGAGGGGACGAAAGTTAAAAATAAAAAGTGTTGGGGTTAAATTGTAAAAGATGAAAAGTTATGGGTTAAAAGTAATAAAGTTAAAGAGGTTAAATGCAAAAGATAAGGACCTTTGGGTTAAAAATAGAAAATACAAAAACTTTTTTGAAAAACATCAAATCCATAACTTACAACAATGTAAAGCAACAAAATGTTGCCAAGTTATATTTTGTAAATATACCAAAACCGATTGGAATATATTAGAAACAATCTATACTATATAATAAAAGAAACCAATTGATGGACACTTGTCATTATTCTAGACCATCCTTAATTGTAGATAATAATTATTTAATTTAAATTATTAAATATTAATTAAATTAACACAAATCTTATCAACTCTAAATAAATAAACTTAACTTCAAATTGTAAAGTGTTATCTAAACTATGAGTTTGTTTATGTTATTCATTATATAAGTTGAACTAAAAACAAACCACAAAATGGTTTGAAATAAGAGGAGAAATACACACTTTTTTTCAAAGATGGTTTTATAATATTTCTTATAGAATTTTCTCATTATTCTAGATCATTCTTAATTGTAGATAATAATTATTTAATTTAAATTATTAAATATTAATTAATTAATATAAATCTTATCAACTCTAAATTAATAAACTTAACTTCGAATCGTAAAGTCTTATCTAAACTAAAAAGTATTGTTTCACTTAACAGTAGATAAAGATGCATATTATTTATTGTTAATGTTATTTTTGTTAACTATGAGAAATTATATTAAACAACTTATTAATCAAACAAAAAATTTAAAATAGTATTAACTTAATTTAAAAATACACAGGATTTTTAAAGATATAAATTTTTTTATTGTTTGCGATATAAAATTAGATTTATTCAACCCGTACAATACACGGAGTTTTTTTTAAATATAACTTTTTTATTATTTAGTATTTAAATTTACATTTCTTCCACCCGTGAATACTCATGGTTTTTTCAAAAAACATAACTTTTTTTATTATTTGGTATATAAAATTACATTTATTCAAACCAAGATATAACTTTTTTATTATTTAATATATAAAATTATATTACTCAACACATGTAATAAAAGAGGTTTTTTAAAATATATTATTTTTTATTTAGTATATAAAATTACATTTATTCAATCCCGTGTAATACATGGGGTTCTAACCTAGTACATATATATTGAAGATACATGACATTTTATTTTAATTTTGCTAGAAGAAAATAAGTTGAAAGTTGGAAATAACATACTACAATTCGTAAATTATAAATGTTATCGTTCAAATAATAAAAGTATAATAAAAGTTAGTGTTATTTAAATTAAAAATCCCGTAAATATGTCAATTCTTTTAGCTAATGCTATGCACATTAAGAAATTATAATATAAAAAATACAAATAAAAACTCTTTTTTTAACGAAAACTCTTTTTAACATATAAATAAAGGTACCTTCGAAGATCTAAGGATAGTTTATAAGGGAAATTAAAGTGAAAAAATTAGAAAATTATTAAAACTAGTGGTATCAAACCAGCGCGTTGCACAGGGATTCAAGACGCTACGTGGCGGGATCAAACGCGGAGCTGTATCTTCCTATTCGGCGGAGTGTCGCCGCCTACCGTCATCCCGGCCATATTTCTGTTTCGATTGTGCAGGATTTCTAGCAATGGAGAAGAGGTTTCTCCGTTTTTTTCACAAATAAAAAACGATTACGAATGCCGATCCTCTCCGGTCTCTCTCTAGCAGAACCCTCAATCTCTCTTTATCATCTGAATTGTGGAAACTGTGTGTGAAAGGATAAACACTATTTAAGAAGACTCAATATCTTCATTCTAAATGTCACAAACAAATTCATACTTTTAAATCAAATCCCCCGTATACATACTTCAAATTAGTAAACAATTTTTGTTTTATCCACCATACAAAACATCAAAGGTAAAAAAAAAACATATGAATAAAGTGGAATATATATATGGGAAAGATCCATAAAAAAAGTGGATTTTACCTAAGTAGCCTAAGAAGGATTGTGATGATGAGATGTGACATTTCTAATAAGTATGAATAAAGGGCATTTTGGTCCCTATAAATAGGAGTGAAAATGACATGTGACACCTCTTTTGTTTTTTAAAAATACAACAAAAAAAATCTAGTACAAAAAAATCTAGCACAAAAAATCTAGTAAAAAATATAGCACAAAAAATGTAGTACAAAAAAATATAGCACAAAAATTGAGAAAAAAATTTAAGACAAAAAAAAATCAGCACAAAAAATCCAGCATAAAAATATAGTAAAAAAATACAGCACAAAAAAAATGTTATACAACATAGAAATACAATACATTTTAGTGGGTGTTTTAGTTTTCATATTTTATATAGCAATATGGTACTCAAATTAAAGATAAAAAGACCCTCGATTTTACGGTGATTTTTTATAAAAAAATAATATCGTATAAAAAAGTTATGAACATTTAAAAAATGAGTGTGGAATATGCATGTGTCTTGCATGTGGAGAGAGAAAGTCAATAAATATGATTTTCCCAAGATACCTTTGCACTCCTCCTTTCTCCTACATTTTCATCTTAACCATTGATTTGAAAAATGAATGGTTAAGATTGCTTCTCATCCTACTTAGGCAAAATAAACTTTTTATTTGATCTTACCCATATATATATATATATATATATATATATATATATATAGGGGACCGCTAAAATGAGAACCACCTCCAGTTGAAAGAACCGCGATAACCACTTTCTAGCCATTAGATCAAGTAGATGGATGGATGAGATTAAAGTATTTAAAAATAATATTAAGTATTTTTTGTCTTATTATGTCTTTAATATTTTAATCAAAAAGGGTATTTAAGTAATTTTTTATTTTTGTCTTATTAGTTTTATTGTTTTTTAATACATTTTTGTCCCTATTGCATTAAATGTTTTTTTTTTTTTTTCTAAAATCAGATTTTTTTATTAAACAAACATATTGAAATCAGATTTTTTGATAAAAATAATTTACGTGCATTTTTTACGACCCGTTTTTTACGCGCGTTTTTTTATGAACCGTTTTACGCTCCGTTTTTTCACGCCGTTTTTTGCGACCGGGTTTTTAAGTGCCGTTTTTTATGGCCGGTTTTACGCACCGTCTTTTGCCGCGCCGTTTTTTACGTCACGATTTTACAAGCCGTTTTTATGCCTCATTTTTTACGTCCCGTTTCAACGCGCCTTTTTTACGTTAACGTTTTTCACGTTTTACGCGCCGGTTTCTTACGTTAACGTTTTTCTACGTTTTACGCGTCGGTTTTTTACGTTTTACGTTAAAATTTTTACGTTTTTATGTTTTACGTAAAACTTTTTACGATTTACGTAAAACTTTTTACGTTTTACGTTAAAATTTTTACATTTTACGTAAAAAGTTTTACGTTTTACGTAAAAAAAATTACGGTTTACTTTAAAAAGTTTACGGTTTAAGTTTTTTTTCTTTTACAAAAACTTTTTTAAGCAAAAACGAACGCACCCAGAAAATCGCAAACTCAGGATATGTCTCAGATATATTGTTATCATCATCGACTAGGGGGGAAAACATAAAAAACCAACAACAACAAAACAAAGTGTATCTCGAAAAAAAAACGGGTTTTGGCTCAGATTATCCGATAATCAAAAGGCTGCAAAAAGTGGGGTTGCAGGTTAAAAAAACCTACCCTCCGCCGTCTTTGCCGCGCCATCGTCATTAAAATCTACGTTTTTTTTTCATCATCGCCGCCCATCCAACGGATCAAAACCCACAACAATCAAGAATACAAACCCAAAAAACAAAAAATCAAAGAACCCAATTCAAACCCTCAAAACATATAAAAAATGCCCATCAGAATCATGAACACAAACAAAACCCCATCGGCTTCCAATCGGTCTACTGTAAAAAAAAAAACCCACAGAATCATGCAACCCCCCCCCCCCAAAAGGGCACAAAGCTTCCAACAAGCCCCTTCGCCCACTGAATCAAGCAAACCACCACATAAATCACCTCAAAAATGAACCCCTGCACATTTTTACAAAATCGCAAACACAATTGATCAAAACCCAACTGAATCAAAACACAACTTGAATCAAGCAAAACACAACTTGAATCAAAACTCAACTGAATCAAAACCCACCTGCTGACGTCACTTGCCGGAGCCCTACCGGCTGCTACGCTACCAATCTGTCGCCGCCGTCGTCCCCTTTCTCCCCACCACTGCCACAGTCGCCGTCTTTTATACCCACCACCGTCGGAGTTGTTGGTGGGGTTTGTACCCACCACCGTCTTTTGAACTGCCAAACACCACTCACACACACCAACACCCACCCTTCGTCAGCTATAGGAACGACCACCACCATTCGGTGGTGGTGAGTGACGGCCTGCAGCGACCAGACAGAGAAAAGGGACGGAGAGAGAGAGAGAGAAACTCGATGAGAGAGAGAGAGAGAGAGAGGTGGCGTAGGAATTGTGCGGCTGCAGCAGCGCCGTGGGGACGGCCGGCAACGACCACCGACGCCGGCGATGGCGACGGTAATGGTGGTTGAAAGAGAGAGAAACAGGGGGTGGGGTTTTAAAAAATGGATAGGTAATGGTGATTTGAAGTCTGCATCTTTTAAATAGAAAAGAAAGAGAGGAGAGAGGAAGGATTTAACATTTAGGGTAAATGACTAATATACCCTTTTTGTTGGCTGAATATGATTGGTGGAGAGTGGTTCTCACGGTTCTTACAACTAGGGGTGGTTCTTATTTTAGCGGCTCCATATATATATATATATATATAGAGAGAGAGAGAGAGAGAGACCTTCCTGGATCTTTCGCAAGGCTTCAACCAGTGAATTTTGACATGCCTTCCTCAATTCCTCAATTTCTTCACATAACAAAAAACAACTTTACTTTATATCATCTGTTAATCTTTTTCTGTCTAATTCTTATCATTTATATAAAGTATTTTGTAGAATCATGATGGTACTTGATATTCGCTAATTTACACATATTTCAGTCCCCCGTTTTACCCCTATTTTATGCGTTTTCGGCCGTAAAACCGTCATTCGGATGCTTAATCATCTACACTTTTGTTTACAGGCCTAAAACAGCATACCAGACAAGATGATAGCGAAAACGAGGACTTTCCGGAGAAAACGACGAAGCTGCGAACCTTCTGTTAGAAAACTGGCCTGGGCGTGTGGAATGGTCGTGCGACCTAATGCACGACCGTGCATCTCCGACAAATTTAAATCAATCCGGAACTGAACGACCAGTGCGACTCAGCGTGCAAGGCATTCAAGGCCACCCCGGTGGTGCACGGGCGTTCCATATTCTGCACCCCGTGCGGATCCGATGATCAGCCAAAATCTCGGTGATGAACGACCAGTGCAGCAGCTCGTGCAACAAGATCCCGGCATAGAACGACCGTGCCATCTGAAGAACGGTCGTGCGATATCGAATCTGGTCAAAGATCTGATGACGTCATGCAGTATGGTGCACCATACTCCAATAATTGCTTAAAGTGCACGGTCGTGCAACAGGAAGAACGACCGTGCGACATCGAAAAAATATAAAAACAGAACAGAAACATTCTGTTCGGAACGCTGGACATTTTGGAAGCGATTCTGGCGATTTTCAGGCTCCGGAGGCTTCTGCTTTCACCCGGATTCAAGCCACATTGTGCCGATTAGCTTCGTTATCTTCCAGATTCTTAATCTTATGCTTGTTTATGGTTTGGTTTTCAAATCTTTCCATGATTTTGTTAATCTTCCAAGCATTTAGATTAATGTTTATGTATTATTGTAGCCTTTGGGCAAAAACACAACAATCCCTTGCTTGATTATAACCATTAGTGTGTTAATCTTTGTTTGTAATGACATTTGGAAGTATTTTCTATGTTAATCTTTGATGATTAGTTTGCAACCTTGTTATTGATATTGATTTCTTGATTATAAGTAATTGTGTTGGATGATTGATATTTGGTTAGTTAAGATAGTTGAAAAATGAAGCTTAATTAATCTTGTATTAGTAAACTTTGAACTTGGTTAACAAGTTTAGCTTGGTTTAAATGTGTGCATCATGATACTAGAAATGGTTAGTGATTTAATAAAATGTAATTATTGTTAATCAAGGACCTTAACGGGTTAGATGATGTCGTTATAAATTCTTGCCATGATTTGTTAGCTTAATTAGTAGTTTAGGCCAAAATTGCTATCTTGGTGAATTATTGTGCAAGATTTGTAAAATGAACTCGGTTGTGATTTAATCTAGTTTGTGCTTGTCTCGGTGGTTGCATTGTGTTTATCGGTGTTGCTTTCCTTGATTAAGTGCGGTTAGAAAACTCCTAACGGATGACTAACTCATTTTTAAGAGATTTTCATAGACATTTATCAATTGCACGTTAAAGAACAATTTTAGGTGGTTAAAGTGTGTTTATCGTTTTAACTTTCCGAATGATTGTCATGTTAGGATTCCCGAAAGGGATACTAATTGTCTTAAAATGGAAAATTGACCGAATGCTTTTAGTGCCAAAACCGACTTAGTTGACATGCTTAGGTTGTGTATTAAGCAAGGCTATTTATCTATTATCTACTATGTTTTTATATGTATTTGTTTATGCTTACTTTAGTTTAATTAAAATCACAAAACTTATGTTTTTACCGGTAGTTTAGTGACAAAGGTCTAGTATTATTCCTCCGCCCATTTCCTTGGATCGATACTTGGTTCTTACCGATACTTTACTACATATATGACGGGGTACACTTGCCTCTTTCGTGTGTGTTTTGATGTTAAAGTAATAATCACTTTTATAATTTTAAAACCGAATCGTGTGTAATTTCATTGCAATATTATGTATATATACGCACACGTCAAGTTTTTGGGCCGTTGCCGGGGACATGGCGAGTTTTAGGAACGACCCGAGTCATTGTGTTATCGGCGTATATACTTGTTAATATTTGTGTATACTTTCTTGATTATTTATTTGTTTATTTATTTGTTAATATTTCTTGCTTTTATTTCATTTATTCGTTTTCCAAGTCATTTTTGTATACTTGTAAATTTCTGTTCCATTTATTTATTCAGTTCGGATTTATTTATTCATTTATTCTTTGGGTTTTCGGCACCTTAAAATCATTTTTATACTAGCTGATTCGATTATTTTTATTGTGTTGATTTTTATAAAATTTCGGGCACATTTTTGGATTTTTATAAAATTTTTTCAGCCCATTTTAAATAATATTCTGTTTCTTTTCAGCAAAAAAAAAAATGGTTGCGCTAATTTCCAGGAAAACTTCATTCACGTTGGACAGGACCATACACAGTAAAAGAGGTATTTTCTTATGGGACTGTTGCAATAGAGAACGCGGACGGCGTTATTTTCAAAGTAAATGAGCACCTCTTGAATCTTTACGTTACCGGGCCGATCGAGTCGGCGGTGGAGGTTATCGAACTCCACGCCCCGCACACATCATAATTGTGGGGACATGAGTCTTGCTATCGACTCGCCGACAAAAATTTAGCATGAGTCTTGCTATCGACTCGCCGACAAAAAATTAGCATGAGTCTTGCTATCGACTCACCGACAAAAATTTAGCATGAGTCTACGCTACTGACTCGGTGATTAAAAATGTAGCAGGAGCGTCTTTGGCGCTATAAGGGTAAAATCGTCCTTCTTTGTGCTTTTATAGTTTTAGAGTAATTTAGGTGTGTTTGGTAGATTTCGTTAGTTTGTACAGTTTTTAAACGTGCCGAGCGTAGGGTCTAGGTTGAAATAATGTTATAACAGCGTGCGAATAGTAAAAATGGCGAAAAATGGTCGATTCGGACGCTGAAACTGCATTCTGCAGTTAACAGACATGTCTGCAGATCTCGCACGGCCGTGCCATGGGTCGCACGCCCGTGCGATTTCGGGCTGGCCTGCACCTCGAGTTGCACCCCCGTGCATTACCGAGGTCAACGTGCTAGAATGGGTCAACATCGGATCCACACGCCCGTGCGAAAATCCGCACTCCCGTGCGCATGGTCAGGGGCAATTTTTTTTTATAAAAAAAAAAGTTCTATCTTTTTGTAGTGTATTTATCGGGTGTTCATTTTGGCTACTATTTCAAACACCCTCGGATTGTATTTTATTTTCAGACAATTTACTTTATGTCTTGTATTTGTTTGGATGTTAGTCTTATATTTATGTACATTATGGTTTATTTTTGTTTTTTCTGTTTCTGTTCTGTTTTGGTGCACATGTGACATACTTGCAGGCTTTGGGTATCAAATCTTGGACCGGAGCACATGGCAGATACAGCTTCGGAAGTCTCGTTGCATCAACATCATCTTGAGGGGAGTACTATTATCCTTTTCTCTATATTTCGGGTCTCGCATTGGGGACAATGCGAAGTTCAAGTGTGGGGAGGGGGTTAACTTTGTTTGTCCTCATTAAAAAAAAAATTTAGAAAATCAGAAAAATCATTCAAAAATACCTGTATTTTGTATATATTTTAGTAAATAAACCGGTTGGTTGTGTTTTAGAAAGCTTCGGACTTGATAAAAACTCGACAAGCAAAATATTTTTGAAAAAGGAAACCGGAAAGCGTGACAAACAAAGAAAGACTTGCATGATAGTTTTCACACTTTTACCCATTCCTTCCGTTACGTGAGCATATTTGAGCCTTGATATTGTTATATATTTGTTCATTTCGGATATAGGAGTGAGCCGGATGTTATGTGTAATTTAGAACTTGTCACTAGTATGCTTGTTAAGACCATGAACTTGCGGAATTGTGTAGAAGTGATAGAGGCACTTAGATTACCCCTTTGTTGTAAACCTTGTTCTTTGTGTTGTGTTTCCCACCTTACATTACCCTTTAGGATTAACCATGTCGAGCCTTCCCGTTTACCTTTGTTTACCCTACATTATCGCCCACTTAGCCAAATTTAGCCTTTTTTATATTTTTAACCCTTTTTAGTGTTGAAACTCGGTCAAAATAATCGTTTAACTAGCGTTTGTTATAATTTATTGTATATATAGTTTGCAAAAAAAAAAAAAAAAACAGAAAATAAAACACCCTAAAATAGGGTGAAGTTGACAAAAATCGAGCAATTTTGAATGTTTAAATGTTAAAATTTCGTTGATGAGCTCGATTGCGCAATAGTCGCCTTTTTAAGGCATTTGTTTGTATAGTTGTATTGTTTGTTGCTAGTTAAACGCTACTACCGAGTTTTAACCGTTTTCGCCACTTTAAATATCCATTTCCATACCCTTTGCCCAAGCCTAACGTTATAACCCGTAAAGACCTCTTGATTTACACTTTTTTTGCATGTTAGTTGGTGGAGACGAGATCTTATGACAAGCTTATGATATTACACATTTCATTGACGAGGCGTTGAGTGTTTGCACGTACACATTTTATGTATGTTTCATAAATAAAACCGAGTGTGTGTGAACATTGTGAGTTGTGTGAAGATTAACATGTTGAGTCAATTAAATGTGAAGTCACGTCTTTTTGGTTGTCGCTTTATATTTGCATATGCTTGTTGGGTTTGAGTCTTTTGATGTTGTCTGTCGAAAAACTGGCTAACCGTTTATAGTAGTTTTGAATAAAATAGTGTGTAAATTATCGTTCTTGTTTGTTTCTATCTTTTATTGCTTTTTAGTTTAGCTTGCTTGAGGACAAGCAAGGTTCAAGTGTGGGGAGATTTGATATTCGCTAATTTACACATATTTTAGTCCCCCGTTTTACCCCTATTTTATGCGTTTTCGGCCGTAAAACCGTCATTCGGATGCTTAATCATCTACACTTTTGTTTACAGGCCTAAAACAGCATACCAGACAAGATGATAGCGAAAACGAGGACTTTCCGGAGAAAACGACGAAGCTGCGAACCTTCTGTTAGAAAACTGACCTGGGCGTGTGGAACGGTCGTGCGACCTAATGCATGACCGTGCATCTCCGACAAATTCAAATCAATCCGGAACTGAACGACCTGTGCGACTCAGCGTGCAAGGCATTCAAGGCCACCCCGGTGGTGCACGGGCGTTCCATATTCTGCACCCCGTGCGGATCCGATGATCAGCCAAAAGCTCGGTGATGAACGACCAGTGCAGCAGCTCGTGCAATAAGATCCCGGCATAGAACGACCGTGCCATCTGAAGAACGGTCGTGCGATATCGAATCTGGTCAAAGATCTGATGACGTCATGCAGTATGGTGCACCATACTCCAATAATTGCTTAAAGTGCACGGTCGTGCAACAGGAAGAACGACCGTGCGACATCAAAAAAATATAAAAACAGAACAGAAACATTCTGTTCGGAACGCTAGACATTTTGGAAGCGATTCTGGCGATTTTCAGGCTCCGGAGGCTTCTGCTTTCACCCGGATTCAAGCCACATTGTGCCGATTAGCTTCGTTATCTTCCAGATTCTTAATCTTATGCTTGTTTATGGTTTGGTTTTCAAATCTTACCATGATTTTGTTAATCTTCCAAGCATTTAGATTAATGTTTATGTATTATTGTAGCCTTTGGGCAAAAACGCAACAATCCCTTGCTTGATTATAACCATTAGTGTGTTAATCTTTGTTTGTAATGACATTTGGAAGTATTTTCTATGTTAATCTTTGATGATTAGTTTGCAACCTTGTTATTGATATTGATTTCTTGATTATAAGTAATTGTGTTGGATGATTGATATTTGGTTAGTTAAGATAGTTGAAAAATGAAGCTTAATTAATCTTGTATTAGTAAACTTTGAACTTGGTTAACTAGTTTAGCTTGGTTTAAATGTGTGCATCATGATACTAGAAATGGTTAGTGATTTAATAAAATGTAATTATTGTTAATCAAGAGAGCTTGCCGTCACGTAAGGACCTTAACGGGTTAGATGGTGTCGTTATAAATTCTTGCCATGATTTGTTAGCTTAGTTAGTAGTTTAGGCCAAAATTGCTATCTTGGTGAATTATTGTGCAAGATTTGTAAAATGAACTCGGTTGTGATTTAATCTAGTTTATGCTTGTCTCGGTGGTTGCATTGTGTTTATCGGTGTTGCTTTCCTTGATTAAGTGCGGTTAGAAAACTCCTAACGGATGTCTAACTCATTTTTAAGAGATTTTCATAGACATTTATCAATTGCACGTTAAAGAACAATTTTAGGTGGTTAAAGTGTGTTTATCGTTTTAACTTTCCGAATGATTGTCATGTTAGGATTCCCGAAAGGGATACTAATTGTCTTAAAATGGAAAATTGACCGAATGCTTCTAGTGCCAAAACCGACTTAGTTGACATGCTTTGGTTGTGTATTAAGCAAGGCTATTTATCTATTATCTACTATGTTTTTATATGTATTTGTTTATGCTTACTTTAGTTTAATTAAAATCACAAAACTTATGTTTTTACCGGTAGTTTAGTGACAAATGTCTAGTATTATTCCTCCGCCCATTTCCTTGGATCGATACTTGGTTCTTACCGATACTTTACTACATATATGATGGGGTACACTTGCCTCTTTCGTGTGTGTTTTGATGTTAAAGTAATAATGACTTTTATAAATTTAAAACCGAATCGTGTGTAATTTCATTGCAATATTATGTATATATACGCACACGTCAATACTTCTTATACAATGGTTCCAATCATTACTATATGAGCCATCTACCTAATAAATGGAGACATGTAGACCAAAAGTGATTTCCGAAATTGTCACTGAAACACGATTCAATTCTCTGAGATTGTGGTTGTTCAAGATCACCTTCAAGTCTCCTATTCCATCTCTAGAATTGACCGATTAGAGTCACCGGTACCGCCGCCGGAACCCTATAACGCCCGGCCGTCAAGTTCCCATTCAGCGACGATCGACAACATTACCGTCGACCGGAGACCATAGCCGGTTCCTCTGTCACCGCCGCGCCTCTCTCTATCTCACTCTGCCTCCGTCGCGCGCTCTCTCCCCCTCCGTCGCGCACTCTCTCTCCATCTCTTCTTCTACCGCCAGAATGGGAAGCGGTGCTTTTGTTTTATGTGTTAAAGAAACCCTTAAATATACCCCTCAACTTTACTGTTCATTCCATTTGTTTATTAATATATAGGAAAATTACACATGTTTTCCTTTATTTGTAAGGACAATATTGTGACATATGTGCTTGTAATCATTGTATAAACTCTGAATAGTTCTATTATCAATAAAACAATGTGATTTGATCCCAATGTTTGTTTAATTATGTATGACATTTTGCCCGTTTTGATTTTTATTCAATTTCAAACTCTATATCGCTTTCTGGAAAGTTATACGCAAACTAATGCGTAAACGTAATCAGTTTAACGCGACAAACACTCCGGAACATCAACATACCTCAAATAACCTTTACATAACTTAGAAATAAGTTCTAAAGGGTTTGGTATGGCAAAAACAAGCTTATTCGATCACAAGGACTAATTTCGACAAACTGTGAAACTATACTGATTCGTATAGTAACAAACATTCCGGAACTTGATCATAAGCTAAACATACCCTAAATATACTTTACATAGCTTAGAAATAGGCTTTGATGGGTTCGGTATGCGAAAATAAACATTTTGATCAATCAAGGACTAAAAGCGTCAAAAAGTGCATAAGTTTGCATTTACGCGCATATCTTACGTTCTGAACATATCCGGACATCCAAAAATTTTTGTAATCATTAAAATATTTTATTTTAGTGATTGGCATTCTAAAATTCCATTCGTCGTGTAATTTGGATCATTTTTCGCGTTCGTTCGTGTTTCGTCGTAATTAACCGAATAACACAACCGTACGACCAAACGAACCGACATCTGAGATGTTTTTGAGCATATTTTAAGTTCCCTATACTTTAACTTCATTATAGAGCCTTGAAATGGGGTTAACGGGGCTTAAACGTGTCAAAAATGCATCAAAAACCAAGTTTTACACTTGCAGGGACTAAAACTGACATTCTGACAAACTTGCTTAGGAGGGGCGCGTAAGACTTAGTGTAGGTCTACGCGGCCCGTGACATAATCTCAGTTCTGCAAAAACAGTTTATTTCAATCAGCAGCTGGTTTCTGGCTTTTGTGCTTGGTCTTAACATACCATATATTGGTCTTCAGGCTCCCCTAGTATTCAAATTCAGTGGGTAACACATGGAGGGCCAAGATTGAAGCTCATTAACCGAGAAACCATCCTAATGGTTGTCCAAAAACTATATAAACCCACTTGAATTCATTCACCCAACTCTCATTTGATCTGATTTTTGCTCTAAGTTGAAGCCTTAGCTTCATACCTGAGCATTTTTAGATCAAATTCTCCATTGCTTGGACCTTTTGTAAGTTTCTTTCATGCTTTTATGCATTTTCAAGCATAAAAGTCAAACAGTGTTTGACTCTCTGCTTTGACTAGTCAATGGTCAACACAAAGTTCGTTTGAACTTTGCAACGTGAGCGTAATCACGATGGTTATAGTCCCTTGTGACTATACCTACTGATTACCACCTTGATTAGGCGTTGTGACGAGTCATAGTTTCGGCCAAAATACGTATTTATGCGTATTTTGAACGAAGCTATTTTTGGGTATCAAAACACTTTGTTTTGATATCAAACTTGTTTTCTAACTTAGTTAAACATGTTTTAACATGTTTAACTCATCACTTTTAGCTTAGTGCTTATATAGGGTCGTAAGATAAGCGGTCTAAACAACCTCTTAGACTTTCGAACCCGACCCGTTTGGTCGATCGTTAGGATCCGACAAAACATATTTTGTGACCATAGTTGTATAGGGAATAACCTTCCAAGGTTATACCTTATGGTCACTTAGTTTAATTGGTTGTATGATAGGTAGTTTATATGCCTTAGGAAAATGACCAAAATGCCCTTTTTACGCATAAATTCATTCTAAACATATATAGCTTAAATTTTGACATCTAAACTGATTAGGAAAAATTATTATACTTGTTAAGGCATATAATACTTGTCATAGGACTAGTTAGGCGGTCCGAACGTGTTTTACGCGAACGACGCGTTAAAGTAGCGTAAGCTACCTAAACAAGTCGTAATGGGTCGTAAGCACTTAGGATAGGTTCCGATTTAGAGTGTAGGCTTTGTTAAACCATATCATATGAGTTCCAATACTCATTTGGTTTACGAAACCTCATTCTATCCGATCTTCCAATTTAGGTCCGGTTTATTAACATGGTGACCTATATTAGGTGCCGATTGATTCCGTGATCCTTCTAGCGTTACTTGGTTGTTATTCAAAGACTATTGAGCATTATCAAGTGAGTACATAGTCCCCTCTTTTACTGTTTTTAAATGTTTTGGGGTGAAGCATATGTGCCTACTGTAACACCTCATAAAATCACGACCAATATAATAAAGACACGTGCCATGGGTTTAAATGTGTAAGAAATTATTTTCAAGGGACTAAAATTGCCAAACAATGTAAATATGTTAGTAAAAGGGATCCAAAGTGTCAACATGCCATTCTTGTGCCTCTGATTGACCTCACACGACGTTCGTATTCTTTAACGAATAATTTGTCGAACTTAGAAAGTCGTTTGGGTTAAAAATAAGGATCTTGCAAAGCATAGGGGTTAAAAGTGGCAACATGTTGAAAGTAACCTCTGAGTGACCTTTTAACGAGCCCAAAAACATTGTGACAATTATATATTTTGATCTCAAGAATGTCGGATATTAATTTTGTGGAGTTTCGAAGAAAACAAGACTTTTCGGGTGACCGTACAACTAACCGGGAGCTTAACGGAGTTAGTTTATGACCCAAGGTCCTTAAAAGTTAACTATGGGGGTCCAAAATGCAATAAATGAAAGTAAAATAAAGTTTAAATGGACCAGGGACTGTAATTGCAAGATTTGGAAACTTAAAAAAAAAACTGATTCTCCCCTTTGACGCGGGCCGCGTAAGCCAAGGCTTATGCTTACACGGGCCGCGAGAGACTGCCAGTTACAGACAGATGTGGACAGCTGCGGGTTTTAGCCTGTTGCACCGCCTTTGCATGCCTTGTTTTCGATTCCAGGGACTGAGCCAACAATATTTCATGCATAGGGACACCTGGAATCATCAGGGATCAGTTGTAGGCTTGTGTGGAATGATCTTGTGAATTTTGAAATCCTATATAAAGCCCTCTTGTTTGCTAGTTCACTTGCACATTTCAAAATCATTTCAAAACTCACTCTCTGGAGCTTTCTGGACTTCAAGCAAGTTTCCCTCAGCTCCTAATTCGTGCTAAGAGTCTTTGTAAGCATTCTTAGCCTCTCTAGTTCAAGATTTATTAGTCTAATGACCAAAAGTCAAAGCCGTCGTAATTAAGCTTTGACTTAGTGATTAATCACTAATGGTCCATCCATTATTCGAATTGAAAGTGGCTATGAGTTGGTAATTATGTGAGTAATAAGTCCTTAAAAGGGCACCCCCGAATTATCACTTTAACTTGGTCAATTGTCGGGTCAAACTTAATATTAAAAAGTCAACAGAAAGCTATTTTTGAAAATAAACTCATAACTGATAATGTAGATGTTTTGGAACATGTTTTAACACTAAAATAACTTGGTAAATAATGTAAGAACATGTCTAAGCATGTTCAACCCGACAATTCTGAGTTTAGGCTCGGTTCGGAACCGAAAATCGCAAGAGAAGACTTTTGCTTTGACTTTCAGTTCTGACCCGATTTAGCTTGTTTTAGATATGTCTTAGGGTTCCTTTAGGACCATGTTATAGGTTAGTATATCCCTCTGAGGTTATACAACTTGGTTCCTTAGAAACCCTAGTTCATTGCATGTTTCCGTTAATTGCTTAAAAGTTGACCATTATGCCCTTTTGATATTAAAACGAGATTTTTGAAAATGTGAGATGACAAAACCTTTATTTACTGATTTATAAACATGTTCTAAAAATTTGACATCAGTTTGAGGTCTAAATTAGGAGTTATGCTCGATATCGTAAATTGAAGCCTTTTTATTAATTAAACGGCATTCTTAGCATAAAACCTATTTAAACCCAAATTTTGACACCAAACCTTTTACCCACTAATATAATATAATATTTTGGGATTTTTGAAGATTTTTATTAATTTTTAAACTGATCATAACATGGGATTCTTGCTATGATTCGGTAATTGACGGTTATACCCTTTTTGCTAATAAAATGAGTTTTACATAACATTTCGATACCAAACCTTTTGCTACTGATTTTATAAGATAAATAAAATATTTTGAACTTTGTAAACTGATAAAAATCTCAGCTTTCCTTAAATAACCTAAAAATCGCCTAAAACCGACTTTTTACGTTTTTTAAACACATAGTACAGGTTAAAACTATTTTTGACACATAAGATTTATTACCTACTGATGTTTTAAGTAAACTTTTTATACTTTAACAGTAAGTGAAATTTTTGAACTCATATTTCCAAATTTGACATTTGGGTAAATTACACTTTTCGTCCTTTATGTTTGTAGCGGGTTGCAATGGATGACCTTTAACTTCAATAATTACAGTCACGGTCCTTTATTATAAAACTCGTTACACTCTACGTCCTTTGGCCCTAACCAAGTTATAATTTTCAGTTAAATATAGCATGTGCATTGCACATGAGGGTACTTTAGTCATTTTAGAAGCATTTTTAACAAAAAAATATATATAAAAAACTCTTTCTCTCCCACAAGTCTGAACTCTTCTCCACTTACCCACCACCGACAACCACCACCACCACCACCTGCCACCACACCACTACCCACCCTCTCTCTTTCCACCGACTTTTTTCATTTTATCACTTCTTCACTTCTGCCATGTAGGCTTTTTCCTTATGCTCCATCTTCCTAAACCCACAAAATAAATTCCCCACCCATCGTTCTTGAAACTTTCAAAAAATAAATTGCAGGTTAACTGCTATTGTTCTAGGATGGGTTTGCAAGAAAACGATGATGGCGACAAGGTTAAATGTTGAACCTGAGATGATACTTACATAAAATCCGTCAAATACTTACCCAAAATCCGTTCGATACATTGCCGGAAAAGCTTCAGATGTACAGATCTCTGTTTTGGAGGTGTTTTTCGGTGGTTACCGTACTAGATGTTGTGCCTGGGGTTTCGGGTGAGAAAACCGAGGCGAATACAATGGGCAAATACAATGGTCGTCAGAGCAACACGACGGCCGACGGCCTGAGATCTGCTCCGGTGAAGACTACACAGCCGGTAAAGCTCCTCCTAATTCTGTTATTTGTGTTTTATGAAGTTGTAGCCCGCATATGTGGGCCTCAACAACAACAGAACTGTCAACACCATTCCCACCTCCATCAAGGTCGTCGGAGGTCGACCTCCGATGTTGCAGTTGTCGTAGGGGTAGCCCAGAGAGTTTTGGGGAATGAGATTGGGAAGATAGATGGCTGGTGATGATGATGTTATTGATGTTATTGGGGTTTTTATTTTTTAGGTTTTTTAAGGAAATAAATGCCCTCACATGAGGTGCACATGTTAGAACTTAACATTGAAAACAAACCTGGTTAGAGCTAAAGGACGTAGAGTGTAACGAGTTTTCTAAATAAAGGACCGTGACTGTAATTATTGAAGTTAAAGGTCATCCATTGCAACCCGCTACAAACATAAAGGACGAAAAGTGTAATTTACCCTTGACCTTTAAAGCTTATGTGAAATGACCAAAATGCCCCTACGATGCATAGTTTGGCTATAAATGATATATTTCACAAATATATAATATCTTACTGATATAACCCACTAAAATAAATATTTTTACAGATCAGTTTAGACCAGAACCTCAGATGATTATTCAACCTCTTTTATAATCTTTAAAATGACCAAAATACCCCTACGGGGCTTAAATTGATTTTAAATTCGTTTTGGGCATAATGGAAGGTATCCTACTGATATCATAACACATTTTAAGCATATTAACTTAGGGAACCTGTTCATGACTCATTTGGTTACCCGTTATGCGTTTTTTGCGTTCGGTACGGTTTATGTGACTAGTTTGCATAAATTGACAGGAACGGGTCAAACCTTATCATTTTTGCTTCAAAATCCAAAATGTGATTAGTTTACCCATATTATACAAGTCTTCATACTTGTCGGGTCTAAATCATATTCTAATCCGGTCTTCGCTTAATCTTGCGTTTTGAACCGTAAACCTTTCTTTAAAACTAACCGGTCTAAGTTTAAACTTAAGTAAGACCCGTTAGGAGTCTAATAGGTTATTAAAACCTTCGTTCCAGATTTAGGAGCCCGGTAAAAGATATTTGCACTTGCTGATTGTATACGGCTGAGATAAATTTGTATATTTTGCTCAGGTAAATACTTTTAACTTATTTTCCCTTATACGGGCTTGGGATACGGTATTATAATAATACCGCTTGGTCAGGTATGAAATCATTTAATTAGAATATGATTAATAAATAACATAACCCGTTTTAATCTGTCTTGTTTGATGCAATGCCTTTAGGGGGTTAATGACCATGTCCTGGATATCCTCGGCTCATTCATTGAAATGGCCACGACTTAAGCACAGGGTGTAGGCATACACCTGACAGTTGCGTATGTCTAAAAGGTATCCCACAATAAGGAGTTTTCCTTGTGGGCATTATACTTATGGTGTGTCAGTTAATCTTGTCCGGCTCTTCTAACCAGCCCTGACGGACGACAAACATATAAAACTGTATACAAGATTAGTTTTTTAATTGTCCCAAGTTATAAAAGATTATTTGTGACTTGTGCATTTAAATCGATTTTCTTAAACACTTTTCAAAAGAGTCGGTTAATTGTATTTACCAGTGTAAACTGACGTATTTTTCCAAAAGGTTAAGTGCAGGTACTACGCGAAATAGGCTGGCTACTCCTGAGTGAATAAATAAAGAGTCTTGCAAGCTTTATCACTTTAAAATCTGTTGAACAATATTTCCTTGTTTTGATCCGCCTGTGGATCCATCTTACATTGCGTTTGTAATACTTATCTTACTTTCATTCGGTTTGTAATATTATTACTTTTAGACTTCCGCTATGCATTAAACTGTGATAAATTGACTATGATGATATCAACTACGTCACGATACTCCCCACCGGGCCCACCGGTAATACATGGAAATATCGGGGTGTGACACCTACTTGTTACTTTCGTGCTTTCAAAACATATACTTGCTATGTTCATTAGTACACACATAGTACATGATTTCATCCATGATTATGCTATGTATGTTTAATTAGCATGCTAGCTGTCACGGACCCCGGCCCGGTTTGACCCGGTCAGGAGCCGCGGGACAGGAAACCCGTGGTATTTATTTAATTGAGTTTAACAGCGGAAGATTTTAGCAGGATCTTTTAAAAACTGAAAATGGCCGATTATTTTATTTCATAATTCGGGATAAAACCCTGGTAATTTACAATCAGATGATTTCACTGGGAAATCTTTATTTTACAAAACATATTTCTTTATTTATATTGAGCCACTTCCTTAAACTTGTAGTGCTTCGCGGCACTTTTCCTGAATCACAACAGATCACCTGAAACATGTTTGAAAAGGTTTTGTCAGCAGGGAAATACTGGTGAATCATTCTTTTTACTAAAACGACACGTTGTTATAATTTACAGTATTAAGAGCGATTACAATGTTTATATATCAACCAATTACCCAACGGTACTTGTCACTCGACTCATTTCTGTGACTATGGTCATATCACCCATTGGCTAACCCGTTGTCCAATGGTGACGATTATCAAGTAATGTATACAAAACCCCACATACCGGCTGTAATATGGAGATTACAAAGACTTAATCCCTGTAATTATAACTTTGAAAATATTTAAGAATTTATAAAGCACTTTGATAAAAAGAGAATGACTCACATTGCAAATTTAACACGGGCATAGTCTAGTCTACTGATTACCCTTGTTACCTAATTTAATAACATGCACACGAACTAGGTTAGTAACTAATACAACATTTACGATAACTCACGAGATTAAACCCTCACAACGAATGACAAAGTGCGATACTTAAACATCCATCGAATTCACGATGAATGACAAAGCATAACCCTAATGTGGGCAGCACTTAAACATCCATTGGATAGTTTCAATCGATCGGACATTGAATCGTAGCAGCGATTGAGTTATTACCCTGTTATCGCGGCAGAACTTCGAGATTATATGTGTTTTGGGACTGTTTCTACAATATCTCAGTGTACGTTTTGAGTTTTAACGTCGTTCAAGTGCCAGAATTCAAGTCCCAAGCCCCTATATTTATACTTGGAAAACGCCCCCCTCGCATGGCGCGAGGGGTTGTCGCTCGATCAAATTCTCATCCTACGCAAAACTGTGTTGATAATACTAAATAGGGTTTACCCCCCCTGAGTTTTAGGGGCCCTGATCCTGCTTCCGATTATTCTGAAAATTTTAGGGTTTATGCAGAATCACTTGGGTTTCTTAATTAGGGTTTCCTATTGGACAAAATATGATAATAATTAGGACTTTTGATGAGAGTTGTTACATCCTCCCCACCTTAATAAAAAATCTCGTCCTCGAGATTCACTGGAATAAGTGAGGATACTTTCGCTTCATTTCCGATTCCAATTCCCAGGTGTATTCGGATCCTCTCTTTGAATTCCATTTGACTTTGACCAGCACTAACCGCTTGTGTTTGAGAAACTTGATCTTTCTGTCTTCTATTTGTAATGGCTTCTCAACAAACTTTAACTTTTCATTTACCTCTATATCTTGAAGAGGTACTACCATGGATTCGTCAGATAGACATTTCTTGAGATTGGATACATGAAATACATCATGTACTCCAGCTAACTCTTCTGGTAGTTGTAAGCGATAGGCAACTGGTCCTATTCTTTGGATGACTAGAAATGGTCCTACGTATCTTGGACTTAACTTTCCTTTCTTTCCAAACCGAACTACTCCTTTCCAAGGAGATACTTTTAGTAGTACTTTGTCTCCAACTTGAAACTCTAACGGCTTGCGGTGATTATCTGCATAACTTTTCTGGCGATCTCGAGCCGTCTTCAGTCTTTCCTTGATTTGAGTGATCTTGTCGGTAGTTTCTTGCACAATCTCTGGTCCTGACAATTGACTTTCTCCTATTTCTTCCCAGCATACGGGAGTTCTGCACTTTCGTCCGTATAGTGCTTCGAATGGGGCAGCTTCGATGCTTGAATGATAACTATTATTATAGGAGAATTCTATTAAGGGTAGATGGTCATCCCAGTTTCCACCAAAATCTATTACACAGGCCCTAAGCATGTCTTCCAAGGTTGGTATCGTCCTTTCACTTTGTCCGTCTGTTTGAGGATGATATGCAGTGCTCAAGTTCAGTTTAGTTCCCATGGCTTCTTGGAAACTAGTCCAGAAATGGGAAGTGAAACGACTATCCCTATCCGATACAATGGAGAGTGGAACTCCATGTAAGGATACTACTTCATCTACATACAGCTTTGCCAACCTTTCCATGCTAAAGGTTTCTTTCATGGGTAGAAAATGAGCTGATTTGGTTAATCGATCCACAATTACCCAAATTGCATCATTACCTTTTCTGGGTTTGGGTAACTTAGTAACAAAATCCATTGTTATAAGTTCCCATTTCCATACAGGCATTTCTAGTTGTTGCAGTAGACCTGAGGGTTTCTGGTGTTCTGCCTTAACTTGTGAACAAGTTAGACACTTAGAAACATATCTAGCAATGTCCTTTTTCATTCCTATCCACCAGAAATTATTTCTTAAATCTTGGTACATTTTATTGTTACCAGGATGCATGGTATACCTAGATTTATGAGCTTCTTCTAAAATATTTTCTCTTAAATCTCCTTGCTTAGGTACCCAAATTCTTTTTTTATGGAATCTCCAAATTCCATCATTTCCTTGCTCTAATTCCTTTATTCGTCCCTTCATTCCTTTAGCAGCGTCCTCTATTGCTTTTTCTTGAACATTCTTCAGTTGCTCCATTAAATCTAATTGTAGATTTAATCTGAGAGCATGAACTCGTCTTTGGTTCTCATGATACTTACGACTTAAAGCATCTGCAACTATATTTGCTTTTCCTTCGTGATAATGAATATCACAGTCATAGTCACTTAGGATTTCCATCCATCTCCTTTGTCTCATGTTCAACTCTTTTTGCCCAAATATGTACCTTAAACTTTTATGATCTGTATAGATAGTAAACTTACTTCCATACAGGTAATGTCTCCAAATCTTAAGGACAGAAATTATGGCTCCTAATTCTAAATCATGAGTCGTATAGTTCTCCTCGTGCTTTTTCAATTGCCTTGATGCATACGCAATTACTTTCTTGCATTGCATTAACACACATCCAAATCCTAATTTTGAAGCATCACAATATACTTCAAAATCCTCGGTTCCTTCTGGCAGGGCTAGGATTGGGGCATTTGTTAACTTTTGCTTTAAAATCCTAAAAGCCTCTTCTTGCCTAGGTCTCCATTCAAACTTAATTGCTTTACAGGTTAGCTTAGTTAATGGTACAACTATTTTGGAAAAATCCTTAATAAATCGTCTATAGTATCCGGCTAACCCTAGAAAACTTCTAATTTCCATAGCTGATTGTGGGGCCTTCCATTTGGTAACTGCTTCTATCTTAGCAGGATCTACGTGAATACCTTCGTGATTTACCATGTGTCCTAAAAATTGCACTTCCTTTAGCCAAAATTCACATTTCGGGAATTTGGCGTAAAGTTTCTCTTTTCTTAACAAAGTTAAGAGTGCATGCAAGTGCTAACAGTGTTCTTCCTGACTTTTGGAATAAATGAGTATATCGTCGATGAAGACAATCACAAATTTATCCAAATACGGTTTACAGATCCGATTCATCATGTCCATGAATGTTGCAGGTGCATTCGTTAACCCAAAGGGTATAATTGTAAACTCGTAATGACCATACCTAGTTCTGAAACAGTTTTAGGTATGTCTTCTTCCTGTACCTTCAATTGATGATATCCAGAGCGTAAATCTATCTTAGAAAAGTATCTAGCTCCTTGAAGTTGATCAAAAAGATCATCAATCCTAGGTAATGGGTATCGATTCTTAATTGTAACCTTATTTAATTCCCTATAATCAATACACATTCTCATTGTCCCATCTTTCTTCTTTACAAACAACACTGGTGCTCCCCAAGGGGATGAACTAGGTTGTATGAATCCTTTACTTAGTAATTCATCTAATTGCTTTTTCAATTCTAGCATTTCAGTAGGTGCTAACCGATAAGGTGCCTTGGCTATCGGTATAGTTCCGGGAATTAGATGAATTCTAAATTCTACTTCCCTATCAGGTGGTAATCCCGGTAGTTCTTCTGGGAATACATCTGGGTATTCTGATACTACTGGAATTTCCTTAAGTTCCTTACTCTTAGTGCTAATGATTACTGAAATCATATTCACTATTCCTTGCTTTCGTTCATAATTAGCAATTTTCATTACTGATATGAACTTCATGGGTTTACGTGGCTTATCTCCTGTAACCATAACTACTTCTCCGGTGGGTGCACGAATCTCTATAGAGTTCTTATCACAGAGGATTCGATCATGGTTGGCTACTAACCAATCCATTCCTAATACAACATCAATTCATTGGTAACAGGTTTGCAGAGAATTTATGACCTGAAAGTTCTATGTTTTCTTTTTGCAAAACCTTATTTATGTTAACTGAATTCCCATATGCGGTTTCGACTGTAAAAATCTGCCTAAGGTTAGTTAAGGGTAAGTTAAGAGCTTGGCAGAATGTAGTATTTATAAAACTTTGGTTTGCACCAGAGTCAAATAATACTTTTGCATAAACGTTGTGAACTAGGAACGTACCAGCTATCACATCAGGGATTAGCTCGGCTTCCTGAGTAGTCAACTGGAAGGCTCGAACATTCTTCTTGGTAGCTCCGTCAGCTGGCTTGGCTTTATTGTTTACTGTTTTAACCAATTTAGGGCATTCTAGTTTAAAATTTCCTACTTCTCCACAGTTATAGCAGATCCTTGTTTTCTTTCTGCAGTCTTCTTCGCGATGTCCTACCATTTTGCAAAAATTACATGTTACATTACATCTTCCATAATGTTTCTTTTTGCAATTCCTGCAGAACGGCAGAGTTGAGGATTGCGTTGTTCCTCTTTTCTTGAAGTTTCTATTATTACCCACACGAAATCCTTGGGTAATTTTCTGAGCCAGTTCCTTTTTCCTGTTTTCTTCTCTTGTGCGTATCAGCTCGTCAGTTAGGGTGTTAGCTAATTGTACCGTATTGTCAATAGTGCGAGGTCTCACAGCTTTAACGATATTACGGATTTCGCTAATCAATCCCCAAATATAACGAGAAATGAGCACTGACTTTGGTGAAGCCAGGGTTGGTACTACTCTCGCATATTCGAAGAATGTCGAAGTATACCCTCGACAGTCTACATTCACCATCCGGTGGTTTAGAAATTTATTCGCCATTTGTTCCTTTTCATATTCGGGACAGAATTTTCTTTCTATCAGACTTTTAAATTCTTCCCAATTCATGGCATAAGCCACATTTCTTCCTTTGGCTTGAAGTACGGTATTCCACCATTCTAGTGCCCCTTCTTTGAAAAGATTTGACGCGTACATGACTTTGTCATTTTCGGCACATTTACTTATTATGATTACTGCCTCGGTTTTCTCTAACCAACGCAGTGCCGCAGTCGCTCCTTCATTTCCTGCAAATTCAGCTGGTTTACAAGCAAGAAATTCTTTGTAAGTGCAACCAGGCATTGCAGCTTTCATTTTCTTAGGGAGCGGAGCTTGCCTCCTATCATTGTTGTTATTAGTATGGTTACCGCCTCCGTTTACGCTATTACTGAAGTTATCTTCAGAAGAATGTTTGCTAGGAATGATTTGTTGAGGTTCAACAGGTTTCTGGGCAGCAGCAAGGATTGCTGGAATAGCATTGGCTATTCCTTGAGCAACGATATTTTCTATATCTTGCTTAGTCATAAAGTGATCCTCCTGATGTTGCTCAGATTGATTAACCTCGTTAATTGGTTCATTATTAACGTTTTCCATCTGATAATTAATATATATATAATTTTTATTAGTACAGAATAAATAATAATTATGCACAAAACAATCATACAAATTTCATAACAAATATATATATATATATCCAAAATTATCGATTTCTCGATTCCTTTTTATATATCCTATTATGCATCCGTACACATCATTATGTTACAAAGTTTTATTTCTAAATTATTTTACAGTCTTTATATTTTTATTTAGTATGATTATTATTATTATTATTATTATTATTATTATTATTATTATTATTATTATTATTATTATTATTATTATTATTATTATACAATCCATAGTTTCACTATCACCCTCGTCAGTTGACACATCAGTAACGACGTTCCCTTTCGTCATACTTCCAGGAGATCTGTTCTCCCACTTCTCTGATCCTATTCCCTGCATCCACCAGCTCTTCGCCAAAATGACGGAGTTCAGCTAAGTTTTCATTGCTCATTGGCGGGTTTGGTATAGGTTCTTGGTCGAACTGAGGGAGAAACGTATAAGGATTATTAAGGAGGTTTTGAAACTGCCAATCATTAGTCCACCACTCGTCCATTTCTCCTAAAGGTTGAGTATGGATCAGAGGGTCTGGAATGGCCGGTTCTAAGTTTATTGGAAGTTGAGTTTCGGCAGGATAAGGGTAGAGGTTGTTATTTATGGGCCTGAGAATATCACAACTTGCCAGTACTTGATCCAGTTCCTCCTGAAATGGCAATTCCTTAACTTATTTAGAACTTTCCCCAATTTCCATTTCTACTTGCCTAGAACCTTCCTCAGTCTCAATCCCTTTTCCTTTATCGATGGGATTTTCTATGTTGGGAACCTTTCTAGTTGCTGGGTTCCTCCTGCGTACACGTCTCCAACCTACAAACCTTCTCTTTTTCTTAGGCTTTGGTTTTTCTAGAGGTGGAGCGTTGAATTCCATAGGTTCTTCTATATCGGGTATGTAACCAGTGAAGTCTCTGGAAACTTCTATTTTCACCGGATAAAGATTGAGATTCTGAAGGGCTTCAGATAACTAATTCATGTTGTTTAGCATATATGCAAAATACTAAGTTAAAATTTTATAACAAAATTTACCAGATAACCTTCAAGTATTATTGCATACCGTGTAACTAATTTAATACAAAGAACAACTGAAATTTAAACATACTAGGGTTTATTGTGAAATTATTTATTTACTGGGTAAAGTTTCTGGATTGTAGATGATATGGGTGCTAATACTGGGTCAGGGTCTTTTAAAGATTTGCTACAGTGGCTAGCATATAGAGATCTGCCCATTTTTCATCTAACTGGTCTTCCCATGGTGGGTTACTTTCTAGTTTCTGGATTTCCTGATTAACTCTCATTTCTTTTGATTGGGATTTCTTTATTTTCTCCTGACTTTTCCTAATAATCAAACTTCTTTTATTAGGATAAAGTGGTTCCTCATAATGGCCTTTACGAACATATATTCCCTCCTCAGTATCTACTGAGTATCTCGAGGATTTTGATTGGGATGAACTTCCCTTCTATTTTGGTGAACTATCTAATTTAAGATAGATATTCGAAAGCTTTTTCTTACCCATACTGTAATTAACAAGTAGTCAATACATAATCACAAAATGGTAATCAGGAAAATTAAGTACTTCTCAAATACTTAATTAGCTTAACTCAGTGGCTCTGATACCACCTTTTCCTGTCACGGCTCCCGGCCCGGTTTGACCCGGTCAGGAGCCGCGGGACAGGAAACCCGTGGTATTTATTTAATTGAGTTTAACAGCGGAAGATTTTAGCAGGATCTTTTAAATATTGAAAATGCCCGATTATTTTATTTCAGAATTCGGGATAAAACCCTAGTAATTTACAATCAGATGATTTCACTGGGAAATCTTTATTTTACAAAACATATTTCTTTATTTATATTGAGCCACTTCCTTAAACTTGTAGTGCTTCGCGGCACTTTTCCTGAATCACAACAGATCACCTGAAACATGTTTGAAAAGGTTTTGTCAGCAAGGAAATACTGGTGAATCATTCTTTTTACTAAAACGACACGTTGTTGTAATTTACAGTATTAAGAGCGATTACAATGTTTATATATCAACCAATTACCCAACGGTACTTGTCACTCGACTCATTTCTGTGACTATGGTCATATCACCCATTGGCTAACCCGTTGTCCAATGGTGATGATTATCAAGTAATGTATACAAAACCCCACATACCGGCTGTAATATGGAGATTACAAAGACTTAATCCCTGTAATTATAACTTTGAAAATATTTAAGAATTTATAAAGCACTTTGATAAAAAGAGAATGACTCACATTGCAAATTTAACACGGGCAGAGTCTAGTCTACTGATTACCCTTGTTACCTAATTTAATAACATGCACACGAACTAGGTTAGTAACTAATACAGCATTTACGATAACTCACGAGATTAAACCCTCACAACGAATGACAAAGTGCGATACTTAAACATCCATCGAATTCACGACGAATGACAAAGCATAACCCTAATGTGGGCAGCACTTAAACATCCATTGGATAGTTTCAATCGATCAGAAATTGAATCGTAGCAGCGATCGAGTTATTACCCTGTTATCGCGGTAGAACTTCGAGATTATGTGTGTTTTGGGACTGTTTCTACAATATATCAGTGTACGTTTTGAGTTTTAACGTCGTTCAAGTGCCAGAATTCAAGTCCCAAGCCCCTATATTTATACTTGGAAAACGGCCCCCTCGCGTGGCGCGAGGGGTTGTCGCTCGATCAAATTCTCATCCCACGCAAAACTGTGTTGATAATACTAAATAGGGTTTACCCCCCCTGAGTTTTAGGGGCCCTGATCTGCTTCCGATTGTTCTGAAAATTTTAGGGTTTATGCAGAATCACTTGGGTTTCTTAATTAGGGTTTCCTATTGGACAAAATAAGATAATAATTAGGACTTTTGATGAGAGTTGTTACACTAGCACACTGATTTCATAAACACATTTGTTTCATATGTTTAATTTCAGCATATGTACACATTGATTTACATCACATTTTTGCTATGTATTTTCTTTTAGCATACTTAGTACATTGTTTTCAAATAACATGCTTACATTTGGTATGACATTTGGTTTGTATAACGAAACTGAAAAACGTTCATTAACATTGATCGCACCGCTCGGTAGTAAGTAGTGGTACCATAGGACTTGACAACTCCCATTCCTGAAATCCTAGGTTTGTTTGGACGTACGGAATGACTGAATCTGAAAACATTTTTGATAAACCTTTGATTTGTTCTAGGGTTTATCCTTCAGTCTCAAGGCTTGAATGTATACGTTTAACATTACCACATAGTGTTTGTATCAGTAAAGCATGGATTTTGCAAAACATATCTTTTGACTTAAACTATGATTTATATCAAATACATTGTTTTGTAAATTTTTTACTTATGGGATTGAGTAATACTATTATTCACCATACATTTCATTTGGTTTCACATAAACATTATACATATGGTTTGAGTAGTTACTTTTTTACTTGCCATACATAACATTTGATTTTACGAGGCATGGTTTACATTTAACATTAAACATTTCTTACACATAAATAATTTGACATTGATTTAAACAAGACATTTTGGTGGTTATTTGGTAAGTGGTTTAAATAACGAGGCGTGTGTAATATGATAAAAGCATGGTGGATACGCCGCTGGTACTTCCTATGGATAAGTGCTTTTATGATATTACATATCGTAGCATTATCTAAATCATTTCGACAGGAATATATTACATTTTACAATAAACGACATATTTTCACAAGACATTGATTTACAAACAACATAACTTATACAATTATCGATTTTCATATGATTTACAAATGAAAAACATTTTACAAGATTCCTGACTAACTTTTGTTAAACATTTCTTTCAACTACAAGTCATGAATCCTAAATCAATAAACCTATGTATCTCACAGGCATTTTTATGCTGACGTACCTATTTTCACATGTGTTTTCAGGAGCTGATGCATAGGGTTGTTCAAGATACACTTAGGCGGACTCGGGCCTTAGTGAAAATAAAAGATGCAAGATTAGTTTAAATTACGTTTTTTACTCTTTGTTATGTTTCCTTGTTTTTAAGACAATGTAATCTTTTTAATTCAAATAAAATGAAACTTTAATTACCATGGTTGTGAAACAATAATTCTGCCACTCCACTCCCCGACGTTTCCGCCGCGGTTTGTTGTTTTACGCAGTCGGGGTGTGATAGAAGAGTTGGTATCAGAGCCAATGGTTATAGGGAATTAGGTTATTAGTAATGCTTTGACCTAGACTATAACTTTTCTAGGACCCCAACACAAGTTATCTTGTGTTTAGATCTTAAAACATCACCGTCACCTATGTTTAGGTGATTAACAAAAAACAAGAACACAATTTTCCAAAACGATTTTGAAAATCAATCATCTACTTATAGATGATATGTTATAAGGTTTTGAACCCTTTAAGTTTTCAAGATCTCGTCAAGGATTGGGTCTAAATAATGTGAACAGGTGCAATCTGGAAGGGTGGGTGCCTGTACCTCGAGTTTTCTGTCTAGGCTAGAGTGTTCGTACAAATCCACATAATCGGACCAGTCACTCTTACCTGGGAACTCTTGGGGTGAGTGTCCACTTATAGGCTAAAGCATGTCTTCGTGATACATTATTATGACCCATTTACTTTGATTAGTCATTGTGTGTCATTTGTTTGCTTTGTGGTACGAACGAATGACCACCATCCGTACTTTTTGTCGATATTTGTATCATCTCATTTTCATCTAATCATCTCACTCGTTTCTATCATGTTTTCCTTTTTTAGAATGCCTCCTCGACACGACAAACAGTTACCTAATGCCGAACTGCCAGCAATCATTGCGCAGCAAATGGCTGTTGCACTTCCGAATCTCATCACTCAAATCAACCAAGCCAACAATAATAACAATAATGCTCCATGCAACTTTAAAAGTTTCAATTCGACTAAACCACTCAAGTTTAGTGGTTCTGAAGGAGCAACTGGGATCCTACAGTGCTTTGAAAGCATTGAGAGCACTTTTCGTCATGTTCAGTGTCCTGATAATTGCAAAGTCGAGTTTGCTTCGAGCGTGTTCCAAAAGAGGGCTCTTACTTGGTGGAATGGGTTAATGAGAGATCGTGGTGCTAGTGTCGCTTTGGGTCAGACTTGGGAAGAGCTTAGGGCTCTTATGATGCGGGAATTCTATCCTCGTCACGAACAGAAGTCATTGGAAAGAGAGTTTGATGATCTAAAACAGGACAGTGGCGAACATCGTGCTTATACCGATAGGTATGAGGAACTGATCTTACTTTGTCCCACAATGGTGACACCTCTTGATAAAGCTACCGAGAGGTATGTCGATGGTTTACCTGACCCCGTGCAAGATATCGTCACTGGTAGCAACCTTACCACAGTTCGACAAGCAATCGAGTTGGCTACGACTTTGACTGAGTCGCAAATCAGAAAGGGTAAGCTTCATAGGAAGGGTGATAAGAAACAATTGGCTGATAAGAGTGAAAACAAGAAGAGTAAGAAAGCTGGATCTTCAAAGAGGTCTAGGAAGCGCAAGGCTTCCCAAAATTTCGCTGTTACTACACAAGCCAATCTGGCAGCTCCCAATCAACCAGCACAACCACCAGCAAAGAAACAATACATTGGCAATGCACCTTTGTGCAACAAGTGTAACAATCATCACCAGCCGTATATTCAGTGTCGTTATTGTACCAATTGTGGAAGATCTGGTCATCTTGTCGCCACATGTCGTCTTCCTGTTAATCAGAATCAAGCTTCACAAAACCCAGCCCAGCAAGCTGCTCAACCACCTGCTCAACAACAAGCACAGGCTGCACGACCTCACTATCCTCCCGGTTCGTGCTATAATTGTGGGGATTTAACCCACTACAGAAATCAGTGTCCGAGGCTAGCTAACGCGAATCTGGCTCAGGCTCGTGGTCGAGTCTTTAACATGAACACAAATGAGGCGCGTGCGAACAATGAAGTGGTCAATGGTATGTTCTTTGTTAACAATCAGCCTGCATCTGTTCTTTTTTATTCGGGTGCCGATAAGAGCTTTGTGTCATTGTCTTTTGAACCTTTGCTATGCATGACTAGAACAAAAGTAGGAAAGCCTTTGACAGTAGATATAGCTAGTGGTGAACCCGTTGTACTCGATTCTTTTCTTCGAAACTGCCAGTTGAACCTTAATAACCATCTTTTTCCTATCGACCTCATGCTAATGCAACTTGGAAGCTTTGATATTATAGTGGGAATGGATTGGTTAGCCAAGTACCACGCAGAGGTAGTTTGTTTTGAGAAGATGGTCCGTATACCTCTTTCGTCTATTGAGATCTTAGAGGTTCATGGTGAGAAACCTGTTATTAGTCTCAAACTCATGTCTTGTACTCAAGCTCAGAAGTACCTACGCAAGAACTATGTGGCCTTCTTGGCACATGTCGTAGAGGAAAAAGGCAAAGGTAAGTCTATTCGAGATATCCCTGTTGTTCGGGATTATCCTGAAGTATTTCCTAAAGAATTACCTGGTTTACCCCCAGCGCGCCAAGTTGAGTTCCGTATTGATCTTATTCCTGGTGCTAATCCTATTGCTAAATCTCCATATCGTCTTGCACCATCTGAGATGCAGGAATTATCTAAGCAGCTTCAGGAGCTTTCTGACAAAGGTTTTATCCGTCCTAGCTTTTCACCATGGGGTGCTCCCATTCTTTTTGTCAAGAAGAAAGATGGATCTTTTAGGATGTGCATCGATTATCGTGAGCTTAACAACCTTACCATCAAGAATCGATATCCCCTACCTCGCATTGATGATCTCTTTGATCAGTTACAGGATGCGAATTGTTTTTCAAAGATTGATCTATGTTCTGGGTATCATCAACTTCGTGTGCTTGAAGAAGATATTCCCAAGACTGCATTCCGCACAAGATATGGGCATTATGAGTTCACTGTTATGCCATTCGGTTTGACTAATGCTCCTGCTGTTTTCATGGACTTGATGAAAAGGGTCTGCAAGCCTTATTTGGATAAGTTCATCATCGTTTTCATTGATGACATCTTGATTTATTCCAAGACACGAGCCGATCATGAACAACATCTCCGTCTCACTATGGAACTCCTAAAGAAAGAACAACTTTTCGCCAAATTCTCCAAGTGCGAATTTTGGCTTAAGGAAGTTCAATTTTTGGGACACATTGTTAACGAACAAGGTATTCATGTAGATCCCGCCAAGATCAGTGCGATTAAGGATTGGGATACACCTACTACTCCTACCGAGGTTCGTTCATTTCTTGGTCTTGCGGGTTATTACCGCCGCTTCATCAAAAACTTCTCCAAGATTGCAGTTCCTCTAACTGCTCTAACTTAGAAGAATAAACCCTTTGAATGGGGACCCAAACGGGAAGAAGCTTTTCAGACCTTGAAACAGAAGCTTTGTGATGCACCTATTCTATCTTTACATGAGGGCAACGGTGATTTTGTAGTATATTGCGATGCATCCAACTTGGGTCTTGGCTGTGTTCTCATGCAAAGGAACAAAGTTATAGCCTACGCATCAAGACAGTTGAAGATTCACGAGAAGAACTACACGACTCATGATCTTGAGTTAGGTGCTGTAGTTTTTGCTCTCAAAATCTGGAGACACTACTTGTATGGTACTAAATGTGTGGTTTTCACTTACCACAAAAGTATTCAGCATATTTTCAATCAGAAAGAACTCAACATGAGGCAACGACGTTGGGTTGAACTTCTAAACGACTACTATTGCGAAATTCGCTACCATCCTGGTAAGGCGAATGTCGTGGCTGATGCATTAAGTCGTAAAGAGCATGTCAAGCTTCATTGTGTTCAAGTTCGATCTGATATTCAAACCCGCATTTCTCAGGCTCAACATACTTGTGTTACACAAGATTTGATGGGTAAGGAACTACCATTTCATATTGAGCCTGATATTGAGCTTAAGGACAATGGATTGTATTATTTCATGGACCGTTTGTGGGTCCCAAGTCAAGACAATCTTCACACCTTGTTGATGGATAAAGCTCATAAGTCTCGTTATTCTATTCATCCTGGTGCAGATAAAATGTATAAGGATCTTCGAACCCAGTATTGGTGGCCCGGTATGAAGAAAGACATTGCCTTATATGTATCCAAATGCCTTACTTGTCTTAAGGTTAAGGCAGAACATCAACATCCCTCTGGATTATTGGAGCAACCAGAGATACCAGTTTGGAAATGGGAAAATATTGCTATGGATCTCATTACCAAGTTGCCATGCACTAAGAAAGGTCATGATGCCATTTGGGTAGTTGTTGATCGTCTTACAAAGTCAGCACATTTCTTGCCAATCCGTGAGGATCTATCTGTCGACAAGCTTGCTAAAATCTATGTGGATGAGATTGTATCCCGTCATGGCATTCCTTTGAACATTATTTCTGGCAGAGATGCTCGATTCTCGTCTCGCTTTTGGAGAACCATGCAATCTGCTATGGGAACCCAACTTAATTTGAGCACAGCTTATCATCCGCAAACGGATGGTCAATCTGAAAGAACAATCCAGACATTGGAGGATATGCTTAGAGCTTGTGTGATCGATTTTGGTGGTAGTTGGGATTCGTATCTTCCGTTGATTGAATTCTCCTACAATAACAGTTATCACTCCAGCATCAACATGGCTCCTTTCGAGGCTTTATACGGTGGAAAATGTCGTTCACCAGTCTACTAGAATGAGATCGGTGAAGCTCAGCTTACTGGACCTGAGCTCATTCTAGAGACTACAGATAAAATCAAGAAAGTTTGCGATAACCTTCAGACAGCTAGAAGCCGTCAAAAGAGTTACGCGGATCGACGATGCAAGCCCTTGGAATTTCAAGTCAGTGATCGCGTCTTACTCAAGGTTTCACCTTGCAAAGGTGTGATTAGATTTGGAAAGACAGGAAAACTTGCACCTAGATATGTTGGACCATTCAAAATCATCGAAAGAATCGGAAAAGTAGCCTACAGACTTGAGTTACCTCCTGAACTCGGAAATGTTCATCCAACCTTCCACGTGTCCAATCTCAAAAAGTGTTTGGCTGATGACAACCTCGACATACCACTTGATGAGATTCGTGTTGATGACACAATGCAATTCGTTGAGAAGCCTGTGGAAATCATGGAACGTGAAGTCAAGAAACTCAAACGCAAGCGCATTCCAATTGTCAAAGTTCACTGGGAATCTAAACGTGGACCAGAATTTACTTGGGAACGTGAAGATCAAATGAAGGCGAAATATCCACATCTATTCTCACAAGTTTCCTCTAAATAAATTTCGGGACGAAATTTCCACAAGGAGGGCGACTGTGACATCTGTGCTTGTAATCATTGTATAAACTCTGAATAGTTCTATTATCAATAAAACAATGTGATTTGATCCCAATGTTTGTTTAATTATGTTTGACATTTTGCACGTTTTGATTTTTATTCAATTTCAAACTCTATATCGCTTTCTTGAAAGTTATACGCAAACTCATGCGTAAACATAATCAGTTTAACGCGACAAATACTCCGGAACATCAACATACCTCAAATAACCTTTACATAACTTAGAAATAAGTTCTAAAGGGTTTGGTATGGCAAAAACAAGCTTATTCGATCGCAGGGACTAATTTCAACAAACTGCGAAACTATACCGATTCGTATAGTAATGAACATTCCGGAACTTGATCATAAGCTAAACATACCCTAAATATCCTCTACATAGCTTAGAAATAGGCTTTGATGGGTTCGGTATGCGAAAATAAACTTTTTGATCAATCAGGGACTAAAAGCGTCAAAAAGTGCATAAGTTTGCATTTACGCGCATATCTTACGTTCTGAACATATCCGGACATCCAAAAATTTTTGTAATCATTAAAATATTTTATTATAGTGATTGGCATGCTAAAATTCCATTCGTCGTGTAATTTGGATCGTTTTTCGCGTTCGTTCGTGTTTCGTCGTAATTAACCGAATAACGCAACCGTATGACCAAACGAACTGACATCTGAGATGTTTTAAGCATATTTTAAGTTCCCTATACTTTAAATTCATTATAGAGCCTTGAAATGGGGTTAACGGGGCTTAAATGTGTCAAAAATGCATTAAAACCAAGTTTTACACTTGCAGGGACTAAAACTGACATTCTGACAAACTTGCTTAGGACGGGCGCGTAAAACATAGTGTAGGTCTACGCGGCCCGCGACAGCCTCCCAGTTCTGCAAAAACATTTTATTTCAATCAGCAGCTGGTTTCTGGCTTTTGTGCGTGGTTTTAACATACCATATACATAACATATCGTATACTGGTATTCAGGCTCCCCTAGTATTCAAATTCAGTGGGTAACACATGGAGGGCCAAGATTGAAGCTCACTAACCGAGAAACGATCCTAACGGTTGTCCAAAAACTATATAAACCCACTTGAATTCATTCACCCAACTCACATTTGATCTGATTTTTGCTCTAAGTTGAAGCCTTAGCTTCATACCTGAGCATTTTTAGATCAAATTCTCCATTGCTTGGACCTTTTGTAAGTTTCTTTCATGCTTTTATGCATTTTCAAGCATAAAATTCAAACAGTGTTTGACTCTCTGCTTTGACCAGTCAATGGTCAACACAAAGTTCGTTTGAACTTTGCAACGTGAGCGTAATCACGATGGTTGTAGTCCCTTGTGACTATACCTACTGATTACCACGTTGATTAGGCGTTGTGACGAGTCATAGTTTCGGTCAAAATACGTATTTATGCGTATTTTGCAACGAAGCTAATTTCGGGTATCAAAACACTTTGTTTTGATATCAAACTTGTTTTCTAACTTAGTTAAACATGTTTTAACATGTTTAACTCGTCACTTTTAGCTTAGTGCTTACATAGGGTCGTAAGATAAGCGGTATAAACAACCGCTTAGACTTTCGAACCCAATCCGTTTGGTCGATCGTTAGGATCCGACCAAACATATTTTGTGACCATAGTTGTATAGGGAATAACCTTCCGAGATTATACCTTATGGTCACTTAGTTTAATTGGTTGTATGATAGGTAGTTAAATTTTGACATCTAAACTAATTAGGCAACATTATTAGACTTGTTAAGGCATATAATACTTGTCATAGGACTAGTTAGGCGGTCCAAACGCGTTTTACGCGAACGACGCGTTAAAGTAGCGTAAGCTACCTAAACAAGTCGTAATGGGTCGTAAGCACTTAGGATAGGTTCCGATTTAGAGTGTAGGCTTTGTTAAACCATATCATATGAGTTCCAATACTCATTTGGTTTACGAAACCTCATTCTATCCGATCTTCCGATTTAGGTCCGGTTTATTAACATAGTTACCTATATTAGGTGCTGATTGATTCCGTGATCCTTCTAGCGTTACTTGGTTGTTATTCAAAGACTATTAAGCATTATCAAGTGAGTACATAGTCCCCTCTTTTACTGTTTTCAAATGTTTTGGGGGTGAAACACATGTGCCTACTTGTTACTTTCGTGCTTTTATAACATATGCTTGCTATGTTCATTAGTACACATATAGTACATGATTTCATCCATGATTATGCTATGTATGTTTAATTAGCATGCTAGCACATTGATTTCATAAACACATTTGTTTCATATGTTTAATTTCAGCATATGTACACATTGATTTACATCACATTTTTGCTATGTATGTTCTTTTAGCATACTTAGTACATTGTTTTCACATAACATGCTTACATTTGGTATGACATTTGGTTTGTATAACGAAACTGAAATACGTTCATTAACATTGATCGCGCCGCTCGGTAGTAAGTAGTGGTACCATAGGACATGACAACTCCCATTCCTGAAATCCTAGGTTTGTTTGGACGTAAGGAATGACTGAATCCGAAAACATTTTTGATAAACCTTTGATTTGTTCTAGGGTTTATCCTTCAGTCTCAAGGCTAGAATGTATACGTTTAACATTACCACATAAGTGTTTGTATCAGTAAAGCATGGATTTTGCAAAACATATCTTTTGACTTAAACTATGATTTATATCAAATACATTGTTTTGTACATTTTTTACTTATGGGATTGAGTAATACTATTATTCACCATACATTTCATTTGGTTACACATAAACATTGTACATATGGTTTGAGTAGTTACTTTTTTACTTGCCATACATAACATTTGATTTTACGAGGCATGGTTTACATTTAACATTAAACATTTCTTACACATAAACAATTTGACATTGATTTAAACAAGATATATTGGTGGTTATTTGGTAAGTGGTTTAAATAACGAGGCATGTGTAATATGATAAAAGCATGGTGGATACGCCGCTGGTACTTCCTATGTATAAGTGCTTTCATGATATTACATATCGCAACGTTATCTAAATCATTTCGATAGGAACATATTACATTTTACAATAAACGACATATTTTCACAAGACATTGATTTACAAACAACACAACTTATACAATTATCGATTTTCATATGATTTACAAATGAAAAACATTTTACAAGATTCATGACTAGCTTTTGTTAAACATTTCTTTCAACTACAAGTCATGAATCCTAAATCAATAAACCTATGTATCTGACAGGCATTTTTATGCTGATGTACCTATTTTCACATGTGTTTTCAGGAGCTGATGCATAGGGTTGTTCAAGATACACTTAGGCGGACTCAGTCCTTAGTGTAAATAAAAGATGCAAAATTAGTTTAAATTATGTTTTGTACTCTTTCTTATGTTTCCTTGTTTTTAAGACAATGTAATCTTTTTAATTCAAATAAAATGAAACTTTAATTAGCATGGTTGTGAAACAATAATTCTGCCACTCCACTCCCCGACATTTCTGCTGCGGTTTGTTGTTTTACGTGGTCGAGTGTGACAAATATTATATATTGTATATAATAACAAAATAGAATGTGAACAATATTAATTACATATTGCATTATTTATTTTATTTATTAACTTTATCTACAAGATATACATACATATATATATATATATATTAATATTATAGAGTAGAGTTCCTACGGAAAGTGTGTTTTTCCTAGAAAGTCTAGGAAGCGATCTGGTCCATCAGATTGGTGTGTTTAAGGGTTGAGATTAAATCAATGGCAATCTTGTAATATTTAACTATATTTAATAGATTGTTTTAAATGAATAGGGGCAAATTCGTCATAACAGTGTTTTAATTCAATAAAAAATAACCGTCAACATGTCACATCTCCTTATTACACGCGAATTTCCCTCTCTCTCACTTTCTCTCTCTAAACCCACAACGAAATCACTCAAAAATCATACCAAAAATACCTAAAATCATGGATGAAGATAAGAGATTTTCCAACTTCTTTATACGTAAGATCAAACGGTCATTGTGTTCTGTGTTTTAGTAAGCGATTAGGGTTCAATCGTGTTCTACATTGAAGTGTTTTATGTTTGCAGGGAAGAGATTCAAAAAAAAAGGAGGATTTGAACAAGATGGATGCGAGCAGAATTGAAGTCGCCGGAAGAGAAAACACAGTCGCCTCCAGCAAAGTTGTAGGCGCCATAATCGTAGGTATGTGTTTTAACTAACAAATGTGTGTATGATTTCCGATTGTTGGGGATGACTGTGTTTCATTGGTTGTGTTTGGTAATGTGTTTTATGGTCATGTTATGTAGGTTTTATAGAGTAGTAATTTGTTTCTGTGGGTTGTCTTTTATAATTTTTTTTTGTTAATGAGTTTGCCCCCAAATGTGTTTTATGGGGTGGTTTTAAAAAAGATGTGTTTTAAGCTCATTTTGTTAGTCGGTTTTTCCCTAATCAAATGTGTTTTATGGACAGGTTTTAAACAAATGTCTTTTATGGGCACGTTTTAAACTGATGTGTTTTAAGGTCAGGTTATTAATGGGTTTTCCATAAACAAATGTCTTTTATGAGCAGTTTTTAAACTCTGTTTGTTAATGGGTTTTTCCCTAAAATGTGTTTTAAACAAATGTGTTTTAAGGTCAGTTTGCCCAGGTTTTAAAGATGATTAAGTTGGGTTTGTGGATTGTATTTTAAAAACATAAATGTCCTACTGGGTGTTTCTCTTAAATGTGTTTTACCATTAACTGGCACATGTGTGTTTTACAATTATAATTGATTTGTTAAGTTTATAAAGGGAATGTGGGATTGGGGATTGAGTTTTATAAATCCTAAACAAGTGTTTTCCAGTCAAACGGAGAAAGAGTGAGAGAATAAAAGGAAAATGGCTTTCAAAGGTACCCGGAAACCCACCTGACAAACCAATTATACTGGATGAATTAGACACAGACGAAGCATCACCTTTACTAGGTGCGGTTAGTTGTGGCAGTGAAGGGTGGGGGGTAACTTATATGGCTATCTTTCTGATCAGTTGTGTTTTTTTTTTGTTACTAACAGCACAACCTGTTAAGAAAACTACAAAAACGGTAGACAACAAAGTAGACTGCGCACAACAACCGCCTGCTGGCACCCTTCTGTCTGACATTGCACATCTATTTCCGAACGTAATGGATAAAAATGACGATTTACAGTCGGAACCCAACGAAAATCGTGAAATGCCAATATGTAAGTTAGATGAACAAACGTGAAACCATATGATTGATGATGTAAAACACAATGCATAATACTAACAACTTTTATGGTCTTTAAATCAGCCGACGCAAGCAACAAGGGTATCGATACCGGTAAGAAAAGGAAGGACAAAAAGGCTGGAATCGAACCGAAAGAAAAGAAAGCTGCGGTTATACCAACAGTCAATAAGCGTAAAGAAGTAGCACACGGTAAATTGAAAAATATGAACTAAATTTCAGTTACTGTAAAGACTGACTTGCTGATCGGCTTCGTGTGTTGGTGTTTTGTCAGGTTCCACAATAGAAGATTCTGATGATGATTTTGACAACCCACCTTGGAAAAAAACGAGGTCGGGTGCTAGCCCACAAGTTGTTGAAAAAACACAACGACCCCCAGATGCTAGTTCAAGCAAAGACTCAAAAACACGCAAGAGGCCAACAACGGTCAAGAATTACATACCACTTTCAGATGGGAAACTAACTTTGCGATTGGCTCTTAAGCACATGGGGGAGTTGATGGAATCTTTGAACGAAAATCAACAGGGGGCTATCAGAAACATAGGTTTCGGGTCAATACTTAGCTTTAGAATGGTTCCAATTCCCTCAACTCTGAGTTGGTGGTTGGTAAATAACTACGACACTAAAACACGGGTCTTGAATTGCGGTAGCCACCACATTCAAATAACAGAGGAATTGGTGCACGATGTGTTCGGCGTACCAAGAGGGAATGAAGAAATAAAGGAAGTAGAGAGAGCAAGGGCTGATTTCCACGAGGTTGTGGCAGAATAGAAAGGACAATTCGAAAACCCTCCTGCACGTTTGACGCCTATTCAATTCAAAACATACATGCAGGGCCAAAAAGCGAGCGGGAGAATCTTTGTGTTGAACTTTTTTTTGTTCTACAACACACTGCTCGGAGAGACAACTACGAATTCATCAATTAATATGAAGTTTTTACCAGCCTTGCATCGAGGGAAGGACATCAGAAGTTTTAACTGGTGTGAGTACATGATCAGGTGTCTGGATCGAACGGTGGAAACATGGACACCAAAGGAACCCTTTCTTGGACCAATGCCTTTGCTAGTGGTATGGTCTAAATACATATATAATTTTCTAAATCAGACACTATGATTGTGATTTAAAACACATATGTTTGCAGGTAAAACACATTAATATTGTTTCAATATATTAATGCAACAATATAATCACAACATATATGTGAAAACCATTATGATGAAATCTGATCATCAAAAAACACAATGTGATGTAATGTGTAATATGAAAAACCATCAACAAACATTCGAAGTGATGTTAAACAACATTATAAGTGATAAAACACAATCTGATGTATATAAAAACCTTAAAACACATCTGACATCAGTTCTTCGTTTTTTACAGGCTGCGTTGATGTAACACCCCAAAAACGGGTTTGGTAATCAAACCACGTTAATATTACTGACGAGTAAAATACCGTTAGTGGTAAAAATTTACCTGGTAAATATTAGGATTTAAATAATTAATCCTAATAATGAATAAAAAAAAGTGAATAAAAAGCTTTTAAGAAATAAAGTGATAGAAGGCCCGAGTTAACGGGACCTGAAATAAACTTAGTCATAAATATTCTCGAACCCGCTAAGTTAACTAGGAATATTTAACCTAGTTAATAAGTGGGAATATTGTTGAAAATAAGTAGGTTGTGGCCTACTTAATAACTAACCAAACACGAGGGACCAAAGCCGGGTAACTTGAAAATGGAATTATAAACTTAAAAATTAAACACAACACACACACTAGGTGTGTGTGTGCGTGTTCTGGTCGTAACCCACAGGAACCAGGGAGCTCAAACCCTAACATTCACCAATCTCACAAATTGAAGGATCAAACCAAGTCCAAATCGAAAATTGAGCATAGATTAGTGATCCTCATCACAAGGGGGTTACAAGGTATGTAAAATTTGGTGTTAATTCTCTGTTTGAAATTCTCATGAAATTGGGAAATCTGAAAATTGATGTCGCATGTTTGCTATTTGGGTAGAATAGGGTTGATATGGTGTCTAGGAGTAAAACCTAGACAATAAGATGCGAAATCATGGCTAATTCCTGAAAATCTCATGAACACGTTGAAGGTGATTCATGGGTTTTGTGGAAAACTAGTAAACACTAGGGTTTAGAATGATTATTCTAGTGTAATACGGGTCATAGAAAGTGATTTCTGAAATGATGATGTTTAAATGTTATATGAAAGCTTTATTGATGTTAAATTTGGCTATATGTCAAGTTATGAACTTGATAATGAATCATGTAAATTTCTGCCCATAAGGTGTTTGTTAAAATGCCTAAATGAAAGCTAAATATTGAAATTTCGAGTGAAACGCACATTCGAATAATATGGCAAATTATGCGAAATATAAAACGGTAAGAGTTCTAAATATCATGATGATTTAGACTTAATTGTGTAAACCATGTGATTGAAAGTAGTTGACTTTGATAAGTTAAGTTAACTAATGATGAAGTCGAATAGTAGTTTCGACATAGAATCCGTAAGATGAAATAGTCATAATAATGATGACTAATCTAACCGTCTTACGAATCATGATGATAGTTTGACTCTTGACAAGATAGATGGAGACTTGGGCAAGGAACGGGTCAAACGGTTCGTGTACGCGAAAAAGAGCATAACCGGATGCAAGGTAAGCGACGCTTACATCCTTTTTGTAGAATATGCATTATTTTGTAAACTACAAATGCGATTAGTGTAATATCCGAATTAAGGGTTCCGACGCTATTAACATGAGTCGGAACAAACATAAATGATAAAAACCATGTGTTATGGTGAAAAGAGGCGAAACGGTAATTTAGTCATGTAATGACTAATAACTAAGGGGTTTTCGTTAAGATCATTTTAAAGTGCAACTAATAACGAGAAAATGAGTAAAAATGGAAATTTAGTCAAGTATCGACTAAAGCAAATTGTAGTTAAAAAGGGGGCACTCATAGCGTAAGCCGAATGGGTAAAAATATAAGAAAAGACTTTAAGAGAAAAAGGGGTCTAGTGGAAAAAATCCGAAATGGGTCGGATGAACAAATTGGTAATTAATAACCATGTTTTGCTACTCACGAAAATGCTTGGTCTTATAGGCCAAACGGGTCAAATGGTGTGATAACACCATTTGACAATATCGACTAATGTGGTTGTCAAGTCTTGTGTTAACAGGAACGATTAGCGATATGGTTAATTGCGTCCATAGAATATGTGATAATAAAAGCGAGGTATAAATCGGGTCTATTAGTTGACCCGAACCAGGTACGCATCAATGAGATTATATTTTAAATGTGCGATTGTGATCATAATTGTAGTGAAAGTCCTTCGTCGTAAATGAGGGACTAATGTTGATAAATATGCCTTTGATGGGTAAATCAGGTAAACGGCCCTTATGGGTGGTTTGGGAATCACGTATTATAATCATGTAATACTTAGATAAGCATCAAGGTGATAGGCATAAACCTTTGTGGGTCAATTGCCTAGAAATAGGTCTTTTTCTTAAAACGACAAACCGAGAAGCAAAACGCGACATAAATAGTTTTCTATATCAAATCCACCACAAATATAATTGTGGTGGAAGACCATTTGAGAACTAATGTGAAAATTTGATGTTAAAAATGAATGAGCGAGATTTATGCCTAAAAGGACATAAATACCCTTAACGGGTCAAAATAAGCATTCAAGTAAAAACGGGTTCAAGAATGTATGTAAACCGGGATTTTGAATCTCTTATGATAAACAACAATGACTTTATGGAAATTATGAGAAATCGGAGTCAAATAAATATGATTGTTTGACAAATACAAGAATGGGTCAAAATTGGGTAAAAGGGTGATAAGCCGAAGACTTAAAAGTCTGAAATTTTATTATGTAGGATGTTGGATTTCAACTCCATTAGATGGAGAATTAAATTACAGTTGTGTAGGAAAAAGAATCGGGTAAAACGGATCAATAACGAAGAAGTTATGGCCGTTTTCGTAAAAACTGGTATTGCTGAAAATTGCAGGCGAGTGGGGCCAAACACAACAAAGTCAGCTGGGGATTGCCTCACCTATGGTATCTCAATATGGATCAACACCACAAGCGACACAAAGCGACGAGGTAATCTTATAATTTTCAAATTTATTCTACTAAACACAAACATAATTGAAAACATTTACATTGAAAATAAGAAATGACTTAAAAATATTTTTTTTGAGATGTGGCACATGCAACACCTTATAACACATTCAGAATACCAAAAAAACACATTTTCAGAATAGTAAAACACATTGAATATTGGGAAAATAGCACGCTGAACCTTTGATACACATTCTGATTGGTAAAACACAATTCTGATTGGTAAAACACAATCAGAATGGTAAAAATCGTTTTCAAACGGGTAAAACACTTTCAGAATGGTAAAACACATTGAATATTGGGAAATAGCACACTGAACCTTTGATACACATTCTGATTGCTAAAACACAATGCTGATTGATAAAACACAATAAGCATTGAAAAAAAAAAAAGAAAAACAATAATGATTGGTAAAACACATTTTCAATAAGGTAAAAACACATTGCATATTGGGAAATAAGACAATGATAATTTGTGGATGATGTAAATCAGGTACATGCGGGAATGTTGGAAGTGTTCTTGAATCAATTCGACGAGTGTGTTAAAAGGATAAACGACACTTTTACAGAAGGTTTCCAATTGTACCCCGAAAGCGAGAAAATAAAAGAGATACACACATTGTGGACTGAGAAGCTGAAAAAGTTTGGATCGACATGTACGCCAACTGAACAACCACAAACTCCTACGGATAAAACACCAGAAAAAGAGGCAAATAAGGAGAATGTGGATATGTCACAGTTGTCGCAGTGGACACCTTCATTGGTAGAAGAGATATGTAAGACGGTTGACAAGACAACCACACCGATGACTCAACTTACAGTAGTGGAGCAGCCCGCACTCGTCGTCACACCGATCTCCCAAAAAACACAGGAGGAATATGAATATTCGATTAGACGTGGGCAGCTTATACACGAGTTGGACCTTGGAAAGCGGAATTTAAGACCGCAAAGACAACCATAGTTGACCGATGCTCTAAGGTCTCCATACGTGAAGCAGGCAGTAGAGATTAGGGCAAAGCTTGAAAACGCTGAGGTCTCGGTCAGCTCATACATGTTTTCAGCCTGGGGTTCAATGTGGTATGTTACAAAAATGCCATTTATATGACACATGTTTGTACAAAATATTTTCACACAATATGATAACACATTGATTAAAACACATTTGTATACATTAGGGATGTTGTGTTTAGGACTAAGAGAGGAGTGCCGGTTATGAGATCTCCGCTTGAATCATTAATGCCGGGTATCGAAGTGCACGTATTGGTAATAAGCGCATGGGCGGATTTGTTGAATTATGAAGAAAAATTCAAGCAAAAGGGGAGCATTGCACGCCTGTTCTGTTCAGTAAACATGTTGGTAAGGCTGATCATAATGAACTTGTAATATAAGTTTACAACTTTTGTAATATTGTTTAACGCAATGACTTTGAAATGCAGAATGAAGACGACTATATAAAAAATGCAAAAACCAGGGCAAAAATATTCGCAGATAACATGGAACCGGTTTTAATTTCTGCTGATGTGAAAAAGATACCCGACAAGTCGCTCATCTTTGTACCAGTCTTACACGACGCTCATTTCTATTGCGTGTGTTTTAATTTAAGGGACATGAAGGTAGAGGTTTTGGACAACAGCGCTAAGGATATCTCAATGCAAGCCAAATACAAAAAACGGCCGGAAAAATTGGTACGCCCCTCTATATATAAACTACAAACGTCCTTTGTTATAGAAATGCATGCCATTTGATTACAACTTTGTTATAACACAAATAACAAAAAGTTTAAAATAGTTCGTAAATTTTTATAAAGTTTGATGTTGAAACACAGTTGATACTGAATGATATTAACTTAAAACACACTTAATCAGATTTTTAAAGGTTGATGTTAAAACACAATTGATACTTTAAAGCACAGAGTAATGTAGCAATACATAGTAACAAATAATATTAACTTAAAACACACTTCATCAGAATTTTAAAGTTTGATGTTAAAACAGAATTGATACTGAATGATACTTTAAAACACACTGCATCAGAATTTTAAATTATTTACCTTTGTTAATAACGGTGGTGCATTTACCTTTGTTAAAACACAATGGATACTGAATGATACGTTATCAGCACTGTTAAAACACAGTTGATACTTTAAAACACACTTCATCAGAATTTTAAAGTTTGATGTTAGAACAGAATTGATACTGAATGATGGTATATTGAACTTAAAACGCACTGCATCAGAATTTTAAATTATTTACCTTTGTTAATAACGGTGGTGCATTTACATGAATTTAGTTTAAAACAAAATCTAATTAAATTGTTTATCATGCAGCGTGATGCTTTATCAGTGTACATGGAAAAAAATGGGCATCCAGCGGGCGGGGTGATCGGTAAAGTTGAGCCGGTATGATTGGAGATGCCATGGCGTACAAAAAATAATGTAATCGATTGTGGCGTTTTCGTGATGCGCCATATGGAAACCTACAAGGGCGTAGCTGGAAAAGGTTGGGAATGCGGATTCTCGAACGAGTGCACTGATGCGGGTGAGATTTCATACAAGCAGCACCAAGAAATTGATGATTTGAGGCATAAGTACATTACGAAGATGCTCCTAAGTGAAGCAAGCGAGTACAAAGGTTTTGTTAAATCTGAGGTTGCTAAATATAACAAGTTGTCGGCCGATGAAAAAAGAGGCTAGGAGCAAAAGCCTACGACGCAATCATTGAAAGATTGGATAAGTAGTTTAAAATGGGATGTTTTCGTAAAACACTTTTGTTGCCGGTGGTTTGTTGAAGTAATGTGGGGTGTTCTACAAAAAACAGTTTTAACATTTTGTTCAGTATGTTCAGTTATCTTTTGGAATTTATAAGTTAGAATTTGTTTAGTGTGTACAGTTATCTTTTTTTTTTTTTGTGTTTGGTGTCTATAAAAATGTCAAGTATAACAGTTTGAACCTCTTTAACAGTGTGAATTTATATCGATAATGTTACTTGGTTTCGATCTACATAAGACAAACAGTTTGTATTAATGTATTACCTCTTAAAACACAGCCTATATAGATTATGAAAATACTGTGATCTGGAAACCAGCCTATAATATGGGAAAAACCTGCATGCTAAGAAAGTAATAAGCATGGGAAAAAACAAAATTAATTTACTGTTAAAACACATCATTAAAAGTAAACTATAAAAAAAGACTGACTTCAACCTCAATAACTGATAAAACACATTACATAAAACATGCTGATGGTTTCTCAGGAAATTAAAACACATTGTAATACTTTAAACAAAGTTGAAATACTGTGATCTGGATACCAGCCTATCAATTTCATCAACTCTCTATAGTTTACACAAAGTTAAAACACTTTTGGTACAACTTAAACTGTATACCAAAACCACAAACAAATCAAGCATCATATAAAACACAGGAGGATATTTAAAAAACAAAGTTAACCCTAAAACACAAAGCAACAAAAACAAAAAATGTCGAATCCAACAAGTCTTAAAATGAACAAAAACAAATCTAAAACAAACACACGAGAAAAATAAAACATAAATTTGAATAGTTTAGCAATAGACTTAAAATTTTGATAAAAAAGATCCTACTCTGCCATGTCTTCATCATCCATATCTGCATCGTTTCCAGATGTGTAAAACACATCATCAGCATCGTTTGATCTAGGACCATCACCTTCAACGTCTCCTTAATTGTATCTACATTACCTTCAGCATTCTGCGAAGCACCTGCCTCAGGCGCAGCCACGGTGTATTTCCAACACGTTACTCTGTTATGACCATATTTTTTACATAAGGAACATTGACGACGTTTACTTCCAGACTGACTTATGGCTCGCTCCTTTTGAGATTTAAGGCATTTATGAGAACCACAACCCTTGAACCTGGTACCAACTGGAACACGGATAGTGGCCGTGCTCTCTGGAGCAACTCCCAGCAGTTCAGCAAATCGATTACGTCGTGTCTTGGGAGGTGCATTTATTTGAGCTTCATCAGCGACTGACATAAACTGCTTGATATGATCACGAAAATCAGACAACTGATCAAATTTTGAAATCAACTTGTTCACAACATACTCAGTTGCGTGACTAATCTCACGAACACAACGGTTAACCTCCTCGCTACGATATGGATCTCCACCATCCGTAAGAATGGACCCGGGGGAACTATTTGGAACAGCTTCACGCGTCCAACGCCTCAATATATATTGTTTCGGAAACTCCCTTACATCAAAAATCCGTAACACACAAAAAATGTGACTGCACAACAATCCAAACTGCTCAAACCTGTTGCAGTTACACTTAACAGTAACATCCTCCTCGCGTATCATAACCTATAACATTTAGTATCCATAAAACACAGTTCATATAAAAGATGGATAATTAAAAAAAAATAATAATGTATACATTAAGTAAAACAAAATATCACCTCGAAGAACGAAGAACAGGGCTGATCGAGATCCTTTATAAAAAACTTAATGAAATCACCGACGTGATCTAATCTGACACTGGTACAACGATGAATAGCATGTTGAATCTCGAGTTGAACATCAAAAAATATAGTTCTGGTATATATCTGAGCTGCTTGCTTCTCGAGAACAAAATCACTCCACTCTCCAGGGTTGGTGTATCGAGTGTTATGATCGTTTTTTTGATGCTCGTGTCTTTGCGCTTCAACAGCTGTGTCGAAGTGGCTAAGAAATTCAACCAACGTGCACTTTGGATTGCTAATCTTGCCGAAAAAGTGATTCTCGCTTTCAGACCTAGATGATGTCCGCATAAGACCAGACATTTCTTCTTCACGATAGTAAGCTGGAATCCATGATTCACGTAGCCCGTATATGTACGTCAGCCATTCGTGGTCGGTTAAACCGAAATCATTTAAAATAGCTGCCCATTCAGTCTCAAACGCTTCGGGCAATAGAGAATCAGTCCAAACAACTGCAGACAATCTTTTCCTGAAATCTGTATTTGAACACAGGGCAGCCCCGACCTAAAGGAACATTATACGCATGTATGTTAAAAAAAATTAAAACACAGTAAAAAATACACATGTAAAAAAGGAAAAACCTGTCATATAAGAAACAGACCTTTGTAGTGAGTTTATCCATGATGTGCCATATATATAAGCGATTCCTAGACTCAGGCCAAACATCCGCTATAGCCCTTTTCATCGCAGGGTCTTGGTCAGTAACGATTACGGGAGGCGCGTACCCATATGCGTTCTTGATCGCCTTAAGTAACCAGCTATACGTCTCTGCCGTTTCAGAACCGAGAATTGCAGCACCAAGTGTGACGTTCCTATTGTGATTATCAATCCTAGTGAAAGGGACAAACATCATGTTATACCTGCAAAACAAACAAATCAGCGGTGACAAATATATAATGCTGTATTTATAACACAGTAGGTTTTAAAACACAATGAATATATAAAAAATGAATCTCGTCATTACTTGTTACGCTTGTACGTGGCATCAAATGTTATAACGTCTCCAAACATATAATAATTCCTTTTCATATCCTCGTCGGCCCAAAAAATGCACTTCAACACACCTCCGTCTGTCGTTTCATATTCACACGAGAAGTTCGGTAAAAACTCCTTTTTCCTCATCAGTCGCTTCAAAAACATTTCAGCATCAAACTCCCCGATAAAAAGATTTAATTCTTTCTTGAAATTTTTAAAATCGACTTTCGTCGCACCGACTTTGTCGAACCTACCATACACTTCCTTCATAATGTTAAATGCACGAATAGGACCAATGTTGAGATGTGACATCTTGTTTATCATCTCTTCGTGTGCACGATTAATACCTCTGTTTTCCTTGAGAAGATGTAAATCTTCTTCGTGCACAAAATCATGGTTGTGCGCCTCTGTAAAATGATACAGCAAATACTTCTTGGCATCGGTAAGCTTTATTCTGATCGCAGCTTGGCATCTGGTCCTTTTGAAGGGTACCCTACGTACCCACCTATCAGACGGCTGTTCGACTAAAGTATCGACCGGTCGAAAATCTTTTTCACCCTCCTTTGAACAATAAAAATACTTGTTTATAACAATACCACGGTTCTCGTGCTGTGTGCCCTTCCTTACAGTCCACCCTCCAGCTTCTGCGTAAGTTTTGTAAAAGTTATAAGCATCATCAACAGAGTCAAATAACATGCCCTCTGCTGGCGTCAACGAAGAGGGTGAATCTGGAATATATCTCTTTGTTCCAGAGTTTGGAGAGACTTGTTCAATACCTCGTAATTGGTAATTGGGTGCATCTACAACACATGACAAAAAATGAGCATATAACACATTTGTAAAACACAATGTAAAAAACATATAATGCAAGTAATAACCATGGAAAAGAACAAAATAATGCAAGTTAAAACACACCATTCAATTAAAAAATATAAAAAACGGGCACCACAACCTCAATATCTGTTAAAACACATAACTGGTAAAACACATTACTATTAAAACACATCATTCAAGAAGAAACTATAAAAAACGTTAACTACAACCTCAATATCTGTTAAAAACACATAACTGGTAAAACACATTACAGTTAAAACACAACATTCATGGAGGAACAATAAAAAAAATATTGACTTCAACCTCAATAACTGTTAAAACACATTACTATTTAAACACACCATTCAATGAGAATATAAAAAATATTGACTTCAACCTCAAGATCTGTTCAAACACATACCTGGTAAAACACATTACTATTAAAACACATCATTCAAGAAGAAACTATAAAAAACGTTGACTACAACCTCAATATCTGTTAAAAACACATAACTGGTAAAACACATTACTGTTAAAACACAACATTCATGGTGGAACAATAAAAAATATTGACTTCAACCTCAATAACTGTTAAAACACATTACTATTTAAACACACCATTCAATGAGATTATAAAAAAAATATTGACTTCAACCTCAATAACTGTTAAAACACATTACTATTTAAACAAACCATTCAATGAGATTATAAAAAATATTGACTTCAACCTAAAGATCTGTTAAAACACATAACTGGTAAAACACACTAGAGTTAAACACAAAAAATCTGAACCTGTATGACAGTTAAAACACAACACCAATAACAAAGATGATGGTTTGGCACATAAATTACAAATATGGATTTTAAAACAAACAATGAAATATGTTAATAAAAAAATTAATCTTCAGATTACAAAACATCAGTCACCGTATACAGTAAACTAAACACTAAAACCTCAACCTCTCTGGCTGTTAAAACACAGCATCAAGAACAAACTGACGATTTGCAGAAAAATGATAACAAACAGTACAAAAAACTACAAAAGTAACTTTAATTACCATCTCCACCATCAACAAGTGTGTTCGATGCCATGGTTTATAACACTGAAAAAATATTGAATATGGACGATGCTGGTGAAGAATAGAATGATCGAAATTATAATATATAGATATGTGATTTGTGTTCGTGATATTTGGATTAAAAAAAACTATAATCCCGAAAATCATGCATGTAATCGGTTACACATATGATCATGCGAATATTAGTTATTTGAGATAATTACCAAAAATAAAATTAATATATGAAATTACATGTTTGCCCTTCTAGTTAAAATACATCAATGACACATGTCCAATTACTATTGCTTCCTAGACTTTCTAGGAAACATAGACTTTCCACACAACTCCTACTCTAATATTATATTACCTATAACTACAAATACCATGGAAGGGAATAGTATGAGGCATCTGTCTGGCATTTCCCCATAAGTCCAACCAAGTTACGAATTTACTCCGTTTAAATTTACAGCTTTGCCATTGGTTTTGTTTTTTTCGTCCCAGACAAATTACGATTTTGCTCTCAGTTCAAATTAACAGTTTTGCCATCGTTTTTCTTTCCCTGCCAAATTACAATTTTGCCCCCAATGTAAAATTACAGTCATGCGATCGTTTTAGTTTTTTTTCTTTTGACAAAACTATGGTAGTGTTTTATTTTAGTTGCTTGACTCGGTGTAATTTTTAGTCATGTCAGGCGAGTTTCCTGGCACACGCTCATTTGCTCTGAAAAATTACAGTTTTGCCCCCAGTTTAAAATTACAGTCTTTCCATCGTTTTAATTTTTTTTAGCAAAAGTATGATAGTGTTTTGTTTTAATTGGTTGACTCGATATAGTTTTTTTTAGATCGTGTTATGAGTAGTATGTACAAGTAATTGTAACACAGACGTACATGTTATAAGAGAGAAATATTCGGCTTAGTGCCCCGTAACACAGGCAAGGCAAAAACTAGTTTCCAATCAAAACTAGTAGAAAAATTTAAACATATGTTGGTGAAAAAACGAAAATAGTGAAAACACAAGAACTTCATGAAAAATTTTTATATTAATTTAAGTTAAGAGTAAATTGTCATTTTAGTCCCTGAAGTTTGTCCTAAATTGTCATTTTAGTCTAAATATTTTTTTCTCCTCTGGGTCCCTGAGTTTTCCGTTTTTTGTCGTTTTAATCACACTGTCTAACTCAGTCTAAAATCCCCAATTTTAACCAGGGGTAGTTTTGTCATTTTTCGTTTTAAACTTTTCAACTTGTCATTTTAGTTCAAAACTTATTTTACTTTAAAAAAATAAAAGATAAAAACTTAATGTTATAAAAAACGCACACACACACACACACACACATATATATATATATATATATATATACACATATACAACTCTCACATATACACATATCATTTTCCGACCATATTGTTTCCGGCAGCTTGACATGACCACCGCTATGAGTTTCATCTTCAAACTATTTCCTTTCTTCCTCTTTACAAATCTGGGATGCCATCTCCACCACCATTCAAACCTCAATGTCCTTGATTTCTGAGATCTAAAACATAGAGGGAGAATTGACATCGATAAGTTTATTCTCCAGCTCCCCAACTACCATGGCTCTTGTCAGAAACAACGGATCTCAGTTCACTTTTTTTTCCCAAAATCGCCTCATCTCAACAATCTAGGGTTTCTTTCAGATATGGAGGTTCTGAACCCGCTATTGCAACCGATTTGGTGGGTTCTGAACCCACTATTTTGATCGATTAGGGTGGTATTTAAACCCACAATTGCGAACTCATCCGTTAATCCATTTTCCGACGAGTGATGGCAATTTAAACACCAGCAGGGTCATACTCTTTTGGGTAGAGGAGTGAAAGGGTTTTAGTAGATGTCCATAGTCACCAGCAACTTTAAATGTCGATTTTAGGGTTTCATGTGAAGAGAGTGAAAGGGGCGAGGCTATGGTGGTGAGTGGTTGTGGTTGTAGTGGTGAATGGCGATGGTTGTGGTGGTGCACAGTGGTGGCAGTGGTGGGAAATGTTGGGGGTGGTGGTGGTGGATAAGAGAGATGGGAGAGAAGAGAGAGAGAGAGAGAGAGAGAGAGAGAGAATTGGGTATAGAATATATGTGTGCGTAGGGGTGTAAACGAGCCGAGTCGAGCCTGAGCCCGGGTAGGCTCGAGCTCGGCTCGTTATGTTTTTATGAAGGTCGAGCTCGGCTCGGTTCGAGCCTACTTCTCTGAGCTTGAGCTCGGCTCGCGAGTAAAACCCAAAGCTCGAGCTCGGGTCGGCTTGGCTCGGCTCGAGCTTTTTCGAGAACAACCTCAAATGAGCTAAAAGCTCGGCTCGAGCTCCTTTCAACAGGGATTAAGCGAGCCAAAGCTCGGCTCGAGCTCGGCTCACCAATGTTATCATCATCATTATTATATTATATATAAAGAACTAAAATTTTGTTTAGGCTCGTTTGGGCTCGCGAGCCTAAACGAGCTTTGTATTTCAGGCTCGAGCTCGGGCTCGATAACTAAACGAGCTCTATTTCAGGCTCGAGCTCGGGCTCGGGCTCGACTTGTTCGAGCTTTTAACCGAGCCGATCACGAGTAGCTCTCGAGTCTCTGGGCTTGTTTACATTCCTATGTGTGCGTGCTTTTTATATATTATTTTAAAAATAACATAATTTTTTAATAAATTTTATGTATTAATATTAATATTATTTATATTAATATAAATATATGTTTATATTTTTATGACATTTATATTTTTTTTATTTTTTTATATATAAAATTAGTTTTGGATGAAAATGGTAACAAAACAAAACATATATCTAATCTGACTAAAATACCCTTTAGTTAACTGACATTTTTCTAAAAAAGTTAGAGTGTGTGATTAAAATGGCAAAAAAAAATTGAAAACTCAGGGACCCAGAAAAAAAAACTATTTGGACTAAAATGACAATTTAAGACAAACCTTAGGGACTAAAATGACAATTTACTCTTAAGTTAAAGAAACATGATCTACAAATTACCCGATACATAAAGAATAAAAGTATAATTTACGGTAATTAAGCTATGATACAACATAGTTTTCCAAAAAACAAAAATACAGACGTGTAACATATATTTGTTTTTGACAAGCAACGAAAAACACTTTATTTCATCCAAAAAAAAATCAACATTGCAAGGTGCTATATTGGAAAGATTACAACCAACAGAAACACAGACAACAAACAGGACATTACAATTACACTTTTAAACTAAAAGATCTCCGGTCGTCCCGTGTTATATCCGTGATTTTCGTCCTGCTCCTTATCCATTCGAACACGTCTTTGACCACTTTGTAAGTATTCACCTCTTTTTCTTTAAAGATCTTCCCATTTCTTGCATCCCATATATGCTCCACAATGTTTTGTGAAAAAACCCGCGTGAATTAGTTTCTTCCGTGTGCTCGACACCATTAATTCACCAATGTTTCTTAATCTATCAGTTACTGTATCCGCTTGCTACAGGGGCGGAGCCATAGTGTTACGAGCCGTAGCACAGGAAGTGGCGCAGCTTGAAAATTTCCACCGGGGGGTCGGAGGTCACCGAACCTAAAAATTCTGTATAAGTAAACTTTTTTTTTTATAAAACCGGGGGGTCGAAAACATATATACCTAAAAAATTCTACACAAAATGTATATACATAACACTACTGAGTGAAAAGTTCGGGGGGTCGGGCGCCCCTCCCGGCCCCTTGAAACCTACGCCCTTGAGCACAGGCTACGGCTCAACCACGTATTAGTAGTATTTTTTTTTCGGTTTTATACAAAGGATACCCCTAACAAAAAAAAAAAAAAAAAAAAAAATCAGGATACTTGATATTACTAAAATCTCATTTTTTATAAGTCCAAACATTTTATAACCTAGAAACTTATAGAATAATTAAGTGCGAATGATAAATAAGCCCAAATTAACAATAATAGAATTGAAAGGAGACCCTACATATAATTGATAAAGTTAGTCCAAGACCCAAAACAATATTATAATTGAATAAGTAATCGTGTTCGTCTTATGATGGAAACCGGAACACATAGTTCTTGTCCTTTGGTTTATCAGGTAGTGAAGCTAGCTTTGGTTTTACCGGTTGCAACCGCAACCGTTGAAAGATTTTTTTCTAAATTGAAGTTTGTCAAGACGGATTTAAGCAATCGAATGGGGCCTGAATATTTGAACAATGTTATGGTTTGTGCGGTTAAAAAAGAAACTTTTGATAAAGTAAAAGACGACGATGTGATGTAACAAAATTTCAAGCTATGAAAAAAGAAGATGACAAAACTATTAAATATTTGTTTTACTTTATTTATTATCGTTTCTAATATTGTATAATTAAATTTTTTTATCGGAATACCTCTAAATTAATGGGCTAGCTCCAACCCTGGCCTTCTGATTAGTTGATAGCTTCATCCACCACATAACTTGGGCGCAAATTTCTTTAGCCTTTTGGCATCTAATAAAAATATGTTCGGCTATTTCATTTTCATCTACCAAACCACACGAGCTGCATATAAGTCGCCGACGAGATTTTTCCTTCCTTTGCCTTCCAAAGGAACATATTAATCTTAGGCGTCACCATGTTATTCCACCAAAACAATGTCGGTTGGCTGTTCAGGTCCAACCTTGTTGCTAATGATTTTCGCACCACTTTTACGTGTAACATATATTTAAAGTTCAAAACAAATACTTAAGAAAAAGCAAAAGAAAAAAACCCTTGAAAATAAATGTCTTGAATACGTCCACAACCACAAGTGAAAGAGGCAAACTAATTTATTTTCTTTTAATAGAAAGAAACATGAGAAGAAAATTTCGACACGTGACAATCCCCTGCCGGCTTTCTTAGGTGGGACGGGGTGGTACGTTATGGAGGTCCATAACGCGTTGAAAGATCACGGAACACCGCCGCCTTGCTCCTCACCACGCGTTATTTTTTTAACGCGTTACACATATCACGCGTTGAAAATTGAAAATGGAACGTTGGAAATGACCGTTTGGGTTATTTTTTTTGACCGTTTGGATGATATTTGAACCATTTTTTTTATATAAATCCAACCTATTTCAATACAAAAAATCACCAAACTCTCCAACTATTCTCACACTCAATACAAAAAATCAAAAAACTCTCCAACTTAATCTAAATAATTTTACAAGAAACATGGAAGGTTCAAGCAAGAGAGGTGGGGGTTCGAAAAAAAGAGGTTCGGGTACGAAGAAAAATCCCGTGAGATCCAAGGTTCGAGCGAATCTTGGCGAGCCGATGCGCTTTAGGTTGCAAGACGAACCCGACCAAGTCCCACCCTTTCATACCCAACAATATCCACCCTTTCAAACTCAACAATATCCACCCTTTCAATCGCAAACGTACCAAAACCAACCGTTCGTTCCACCGTTTCAACCTCACCAATTCCAACCCCAATCGTTTCCAAACTTTCAAACCCAACCCCACCAACTCGACCCACTAGAAGACAACACCCTCATCCATCAATTTGCAAACGCGTATCGTGAACCACAACAAAGTCTTGACGACGATGAAGATGATGATTACATTCAAGAACAAGAAGAAGAGGAAGAGGAAGAAGAAGAAAATGATGACGTTCAAGAAGTCCGACAAACCGTCCGACAACATTGGACGAGCGAGGAGGAGGTGTCCTTGGTTCAGGCGTACTTGCACATCTCGGAGAACAGGAAACATGCCAACGAGCAAAAAAAAGATGTGTTTTGGAGACGGGTCATTACGCATTTTAGGCAACTTCCCGGTGCAAATATTCGAAACAAGGATCAAATGACGTCGAAATGGACGGATTTGAACGGGAAAATTAGCAAGTTCAACGCTTGTTTCATTCAAAAGGTATGTTTTTTATTAAAGTTTAAATCTTTTTTCATTGAAAACTGTTTTTTTTAAAACAGAAAACAGTTTAAAAAAAAAAACAGAAAACAATTTTTTTTTAAAACAGAAAACAGTTTAAAAAAAAAAACAGAAAACAGTTTAAAAAAAAAAACAGAAAACAATTTTTTTTTTAAAACAGAAAACAGTTTTTTTTTTTAAAACAGAAAACAGTTAAAAAAAAAAAACAGAAAACAATTTTTTTTTTAAAAACAGAAAACAGATTTTTTTTTTTAAAAAGATAACTAATTATATTTTTTGTAGAACCGAAACCCACAAAGTGGAGCGAGCGAGTCGACAATCATGCGACAAGCCACTGAATTGTATTGCACTCTCTACAAAAAGAGGACTTTTCCACACGTGGCCGCATGGGAAGTTGCGAGAAATCACCCGAAGTGGGTCCCCGTTGAGTTGGTTGACATGTGTGGTCCTACGGCTCCAAAAAAGCGAGGAGGTTCGAAAAGATCAAAGACATCCGATTCGGGGAACTACACGACTTCCGCGTCGGATAACTTGCCTGAAATGAACTTAAACGACGAACCCGTTGACGAACCAGAAGACGAGCCCGTTGAAGGAGATACACCTACAAGGCCACGCCGCATGAGAGGTGGTGAATCATCAAGCAAAGGGAAGGAAGCGGTGGCGGATTCTATCTTTAGAATCGAAGAGGAGAAAATCAATCGATACAAGAAGGCCGAAGAAAGAAAAGATATAATTATGTCCCATAAAGTTGAACGCGAGCAGGCGTACAAGGAACAATTGAAAACGGTTGAAAGACAAAATGATTTAAAAATCTTGTGTGAAAAGCACAACCATCTCGACGAACCGTTTAAGTCAATTGTCATTCAACAAAAGCGCGAGATTTGCGCAAAGTGGGGTTGGGAGATGCCACTCGTTTAGTTTTTTTTTTTCCAAGGTTTAGTTGTTTTTTTTAGTTTGCTATGTAATTTCTTTTTTAAGTTTAATGAAATTTATATTTTAGTGTTTTATTGTTAATTTATAATTTTAAAATGAAAATTAAAAAAAAATTTGAGAGTGATAAAATTTCATCACTAGTGATACCATCCCACCTACATTTCTATCACTAGTGATAGAAATTTGGTTGATGATATGGCACGATTTTATTGGAGGGTGTGAGTGATAGTTTCTATCAGACCATGTGTAGTGGGACGTGATTTTAAAAAAAAAATTGAAAAATAACGCCCCAAAACGCCCCCACCCCCATTACATGGGGCGTTACCCGGCGTTTTATTTGGAAAAATTGTGCACCGGTAGGGGTGCAAATGAGCCGAGCCGGCTCGCGAGCTACTCGAGATCGGCTCGAGAAAAAGCTCGAAACGAGCCGAGCTTTATCGAGCCCGAGCCGAGCTTGAGCCTCAAAACAAAGCTCGTTTGTTTATCGAGCCCGAGCTCGAGCCTTGCATGTGAAGCTCGTTAGGCTCGTCGAGCCTTATCGAGCTTTAGTGTAAACGAGCCGAGTCGAGCCGAGCTTATTTAAACTTGTTTACAAGCCGACCTCGAACCTAAAAATAAGCTTATTTAGTAAACGAGCCCGAGCCCGAGCTTCACTTATCGAGCTCACGAGCCTAAAAAGTCTATTATTTATATTATTTTTATTTAATATAAAAATTAATAGATAATAAACGAGCCGAGCCCGAGCCGAGCTCGAGCTTGAGAAAATACAAACGAGCCGAGCTCGAGCCTTGAAAACAAAGCTCGAATCGAGCTCGAGCTCACATAAAGTTAATCGAGCTCGAGTCGAGCCTGGTCAAGCTCGGGCTCGGCTCGGCTCGTTTGCACCCCTATGCACCGGCATCATATTTAAAACGCCCAAAAAAGTTGTTGCTTGTCTGACATGTTTGACAAGTGGGGGCATCACTTGCTTTATTTTTTTGACATGTGTGTGTTCTGACATTTTGTTGACTAGTGTTAGTTTTTTTTTTTTAATCCTTTTTAATGATTGGAAGGGGCGTTATTGGCATAATGCCCCACTACGCCACTTTTGCTATAATGCCCCATTGCTGACTAGGACGCCACGTGTCGGATAATGCCCCATGGTGGGGGCATTATAACCCACTACCACTACACATGGTCTCACTAGTGAACCACCCCTCCCACCCTTACGCAAAAGACATAAACCATCCGAAATGACCAAACTACCCTCACCCAATTCAACTTTCAAACCCGACAAACAAGGACACAACCGTCCACAACCCCCCTCTTTCTCTCTCTAACTTCCAACTGCCGGCGAGCCTCCAGTTCTCCACTTCCAACTGATTCCAACAATCTCAATCTTAATTTAAATTTCAATTTGAATTTGAATTTCATTTTGAGTTTGAATTCGAATTCGAATTGTGTGTGTGTGTGTGTATGGCGTCGTCGAAGGTGATGGCGTCATCATCGCCCGCAAATCAGGATCTGCAACGTCATATCTCCGATCACAACAACGGTTTAATCTCGATGAATATGGACGATCTGTTAAAAAACATCTACGACGGTTCACCTCCGGTGCCGGAGAATTTCACCGCCGGAGATGACGCTAGAAGATTTCCTCACAAAAGCCGGAGCTGTTAGAGAAGAAGATGTTGTGAAATTATCTCCGGTGGTTGCATCGGAATATTCCGGTGTTATTGATCCGGTACGGTTGTTGGTGGTGCGTTTGCACAGCAGCAGCAGCAGCAGCGCATGCAGTTTAACGGCGTTAGTAACGGCGGTGGGAGGGGGAAACGGAAGGTAGTGGTGGTTGATAAGGCAACACAGCAGAAACAGAGGAGGATGATTAAGAACAGAGAATCTGCTGCTAGGTCAAGAGAACGGAAGCAGGTTAGATTAAATTGCTACTTAATCTAATCTAATCTGATCATTACGGATTTCAATTGTGTTGTGTTTGTGGAATTATAGGCTTATACTGTGGAATTGGAGAGTTTGGTGGTGACTCAATTGGAAGAGGAACATGCAAGATTGTTGAAAGAAGTGGTATGCTTTTTTTACGATGAAGCATGATTCTTATTGTTTTTGTGGTTAATAAATCTACTTGCAGGATGAACTGAATAAAGAGAGGCTAAAGCAGGTTAGTCATCATACATCATTTTCCCTTGATTCTTGTTCTCTCGGATTCCATCATAAGTAGTTGTTCTCTAGGTACTTTAAAGGTCATGTTTACATGTTGGTGGGTTGACATTTTAAAAATCGTGTTACACATATGAACCTGAACACGATTGTGTGTTTGCGGGTTGATATGTACATCATTATATGATCCGTCTAAAAAAAAAGTTATTTTTTTATACCTAAAATTTTGAATTACCTATTATTTTTATTTTTCTTAAGCAATTATGTTTAACGTGATTTATTTTAATACTTTTTAATCTTGACACTAAAAAAATACCCAAATGGTTTCATTAATTACATATATCACATTTTAAGAAATAGAATAGATGGGTTGACACGAACACGGCATGTTCGGAGGTTCGACCGAAACTAACCCGAACTCGTATGGACTAAACCTAAATCTAGGAATTTTGTGTTAGGTTCGTGACATATTTTCGAGCAATAGTAGGTATTCACACCTTTACCTTATGGTGATAACATATACTACATAAAGAGAGGAAACTTGAGGGCTAGTTTTAATGACCATAGGTAGACAAAATCTAAGGACCAATTAATGATGGTTGAGGAATCTTAAAGGGATTGTCTCCTCTATTAAATTTGATTTTCAGAAATGATCAAACATGACTTAGGAGGACATGTTTTCAAACAAATTTGATCTCAGTGGAATTTCGAATGGTATTGTTAGTCTCCAAAAACATATAGAAAATTCATGACAACGACCGAGATTTATATTTAAACTTATCTGTTTATCGTTTAAGATTTCTGTGAAAAACATATTATTTATTTCAAATATTTAGTTAAAAATGTTACTTTTACCTGGTAATGATAATTCTGATTCTTAAGATAGAGATGGGCCACTTACCGGGAAATTACTAAAATCCAACTTAAATGAATAAACAGCAATGGGTTTACATCTTGGTATTAAAAAGCGCCCTAAGGTGCAAGACGATCGGGGAAAACGCCTTAGGGCCTCGAGGTGGCGCTTCATGCACATGTGGGTCAAAAATTAAGGTGTAGAGGTTATATGCAAAAAAACAAAAAGGATGAAGCGGTTATAAATGGTTGGTTACTTGATAAAGAAAGGCTGACACGTAAAAGAGATGAGTGATATGCAACCGTTGGTTGTAGATGAACTATAACTCATTCAGTTCTACATAGAGCAATGTCTAGCATACCTGAAGTTGTTACCTCTCAGGCGTTGGCTTTCAGGACCCTAAACACCTCGGTGTGGTCGCACTTTGTGAAACCAATCTTTTGATCAAACCTTTCAATGGTGGTCGTTTAACCACCTGATGTTTGAATAATGAAAGTATGTCACTAAACTTTTCATAGCTAATGAGCTAGTGGTGGAGTGGTAAGGAAGAGACCTGATGTTTCAAGTGACCCAGGTTCAATTTTTGCCCCCAGCATTTAGTTTCTGCGGCACCTGGTGATGATGAGAGACTAGACGAATAGGCGGCGATCGCTAGTTCGATCATTGAACTGAGCGGATTTTACACCACCGCACTGTCGTGCCTTTGGGCGATTGTTCACAGGCTTCGGCCCTCGGTGAGGGTTTTCCCCGGTTCGGAAGGCGAGTGTATCTCGACGTGGTGAATTTCGCCAGTAGCCCATTTGGAGGTTTTGGTGTCCGTTCAAAAAATAAAAAAAAAAAGATGGTGACCATAGAACCAAAGTTGGTTTCTTGGTGGCATCTGAATTTAATTAGATGATTAAAGAGTTTTCCTTGTGTACATGAGGGAAGTTCCATGTCTGGTATTAACAGGCAAGGGTGTGGGTTTTGTTTGTTGGGTGGGTGGGTGGGTGCTTTCATGTTAATGCATGATACATAAACCACCTCCAGGGGCCTACCCTAATCATGTTGGTAACTAAATTGCCCTAAATCTTCATGTTTTTGTAACCGAATTGGTACCGGTTATCAAACCAGCAGTCTAACCGATAACCGGCCATTTCAAATGAAGGCCCAGTTTGCCATGTCCAACTGTTCCAAAGTCCAACCCCATAACCAGCCATTTCAAATAAAAGCAGTTGAAAAGTACTCAATTAGAATAGTCGAATTGTCTAATTATAAGCTATGCAGTTAAATCGGTGATATGTCACCGATATATTAGTCATGTAAAATATCAGTGTCAAATATCCGTCAGAAGGTATTTGACTGATATATCACCGATTTTCCCGATATCAGTATCTTTCGTCTTAGCTCTACCATTAATCTTTCTTCTTATTGCTGCTATTAGTGTTTTAAGTCTTAATTAGTTCCTACTTGCTACACTTGTTAGTGTTTTGCAAGTTGCAAAAGGTTAATTTGATAATGGTATGAGAGCATACTTAATTTTTAGTGTTAAACTGTTAATATATAGATTCTACATGATATTAAAATTACAAATATCCTACCGCAATAGCCTATATCTCAAATATCGATCCTTGACCGATATCCGATTTTTACCGCATTAACTTCTTAGATTATAAGAACGGTGCTAAATCCTCAAGATCTCAAACCACAAAGTTTTCAATAATTTATGGTCGTTTTAACCATATTCGTTTTGATTTGTTGTGCAATTCAGTTAATGGAGAACCTGATGCCAGTTGCGGAGAAGAGAAGACCACCAAGACTTCTTCGAAGAACTAATTCCATGTGAACGTATGTATGGTTTCTTATTCTAAATTAAACGTCTACAAACAAAAAAAAAAAAAAAGGTAGTTGCACGGTACCCCTAACCGCGGAAGGGATCTCCCTTTCCAGTTCATCACCCGACAAGGATCCCTGGCGGCAAATACCCATAGCCATCAAAGAGGGGTAAGAAACATGTTTCAAACCCGAGACCTCGAGTGTCCTCGGTCCGGCTTAAAGCGGGTGTCGGTGGCCACCAAAGTGGCACTAATGGGAATTGAACTTGGGTCTCCATTGGAGAACCCAAGTCACTCCACCACTAGGCCACTTGTGGTGGTTAACAAACAAAGTTAAGTTAAAAACAAAGGTTCGACCTCTTGGTTCTATGGTTCGCCTATTGGTAAAGAGAGGTGAGAAAGAAGTAAACAGGATGTGACCTACTTCTCTGCTGTTCATACTTGTTAGGGGCCAAAGATAGCAGCAACTCCTGAACCATTAACTAATTTACATGTGTTACAAATATCTAAGGCCTTCCATTGTGCTAAACTTGTTTGTATTTCATGTGTTTATACAAGGGATTTAATGCTCTTTGAAATTATTTAATTTTATATTTATTATAAAATATTATTTTGGGTAAACAGTTATTTTTTACTTCCTAGCTTATCTAGAGATGTTAAATATGCACTCTGGTGCTTGGGCTATTATAGCCTGGGCTAGAACATCAGTGAATATATGCTAGCCCAAGAAAAAAGTCAATTTAATTCATAAACGAGTCAATTTGAGTTGTGTTCAATCTCAAAACACGTAAAAGAAACTAGCGGTTTATGCTTGCACGTTGCGTCGGGTCAATTTATATTGAAACGTGAATAAAAATTTCCATAACACAATGGTAATAAAGTAAAAAGATATTGTATTTGACCAATAAAATGAATAATGAAGCTTATAGATAAAAATAAGCATCATGGTGTATTTTAATGAAAAAAAGAGGCATTATATTGATCCGGCTTAGTTTTTAATAAATTTATATCAAAGCATACATAAAAATAACCACCTCGCAATGATGTATGATGGTATAACTATGTAAAATATAAAAAAGAAAAAAAAAAGAAATATATACAATTTAAAAAAATGACAAAGTCAAGTGGTGTGTGGTGGTGGTACTATTCATAAGCCATGCTTTTTTAACATGTAGTTAAAATCCAAACGGGTCAAAAAAATCCATAAGAGTCGGACAAGTTGAAAATTGTCCAAAGTCTTTTTTTAATATCTTTTAACAAAGATTTAGATTCTTGTTATTATAAGGATTTTATCATTGTAACTATACTGACTAACACATTAAATACCAATAAAGACAATCAGTATCCAACCAACCCATCCATTTGCCACCTTTGTTGGAGTCCTTTTTTGTCGTGTATTATGGCTTGAACTAGGGCTGTAAACGAACCAAACGTTCGGCGAACAGTTCGTGAACCGTTCGGCGAGAAGTTCGTTTGTGTTCGTTCGTTTATTAAACAAACGATCACGAACAAGAAATTTCGTTCGTTTAATTAAATGAACAAACATGAACAGAGGTTGCGTTCGTTCGTTTATGTTCGTGAACGTTCGGTAACATGTTCGCTTGTTTTCGATAGTTCGTTAGTGTTTTTAGTTTTTATATTTATTTAAATATATCAAAATTCTGACAAATTAACTATCTAATAAGTGTTAGTGTATTATATATTCTGTTCAGGAATGATTGTTTGTGTTCGTTTGTTTTCATTTGTGTTCATGAACATTAGTTTGTGCTCATTTGTGTTTGTCAACATTCGTTGCCTAAAATTAACAAACAAACACAAACGAACACGAACAACTTCATTTCCTTAACAAACAAACACAAACATAAAATCCCGTTCGATAAGTGTCCGTGAACGGTTCGCGAACACATATATTTAAAAAAAAAACGAACACGAACAAGGTCTTGTTCGTGTTCGTTCGGTTCGTTTACAGCCCTAGCTTGAACTCATGACAACCTTTGGGTCAGCTGCTCAACGCTCTCCCACAAGTTGTATATCTCAAAGAATGACACTTTAACAAGAAACTTGTGTTTACAAGACAAATGAAATAAAAGCCTGGGCACAGATGAACAACATCAGAGGCCTCTAGGAATCATGGCAAATCAAATATACCGAATATATATAGGGGCGCGTTTTTAAGTAAAAGATTTACCTGTTATCCGTGTGTGATCTTCGGTTATCCATCCTATTTCCATAAGATGTTCGATCCCCAAGAGGCCAAGATCATTCCCTAGACAAGACATCAAGACCCACCGACCGAACAGGAAACAAGTCTACAAAGATGTGTCTCACTTGGAACTCAAATGTCAGACAACCAATTCCATATGCATCATCAACCAAAGACACTTCATTAACTCCCAGTTTCACTTTCTCCTTTTTTTCTTTGGTCAAAGGAAACTGGTGAGTCGAGTCGCTTAAAGTTGTAAGAAAACAAAGCGACTAATACTATTCCATACGATAGATCTCCTAGTGGAGACCTCTGTTTCGACTTTCAACAAGAAATTGCAGCCATTAGAACCCACAAGACAAACATCTGAAAAAACTCATTGTGAAAACAACATTTACGTGTTATTTAATTTGCTCGAGGCGGGAATAAACCGTTTACCGTTGACTGAAGTTGCTTACCTGTTGACCAAAAACTAGTCAAACTTCAGGAGAGATCTCGAGACATCTTTCTTATATTTTTGTCTGTTTGACTGCTGCCCCAAAAGATATGAGCCCGAGTGAAAAGAACCAAAGCCAAATCCTTACTATCAAGCATTATGTTAGATAACCTTGCCCTTCCAAACTGCGCTCTGCAGATCAGTTTCTAGTCTTTTGTATTCAAAGCATCTGAAACTGTTTATGTGAACACCGAATCTTCTTAATCCCGTCACAGATAGCAAGCATTACTTACAGATATCAAGGGCCATGTCCCTTGATACACCACCAATCAGAAAACTCGTTAAGAAGCTGCTGCTTATCTAAAATATCTGCAGTATGCTTTGAGATAATTTACTTAAGAACTTGATGACAGGCAACACAAGCTTCTAACCGCTCCTCCGATAACCAATTAAGGTTCTGAAACTGAAACGATTCAAGTTCTTTATCCAGATGAATGTCAAAAGCATTGAACAATCCTGTCGAATAAACTTGACTAGAATTGACTGAGTGTCCTTTTGGGACATTGTGTAGCCGTTTGGATATCACTTTGTGTAAAATTCAAATTCATAAGAACTTCTTACAACAATGAAATCATCATGAAAGTAGAGCTACAGTAGAAAAACTGACATAATCACTCATAAGTCGTAGTAACGCAAGTGCAATTCAAGCAGATCCTGTGATACGTGCCATCAAAACCCACGTAGCCACTCATGCAGTCATGCTCTCACATGCAAAACCTCCAATTATGGCAGAACGTGTTCTATTGGTTTCCTTCATTTATTTTCTCTAATTACATGATGGTAGTAATGGGTTAGTGGTAGTATTGGTTATTTATTTTTAAGGCTATATATATAAAGCCATTTATGTTTCTAAGTTATCATTATGAATGAAAAATATTAAGTCTCAAATTCTCTCTAGATTTCATCTTGTTTCTCTCTATTCTATTTTCTGTGGAGCTTGACCCACTTAAACCAACGGGTTATCTATCTATCAAACTGATACGAATTAATGATGTAAAATTGAAGTATCATGAATGATTCCTAATACACATATTTTCTACAATTTCGATCTGTACAATGCAGGTTTAACAACACGAAGAAGAAGATGGATTGAATCAAATGAATAATTTCAAAAAGGGGGAAATGAATACCTTTATGGAATTGCCGGAAATAGGGGATGTATGAAACCCTATCAAAGTAAGTAGCAAAACCCAAATTATGAGATGTTGGAAATTTGGAAAATGAAAGTTATAAATGCTACCCCTCAAGTAATAAGTAAAAGTCATTTTTCATTTTTTAGACTTCTTGACATGCACCCACATCCCTTCAAATCAAAATATAACGAGTTTTTAGGACTCGTGCATTGCGATGGGGATGTAAATCACTATGCGCGTTGCAGAGTGTTGACTCGTCAAATTTAGATCGAAATGTAAACATTAAGTAGAAAAGAATATTGCGGAAGGTACAAAACGTAGATAAAAATAAACAAATTAACAGCAAACGCTCCAGCATCATCAAGAGTCCACCGCCATGTATCCGAGGCAGCCGTGAGACGAAAAGGGCCATCATTGGACAGTAGAGTATAAAGCCCAGCAAACTCTGTCACTTCGCGGCTGCCGTGCATGGTCACACCCAACCCCAACCCGTTCCGTTATTACCCAAAACCCATCTATCAAGGACCGAACAACCTTTCTCCACTTCTAACTCGAACAAAGCTGGACATTTTTTTTTTTGCTAAAGGTTCGTTGCCAATCCGAACCTCTAGCCAAAAAAAGATACCAGATCCTCTACCAACGATCCCCTTTAGAGCTTTTTTAATATCTATACCAACTTTAAAAACTCACCGGAGATACCAAAGATATGCTTCCAAGGACCGACATTAGATACCTTTGCCGGGATGGCTTGCCAACATCTAGAGTTATGATGAAGAGACTAAATGGTTTTCCTCCAAAGGCAATTCGGGTCAAGCTTGAAGCGCCACCACCATTTTGCTAGCATGGCTAGATTAGCGTCTTGAAGCGATCCAAACCCCAAGCCCCCTCTATCAATAGGAGCGATGACACTTTCCCATGCAATCCAACTATTTTTAGTCTTTTCCTCCGTCCCACCCCAAAAGAAATCCCTCCTTAATTTTTCTAAGGCGGATATAACTTGACACGGAGCCTTATACAAAGATAAATAATAAGTCGAAAGAGCACTTAGAACCGACTTAATCAAAGTAACCCGGACCCCGTAAGAGAGGTGTCTAGCTTTCCAAATAGAAAGCCTACCACGGAACACATCAACAATGGGATTCCAATTTTTTACAAGATTCATATTTGCACCCACCGAAACTCCGAAAGCCCTAAGTGTTTGAAAGGAAAATTACCAACGTTACACTGGAAGATATTTGCCATGTTTAAGGACTCTAAAGAGGGCACACCAATACCATAGAGGCTACATTTTGCAAGGTTGACCTTGAGACTGGAAACTAAATAAAAGCCCCTTAGAAGTCGACATAAGTTTGTGGCAATATGTTGGTCCCAATCACACAAGAATACAACATCATCTGCATACAGCATATGGGAAATAACGGGTCCATCCACTCCAATCTTCAACCCATTATACAACCCAATAGAACTAGCCTTTTTCATAATCCCCGACAAAGCTTCCAAAGCAATAACGAACAAAAAAGGGGAAAGGGGGTCACCTTGACGAAGACCCCGTTGGCATTTGAACTCACGAGAAGGCGACCCATTCACAAGAACCAAGGCTCTAGCGGAGGTCACAGTAGCCATGACCCACTTTCTCCATTTGGATTGAAAACCCATTTTACTCCATAATGGAATTAAGAAAACTCCAATTAAGCGAATCATAGGTTTTATTGATGCCCGCCTTGAAAAAAAGCCATGTTTTTTAAACCTTTTCATCCAACCGTAGACTTCATTTAACATGAGTGGGCCGTTCATAATACTCCTCCCAACTAAAAAGTCGGTTTCCTCGATCGATATAAGTTTACCAATAACTCCTTTCAATCTATTCACAGGTACTTTGGAGATGTCACACCCCGATATTTCCACGTATCGCCGGTGGGCCCGGTGGGGAGTATCGTGACGTAGTTGATATCATCATGGGCAAACAACACAATATATAAATGCACAGCGGAAGCAAAAGATAGATATGTTTCAACCGAATATAATTGTAATATCAAGTATCACAACAGTTGAAAATAATCCACAGGTGGATAAAAAAAAAACATTGTTCAACAGTTTTGACATCCAAGCTTGCGAGACTTATGGACGCTAGGAGAAAGCCAGCCTAGTTCGCGTAGTACCTGCACTTAACCTTTTTGGGAAAATACGTCAGTTTACACTGGTAAATACAATCAACCGACTCATTTTGAAAAGTTTAATAAAATTGATTTGAATGCACGTGGCACAAACTCTTTATAACTTGGGATAATTATTTGAATATAATCTTGTAAAAGAATTACATGTTCCTTATGCGTTCAGTAGCCCGATCCGTAGACCGGGTTAAAGATCAATAGACACACCACATTATGTATTTTGGCACTGACGGGTGTACGCCTACACCCCGTGCTTAGGTCGTGGCCACCTCGTAAGATGATGCCAAGGATATCCGGGACATGGTCATTAACCCCCCAAAGGCTTTAAGCAAACAAGACATTTCAAAACGGAACATATCAATGATTTAACCTCTATTCGAATAAAGATTCAATGTCCGACCAAGCGGTATTTTATATACCATACCCCAAGCCCGTATAGGGAAAATAAGTTAAAAGTATTTATCTTTGCAAGTATCAATCACAATTAGCAAGTGCGTGTAGCTTTTACCGGGTCTCCTATTCTGGAACGAAGGTTTATAATAACCTATTAGAATCCTAACGGGTCTTTAATTAAGCCTAAACTTAGACCGGTTAGTTTTAAAGAAAGATACGGTTCAAACGCACGATTAAGCGAAGACCGGAATTGGATGTGTTGTAGACCCAACAAGTTTGAAGACTTGTATAATATGGGTAAACTAAACACATTCTGGATTTTGAGATAAAAATGATAAGGTTTGACCCGTTTCGGCTAATTCATGTAAACTAGTTACATAAACCGAACCGAACGCGCAAGAAGCATAACGGGTAACCATAAGGGTCCTAAACAGATTTCCTAAGTTAATATGCCTTAAATATGTTATGATATCAGTAGGATACCTTCCATTATGCCCAAAACGAGTTTAATCTCAACATAAGCCCCGTAGGGGTATTTTAGTCATTTTAAAGATTATAAAAGAGATTATTTATAATTCTGAGATTCAGTTCTGAAATAATCAGTAAAACAACTTACTTTAACAGGTCATATCAGTTGGTAATAAGTCTTTTATGACAAAATGGTTTTAAACCCAAACTATGCGTTTAATACGCTTAAAAACCTTTTTAAGCGATTTCCGGGTTATACAGGAAATCTGAGTTTTCTGATCAGGTTATAAAGTTCAAAATACTTTATTTATTATATAAAATCAGTAGCAATTGGATTGGTGTCAAAATGCTATGTAGAACTCATTTTATAAACGAAAAGGGTATAATCGGTATTTACCGAATTAAGGTCATAACCTTAGGTTATGAGCAGGTTAAAAATAATTAAAAATCTTCAAAAATCTCAAAATATTATATTACATCAGTGGGTAAAAGGTTTGGTGTCAAAAATTGGGTTTAGATAGGCTTTATGCTAATTGCGCCGTTTAATTAACAAAAAGCTTTTTAAGTGCGCTATTGAGCATAACTCCTAATCTAGACCTCTAACTGATATGAAATTTTAGGGACATGTTTATCATTCAGCAACAAAGATTATTGTCCTCTCACATATCCAAAATTCTCGTTTTATGGTCAAAAGGGCATTATGGTCAACATTAAGCAATTAACGGAAACATGTAAACGAATCGGATAATCAACGAACCAACCACAGAGGGTTATACTATCATGTAACCTGGTCCTAAGGAAGCTCTAAGGCATTTCCAAACCCATCTAAATCGGGTCAGAACTGAAGTCAAAGCAAAAGTCAAAGTTTTGCGACTTTCGGTTCTGAACCGGGTCTAAATAGAAAATTGTCGGATCAAACAAGCTTAGACCAGTTCTTATACTTATTACCAAGTTATATGAGTGATAAAATAGGTTACATGCCTTCTACATTGCTAATTATGTGTTAATTCAAAAATTAAGCTTCTGTAGACTTTTTATAAACAACTTTGACCCGACATTTGGTCTAGTTAGAGTGGGAATCAGAGGGTGCCCTTTTAAGGGTTTAATGCCCACATAAATACCAACTTATAACTACCTTCAATTCGACTAATCACTGGACCATTAATGATTAATCACTAAGTCAAACGTTAATTACGACGGTTTGACTTTTAGGCTAATAACTAAGCAAAACTCAATTAAGGAAGGTCAAGTATACTTACAGAAGTCCTATGCACGATTTGAGATGACTTGGAAAAGCACTTGTGCTCCAGAAATGATCAGGAGTGGAGTTGTGATGGGATGATCAAAAGTTGCACATAATGGTGCTTTATATAGTGCTTAAATCTCACTAGATTGTTGACAACCCAAGCTACAACTGATCACGGATTATCCACAAGTGTCCCTAGTGCCTAGGAACTTTTAGGGGTCGCCCATGGAAGTGAAAATATATGTTTTAAGTCGGTTACAAGGCTGAACAGGCTGCTGCCTGTAATTTTTGTATCTGGGGATCGCACGCGGCCCGCGTAAGATTATGATAAGTCTTACACGGCCCGCCTGATGCCTACTGTCAGGTAAAAACTTTTTTAGTTATAGCATCTTGGCTCTTGGTCCTTCGAAAGGTCAATCCCCTTTATATCTTGCATTATGAGCCCTCCAAATTGACTTATAAGGGCTTCAAGACTTATACCCACTTTGTTAAGTCCTTGGTTAACTTTGTTATCACCCGAAAAGTCATAAACTTCATCGTTGACGCTTTTAACCCTTCGTATACGAATTTTATCATAACTTTCTCATACGATAACGAAACTTGGTGAAATTTTTATCATGTAATCTAGTGAGCATAATTAATCGTTACAAGGCTTCGGGTTTGCTAAAAGGTCACTCAGAGGTATATCTTAAACATGTTGACACATTTAACCCCTGTAGTTTGTAATCTCTCACTTTCTTTCACAATTAGCTTCGTATGATCCATGATTTATTCGTTTAAGGGTATAAGCATCATGTAGGGTTATTGTAAGGTATATTTATCCATTGTTGACATTTTGAACCCTTATATTCACATACTTTCAATGTTTGTCAACTTTAGTCCCTCTAGAGTATTCTTTCACACGTTCAAGCTTATGACACGTGTCAATACATTATAGGACGTGAATTTTTGAGGTGTTACATCCTCACCCCCTTAAAATAAATCTCGACCTCGAGATTTACTGAAACAAATGAGGGTACTTTTCTTTCATTGTGGACTCAACCTCCCATGTGTACTCGGGACCTCTACGGGCATCCCATTTAACCTTTACTATTGGCACATGCTTCCTTCGAAGCTTCTTAACCTGTCGATCCTCGATCGACACAGGTTTTTCAACAAACTTCAAGCTCTCTTCTATGTGCACATCTGTATGTGGTATGACTAGTGATTCATCAGCGAAACACTTCTTCAGATTGCAGATGTGGAATACATTGTGAATACCACTGAGCTCTTCAGGTAATTTTAACTTATAAGCAACTGATCCGACACATTCGATGACCTCGAATGGTCCTATGTATCTCGGGCTTAACTTACCTTTCTTACCAAATCGCATCACTCCCTTCCAGGGTGATACTTTAAGCAACACTTTGTCACCTACCTCGAATTTCAGAGGTTTACGCTTTAGATCTGCGTAGCTTTTCTGCCTATCTCTGGCAGCTTTCAGGCTGTCACGAATCTGGACAATCTTGTCCGTTGTTTCAAAGACTATTTCGGGTCCTGACAGTTGGACATCTCCAACTTCCGCCCAACAAACGGGCGTTCTGCACTTTCTACCGTACAAGGCCTCGAAAGGCTTAGCTTTAATGCTCGAATGGTAGCTATTGTTATATGAGAACTCGATTAATGGCAGGTGGTTATCCCAACTACCACCTAAGTCAATCACGCATGCACGAAGCATATCTTCCAACGTTTGGATTGTACGCTCACTCTGGCTGTCCGTCTAAGGATGGTAAGCCGTACTAAAATTTAAGCGCGTGCCCAAAGATTGTTGGAAACTCTTCAAAAAATGTGACGTGTATCTAGTATCTCTTTCAGAGATAATAGACACTGGTACGCCATGTAAAGCTACAATCTTATCTACGTACAGTTGGGCCAACATGTCGGAGCTATAGGTCTCCTTAATGGGCAGGAAATGTGCTGACTTAGTCAGTCTATCCACTATCACCCATATAGTATCATTTCCTTTCCTTGTCTTTGGCAACTTGGTGATGAAATCCATTGTCACCATTTCCCACTTCCAGGTGGGAAGTTCAGGTTGTTGTAGCAAACCTGACAGCTTCTGGTGTTCAGCTTTGACTTGCGCACATGTCAAACATTTAGCTACATAGGTAGCTATAGACTTCTTCAAGCCTATCCACCAAAAATTTGCTTTCAGATCCTGGTACATCTTGTCAGCTCCAGGATGAACGGAGTATTTAGAACTGTGGGCTTCCTGGAGGATAACATCTCGAAGTCCTCCATATAATGGAACCCATATTCGTCTATTAAATCTCAGAATTCCGTCCTTGCCAAGAGATAACTGCTCCTCAGTTACCCCTAGCTTTTCATTAGGATAGTTGGCTTCTAACACAGCTTCCTTCTGTGCAGCTAACAATCTTTCATTCAAACTATTCTTTATCTCAATGCTTTTGGCATTGATTCGGATGGGTTTCACCCTTTCCTTTCGACTCAAGGCATCGGCGACTACATTCGCCTTGCCAGGATGGTATCTGATTTCGCAGTCATAATCATTCAAAGTTTCCATCCAACGTCGTTGCCTCATGTTCAAATCTTTTTGGTTAAACAGGTGCTGGAGGCTCTTGTGATCAGAATAGATCACGCACTTGATACCATATAGATAGTGCCTCCATAGTTTCAGTGCGAATACAATGGCACCCAACTCCAAATCATGGATGGTGTAATTATTTTCATGCACTTTCAACTGACGTGAAGCATAGGCAATAACTTTGCCTTTCTGCATGAGCACAGGCAATGTCAACACAGGTGCATTGCTTAGCTTCTGCTTAAGGATATCAAAGGATTCTTATTGCTTCGGTCCCCAGTTGAACTTAATATTCTTCCTAGTCAAAGAAGTTAGGGGTGCAGAAATCCTTGAAAAATTTTCAATAAAGCACCTGTAGTATCCTACCAATCCTAGGAAACTGCGAATTTCTGTAGGCGTCTTCGGCTCCTGCCAATTCATGACAGCTTCAACCTTAGCGGGATCTACCTGGATTCCGCGTTCACTAACCATATGTCCAAGAAATTGGACTTCACGAAGCCAAAATTCACATTTAGAGAATTTGGCATAGAGCTTTTCTTGATGAAGCAGTGAAAGAATACTTTGAAGATGCTTCTCATGATCAGCTTGGTTCTTCGAGTAGATGAGAATGTCGTCGATGAAAACGATGACGAATTTATCCAAGTAAGGCTTGCAGACATGATTCATGACATCCATGAATGCCGCTGGTGCATTAGTGAGCCCAAAAGGCATCACTAGGAACTCGTAATGACCATAACGAGTCCTAAATGCAGTCTTGTGCACGTCTTCGTCTCTAACCTTCAGTTGATGATAGCCTGACGTTAAGTCAATCTTAGAGAAGTAACTTGCCCCTTGAAGCTGATCGAACAGATCGTCGATCCTGGGCAATGGGTACCTATTGTTGATAGTGACCTTATTAAGCTCACGGTAATCGATGCACAGACGCATCGATCCATCCTTTTTGACAAATAAGATTGGTGCTCCCCAAGGAGACGAACTAGGTCTAATGAAACCTTTGGCTAGCAATTCATCTAGTTGTGCTCTCAATTCCTTCATCTCTGTTGGTGCCAACCTATAAGGCGCCCTTGCTACTGGTGCTGCTCTAGGGATAATGTCAATCCTGAACTCCACTTGCCTATCTGGGGGTAAACCAGGTAGCTCTTCCGGTAATACTTCGGGATATTCAGAAATGAAGGGGATATCCTCAATCTTGGGTTTCGGCTCATCAATAGTCACTTGTGCCATGTAGATGACACAACCCTTCTTCAAACACCTAGAGGCCTTGAGCATAGTCGCTTGCTCAGGCAGTCCATACTGGGTATCTCCCTGAATGGTAAGTGATTCACCAGACGGAGTCTTGATCACCACTTGCTTCTTATTGCAGACAATCTGGGCCTGGTTATGAGATAACCAGTCCATACCCAAAACTATGTCGAAACCGGCTAACTTCAAAGGAAGTAGGGACAAAGGAAAAGAGTGGTTCTTAATGGATATGAAACATCCATCTAATATGGTTGAGGCGGTTTCTAAGGTGCCATCTGCTAATTCCACCTCATATTTCACACTTAGGGTTTTAACAGGTAAATTCAGTAACTTACAAAACTTATTATCTACAAATGATTTATCAGCTCCTGAATCAAAAAGTACTCTTGCATAGACATCATTTATGAGGAAGGTACCTGTGATCACATTGTCGTCCTGCACCGCTTCCTTTGCATTCATCCTGAAGACCCTTGCATTGGTCTTCTTTCCTTCATCAGCTTTCTTTTCATTTTTAGGGCAATTTGTCTTAATGTGCCCTTTTTCGTTGCAACTGTAGCACGTTGCGTCCTTCAGTTTCTTGCACTCTAGGGTCTTATGTTCCGAAGATTTGCAAATCCCACAAGGCCTCGGCTGATATTGGGATTTTGAGTCAAGTCTGCACCTCCCAAAGTGGTGCTTCTGACAAATCTTACACTTGGGCTTATCTCCAGATTGATGCCCATCCTTCTTAGAACCAGACCCCTTCTTGTGGTCATTGTTTCCTCGGTGCTTCTTATCTGACCTTCGTGAATTGTCATCATCACGTTTCCTCTTCTCGGCATCCGTGTTCCTCAGCGATCTCTGTCTGGCTGCGTCCGGTGTGAGGGACAAAGATATATCAACTACAGATCTGAAAGTTGTTGGCTGAGAAGCTTTCACGCTTGCCTTAATCTCTGGGGCTAAACCCCCAATGAAACGAGCTATTCTTTTGGGTTCCGGGGTCACCAGATAAGGTACCAACCTTGACATTGTATTAAAGCTCGTAAGGTAAGCTTGGCAATCCAGATTTTTCATTACCAATGACAGAAAATCCGACTCAATCTTTTCGACCTCATACTGAGGACAGTAGTTCTCCTTGATGAGGGCAACAAATTGTTCCCATGTCATATTGTACAGTGGAATCTTCCCGGTAGCTTGAACCAACGATCTCCACCAGGCCAAGGCCTCACCTTTGAACGATTAAGACACAAACTTTACCACATCCTTCTCAGCGCATCCGCTGATATCAACCACGGTGTCCATTTCATCCAACCATGTCATGCAGTCTATAGCTCCTTTCTCCCCAGTGAAATCCCTGGGCTTGCATGAAACAAAGTCTTTGTTGGAGCAACCCTTATCACGGGGTCCTTGATTTAGGACGATCCTTTGAGATGGAACACTTTGCTGATTTGAAGATTGACGATCATCATCACCTTTCTTTGGCTCTTCCTTTTTAGAGGGTGGTGGCTTGCTGTGAGCCTCAGAATGAGTCTTAGGCTTGGAATGCGGTGCGGATAGGGTCCTACTTCGAGTCCCGCTATATTCCTGATACTGCCGCTCTATTGCCTTTGTAACAGCATTGTCTATCAATGCTTGTAGTTCTTCACCCGCGATATTAACTCGGGTATTACCATGACCCTCCCTAGGGTGACTGTTGATCTCATCCGAGTCAGCCATTTTGGTTTGAACTGTTACATAAGATATTGACAATTTATTTGGGAGTTTATTATGGAATTGCCTTTTAGGGCAATTCATTAACCATGATAAACATAGACCATATTTGGTTAATTTGTTACTCACATTTATTTAGGATTTTACTATAATCTATCCTAATTATAAAACAATAACAATATTATTAGCACAAAAGGCCTAGTCACAGGGACATTTTTAAATTATAAGCCATGATTTCAGAGAATCAAGGCATGAAGGTTTGAGCATAGTTCTTTACCTTTTTCTGACAGGGAGTCGTAGACTACTACTATCTTTTGTCTTATATGACAATGATTATGGCCCGTAGGCACTATATTACCAATGTATGGTCAACATATGATCATCTTAATTGATGATTTAAACCCATGATTTATTGATCATTAAGTTAGGTTAGGAATCTTTTGAAGAATCCAATAAGAATGACGTGTGTGATTTTAATGAATCACGTCTGCCAGGAGCGTTAACATGTTTTCAGATGTTAAGAGGGATCCGAATCTTTTAAACAGGTCTTACCATCTTGGCCAAGTCTTATAACGACATGCAGGCTAGGTTATACCTTTAAGATTCTTATTTAATATTTAAATAGGCAGATACATTTTAAAAGGAATGATTTTGATTCATTTATTTCATATATTTATGCATATAATGACAAAAGTGAAATTTATAAACTTAACATTCCATTAAATATTACAAGGAGTACACTTTTCCCTAAACGAGACTTTTAACAGAACCACTTACCCACGCAGGGGCCAAACTAAAATACAAGTCCACGCAGGGACCAAGTACTAAAACAGATGTCCACGCAGGGACTAAAAGACAAGTCCACGCAGGGACTAAATACAATGATGAAGGTCCACGCAGGGACTTGATTGAAAAGTAGGAAATACAACAATACATGTAGGGATTTAATGATCCCTCTTCTTCTTCCCCTTTAACAAGCTCGCTAGGCCCTTAAGGAATCCTCTGTTGTTCCTGCGCTCTTCTTGAAATTCATGCTCCACCCGACTCAGTCTTTGGAGGATTTCCTCCTGTTCTGGTGGTGAAAATCGTGGTGGCTGCGACTGTTGCCGAATCAGAGGTCGTGCAGGTATTTGATACCCATGAGTTGGATATCCCATTCCCCAAGGGGTTCCATATGGTCCTTCAGGATGAAGGGCGAGGTAGTTTGATGCCACTTGGTAAGGGTCTTCAACATAGTTGTAGTTTGTGTGAGCCGGCTGCTCAAACGGGTTGTACGCTGTTGACCCAGCGTACGTAGGAATCGGGTTACCAAAACCCATTGGTGGCGGCTGTGGTGCAACTGGTGCAGAACTCACCTCAAGAACTGGGTTCGAGGGCCCACCCATTTGTGGGTCTTCATGCAGTGGCGGGTAGTGACTGCCACTTGAGTGATGGGGGGTGCTGAAGTGAAAATCCCCTGCTCGCGCAGATATACGTGCGCCGGTTCTCCTACGTCTTGGCGGTTCTGGAGATGCTTGATGAACTGACGACGGTGGAGGTAGTGGCGTGACTGCCACGAAACGTGAATCCCCAGAGGGATCCTGCTGCTACTGCTGGTGAGGTGATAAATGGTGAGAAGGTGTGAAGTACCATTCATGTTGGTTAAATCTTGCTTGGTAACTGTCCGGACCACCGTAGGGTGATCCGTGGAAGGACGAACCATCAGAGACTTCAATAGGATGGTTGGGGGTACCGCTTGCAGGTTCGACGGGATCCGTGTCCTCGTCCATGTCCATTGCATTATCTTCTGAGAAGTGGTCCTCTGGTCTCAATGGGTTAAAACCCACTGGTTCTTGAATATAGTTTGTCGGGTTAAACCGGCCCTGAAAAACAGGAGTGGGGTTGCCAAAGGAATTGTGCGAAAGAGATCGCTGGAGAGGTATATATGAAGGCTGTGGGTTATCGGGCTCGTTTTCCGAATGCGGCCCAAAGGAATGACGATAGTGTTGGTGCACTTAGTGTCTGTTAACTTCGTCTTAAACAAGTCTTATGTCTAGATAGGATGAATGAGCACACAAAAGGGTCAAAATTAGGGTTTGTATGTGTTTAAGGAGGAGAGTTCGCTTGAAAGTGATACAAGGCAGTTCAAGCGAAACCATATCATGCAGGTTCGCTTGAAACTGACCTGTTACATGTTTAAGCGAAACCCATTCGCTTGTCATGTTCAAGCGAAACCTGATCTGTCTATATATAGGAGTGTGTGTGTCATTTGAAGCGAGACTGTTCATTTGTATAGAGTCGAGGTGCTGCTGGATTTTTGTTAGAATTGATTGTAAAGACTCAGGACTGATTTATAGAGGAAGAATTGAAAAGGAACAAGCTGTTAGACGTTGTTTACTTTGATTCCGCCTTAGTAAATAATGATGAACTGCTCAACTTGACTGTTTAGGGTCACGGAATCGATCCTTCAAGTGGTATCAGAGCTCAGGACGAGGAGTTCATATCAATTCAGCTTGATTCTACCGGATTTTCTCATTTCTACTCACTTCTTCTCATACTTTTCTGATTTGAACAAGTTCTAATGGTTGAAATGGCCTGATTTTCACATATGTTGTGTAAAACATAGTATTAACAAATCCTACAAAGAATCAGATCAAAATACGGATTAAAACTGATAAAAAAATGGCATAAAACGGTGTTTCGCTTGAAATTGTCCTTCGTAGTTTCGCTTGAAAATCACACTTTCGCTTGAAAAACTCAAGCGAAACATCTTTAAAATACATCTTTCGCTTGAAAATACATCTTTCTCTTGAAATTTCAAGCGAACCAGGACATTTCGCTTCAAAAGGCCTTGTTTCGCTTGAATTGCTTGATCTTGTTGTTTTCGTTTGAAGTCATTTTGCTTCAAGTGGTTTCGCTTGAATTTGTAATTTTTCAAAAATCAAGAAATTTCTAAGTGTTTGTTGATTTTTCAGGTACGTACGAGATGGATGATCTATTCATGAATCCGTTCAGTGATTTGTTTGCCTTTGCTGGAAATTCTGGAGATGATACTTCTTCTAGCAACACCAATGAGAACACACCAAACACAAAGAAAAAGTTATCGGATGCCTTAGAGGTTGAAAGTGCTTTTGGAACCTATAATAAACCCCCGAAGTTGATGGCTATCGAAGAGTATAGTAGGTGGGCCAAGAAGTTTGAAGATTGGTTGAGAGCTTTTGCTTTTCCCAGCTGGAAGAGTCTAAAAAATGGTTACAATGATGGAGGGAAAAGTGGCGAAACCTTATCATCACCTGAAGAAATAGAGACATTTGTCGCTGAGCAAAAATGCGTTGCACTGCTATTTCAGTCTGTTCGAGAAGATATAATTTCTTTGATCGAGTACAGCAGTTCTAAAGATCTTTGGAAAAAGTTAGAAACCAAATGTTTAGGAAGTACAGAAATAGTGAAGAACAAAAAGAAACTACTTAGAAAAGAGTTTGATTTGTTTGGGTGTTTAAAGAATGAATCAGTTTGTAAAATGATTGACAGGTTTGGGCACCTGAAGCTGGAACTGGCGAGACATGGAATTTCCTATACTCAAGATGAGCTAGTCGACAAATTGTTTGATTCGTTGCCAGATGAGATGGATTGGCAATATTATGCTTTGATGTTGAAGAATACGATTAAACCTGAAGAGCTTACAGTGGATCTGTTGATTGAAAGACTAGAAAGTCACGAGCTGGAGATAAAGAAAACTCACAAAGTCAATTACTCGACTTATCAGCAGAACTTGGATTTGTATTATCCAAAGAGCATGATGCCAAAGAGTACGTCTCCCAAGACAACTTTTTCTGCCGAAAATGTTAATACATCAAACAAAGAAAGTCAAAGCAGTGGATTTCACAGTGGATCTTCATCATCTGCAAATCATTCTGATGCAAAGAATCTATTTCAATGCAACATCGCTGTAGACTTAAAGAACGCTCAAAACTTCAGCGAGGAGTCAGCAAAGCAACAGATGGTTTTCTTAGCACCCGTGCTAGAATCTTATGAAAGTCTTGTAGCAGGGAAGATAGGCAACACCAACCTGACAAAGGAAGATTATAATCAGATTGATCCTGAGGAGATGGAACTGATAGACATAAGGTGGTGTATGGCCAGTGCAGTTCGTCGAGCACAGCGTTTTATGGAGATCACAGGGAGGGAGTCTATTGGTGGACCTTCTACCAAGTTAGGCTTTGACAAGTCTAAAGTGACGTGCTTTAAGTGCAAACAGAAAGGTCACTTTAAGCGTGAGTGCCGAAATGCGTATGCTGATGAATCTGAGAACCCGTTCAGAGAAGATTACTACAAGAAAGCGATTTATCATCAGAATAAATCGGAGCCGTCGAGAATGAAGCAAATTGAGGATAACAAAGAGAAATCTAGAGCTCTTGCGGTGATTCATGACGATGAAGGTTTTGACTGGAGCGAGTTATTACCTGAGGAGGATGCGGTTGGATATGCATTCATGGCAAAATCTGAACCTGTTCCTTGGAAAGACAACAGAAATGAAGAACATAAGTATAACCATAGAAAGCTGTTGGCTACAAATAAATTGATCAGAATAGCTGGTATCTTTTTTGAGGCAAAAATAGCAAATAGATGGGATCCAGACAGGGAATGTTATCTTGACCCCCAGGGAAACATTGCTATTGATCATAACTCTCTTGATATAGAAACCATAATCAAAGAATATAAAGAAGAAGATGATTATTGGCAGAGGAAATGGTGGGGAAGTGGAGAAGAGAAAGAGAAAGAAGAGAAGGAAAAAGAAGAGAAAGAGAAAACAAAGAAGATTGATAATGGAATCATTGACACGACTCAAGAGTTGAATGCTGAAAACATGGGAAAGATGGCTGACAAGGTGCTGGCTGCTAAGGCACTTGAGGTAGATTCTAAATCCGTTTTTGAGTCTAAAAGCCAGGTCATTTCAAACGCGTCAACGACTGAGTCATGTAAGAAAGTCATGGTGATGTTGACTGCAAAAATTGCATCAAGGAATGCAAAGTTTGTAGCACAGTCACTTATCTCAACGGTAAGAAGGTTGAAGATCTGACTGCTAGAGTCAGAAGTGTTGAGGATCAAATTCTTGATCGTGATAAATTGGTGAAAGCTTCAACTGAACGATTAAAAGAATTAACTAACAAAATTGAAAATGATAAAATTGATCAAGAAAAGGTTAGGAAAGAAAATGAAAGGTTAGTTCTTGAAAATCGTCAGATTACTGAAAAATTTGAGAAGCTTAAAAGCACGGTTAAAGATAATGATGATAGAAACGGTAAAACATACAAAGAAAATTGCCAATTGCAATGTGTTTTTTAGACTTAAAGAAGAATTAATCAATCAACAATTGGATGAGATTGCTAAATTGAAGCTTCAGTTTGAAGAAGCTAAGATTGAAAATTGTGTGAAAATTTAAGTGGATCAGTATATCGACAATCTAAGTGAATTGTTTAATTCTGGGTATGAAATTAAAGCTTAACGATACTTGTGACTTATCGAATAGCTTATATGATTCCCTAACACGCTTACCAAAAATATGTTTGTAAATAGTTTACTTTTACTGCATTTTAGTTATGTATTTCATTTTTAGTTTAGAAGCTTTATTTAAAATCCAAAAAGATATTACATTTCTGCTTTATTTTTCCGACAAACCAAAGTGGAGAGTTGATCTTCAGATTCGATAGCTGAAAGCAGATGCAGGAAGTTTCTAAGCTGGACAATGAGTTTGGAGCTAAACATGATGAGTTTGTGAAGTTGAAAAGTTGAAGCAAGTTCATTAATTTGAAACTTGTAAATTTTCAGAAAAACAAATTGAACAAGAAGTCAGTGTGTATTATCTCTAAGCAACCAAGGTCATTAAGTTGGATTTGGTAGATTAATTGGGTAATCAGGGTCATTAACTTGGACCTGAATACTTAAGTGGATTTCTAAACACTGAAGGTTAAAAGGTAATTTTGGATTGAAACTGTTATTGTCATATATCTTATATTTAGGTAGAGATTTTGCAGGTAACAGGAATCCCTATGGAAATGAAAATGACAGAGTTTGAACCAGAATTTAAGCCCTAGCTTATTGAGAGGGGGAGTCTGCGAAAGGGGGAGTCAGAATTCTGGATCAACAGTCAAAGGGGAGATTGAAGATTAAAGTTTGAAGATAAAGATTGAAGAGAGTTTTTACAATGATAAATTAATTTGGAGAAAGACAAAGACTAAAGACTTGAAGCCAAAGACTTCGTCAACATCCAAGGGGGAGTCTGTTGGTGCACTTAGTGTCTGTTAACTTCGTCTTAAACAAGTCTTATGTCTAGATAGGATGAATGAGCACACAACAGGGTCAAAATTAGGGTTTGTATGTGTTTAAGGAGGAGAGTTCGCTTGAAAGTGATACAAGGCAGTTCAAGCGAAACCATATCATGCAGGTTCGCTTGAAACTGACCTGTTACATGTTCAAGCGAAACCCATTCGCTTGTCATGTTCAAGCGAAACCTGATCTGTCTATATATAGGAGTGTGTGTGTCATTTGAAGCGAGACTGTTCATTTGTATAGGGTCGAGGTGCTGCCAGATTTTTGTCAGAATTGATTGTAAAGACTCAGGATTTATTAATAGAGGAAGAATTGAAAAGGAACAAGCTGTTAGACGTTGTTTACTTTGATTCCGCCTTAGTAAATAATGATGAACTGATCAACTTGACTGTTTAGGGTCACGAAATCGATCCTTCAGATAGGGAGGTGTTGAGTTGTGCGAGACAAACCGTCTAGCGGGCTCCGTATAGGTCCTCCAGGCTCCTTGCGGATCGGCATTCGCAGTAGTAGAAGGAGCTCGCCGGTGCGAAGGCCCGGCTTCGTGATCGTTGGGGGCGGTGATTGGCCCCTTACCTCGTCCTCCTCTTCTAAATCTTGGCGGCATATTTCCTGTCAAAACAATAAAAGATACAACAAGAAATATAAAGGATAAAGTAAAAAAATTAAAACCAATTTGGATTATTCCTATGTTCTTTGTCTAGACTCGAAAATTTAGGAATGTGCAATTGTGTCATTGAGATTAAACACAAACGGCTAGTGTTTAATTCACTCAATGTTGGCTCTGATACCAACCTGTCACACCCCGATATTTCCACGTATCGCCGGTGGGGAGTATCGTGACGTAGTTGATATCATCATGGGCAAACAACACAACATATAAATGCACAGCGGAAGCAAAAGATAGATACATTTCAACCGAATATAATTGTAATATCAAGTATCACAACAGTTGAAAATAATCCACAGGTGGATCAAAAAATAAAAATAAAAACATTGTTCAACAGTTTTGACATCCAAGCTTGCGAGACTTATGGACGCTAGGAGAAAGCCAGCCTAGTTCGCGTAGTACCTGCACTTAACCTTTTTGGGAAAATACGTCAGTTTACACTGTTAAATACAATCAACCGACTCATTTTGAAAAGTTTAATAAAATTGATTTGAATGCACGTGGCACAAACTCTTTATAACTTGGGATAATTATTTGAATATATTGTTGTAAAAGAATTACATGTTCCTTATGCGTTCAGTAGCCCGATCCGTAGACCGGGTTAAAGATCAATAGACACACCACATTATGTATTTTGGCACTGACGGTATAGTTTAGCACTTTAACGAACCGGTATCTAATCAAACAATCGGACACTACCCGAAATATCAAAATTATACTAGAAGCTTTGTTTTAATGTTTCCAAGCTAGTTATGATCCCCGAACATCATAACACACTAAATAACACACTAACAACTAAAAACCTAACTATTATACTTAGAATCTAATTAATCCTCCTAACTATCCATCACCACCCAACTAACCCCCCCCCCCCCTCATGTTTACGGCTTCAAAGGTGGCCCCCACCCTTGATTTCATTTGATTTGTTTAGATATCCTAATAGATCTTGAATTGTGCTTATGAAACATATTACAAAATGGTTAAACACTTAAGATGGTTATAAGTAATAACCTTGTGATCATAAGCTCATATCTCACACACACAAAATCCTCTCTCCCTCTCCTCCATTCTCGGCCGAGAACAAGGGGCCACACCACCATCATCTTCATCTCACATTCATCTATTCTCAAGACATCACAAGGTGTTAGAAGCAAGATAAGGAGGCTTGGTGGCATTGGAGATTCAAGGACCTTTCTCATTTGCTTTTATCCATCACATTTATCACCTTCATCTTCTTGTGTTCTTCCCTAGCCTTGGGCTAGTAGTAAGCACACTTTACTCTTCATTTTACATCATGTTTAGTTGGTTAAAAGATGATACATGTTACTAATCATGAAGAACATTAATGAACAAGATGTTAATATCTAACATAAGGCTCAAAACCATAAGAATACATATTGTTTAGTGTTGTTTTGCTTCTTGATGATTGATTATTTGTGTTTGTGATGTAAAACATCATATGGAACTTACTAGATTGTGATTAAACACATGATCTAGTAAGTTAAGATGATGATCTTGTGAAAGACCAAGATGATCATACTTTGTGTATACATGAACTTGAATAATAAAAATTGTTTTCATATGTGATGATGAAAACACAACATAAGTCTTGTAAATGGATGACTTCAAGAATAATTTTCTCAAGAAACTAAAGTTATACACAAGATTTACCTAATCATGATTTTTAAAGAAACTAGTCATGTTTTGAGGGTTAAAACAAAGCTAGTAAAGTGTATGTAACAAGAAAAGTACAAGAAGATTGATTTTTGAAAAATCATCTTGTAAGTTGTACAAGACTAAATCTTGTAAGAAAGGGATTTACAAATAAATAACCACACTTTAAAGGGGTAACTAAGCTTACTAAACTCACTAGTAAGTTACTACAAGTTTTCATAAAAGTTCAAGTTCATGTTGTTGTGTAAATTGCATGATTTTGGCACTTGGTAAGTGTTGATTGAGTTGTTGATTGTTTGTGATGATTTTAAAAGAAAATGATATGCTTTGAAAGCATGAGAACCTCCATTTTTAGGGGAAACTATGGCAAAATTTTCTAAAAAATATAAACACTTAGAAAAATATTTTCAAACAAGTATTTATAAGTGTATTTTAACCATGAGTTTTCTACATAAACCTTGCCATAAATTTTATTACAAAAATACAAATATTGGAGGTTGGTTTTTATAAATAAAAATGGCTCGATATATATTTAGAATATATATATATGCAATAAAGACACACGTGTGTGATTATTTGTATACTTTGTGTATTAGTTATATTATTTAGGACTTGAAATAATATAAATTAACAAAATACCAAGAAATTACAATCCAAAATATTACCAAAAATCTCAAGGAATAAATATATAAGTTACACACATAATATTGGGAAACCGAACGAAAGAATGTAACTTACAAAATATTCCGAAAAATACATTTATAAATATATTTTTGGTAAATAATATTTTGGACACAAGAAATGAAAATATGATTTTTATGACTATCACAAAGTTAAATCGTATTTTGACAAGAAGGAAATGTATAATTTTTGACGATTAAAAATATATATGTTTTCTTGGGAATTACTAGGAAATATAATATTTTTGGGAAAAATATATATTTTCTTGGATAAACTTCAAATACAATATTTTTGGGTAAAAATAAGTTTATATATATTTTCTAAAAGTTAGACTTGAAAATATATTATTTTGGAACTACAAATATTTTTGCCAAAAGGAAAAATTATTAATAATTTTTCTAAGTAATAATTCCTAAATATATATTTTGGGAAATACATATATACTAGTCTAAGTTCTACACGGGTGGCTAATAAGAAAAATAACTACTTTAACATGTTGAAGTAAATATTTTAATTATATTTACGTTGAAATATTAACCGAAATGAGAGAGAGTACACCAAATAATTAAAATGCATGAATACAACCAAAAATTACAACTCATTGAATATCTCTTTATAAACAACATTATTTGTTTTATTCGTAGGTTCGCCGTCGTTGTCAAGTATTAGTAGCTTGACTCAATCTCGTGTTTTAACCTTTGATAAAGCTACATACAACTGACCATGTGTGAAAACGGGTTGTCTCAAGTACAAACCAATTTATGGGCCCTCAACGGAAAAAGAATATTGGGGCTCTTTTCCAAATGGGTTCGTCTACACTTATGAGTTCGATTACACCTTTTGAATGGAGGCACAGACCATATTCTCAGTATCTTGCACAATCCCTTTAGATTGACCATCTAAATTCATTCAAGATTTAAAATTAGAAGTAGCACATTTCATGTCACTTGAATAACTTTTCATATGCCGTTACCAAGTGCAACTATGGTAAGGCGAGGAACATCACCAAAGTCAAGTTGACCACCGTTAACATAAAAAAACTCTTCAACTTTCTTTAAAAAATATGAATAGGCCTATGCCAGATAAAGATACATTACAACAATGTCTAACGTTTGTTCAAAGTTTACCATTTAGTCTAAAATCTTCACTTTCCAAAACTGAAGATTCCCCGGACTCTGTAAAGATTAAACAACAATTAAGTAAATATATAAGGATTTTAAAATAAGCGTTGTTGCCATTTTATGATATTATCCCGGGTTAAAAAAACAATTTAAAAAATCAATTTGATTAAAATTCTTTTTAGGGATGATATGGTGTTGACATGTAGCGGAAAAGCTAGGTATCACTAAATAGAAATAGAAGGCATGCTACTTTAACTGCTTCTCCTAGATTGCTTTTAAAACCACATCAGTAATCTAAATTTCTCAAATATAAACATTTAATGTTAGCGTCAATTTATGTATTTTGAATACCAAAAATAAGATATTAAGATAAATACATACATAAAAACACTATATACAACATAAGAAACTTTGCCTACAATCACAAGTAGCCTAACTCTAATACTACCTAGGTAAATTCAAGTTGTCAATGGAAAAATTCACTAAACTCACTCAACTCATGCTATAAGCTCATGACGTAGCATTCTAAATACAATAATTAAATACTCTAGAGCAAATAGTTAGTAGCGTTCATGTGAGTACCAACATGATCCCTCATCTCCTAGCCCTTATCTTTTATTGACCAAAACATCTTCAAAGTATCTTTTAGCCTTAACTAAAGGCAACTTACTGATAACATGAGCGGTTTCAAGAGTATTCTAAAAGGACATAATAAGCGTGTCTCAAGTGAATAAACATATAGAACTGGTATATAATTATATGAAAATGTGAAACAACAATGCTTTCCAATCTCATCCTTAATGATCATTCATGGTAGTGACTGGACCTGTAAGCAAGTTTTTTTAAATGAAAATAGTCAATTGAAGTCCCTAAATGTATTTTAGAACTGAAACATTACCAATCTTAAATTTCGAGCCTTCACAATGAGAACAACCGCCTTATTAGCTGCATCAAATGGTCTTGTTCCAATAGAACACACAATTTGTTATGTCCCGTCATTATTTATCGACTTAATTGTTGCAGTTGAGAGACCGAAAGTCACACCACATGTAACATGTATACTAAAAATTATGGTTAGGCTTTAGGGTTAACACCCGTAGAACATTAAAAGCCACAAAATTAATGAGAACAAATTGGATATAAAAACAACAAAATTATTAATCTTGAATTTCAAATTTATAGTTTGGGCAAAAGTTCCCAAGTTATCATTTTAAAAACCAATATCTGATCCAACCACCCCTCCAAAATGGACCTAAAAAACACTAAAAAACAAATATTGGGATTAGAGTCGGTCCCACTTAACTTTGATGAAAGCAAGATCTATATAAAAATATATAACTTTGACCTACAATTCTTGTTAAAAGAAGCTTTGAAAGTGTTGATTTGGGGATTATGGTCTTACAAAAATTGCTATAAAAAATCCCAATATCGTATTCGCCTAGAAGAAAAACAAAAATTGCCTTTTCATTATGGTCTTACATGAAAAGGAAACACACCATGTTACCTGATTTGTAGCGGGTAAGATACTATGTGCAAGATCTTCATTTAGTGATACAGAGATTAGAGGCCCAGGCATATATCTCATGCTGCATTTTTATCATAAAAATAAGTATATTAGCAGCGATAAAGCTGTATATAAGTTCTAAGTTAATGAGCATCTCCCATACTTGTTTAAAATGGCGGTTATATTGTTCTTCATTTGACTTAAGAGACCCTCATTGTCCTGTAGCTGCTCATTGAATGAAATACTTATCGAAGATTAGCTTAGATGCTGATTTAAATTTAAAAAACAAACAACATTTGAAAAGTCACTTACTTTCATTAAAGAAATATTAGCCGAGATCTAACCGAGAACTTGGTTGTGTTATTCAACTAAGTGTCATAAACCACTTAATCCTGCATCAATGAGTAGAACAATCCACACAATTATTAGACTAAAAAAAAAAAGAGCCCCATTTTCTTCTTTTTTTTTTGAAAGGAAAACTTCATTGAAAACCGACCCACCCAAAAAAAACAACGGGCGACCAACACCAGACAAACCAACTATACAAATTTAAACCAATCATCCCAAGGCATATCTATACACTTAGATCTATTTTTAAACCAAATGAAACCGAGAGACCTAATCGAGCAATAAACCTCTTCCACCTTCGGCACTTTAGCGTCAAAAACCAACTCATTCCTAGCTTTCCAAATCAACCAGCAAGCAATAATAACAATGCCTTGATACACCAGAAGCTTCGAACCTTTCAAACCACTGAAACGATACGCTTCCACAATGTCTTTGAAGGAGAACGCCACAGGAAAGGGGACTTTACACCAAGAGCTGACCTTTAACCAAATTGCCGTAGCAAAGCTGCACGCTGTGAATAAATGAGAAGCCGTCTCATCCCCAGCCTCACACATCGGGCACACCCTATCCGGCACTTCAATATTCCGTTTACAAAGCTCCACCCTAGTAGGAAGTCTCTCGAGCACCGCCCTCCATGCAAACACATTGCACTTGATAGGAATCCAACGACACCAATCCCAAATGACCCGATTAGAAACAATCTTATCCCTATTCATCAACACATATGCCGATTTAATCGAGAAAACTCCCGAGGCATCAAATTATCAGAAACATCTGACAAGCAGACATCCCGAATAAGAACGCACAACGCCAACCACTCCGCAAGCTCCACGTTACTGTCTGGAGGTTTCTTCCACCGCCCCATTTTCTTCTAGAATTCAATCTTCATGTAAACTTAATATTACTAAATTATCTCTAAATCCGTTTTATTTAATCAACTTACTTTTATTTAATCATGTAATGGTCCAAATAATTACCTTCAAAAGTTATACCGTCAAACTTAGTCCGATTATTCATGGTAACATGAAATGAAGCCACATTAAGTGTTGGAACTGATGATATCTGTATCGAGGATGATTCCACTAAATTATCCTGAAAACAAATGACAATCAGAATATAAATATTAATATTTTACCAAATAAACATACTCAAATGGAAGAAAGAGTCATAATTCGGATGCTTCATGAAGTTAATCACATTTTGGATATTAATTCCGCTAGCAGGTTCTTAATCAATATATCATATGTCCGCTTTTGAGAGATTTTTTCTTTTACCCTTTAACAGTAAAACACACCCAAAGTCTATCTTTAATGCGTACAACGAATCGTAACTATAAAAACCAATATTTACTAACAAAAAAGAAAAACAAAGTTAAGATGTGATTCTATGGAAAGTTTAAACTTAAAAGATTACTTATGCGTATCTAATAGATCAGCACAAGAGCCCCACCACTTCAGCCATATCCCTACCCAACAACTTATTTGACCCATAATATCTTTCTCTCTGGGTCCTTTCTCTAAACTCTATATTCTCTCTACTTCACTGGGCACCACCATACAACACCACCAAATACATGGAAGTGCAGGTTAAGAAGAACATTGGTGACTCTTACCTTATTTTTACTATCATCGGTGATGGGGAGAGTGGAAACAAATTCTTACCTTATTCTCTCTACTTCACTGGGCACCACCATACAGCACCACCTTATTCTTACATGGCATGGCATAATGTGCTTCCCGCTAAGAAGGTCAACCAAAAGAGTCCCAATGCTATATATCACGCTTTCAGACGTTACTCTTCCTACTGGATGGAAACAAATTTCAGAAAAGCAAATGAAAAAAAAATTACTCATGTCATATCTAAAGTAGAAAATCAGTGATTTTGATTTTAAATGTTAAAATGCATCTTTCTATAATAAAAAAAATACTAATTGTACCAAAACCAGAACACACCGATTCTCCAAAAAATTGGAAAAAGTAAACATGGAATTTGTGCTTTGGCACTAAAACAATAAATTTTATTAAATCCCAAAATTAAAGTTAAAAATAACTCACTTCACCTTAAAGTCAAAATCAACCCTTTTGACCACAAAAGTCAAAATGCACATATTCCCTGGAAATAATTAAGAACAATATTGTAACACAATAATGTACCTGCCCTCAGTTACAGATACACGGGAGGAGTGAAAGCAAGATTCGTGCTATAACTTTTTTCCATCAAGGTTATTCTTCATCAAGCAAAAGCACGAAAGTCAAGGATTACCTTCCTGCAAGAATCTAATGTGTGAATATCGTTTTTCAAATTTAATAATGTGAAATATAGAAATAAAAAAAATTAAAGGTTTAACCTCATCAAACGAAATTCTATAGGCATTGAGATCGTGATAAAAAGCATCCCCTTTATTTGTTCAAAATTCAAGAGCATCGACTAAATGTGTAACACCCCAAAAATATATAATTTATTCATTACTTTTTAAAATAGTTATAAGAAGGGAAGTTTGAGCTAGAATGAATTAAATGCTAGAACACGAGGGACTAAAGTTGTAAATTTGAGAGTAAGTCTTATTAAATGAAAGACACACACTCCACACACACTTATGTGCGTGCGTGGAGGAGTTCAGTAGAAGGATCAAGAAGCAACAACCCTAGTTCATCATAATCCATTAAATTGGAAGGTGATTTCAAGGCTAAACGGTTATTAGAACCCGTATTCTTGATCACCAAGGTGCGATTAACAAAGTGGTAAGTCGAATTTCTTGAAATCATGAACCTTAGGAAATGGGTTTTTATTAAATCATGAGTAATGATATGATATGTGTATTTAGGAGTTAAGATTATGGACTAGGACCCGATTAATGATCGGTTCGTAGTGATTTAGCGTGTGGTGATAGATATCGCATTAACTTGCTTGATTTGTTATGAACTTGTAGATTAGTATGTAAAGAAACATGTAGTTAAATGTTCTACAAATGCGAAGCCCGCCAAGTGTTCGATAAAATGCCTAAATGAACAAATGGGTGAATTTTGTTAAATTATGATCAAGATGTTGTATGATAAAAGTGTGTAAGATGGAACGATGTGTAGTCGGGCTAAATAAATGAATGTATTGATGTAGGCGTAAAAGAAGAAGGTTCAAGCGCTAGGAGGTCGGACAGCTCACAGGATCGAGGTATGTTGTTTTATGCATACAAGTTTTACTTTCTAGTTGTCATTGTTATATTGGAACCGTAATTATGATTATTCGTAAATGATGTATAGTTGATAGCTTAACCCGTCTCGAACGGGCCGTAAGAGATGATAAGGATGTAAAAGTTATGTTATGGTCGGTTGGTCTTGAGCTAACCGTATTTTGGAAGCTTATGAAGGAATGTAATGAAAGAGTTAAATCTGTCATGAACGGATTGGAATGATGTTTATGTTGCGTTTATGTCTAATCCAAAATTAACAGATTATTGAATGATAAGCATTGTCTCGTTTGGAGATGGTAGGAAATGACCCTTTCAACGGGTCGATGGAAGTGAGATTATGACATGGTTATGTGATGACGCAATGGATGCTAGTTTTTATTTAATATTATATATAAGAAACTGATTAGTTAAACCTGAATTGCGATGTAGGTAAAGCTGCGATTTAGGTGGCGTGGCGAGCTTGGAGACGAACACCAACATGCACACCATGGTCTATGCGCTTCCGTAGTAGTCGCCCTTTTGAAACAATATTTTTGTTAAACTTATACTACTTGAAATATGTCTTTTGTTATGTAAATTATGGTTTTAGAAACTTAGTCGTTTGTATTTAGGAACTTTAAACTTGCGTCTTGACAGGGTAGTTCGGATTAACACTTGTAACTAGACTAGGGGAGGTGTTGATCTCGAACTAGCTACAAGGGCATTTTGGTCAAATGTAAAACTTTATGTATAAAGTTAAATCTTGAAGTTTACATGTATTTTTTGTTAAGTCGAAAATAAGGGCGTTACAAAATGTAACACCACTCGTAACCTCATTGCCCATTTCATTGGTTGTGATTTCCCAGAATCAACATAGATTGCTACTACCACTTACCATACTCGCACTACCCTTGTTCGGTTTTCTCAAATGAATTTCAATTGGATATTAATTTCTTCATTAATGCCTTGCTTTGATGATTCTTTGGTTTCTTGGATAACCCCCACTTTCTGCTCATTGATGTCACTCTTCTTGAGCTTTTCATCTTCCCTGGTTTTGCTTGTTTCCTGCAACTTTAATCAAGAGAGAAAAAAACTCAGATCTAAATGTAACCAGAAGATAAAGTCAAGCCAATTAGAAAAACACATGAAAAGTTGCATCATCACCTGGATTGGCACCTCCTTGAGATCAGAAAGATCAATATCGCGGTCATCACTTCTGTGAGATTTTTTTGTTGAGGTGTTGAAGCCTAAAATTGGAAGTAGAAAGAATCCCATAAGAACACAACATACCGAAATCTTAAAACCACAGCTTGATATGTGTCTCACCATCAGATGTATTTCAAACTTTTCATCTTTTTTACCCTCTAGATTAGCCTGTTTTCTACAAAAATAAACAAAATCATTCAATAGACCTTCAAAAAGCAGGATGAAGATAATCATTTTGTAAAATAAATACACCACACCAAACACAATTAAAGCATCAGATCCCTAAATTTACTCACAGTTTAGCCACTGTAGTAGATGCAGCTATCGTAATCACAGCTTCAACTTTATTATTTCCATCAGTTAACTTGACCAAAAGAGATTCCATCTCAACCTCTTCTTTAGTCAACACCGCACCCGCACCACATTTCCTCTCTTCTTCCACCGGCGGCTAGTTTTGACCCATTATCTAGCAAAAACAGAGCGTTTCAAATCGAAGCTAGTTTTGACCCATTATCCAGCTTGGCCATCTAACTTAAAAAGAAAAGACAATTTTTTATCCATTTGCTACCCAAAGCTGCAGATAATCTAACCCTTTTCAAATCTAGCACATATTTGGCCTGTTATCAGACCTGACCGCCAATCATAAAATTATTTTTTTTATCCATTGGGCTGAGAATTTACTTTACATCGAATGGGTCAATAAACTTAGAATATAAAACACGCAGTTACACTTATGGCTATGTGACTTTCTTATATTAAATTATAATAACCATACCTGAATATTGAGATACTAACAATGGAATGGTTTCAAAGTAAACCTTCTTATATGCGTATATCAATCATAGAGATCCAGTGCCGCCCTCTATTAATCATGAGGTAGAACTGTTCATGAGCGTTTATAATTCATATGTATAATGTATAATATAACTAAGCAAAAAAACAACAAACAATGAATGAGAAACCAATTCAGATAGTGGATAAAAGAGTCGGAGAAACACACCTGAGGGCGAATGAAATCGGAACACCATGTCATATTTGACACACAAATCTAGTGATAGACACAATGACACATGTATTAGGCATCGAACAAATTTTTTTAAGAAGAAATCCACAGGCATCGAACAAAACTTTTTTAAGAAGAAATCCGCATGATCAAGAATATGAGAAACCAATTCAGATAAGGGTTCTACGACCTTGACCGAAACCTAGACTCACTGGATTTGACGGTTGCTCCCAAAACACGACCTTTTTTTAACTTTTTTACTTTGTAATCAAGCTAACATAATCATAACCTATTTGCACTAATCATAATCCAAGTTGTTTCTATACAGTAGCTTTATTTCTGTACAGAGACCAGTCACATACCTTCTTGCAATAACACAAAAGCTAAGATCCCCACTATGCATTCACACCTTGTAAACCCTAAGCACGTGTTCTGTTTTAAATCACAGTTAAGAGAAATCACATTATTAACAGGATTTATGATTTTCGAACAGAATAACATTTTTCCTAAAAAATTAGGGTTTATGATAAGTACAACAACAAAACAATTCGAATCAGAAATATAAACAATCAAAGGAATACACCATAAATATAAGTATACAAAATCTGACCGAGAAATCAAAATAATCATGTGAAATAACAATTCCCCCCCCCCCCAAAAAAAAAAATTAGGGTTTATGAGAAGAAGAATAAGAAAACATCTTGACCGAGAAATCAAAAGAATCAAATGAAATACACCATTACATTACATATAAGCATAAACAAATAGAAACATAATATTATTAACGAATTAAAGAAGATCAAAGGACATGCATCTAACCGATTGAAGAAGATCTTCCACAATATGAACGTCAGAGAGTATAGCATCCTTGTTATATTCGTGAATGAAGATTCTGGATTTACATCTAGGGTTTTATAATCAACAAAGAAAACGGTCAAGCCAATTCGCGTTTCCTAGAAGATTTTCAACTAATTGATGATTGATTGTGGTTTCCATATGAAGAGCATATCAGCGGTTTCAAAATTGAATGAAGGAGAATGGAGGAAAACTTTTGCCGCTTATGAAAGTGAAGGAGAATTGAGTGAATTGAGAGATTGGCGCCCAAAAACACAATTCTCTAGCCAAAGAGCATTGCCACGTCAAGGTCAAAAAGTCAACATTATTTTGCTTTAGTATAAGAGATTGATTAGTGGACTTTTTTTAGAAATAACATTCCGGAAAGTTCAACACAAAATCAAGTATAAGAATACTTAACGATTACAAGAAAATACGTATTTTCGTACGTATAAACACACACCGGAATACGACCCCAAAATATGACAAATACACATGTATAAGATACCCCCATCCTTGGGAAGGAAATACAAGTATAAATACTTGAGAAGTATTATTACGAAAATATTGTTTGACAATTATTCCAAAATTTATAAATAAAATTTAAGTTGAAATATTAATTATTTTGACAATAATTATATAAATTGGAATGATATCAGAAACGTAACTCAAAAACATTAATACTAAGACAAGGCACGACTCGTTCGTCTAATAGACCTTAGTACATTGTAGGTAGTCGTGTTTGCTGAAGGAACTTGAGTTACGCTTATCGAAGACGCAAGGCAGTGAGTTCATGTCCCCCTTTTCTTTTAACTGTTTTCAGTTTTATATCTTCGGGGGTGAAATACATGTTACAATTGTTACAAACGTTTTATACATGGTATGGTTAGCTAAGGAAGGTTACTGCTTGATCATGTGAGTGGTGGGTACAACACTTAAGGCCATTAATCCTCGTCGTAGGACCGAGGGACATGAGTGATAGATCTATTTGGGTCTAGCGAGCCCACACCCATGAGGACCAAGGTGGCCCATGGGGTGACTATGTCCACATACTGAAGCTGTGGCAAAATCCGCTAGGTTTGAGTTTTCCTGCATCACTTCACACATACCATTGGCCTTGCAAACCATTGGTGATATGTTTTTCCTTAATGCTCTCATACCAGGATTTACATACATACAGACATACTTTAAAGGTTATTCATATACACAGACAAACACATGAACTCGCTCAACTTTTTTTGATGTTTTCAAATTACATGTATTTCAGGGAATTAAGTGGATCTGGCGGGTGTTTGCATGTTGCAAGCTGCGTTTCGAATAAAAAGATGTCATCCGAAGTCATTAGGGTTTAGGAGATGTATCTTAATCCTGGACGAGATACATGCTTCTAAACTCGGTTTTATTTAAGGTCTTTTGTCGAGTCTTCGTGAACTCTTTAAAACATTTTGTGGTTTGTAATTTAAATTTGGAGTCTACGTTTCAGACAATTATGTTGTGGTATTTTTCAAACTTAATTTATGGATGAACATCTAATGGTTTTATCATATAGTGTTGTTATGATTGAATGCATTGGTATTAAGAAGTCACACCATAATCACGCTTCCGCAATAGTCAGGGTGTGACAGCTTGGTATCAGAGCTTCGATTGTAGCGAACTAGGATTCTATCTCGAGTCTAGACTACAATCATTAGGGCTCTCACGAAAACGTTTTTACAAACATGTTTTCATTGTATACACGAAACGCCCAGATCCAGGAAACCAACATTTTTACAAATAAAAGACATGAAACACATTTCAAGGAATTCATTTATTGTTCAGTCTGAGAGACTGGGTAGTTAGTCTGAGAGACTAGTTGGGACAGTCTGAGAGACTGGGTGGGATTGTCTGGGAAGACTAGGATGAATACATGTTTACATCGTTATTACTTACATGCTTAATGATGATTGTTGATGTATGTGCATATGTTGTGACTGTTTTGTTACAGACACTATGTCCTCATCTGAGAGTGGACTGTCAGATACTGTCAACCCAATGGCCATTGTTTCGGACGATTAGATTGTCCCAGACCCTGAGATTTTTACCTCCGACACTAAGAGTGACGATGACGATGATTTCCAGCCTTTTGCATTACCTGACTTTGGCGACGATGTACCACATACTGATGGTTTACCCGATGAGGATCCCTTTCTTGTTCCTATTCCTGACCAGGACCATCTCATCCTCGGACATCCCGATGATGAGCATGCCGTGGTTCGGATCCTCGCCCCTTTGCCTCTTGCGGCTTTTCCTCTTGAGGATTTGCCTTTTGATGACCTGTCTGATGATGATGTCGATCTTTTCATTGATGGTCCCCCTGATGCTGCTCAGGGAGATGGAGTTCTAGCTGATGATGTCATTATTGTTCCACTCGTTGGGATTCCTATCGTTGAGATTTCATCTGATCATTCTGGTCCGGATTCCTTCGAGTCTATGTTATCTACCACTTTGCATGCACTGGGATTGCAGCGTTACCCCACTGATTTTGATTCTGATACGGCCCTGTCCGTTGCACCTGTTATTCCACACGACTTTGATCATGACGTTGAGCCTGGACATGAGATTGACTTTGTTCCCGACGATCAGCCTTTTGATGCACCCGCTGATCTTGAGCTGATACCTGCTGATCCTGAGCAGGCACTTGCTCCTGAGTCAATGCCAGCACCTGAGCCTATACCTACTCCTGATCCTCTGCCTAACCATGACCCTGTACCTATTGTTGCACCACTTGTACCCAATCTGATACCTGCACCCGCTGACCCTGCTGCTTTTGCTGATCATATAGACCCCCGTTATGCATTCAACAGCAATGGGTGGATAGATGATGATGATGACATGCCCCTTTTTGTTGAGCCTGTTACTCCCCCACCTGCACTTACACATGCACCTGTTGATGTTTCCCCGTTTCACCCGCTTATGTCCGATGTACACCGCACTGACCTGCCTATCACATTCTTGCAGGATATCCCTCCACCCCGTCCAGGGGAAGGTCCGTCCAACCAGCAGCCTGGCCATGTTCCACACGTGTCAGCCGTATTTCCTTACAAGCCACAGTATACACCTGCTACTCATTTTACTTCTGCACCGTCAGGTGAGCCCCTCATATGGTTTCCGCCGAACACTATGCCAGTCTCTGATCCATACCATCCCTCCCACTTTATTGGCTACACGAGGGATGAGCTACTCCTGTCCTTGCAGCTTCAACAGGAGATTTTGTATCGTAGAGTCATGGAGCTAAAAAGGATTCCACGACCTCCACCTTGTTCATGTCAGTCACCTTTTGTGACTCCATCTGCTCCTCTTCTGCCTTATCCAGATTTTGACGTTCGATTTCTGTCACACCCCGATTTCCACGTGTCACCGGTGGGCCCGGTGGGGGAGTATCGTGACGTGGTTGGCAACGTAATAGTCAAACAACACAATATAATAATGCACAGTGGAAGCAATTTAAATAAGATACAACCGAATTTATTTATTGTAATCAAAGTTACAATATCCGGTGTTTATCCACAGAACGGATCGAAACAAAATAACATTTAACGGTTCAACAGACTTTGGCATCCTAAGCTTGCGAGACTTTCTATTGATGCTTGGAGACAATCCAGCCAAATTTCGTTTAGTACCTGCATTCAGTCTTTTTGGGAAAATACGTCAGTTTACACTGGTAAATACATTCAACTGGCTCATTTTGGAAAATGATTGAAAATTTGTTTGGATGCACATGGCATAAACATTTTTATAACTTGGGAGAATTATTTAATATTATAATCTTGTGAACGAATTACATGTTACTTATGCGTTCAGTAGCCCGAATCAAATTCGGGTTAAAGATCAATAGACACACCACTTTTCGTGAGTTATACACGGGAGTACGCCTACACCCCGTGCTCAGGTCGTGGCCATCTCGTAAGATAATGCCGATGATATCCGGGACATGGTCATTAACCCCCCCCCCCCAAAGGCTGTAAAGTAAACACATCTGTTTAAAACGAGCCGATCAAATTATTCAATTACCCACTAAGCGTGGAGATTTGATGCCCGATCAAGCGATACGCTATGTACCGTAACCCAAGCCCGTATAGGGAAAATAAGTTAAAAGTATTTACCTTTGCAAGTATAAATCACAACAAGCAGAATGCACGTAGCTTTTACTGTTTCTCCTAATCTGGAACGAAGGTTTAATATAACCTATTAGAATACTAACGGGTCTTTAATTAAGCTTAAGCTTAGACCGGTCAGTTTTTAAAGATACGGTTCGTACGCACGATTAAGCGAAGACCGGATAGAATGTGATTTAGACCCGACAAGTTTGAAGACTTGTTTAATATGGGTTTACTACTCACATTCTGGATTTTGAGATAAAAATGATATCGTTTGACCCGTTTCGGCTAGTTTATGCAAACTAGTTACATAAACCGAACCGAAGGCGTAAAATGCATAACGGGTAACCAAAAGGGTCGTGAATAGGTTTCCTAAGTTAATATGCTTTAAATATGTTGTGATATCATTATGATATCTTCCATAATGCCCATAACGAGTTTAATCCCTAAATACGCCCGTAGGGTATTTCGGTCATTTTAAGGGTTATAAAAGAGATTTATAATACTTCTGAGATACGGGTCTGATTTAATCAGAAAAATTATAAATTTTAACAGACCACAACAGTTGGTGAAGAGTCTCATTTCCCAAAATGGTTTTAAACCCAAATTATGCGTTTAATACGCGTATGAAGCCGTTTTAAGCGACGTACGGTTTAAAATACCATTCTGAGTTTTCTGATCAGCAAAACAGGCTCAAAACACTCTATTTATTATTTTAAATCAGTGGCAATTGGATTGGTATCAAACGGATTCGTAAAACTCGTTTTATGGCCTAAAAGGGCATATCCGGTATTAACCGAATCAATGCGATAAGCCTAGCTTAAGATCAGTTTAAAATAATTAAAAATCTTCAAAAATCCCAAAATATTATTTAACATCAGTGGGTAAAAGTTTTGGTACCGAAAATCGGGTTTAGATAGGCTATGCGCTAATCGCGCCGTTTAATTAATAATAAGCTTATTATTTACGCTAATGCGCATATCTCTTAATCTAGACCTCCGATTGACGTGAAAATTTACGTACATGTTTAGTAATCAGTAACTAAGATTATTGTACTCCCACATTTTCAAAATTCTCGTTGTACGGTCATAAGGGCATTACGGTCCAATTTAAGCGATTAACGGAAACGTGTGCATGTATCGGATAATCAACGAAACAAGTACAGAGACTCATACTAACATGCAACCCTACTCTAATGAAGCACTAAGGCATCTTTGAATCAAACTAGAACGGGTCAGAACCGAAGTCAAAGCAAAAGTCAAGGTTTTGCGCCTTTCGGTTCCGAACCGGGTTTTAACAGAAATTTGTCGAGTCGGGCAAGCGTAGACAAGTTTTCATACTTATTACCATGTTATATTAAGGTTAAAACAGGTTACACACCTCTCGGATCATTAATCGTGCATTAAATCATATTTTGTAATTCTGTTGACTTTTTCGGTCAACGTTTGACCCGACAAACGACCTAGTTAGGATGGGAATCAGGGGGAACCCTTTTAGGGTCTTATTACCCACATAATTACCAACCTAACGGTACTTTTATTTCGGGTTACGACTGAGTCAACTTTAATTAAACTGGAAGTCAAACGTTAAGTACGATATGTTGACTTCTAAGCTAAAAACTAAACTAAACATAATTAAGAAAGGACTAGTGGACTTACTAGAGTATAATGATGATTAGGGAGGCCTTGAATCAGATTGTAAGCTCCTCCAATGCTCAGATGGCACTTGAATGATGTGTGTAGCAATTGTTGCAACTATGGTCCCTTATATAGTGCTCATGGACACCACAAAAGCTTGACAACCAAGTCTAGGACATCCCACAATCGATTAACATCTGTCACTAGTGTTTAGGGATGTCTAGGGGCCATGCACATGCAAGAGAAACCGGCTAAATGGGTCACAAATGCGCACAACAGCCAACAGCAGGTAATCTGGTCGCTGGGCACCCCTCGCGTAGCGCGAGGGTCCGTCGCGCTACGCGACGCCCTCCGCAGATCAGTTTTTGATTTTGTTTGTTGGTGTTTCGAAAGGGCAAGTGGTATAAACGAATGGTGGGCATTATTTTATCATTTAGGGGCCTCCATTATGGGTCTTTTACTGTTGGATACCCTACCATTTGTGTTTGTTTGCTTTGTATTCAAAAACAAGACCCGAAAACAAAGGGTTTCCGTTCCTTTTTCATCGTAGGAGTCCTACCATTTAATTTTAAATCATTCCACGTAATAATTCCCTGAACTTGAATATGTACAAGGTGTTTTTAACATAAATTGAGTCTTGGGATTTATAACGAGGTCGTTCAGAGGTGAAAAAGTTAACATAACGACACGGTTAAATCCTGTCAATCATTTTTTAATAATTCCGAGTCTACAAAGCGTTTTGTCACACGTGACACGTGTCGTTACTTTATTGAACACGAAATTCTGAGGTGTTACATCCTCACTCCCTTAAAATAAATCTCGACCCGAGATTTACTGAAACAAATAAGGGTATTTTTCTTTCATGGTGGATTCCAACTCCCACGTATACTCGGGACCTCTTCGGGCATCCCATTTGACCTTTACAAAAGGTATATGCTTTCTTCGAAGCTTCCTTACCTGTCGATCTTCAATCGACAAAGGTTTTTCAACAAATTTCAAGCTCTTGTCTATCTGCACATCTGTATGTGGCATGACATGTGATTCGTCAGCGGAACACTTCTTTAGATTGCAGATGTGGAACACATTGTGAATTCCACTGAGCTCTTCCGGTAAGTTCAACTTATAGGCAACTGACCCGACACGTTCGATAACCCCGAAAGGCCCTATGTATCTCGGGCTTAGTTTGCCTTTCTTACCAAATCGCATTACCCCCTTCCAGGGTGACACTTTAAGTAGGACTTTGTCACCTACTTCGAAGTGAAAGTCCTTACGACTTGGATCCGCGTAACTCTTCTGCCTATTCCGGGCAGCTTGGAGATTGTTACGAATCTGGACAATCTTGTCCGTCGTTTCGAACACGATCTCTGGTCCTGATAACTGGACTTCTCCAACTTCCGCCCAACAAACTGGCGATCTACATTTTCTACCGTATAATGCCTCAAAAGGCGCAGCCTTTATGCTGGTATGGTAGCTATTGTTGTAGGAGAATTCGATCAATGGTAGGTTCTTATCCCAGCTACCTCCCAAATCGATCGCACATGCGCGTAGCATGTCTTCCAACGTTTGAATAGTACGCTCACTCTGACCGTCTGTCTGAGGATGGTAAGCCGTACTAAAGTTCAAACGTGTGCCCAAAGATTGCTGGAAACTCTTCCAAAAGTGTGACGTGTACCTAGTATCCCGGTCAGAGATAATAGCTACAGGTATGCCGTGTAGGGCTACAATCTTGTCAACGTATAACTGGGCTAACATATCGGAGCTATAAGTCTCCTTAATGGGTAAGAAATGAGCTGACTTAGTCAGTCGGTCAACTATAACCCATATCGTATCATTGCCTTTTCTTGTCTTGGGTAACTTGGTAATAAAATCCATAGTTACCATTTCCCACTTCCACGTAGGAAGTTCAGGCTGTTGTAGCAACCCTGACGGTTTCTGATGCTCGGCTTTGACTTGCGCACATGTCAAGCATTTTGCTACATGGGCGGCCACAGACTTTTTCAAGCCTATCCACCAATAATTTGCCTTTAAATCCTGGTACATCTTATCGGCTCCAGGATGAACGGAGTATTTGGAACTATGGGCTTCTTGGAGGATGACATCACGAAGTCCTCCAAAAATTGGAACCCATATTCGTCCGTTTAACCGTAAAATTCCGTCCTTGCTAGGAGTTAACTGCTCCTCAGTTACTCCTAACTTTTCATTAGGATAGTTAGTTTCCAACACAGCTTCCTTCTGTGCAGCTAACACCCTTTCTATCAAACTGTTCTTTATCTCCATACGCTTGGCGTTAATTCGAATGGGTTTAACCCTTTCCTTTCTGCTCAAGGCATCAGCGACTACATTCGCTTTGCCGGGATGGTATTTGATTTCACAATCATAATCATTTAAAGTTTCCATCCAACGGCGTTGCCTCATGTTTAATTCTTTCTGATTAAACAGATGCTGGAGGCTCTTGTGATCAGAAAAGATCACAAACTTGATTCCATAAAGATAATGCCTCCACAGTTTTAGTGCGAACACAACGGCACCCAATTCCAAGTCATGGGTGGTGTAATTCTTTTCGTGCACCTTTAACTGTCGTGATGCATAGGCAATCACCTTGCCTTTCTGCATAAGCACACACCCCATGCCAGTGTGTGATGCATCACAATAAACTACAAATTCTTCAGCGCCTTCAGGTAAGGTAAGCACAGGAGCGTTGCTCAACTTTTGTTTCAAAACATCGAAGGACTCTTGCTGCTTAGGACCCCAAACGAACTTTACTTTCTTCTTGGTCAGGGAAGTTAGGGGTGCAGCAATCCTTGAAAAATTTTCAATGAAGCGCCTGTAATATCCTGCCAATCCCAGGAAGCTACGAATCTCCGTAGGTGTCTTTGGCTCTAGCCAATTCATAATAGCTTCAACTTTAGCGGGATCCACCTGGATACCACGCTTACTGACCACGTGTCCAAGGAATTGGACTTCTCGTAGCCAAAATTCACACTTAGAGAATTTGGCATAGAGCTTCTCCTGATGTAGGAGTTTGAGAATACAACGTAGGTGTTTCTCATGGTCAGCTTGATTCTTAGAATAAATAAGGATGTCATCGATGAAGACAATAACAAATTTATCTAAGTAAGGCTTGCAGACGCGATTCATGAGATCCATGAACGCGGCTGGTGCATTAGTGAGCCCAAAAGGCATCACTAGGAACTCGTAGTGACCGTAACGAGTCCTAAATGCAGTCTTGTGAACGTCTTCATCCTTAACCTTCAACTGATGGTAGCCTGACCTCAGATCAATCTTTGAGAAGTAACTTGCCCCTTGAAGCTGATCGAACAAATCGTCGATCCTGGGCAATGGATATCTATTCTTGATCGTGACTTTATTAAGCTCGCGATAGTCGATGCACAGACGCATCGACCCATCCTTCTTCTTGACAAACAGGATTGGCGCTCCCCAAGGAGATGAACTAGGTCGAATGAAACCCTTAGCTAGCAATTCATCTAGCTGCGTCCGCAACTCCTTCATTTCTGTGGGTGCCAATCTGTATGGTGCCCTAGCAACTGGTGCTGCTCCGGGGATGATGTCTATCCTGAATTCCACTTGCCTATCTGGTGGTAAACCAGGTAGATCTTCAGGGAACACTTCTGGGTATTCCGAGATGACAGGGATGTCTTCTAACTTCGGTTTAGGCTCATCAATAATCACCTGTGCCATGTAGATGACACACCCCTTCTTCAAACACTTGGAAGCCTTGAGCATAGTCACCTGCTCAGGCAGTCCGTACTGGGTATCTCCCCGAATGGTAAGTGACTCACCAGACGAAGTCTTTATTACCACCTGTTTCTGGTTACAGACGATTTGGGCCTGGTTATGAGATAACCAGTCCATACCCAGAACTATGTCAAAACCAGCTAATTTAAACGGAAGTAGAGACAGAGGAAAAGAATGGTTCTTAATGGATATAGTACATCCATCTAACACAGTAGAGACGGTTTCTATGGTACCATCTGCTAACTCTACCTCATAGTTTACGCTTAGGGTTTTGACAGGTAAATTCAACAATTTACAAAATTTATGATCTACGAAGGATTTATCTGCGCCTGAATCAAAAAGTACTCTTGCAAAAACATCATTTACAAGGAAAGTACCTGTTATGACGTTATCATCTTGCACAGCTTCCTTCGCATCCATCCTGAAGACTCTGGCATTAGTCTTCTTAGCCTCTTCAGGCTTCTTGTTGTTCTTGGGGCAGTTAGTCTTTATGTGGCCCTTCTCATTGCAACGATAGCACGTCGCATCTTTCATCTTCTTGCAATCCAAGGTTTTGTGTTCCTTGGATTTGCACAAACCACAAGCAAAAGACCTTGACTCGTTATTCGAGTTTGATTCGAGTCTGCACTTTCCAAAGTGCTGTTTCTTGCAAGTTTTGCATGTGGGCTTCTCTCCAGAACGATGCCCATCTTTCCTCGACTCCGATCCCTTCTTGCGATCACCGCTCCCACGGTGCTTCTTGTTCGACCTACGCGAACCATCATCTTCTCGCTTCCTCTTCTCGGCATCCTTATTCCTCAGCGATCTCTGTCGGACCGCATCCAGTGTGAGGGATAAAGAAAGGTCAGTTACAGACCTGAAGGTAACTGGCCGAGAAGCTTTTACACTGGCCTTGATCTCGGGTTCTAACCCACCAATAAAACGAGCGATCCTCTTTGGCTCAGGGGTTACCAGGTAGGGAACCAACCTGGACAGCGTATTGAAGCTTGTCAGGTAAGCTTGGCAGTCGAGGTTCTTCATCACCAATGACAGAAAGTCATATTCTATCTTTTCCACCTCATGTTGAGGGCAGTAATTATCTTTGATCAGGGCAATGAATTGATCCCACGTCATGCTATACAACGGGATCTTTCCGGAGGCCTCCATCATAGATCTCCACCATGCCAACGCTTCCCCCTTGAAGGACTGCGACACAAACTTAACAATATCCCTTTCAGCGCACCCGCTGATATCTACCACCGTGTCCATCTCGTCCAGCCATGTCATACAATCAACGGCCCCCTTTTCCCCTGTAAAATCCCGGGGCTTGCAAGACACGAAGTATTTGTAAGTGCAACCCTTGTTACGGGGTCCTTGATGCAGTACCATGTGCTGGGATGGGTCACTTTGATTGTTGGTGGACTGACGGTCATCACCGTCTTTCTTGGGTCCATTCTTCTTGGGAGGAGGCTTGTTATGAGCCTCAGAATGCGTCCTTGGCTTTGAATGTGATACAGAGTGGGTCCTACTCCGAGTACCACTGTATTCCTCGTATTGCCTATCCAAGGCCTGAGTAACAGCGCCATCAATGATCGCTTTTAGTTCGGCGCCCGTTAATGTAATTTGGGCGTTCTCATTTGGCGCCACTGGATGGCTACTGACTTCATTAGAGTTAGCCATTTGTATTGAACTGTTACAGAAAACAAGAATAATATTTTATTTGGAAGTTTATTATGGAATTACCCCTTAGGGTAACTCGTTGACCATGGTAACAGAGACCATATTTGGTTAACTTATTAATCGTATTAATTTAGGATTTCAATTAAAATTTATCCTAAACATAAAACAATAACAATATATATATTAGCACATAAGGCTTGGTCACATGGACTATTTCATAAACTATGATTTCAGAGAATCAAGACTTTTAAGGTTTGAACCTAGTTCATTACCTTTATTAGACAGGGAGTCATAGCTACCCTTGTCTTTTGGCTCATGTAGAAATGAGCAAGGCCCGTAGGCACTAGATTACCACATATGGTTAAATATGATCATCTTAATTGATGATGTAAATCCAGGATTCAGAGATCATTAACTGGACTAGGAATCTTCTAAAGAATCCTTATTCATAAAAATGAAATGTGATTTTAACGAATCACTTCTGCCAGGAGTGTTAACATGTTTTAAGATGTTAACAGGGATTTGAATCTTTTAAACAGGTCTTACCATTTTGGCCCGGTCTTATATTTGACACGAGGCTAGGTTTCACACTTAAAGATTCTTAATTAAATAATTACTAGGCAGATTTAAAAGGAATGATTTTAATTTATTTATTTCATCTAAAATTTATATATATGCACATAATGGCAAACATGAAATTTATAAAACAAACATTCCATTTAATTATACATAGGTTACATGTTGCCCTAAACGGGTCTTTTCAAACAAACCATTTCCCACGTAGGGGCTAAACAAGTACTTACCCACGCAGGGGTTAATTTAAAACACAAGTCCTCGCAGGGACTAGGTACAGAGATAAATGTCCACGCAGGGACTACATACACTCATAAATGTCCTCGCAGGGACTTAATTTTAAAGTAGACATATACTCATAAAGGATTTACTGATCCTTCTTGCTCTTTCCCTTGATTAAGTTCGTCAAGGTCTTAAACATTCCCTGGTTGCGCCGTCGATCTTCCCGTGCCTCATGTCGTACCTCTCTAATACTTTGCAGGATCTCCTGATGCAGTGGTGGCGACATTTGTAGAGACGGCGGGGGTTGTTGGTAAAACGGGGGTTGTGTAGGTATCTGGTACCCCTGGACTGGGTACCCTACTCCCCAAGGACCTCCATACGGTCCATCAGGGTTAAGAGCGTTGTAATTAGCAGCTACCAGGTATGGGTCGGCTTCAGCGTAACCGGGGTTAGTGTGAGTCGGTGGCTCAAACGGGTTATACATCGAAGGACCCGTGTACGCTGGTATTTGATTATCGAAACCCATTGGTGGCGGTTGCTGCGCGAATGGGTTTGATGGTCCACCCATTTGTGGATCTTCTTGAAGCGGCTGATAATTTCTGCCACTTGATTGTAGGGGAGAGCTGAAATGAAACTCTTCTCTTCGTGTGGACATCCGGGCTCCAGATCTCATACGTCTTTGCGGTTGAGGAGGCGCCGGCTGAACTGGTGGCGGTGGAGGCGGTGGCGTAGCTGCCACAAACTGGTGATTCCCAGAGGAATCTTGATGATGCTGCTGCTGCTGCTGCTCATGAGGCGAAGAATAGTGAGGCTGCTGCTGTACATGTGGCGACGAATGGTGAGAAGGTGTATAATACCATTCGTGCCGAGTAAAGATAGCCTGGAAGCTATCTGGACCATCATAGGGTGGTCCGTGATAAATGGAACTATCCGAGACCTCGATTGGATGGTTGGGAGTTCCTGATGCGGGCTCGACGGGGTCGTCTTCCTCGTCCATATCATTGCCTCCGGAAAAATGGTCCTCCGGTCCCAATGGGTTAAAACCCACTGGTTCTTGTATATAATTTGCCGGGTTAAACCGGCCTCGGAAGAATGGAGTGGGGTCCCCAAAAGTGCGGTGCGACATTGATCGCTGTAGTGGTAAGTACGACTGGTGTGAGTCTCCATGCTCATTTTCTGATTGTGGCCCGTAGGAGTTCTGAGCGGGAGTCGTTGAGTTGTTCGAAACCGACCGTCTTGCCGGTTGAAAGAGACCTCTCTGGTTTCGCTGAGTACCATCACTCTCGGCGGGGATAGGACCTCGTGTATTAGATGGCCCTGCTTCATGGTCGTTGGGGGCGGCTACCGGCCCCTTTCCGCGTCCTCGCGTACGCAAAAATCTTGGAGGCATCTTAAGTTCCTGTCAGTATATCATGAGATAACAATAACAAAAATATAAAGTTTAAAGGACAAAACAAAAAACCCGAATAAGTGGAGTTTGTCCTATGTTATAAGTCTAGACTCGAAAAGTTTAGAATGTGCAATTGTGTACTGAGATTAAACACAAAAGGCTAGTGTTTAATTCACTCAGAGTTGGCTCTGATACCAACCTGTCACACCCCGATTTCCACGTGTCACCGGTGGGCCCGGTGGGGGAGTATCGTGACGTGGTTGGCAACGTAATAGTCAAACAACACAATATAATAATGCACAGCGGAAGCAATTTAAATAAGATACAACCGAATTTATTTATTGTAATCAAAGTTACAATATCCGGTGTTTATCCACAGAACGGATCGAAACAAAATAACATTTAACGGTTCAACAGACTTTGGCATCCTAAGCTTGCGAGACTTTCTATTGATGCTTGGAGACAATCCAGCCAAATTTCGTTTAGTACCTGCATTCAGTCTTTTTGGGAAAATACGTCAGTTTACACTGGTAAATACATTCAACTGACTCATTTTGGAAAATGATAGAAAATTTGTTTGGATGCACATGGCATAAACATTTTTATAACTTGGGAGAATTATTTAATATTATAATCTTGTGAACGAATTACATGTTACTTATGCGTTCAGTAGCCCGAATCAAATTCGGGTTAAAGATCAATAGACACACCACTTTTCGTGAGTTATACACGGGAGTACGCCTACACCCCGTGCTCAGGTCGTGGCCATCTCGTAAGATAATGCCGAGGATATCCGGGACATGGTCATTAACCCCCCCCCCCAAAGGCTGTAAAGTAAACACATCTGTTTAAAACGAGCCGATCAAATTATTCAATTACCCACTAAGCGTGGAGATTTGATGCCCGATCAAGCGATACGCTATGTACCGTAACCCAAGCCCGTATAGGGAAAATAAGTTAAAAGTATTTACCTTTGCAAGTATAAATCACAACAAGCAGAATGCACGTAGCTTTTACTGTTTCTCCTAATCTGGAACGAAGGTTTAATATAACCTATTAGAATACTAACGGGTCTTTAATTAAGCTTAAGCTTAGACCGGTCAGTTTTTAAAGATACGGTTCGTACGCACGATTAAGCGAAGACCGGATAGAATGTGATTTAGACCCGACAAGTTTGAAGACTTGTTTAATATGGGTTTACTACTCACATTCTGGATTTTGAGATAAAAATGATATCGTTTGACCCGTTTCGGCTAGTTTATGCAAACTAGTTACATAAACCGAACCGAAGGCGTAAAATGCATAACGGGTAACCAAAAGGGTCGTGAATAGGTTTCCTAAGTTAATATGCTTTAAATATGTTGTGATATCATTATGATATCTTCCATAATGCCCATAACGAGTTTAATCCCTAAATACGCCCGTAGGGTATTTCGGTCATTTTAAGGGTTATAAAAGAGATTTATAATACTTCTGAGATACGGGTCTGATTTAATCAGAAAAATTATAAATTTTAACAGACCACAACAGTTGGTGAAGAGTCTCATTTCCCAAAATGGTTTTAAACCCAAATTATGCGTTTAATACGCGTATGAAGCCGTTTTAAGCGACGTACGGTTTAAAATACCATTCTGAGTTTTCTGATCAGCAAAACAGGCTCAAAACACTCTATTTATTATTTTAAATCAGTGGCAATTGGATTGGTATCAAACGGATTCGTAAAACTCGTTTTATGGCCTAAAAGGGCATATCCGGTATTAACCGAATCAATGCGATAAGCCTAGCTTAAGATCAGTTTAAAATAATTAAAAATCTTCAAAAATCCCAAAATATTATTTAACATCAGTGGGTAAAAGTTTTGGTACCGAAAATCGGGTTTAGATAGGCTATGCGCTAATCGCGCCGTTTAATTAATAATAAGCTTGTTATTTACGCTAATGCGCATATCTCTTAATCTAGACCTCCGATTGACGTGAAAATTTACGTACATGTTTAGTAATCAGTAACTAAGATTATTGTACTCCCACATTTTCAAAATTCTCATTGTACGGTCATAAGGGCATTACGGTCCAATTTAAGCGATTAACGGAAACGTGTGCATGTATCGGATAATCAACGAAACAAGTACAGAGACTCATACTAACATGCAACCCTACTCTAATGAAGCACTAAGGCATCTTTGAATCAAACTAGAACGGGTCAGAACCGAAGTCAAAGCAAAAGTCAAGGTTTTGCGCCTTTCGGTTCCGAACCGGGTTTTAACAGAAATTTGTCGAGTCGGGCAAGCGTAGACAAGTTTTCATACTTATTACCATGTTATATTAAGGTTAAAATAGGTTACACACCTCTCGGATCATTAATCGTGCATTAAATCATATTTTGTAATTCTGTTGACTTTTTCGGTCAACGTTTGACCCGACAAACGACCTAGTTAGGATGGGAATCAGGGGGAACCCTTTTAGGGTCTTATTACCCACATAATTACCAACCTAACGGTACTTTTATTTCGGGTTACGACTGAGTCAACTTTAATTAAACTGGAAGTCAAACGTTAAGTACGATATGTTGACTTCTAAGCTAAAAACTAAACTAAACATAATTAAGAAAGGACTAGTGGACTTACTAGAGTATAATGATGATTAGGGAGGCCTTGAATCAGATTGTAAGCTCCTCCAATGCTCAGATGGCACTTGAATGATGTGTGTAGCAATTGTTGCAACTATGGTCCCTTATATAGTGCTCATGGACACCACAAAAGCTTGACAACCAAGTCTAGGACATCCCACAATCGATTAACATCTGTCACTAGTGTTTAGGGATGTCTAGGGGCCATGCACATGCAAGAGAAACCGGCTAAATGGGTCACAAATGCGCACAACAGCCAACAGCAGGTAATCTGGTCGCTGGGCACCCCTCGCGTAGCGCGAGGGTCCGTCGCGCTACGCGACGCCCTCCGTAGATCAGTTTTTGATTTTGTTTGTTGGTGTTTCGAAAGGGCAAGTGGTATAAACGAATGGTGGGCATTATTTTATCATTTAGGGGCCTCCATTATGGGTCTTTTACTGTTGGATACCCTACCATTTGTGTTTGTTTGCTTTGTATTCAAAAACAAGACCCGAAAACAAAGGGTTTCCGTTCCTTTTTCATCGTAGGAGTCCTACCATTTAATTTTAAATCATTCCACGTAATAATTCCCTGAACTTGAATATGTACAAGGTGTTTTTAACATAAATTGAGTCTTGGGATTTATAACGAGGTCGTTCAGAGGTGAAAAAGTTAACATAACGACACGGTTAAATCCTGTCAATCATTTTTTAATAATTCCGAGTCTACAAAGCGTTTTGTCACACGTGACACGTGTCGTTACTTTATTGAACACGAAATTCTGAGGTGTTACAATTTCTTACCACGGAGCAGCAGATTAGTTATCTGTTGCGTCGCGTTCATGCTCTTGAGGAGGAGTTAGCGTATGTGCGGAGTTTGCTTTTCGTTCCTCCGCCTCCTCCTCCTCCACCATCAGCATAGCCGGTTTTTGGTTTTATGCAGGTAGCTTATTTTGATGAGAGTGTCGCTATTGAGCTTAGCTTACGAAGCCTTTTGAAGACCGCATTTTGATTTTATGATTGTTGTAGATTGATAGACATTTCGGACAAGGGTAGTGTGACCCTGTAGTCCCTTTTGATGCGCTACGATACATCTGTAGAACATGTAAAACTGTATTTGTGGTCGATGATTTATACAAGCACAATCGCAATATTCTCATTATATACATTGTTGAATTATACATTGGTGATATGAATGTGATGTTATGTGTTTACTTGCGTTGATAAATGTTATTACATACACGTACTACATACTTATATGCATAAGACCTGACCTATACAATATTCTTTAGAAGATGCCTCCTCGAAGAGACAACCAGTTGCCCACAACAGAGGCTGAGCTACAAGAACGAATTTTACGAGCGATAGCACAACACGAGGCCTTACGCTCTGAACATAGCGGAGGTACCTCGGGAAGTAACCCACCTCTTGGTAATGATTAAGTCACTAAAGACACATTACGTTACTTTTGGATATTCCATGTGCGCTCGCTAATGCTTTCTGTGAATGATGTTGCTTGTACAGGCTGTACCTATAAGCAGTTCCTAGACTGTAAGCCTCTGAATTTCGATGGCACCGGGGGTGCTGTAGCTTTTGTTAGATAGACGGAGAAAACTGATTCTGTGCTAAGAATGAGCAAATGTGTGCCGGAGCACCAGGTCACCTACATCTCTAGATTGTTTTTAGACGGAGTGCTATCATGGTGGAATCTCCAAGTTCAGACCTTGGGAGAAGAGGCTGCATATGCCATGACTTGGGATGGGATGAAGGAACTCATGCGCAAGAAATACTGTTCAAGGGCTGAGATCTAGAAATTGGAAACTGAGTTCTGGAACCTCAAGATGGATGGTCCAAAGATTGCTGAACAAGTGCAGAGATTTCATGACTTGTCTCGCGTCGTTCCTTACATGGTTGATCCGGAATTCAAGCGCATTGAGCATTTTATTTGGGGATTGACACCCCAAATCATGAGCATGGTGACGACGTCAAAGCCTTCAATAATCACTGAGGCTATTGATCTGAGTGTAGCATTGACGGAAGAAGCGATCAGGTTGAACAAATTTTCGATCTCTGACCAAAAGAAGAAGGAGACTCATGTCGAGTCATCTGGAGAGAACAAGCGGAAGTTCTCTAACTTCAAGAAAGGTACTCAAGGAAGCGGTAGTGGCAACAAGAAAAGGGATGCAAACCCACCAGCCGAAGTCAAGACTGGTGTTGAAAGCAAAGGAAAAGGATATATGGGCACTCTACCCAAATGTGATGTGTGCCAGTACCATCATGTCGGCCAGTGCAGGGTTAGAAAATGTGAGTCTTGTGGAAAGAATGGCCATTCGAAGGAGAAGTGCTGGGCTGGTACTGGTCATGGTAATGGTGGTCAGAGAGGTTATGGCAGCGGGAATGGAAACGGTAACCGTGGTGGAAATGGGTATGGAAACCTCAATCAAGGAGGAAATGGCGGTAATGGTAATCGTGGTAATCTTGGAAACCAAGCTGGAAGTGGAAACCGCAACCAAAACAACAACCAGAGTGGAATTGGAAATGGAAATGGTCGGGGACCAGGTTGCTTTAACTGTGGAGATGTTGGGCATTTCAAGAGGGATATCCCAAAGATTAATCAAGCTCAGGGGAGAGTTTTTAACATAGGAGCGAGGGAAGCTCGCCAAGATCCAAACGTAGTCATGGGTACGTTCCCTATCAACCAACGCTTTGCATCTGTATTGTTTGATACTGGTGCCGATTATAGCTTTGTATCCCTAGAATTTAAGAATATGCTTGGGTTAGTAGCTAGTAAGCTAATTATTCCGTATTCGATAGAGCTAGCTAATGGAAAGCTAGTAGAAGCAAATGAAGTAATTAGAGGTTGTGTAATAGAGCTCGGGGAGCATGATTTTACGCTTGATCTTCTGCCAGTCGAGTTGGGAAGCCTTGATGTGGTAGTTGGAATGCATTGGTTATCAAGTAACTGAGCGGAGATCGTGTGTCACGAGTAGATCATTCGCATTCCGATGGCGAATGGAGAAACGATTGTAGTGCATAGAGTGAAACATGATACGCCCCTAAGGATTATCAGTTGTTTGAAAGCCCGAAGATGTTTGCAGAAAGGATGTGTTGCCTTCTTGGCACACGTCGTGGACAAAGAAGCCGCTGAGCCAAAGCTGGAAGATATCCCAGTTGTAAGGAAATATCCTGAAGTCTTCCCCGAAGACTTGCCAGGATTTCCGCTGCAGCGACAAGTCGAATTCTACATTGACTTAGTTCCAGGCGTTGCGCCTGTAGCTAAGGCACCTTATCGACTTGTGCCTTCAGAAATGCAAGAGTTGTCGACGCAGCTTTAGGAGTTGTTAGGCAAGGGATTCATTAGACCAAGCTTCTCGCCTTGGGGTGCTCCAGTTTTGTTTGTCAAGAAGAAATACGGTAGTTTCCGCATGTGCATCGACTACCGAGAGCAAAACAAGTTAACCATCAAAATCGGTATCCCTTGCCGACGATTGATGACCTGTTTAATCAACTACAAGGTTCGAGTTTCTACTCCAAGATCGATCTTCGATTAGGGTATCACCAGCTGAGAATACAAGAAGAAAGCATACCAAAGACTGCTTTTAGGACTCGATATGGACATTACGAGTTTTTGGTAATGCCATTTGGTTTGACAAACGCGCCAGCAGTGTTTATGGATTTGATGAATAGAGTCTGCAAGCCATATCTCGATAAATTCGTGATTGTGTTTATCGATGATATTTTGATTTATTCAAAGACGAAGGAAGAGCATGAACAACACCTTAGAGTCATTTTAGAGCTGCTCAAGAAAGAGAAATTGTACGCAAACTTCTCAAAGTGCGAGTTCTGGTTGCGTGAAGTACAGTTCCTTGGTGACGTGGTAAATGAAGATGGAATCTATGTGGATCCCACCAAGATTGAGGCGATCAAGAATTGGGAGACTCCGAAGATGCCAACAGAGATTCGACAATTTCTGGGTTTAGCAGGATATTATCGCAGATTTATCGAGGATTTTTCGAAAATCGCTCAACCTTTGACCTCCCTTACTCATAAGGATAAGAAGTACGAATGGGGAGATAAACAAGAGGAAGATTTTCAGTTGCTGAAGAACAAGCTCTGCGATGCACCCATCTTATCCCTACCCGAAGGCACCGATGACTTCGTGGTGTATTGTGACACCTCGCGTCAGGGATTAGGCTGCGTGCTGATGCAGCGACAGAAGGTTATAGCTTATGCTTCGCACCAGTTGAAGGTTCATGAGAAGAATTACACCACACATGATTTGGAATTAGGCGCAGTGGTGTTTGCATTAAAGATCTGGCGACATTACTTGTATGGCACCCGATGCACGATCTTTACTGATTACAAGAGCTTACAACATATATTTGATCAAAAGGAGCTTAACATGAGACAGCGACGATGGGTTAAGCTGTTAAACGATTATGATTGCGAAATCAAATATCACCCAGGAAAGGAGAATGTCGTAGCAGACGCCTTGAGTCAGAAAAAAAGAATCAAGCCCATAAGGGTTAGGGCTTTGGAAATGATTATACAGACAGACCTCTCGTTGCGCATTCGTGCTGCTCAGAAAGAAGCTCTTAAGAAGGAGAATCTTGAGGATGAATATCTTCGTGGGATGGAGAAACAGTTAGTACCCAATGAGGAAGGAATGTTGTGTTTCATGAAACGAATTTGGGTTCCCCTCTTTGGTGGTCTTAGAGACGTGATTTTTGATGAAGCTCACAAGTCAAGGTACTCGATCCATCTGGGATCGGATAAGATGTACCAGGATTTGAAGGATTTTTACTGGTGGCCAAGACTAAAAGGCGATGTTGTAACTTATGTTGGGAAATGTTTGGCCTGTGCTAAGGTAAAGACGAATATCAGAAGCCGTCAGGCCTTCTGCAACAACCTGAAATACTCATGTGGAAATGGGAGCAGATTTCAATGGATTTTATAACGAAGTTACCAAAGACGCCTAGAGGTCATGACACGATTTGGGTAATCGTAGACCGTCTGACAAAATCTACACACTTTTTAGCGATCAGGGAAAAATATAACAAAGGAAAGCTAGCCGAGCTGTACCTCCGAGAGATAGTTGCACGACATCTCTCTCGATTATTTCTGATAGAGACTGAAGATTTGTGTCAAGGATTTGGCAATCCTTCCAAGAAGCCTTTGGTTCTCAGTTGAATCTGAGTACTGCCTTTCACCCACAGACAGATGGCCAGAGCGAACGAACGATTCAAAAGCTAGAAGATATGTTGCAAGCCTGCGTAATGGACTTGGGTGGTAGTTGGGACACCCATCTACCTTTGGTTAGGTTCTCATATAACAACAGCTACCATGCGAGCATTCAAGCTGCACCGTTTGAGGCTCTCTACGGACGCAAGTGTCGATCACCGTTATCCTGGGCAGATGCGGCTGATAGACAGCTTGTTGGTCCCGAATTGGTTCAAGAGATGATAGATAAGATCATACAGACCCGAGAACGCATTAAGGCGGCTCGTGATCGACAAAAGATCTATGCGGAGCAAAGAAGGAAACCTTTGGAGTTTGAAGTGAGAGATATGGTTTTACTAAACGTCTCACCTTGGAAAGGTGTAGCACGCTTTGGGAAGCATGGAAAGTTAAACCCATGATATATTGGACCGTTCAAAATCCTGGAAAGGATTGGTCTTGTAGCCTACAAATTGGATCTACCTGCGGAACTGAATGGAGTTCACGATACATTTCATGTATCTAATCTGAAAAAGAGTCCAACTCAAGAAACAGTTGTTATTCCTGCCGATGAAGTTCACATTGACGACACACTCCACTTTACCGAAGAACCTGTTGAGGTTACAGATTGGAAGGTTAACAAGACACGTAGGAGTAGTGTTAAACTCGTCAAGGTTCGATGGAACGTGCGTCACGGTCCAGAGTTCACTTGGGAGCGTGAGGACCGCATGAAAGCAAAATACCCGCATTTGTTCCCCAACTCCCCTGCAGTTAGTAGCAGAGCTTAAATTTCGGGACGAAATGTTCTTAACAGGGAGAGAATGTGACAACCGTAAAAAAAATCCAAGTATCCGTATAATTAATTAATCTTGATTAATGCTTAATGACTGTACTGAATTATACTTAACTGCTTTCTGATTACTACATCATACTTACATGTGCATCACATACTGCATAATGTCACATCATTATTACATGCAAACCATATTGACATAAATGATGCACAAAGCACAGTTAGCATAGTTAGCGGATAACTCAGAAAAATGCTGACAGAACTCAGCACATAGACAGACAGTGTTTTGAGACCCAGTATGGGCCAGAGACTAAGTACTACACTAGTATGGTGTGTAGGGAAGTAAGGACCACAAAACTGCATTCCTAAGTGATAGTTTAGATGCCGGAAAGTGCCTAAAACTCACCCAAAGTGCTGAATTCAGCATAAATCAGAAAAAATCAGCATTTTAACAAGCTAGTAACATGCAAAAATATGACTAAATGGTCCTGAATGCTTTCCTAAGTGTCGGGAATTAAAAGTGTCACAAAAGGGTACATTAAGAACACTAAATGGTATAGTTTAGCACTTTAACGAACCGGTATCTAATCAAACAACCGGACACTACCCGAAATATCAAAATTATACTAGAAGCTTTGTTTTAATGTTTCCAAGCTAGTTATGATCCCCGAACATCATAACACACTAAATAACACACTAACAACTAAACACCTAACTATTATACTTAGAATCTAACTAATTCTCCTAACTATCCATCACCACCCAACTAACCCCCCCCCCTCATGTTTACGGCTTCAAGGGTGGCCCCCACCCTTGATTTCATTTGATTTGTTTAGATATCCTAATAGATCTTGAATTGTACTTATGAAACATATTACACAATGGTTAAACACTTAAGATGGTTATAAGTAATAACCTTGTGATGATAAGCTCATATCTCACACACACACACTAAAACACACACAAAATCCTCTCTCCCTTTCCTCCATTCTCGGCCGAGAACAAGGGGCCACACCACCATCATCTTCATCTCACATTCATCCATTCTCAAGACATCACAAGGTGTTAGAAGCAAGATAAGGAGGCTTGGTGGCATTGGAGATTCAAGGACCTTTCTCATTTGCTTTTATCCATCACATATATCACCTTCATCTTCTTATGTTCTTCCCTAGCCTTGAGCTAGTAGTAAGCACACTTTACTCTTCATTTTACATCATGTTTAGTTGGTTAAAAGACGATACATGTTACTAATCATGAAGAACATTAATGAACAAGATGTTAATCTCTAACATAAGGCTCAAAACCATAAGAATACATATTGTTTAGTGTTGTTTTGCTTCTTGATGATTGACTATTTGTGTTTGTGATGTAAAACATCATATGGAACTTACTAGATTGTGATTAAACACATGATCTAGTAAGTTAAGATGATGATCTTGTGAAAGACCCAAATTATCATACTTTGTGTATACATGAACTTGAATAATAAAAATTGTTTTCATATGTGATGATGAAAACACAACATAAGTCTTGTAAATGGATGACTTCAAGAATAATTTTCTCAAGAAACTTAAGTTATACACAAGATTTACCTAATCATGATTTTTAAAGAAACTAATCATGTTTTGAGGGTTAAAACAAAGCTAGTAAAGTGTATGTAACAAGAAAAATACAAGAAGATTGATTTTTGAAAAATCATCTTGTAAGTTGTAAAAGACTAAATCTTGTAAGAAAGGGATTTACAAATAAATAACCACACTTTAAAGGGGTAACTAAGCTTACTAAACTCACTAGTAAGTTACTACAAGTTTTCATAAAAGTTCAAGTTCATGTTGTTGTGTAAATTGCATGATTTTGGCACTTGGTAAGTGTTGATTGAGTTGTTGATTGTTTGTGATGATTTTAAAAGAAAATGATATGCTTTGAAAGCATGTGAACCTCCATTTTTAGGGGAAACTATGGCAAAATTTTCTAAAAAATGTAAACACTTAGAAAAATATTTTCAAACAAGTATTTATAAGTGTATTTTAACCATGAGTTTTCTACATAAACCTTGCCATAAATTTTATTACAAAAATACAAATATTGGAGGTTGGTTTTTATAAATAAAAATGGCTAGATATATATTTAGAATATATATATGCAATAAAGACACACGTGTTTGATTATTTGTATACTTTGTGTATTAGTTATATTATTTAGGACTTGAAATAACATAAATTAACAAAATACCAAGAAATTACAATCCAAAATATTACCAAAAATCTCAAGGAATAAATATATAAGTTACACACATAATATTGGGAAACCGAACGAAAGAATGTAACTGACAAAATATTCTGGAAAATACATTTATAAATATATTTTTGGTAAATAATATTTTGGACACAAGAAATGAAAATATGATTTTTATGACTATCACAAAGTTAAATCGTATTTTGACAAGAAGGAAATGTATAATTTTTTACGATTAAAAATATATATGTTTTCTTGGGAATTACTAGGAAATATAATATTTTTGGGAAAAATATATATTTTTTTGGATAAACTTGAAATACAATATTTTTGGGTAAAAATAAGTTTATATATATTTTCTAAAAGTTAGACTTGAAAATATATTATTTTGGAACTACAAATATTTTTGCCAAAAGGAAAAATTATGAATAATTTTTCTAAGTAATAATTCCTATATATATATATTAGTGGACTTTTATTAGAAATAACATTCCGGAAAGTTCAACACAAAATCAAGTATAAGAATACTTAACGATTACAAGAAAATACGTATTTTCGTACGTATAAACACACACCGGAATACGACCCCAAAATATGACAAATACACATGTATAAGATACCCCCATCCTTGGGAAGGAAATACAAGTATAAATACTTGAGAAGTATTATTACGAAAATATTGTTTGACAATTATTCCAAAATTTATAAATATAATTTAAGTGGAAATATTAATTATTTTGACAATAATTATATAAATTGGAATGATATCAGAAACGTAACTCAAAAACATTAATACTAAGACAAGGCACGACCCGTTCGTCTAATAGACCTTAGTACATTGTAGGTAGTCGTGTTTGCTGAAGGAACTTGAGTTACGCTTATCGAAGACGCAAGGCAGTGAGTTCATGTCCCCGTTTTCTTTTAACTGTTTTCAGTTTTATAACTTCGGGGGTGAAATACATGTTACAATTGTTACAAACGTTTTATACATGGTATGGTTAGCTAAGGAATGTTACTGCTTGATCATGTGAGTGGTGGGTACAACACTTAAGGTCATTAATCCTCGTTGTAGGACCGAGGGACATGAGTGATAGATCTATTTGGGTGTAGGGAGCCCACACCCATGAGGACCAGGGTGGCCCATGTGGTGACTATGTCCACATACTGAAGACGTGGCAAAATCTGCTAGGTTTGAGTTTTCCTGCATCACTTCACACATACCATTGGCCTTGCAAACCATTGGTGATCTGTTTTTCCTTAATGCTCTCATACCAGGATTTACATACATACAGACATACTTTAAAGGTTATTCATATACACAGAAAAACACATGAACTCACTCAACTTTTGTTGATGTTTTCAAATTACATGTATTTCAGGGAATTAAGTGGATCGGGCGGGTATTTGCATGTTCCAAGCTGCGTTTCGTATAAAAAGATGTCATCCGAAGTCATTAGGGTTTAGGAGATGTATCTTAATCCTGGACGAGATACATGGTTCTAAACTCGGTTTTATTTAAGGTCTTTTATCGAGTCTTCGTGAACTCTTTAAAACATGTTGTGGTTTGTAATTTAAATTTGGAGTCTACGTTTCAGACAATTATGTTGTGGTATTTTTCAAACTTAATTTATGGATGAACATCTAATGGTTTTATCATATAGTGTTGTTATGATTGAATGCATTGGTATTAAGAAGTCACACCATAATCACGCTTCCGCAATAGTCAGAGTGTGACATGTACCGGATCCTTGATTTTGGGGATTAAGGCTATAAAAGATGAGGCACAAGATCTTTCAATTGACCCATTATCAAAGAATTCAGCAAAGAGCCTAATAAAGTCCTCTTGAACACCACCCCAACATCTTTTAAGAAATGTGAAGTTAAAACCGCCCGGCCCCAGAGCTCTATCCCCATCGCAATCCCAAATGGCATCCATAATCTCAACTAAAGAGAATGGCCTAATGAGATTTTTCGCGTCCTCCACCGATAAAGAAACACGATTAGGGCATATTAAAAGAGGTCTTGAACTTTGCGGTTCCGTAAATTGTTGAGAGAAAAAGTCAAAAAAGCCTTCCTAAACCTCCATTGGATTCGACACCCAATTCCCATTCAACTCGACCCCATGTATCCTCCCACTACTAATGTTTAAGTTTACAATGTTGTGAAAATAGGCTGAATTTTCATCCCCATCGATAGCCCAACGAACCCTTGATTTTTTACGAATATCTAAAAGATATAAGCGCTAAAATTTAAAAGTTTCCTGCCTGTAGTTGTTCTTTAATACTAGCTCTTCTTCGCTTAAAAGCCACGTTTTCGGTACCAATTCTAGCTCCCGAATTTTGCTTTTTAAATGATTATAATTGCCTTCCCGGTTGCCCTTCTTTAACTTTAACCAATCTTTAATACGATTCTTTAGCCATCTCAACTTGGTGGCTAAGCATAAATCTGCCCCACCAGTAAACTAAAAGCCATGGCAAAGCCCCATAGTATACTCCAGAAAACCCTTATAATAAAATTAAGGTATTGAGTCGTACGGATCCATATAAGTAGTCTACATGATCTGACCCAAACACTAACTAAAGGTGGAGCTGAAGACACCATCATAATTTGCCTACACCGGGTTTACATATTGTGAAAACAGGTATGATTTCTTATAAACAGAATCAAAATACAGTACTGAACCAAAAAGAATCAAAACTCAGTGTAAAATTACACTGATTACAAACAGCAAATAAACGTAGATCTTCAACTGAAGAGACTGCACAAAACTCGAACAACAGCGGCCTTTGATGATCTTGAACAGACCTTTGATGATCTCGAACAGGAGGAGAAAGCAACAGCTTTTGAGGAATGTTCTAGAGAGCTTCAAATGATCACTGCACACTTTTCTTTTTGGATGCGGAGACAAAGGAGAGGCAGACAAATAAATAGAAGGGGAACCCTAGATGCAGCCCAGAAACGAGGCAAACGGAAGCCCACCAAGCAGCCCAATATGATGAGGCCCATCCTCACAAAAAACGAGACAAAAAAGGAAAATATATGAGTGTATTGAATTGGAAATAAATATAACGGATTTATATATTTTAACACCCCATCTCAATTCAATACTTGAAACAATCAAACATGTTAAGAAGAGAACAAACCTTTTCATGCGGACCTGCAGATAGGCCTTTTGTGAGAATATCAGCAGCTTGATCCTCTGTTTTGATTCCCACCGTTTGAATAATGCCTTTAGATATTTTTTCTCTCAAAAAATAAAGATCTATTTCGAAATGTTTTATGCGTTCATGAAATACGGGGTTGGCTGCTATGGATATAGCAGTCGTGTTATCACAAAAATAACCGAGTGGGCAGTTTGACATCAACCTTTAATTCCTTTAATAGGTTGGAAATCCACATGACTTCACATGTCGCAGCACACATTGAATGATATTCTGCTTCGGCAGAAGATCGTGAAACGGTGGACTGCTTTTTACTTTTCCATGAAACGAGGTTATTTCCTAAGAAGACACAGAACCCGGTAATAGACCTTCGGGTTCCCAAACATTTAGCCCAATCTGAGTCAGAGAAGGCCTTCATTTCCAAAGAGTCCCCTTTTGCAAAAAAAAAAAAATTCCTTTTCCAGGAGCACCCTTTAAATATCTTAATAAACTCATAGCAATTTTAAAGTGAGCTTGAGTGGGAGAATGCATAAATTGACTGAGATAATGAACAGGATATGCAATATCCGGTCTAGTGTGAGAAAGATAAATTAGTTTTCCAACCAATTTTTGATAAATAGTTATATTTGCTAACGGTTGGTTATCTTTTTCACACAAATGGTTTAAAACATGATTGGGTTCCATGGGGTAACTAACCGGCTTACAACCAGTCATACCAAATTCAGCAAGTAAGTCTAAACAATATTTTCTTTGAGTTAAGCAAATACCAGCAGAATTTTTAACAACTTCAAGACCCAGAAAATATTGTAGGTTGCCCAAGCCTTTTATAGAAAATTTGGATTTTAGTAATAACTTGATTTCACTAACCTGCTTAGGAAAACTACCAGTTATAATAATTTCATCTACATAGATAAGAAGAATAATAAAACTAGAATCTTTTGTCATAGTAAACATGGAATGATCACACTTACTTTGTTCAAAACCTAGATTAAGTAGAACAGAAACGAGTTTTTCGTTCCACATCCTAGGTGCTTGTTTTAAGCCATAAAGGGACTTTTTTAATCTACAAACTTTAGTCCCGTTAGATTGATCATAGCCATTAGGTAAGCACATAAAAACTTCTTCATTGAGCTCACCATAAAGGAAAGCGTTATTAATATCAAGTTGGAAAACTTCCCAGTCAAAGTGGACAGCTAAGGACAAAACACATCTAATAGTGACCATTTTTACTACTGGTGAGAAAGTGTCAAAGAAGTCAATGCCTTCTTTTTGGCTAAAACCTTTAGCAACAAGTCTAGCTTTATACCTTTCTATTTCACCATTAGATTTGTACTTTATTTTATATACCCACTTACATCCAATAGCTTTTCTATTAGGAGGTAAGTCAACAATTTCCCATGTGTCATTTTTATGTAAAGCTTCGATTCCTAAATTCATAGCATCAACCCAGTTGCTATCAGATTTAGCTTCAAAATTTTTTTTTGGTTCTCAGCTTTTATTAAGAACAGCAGCAAAACACATTCCTTCAGGTGATAAATTAGCATAATTAAGGACCCTTTCTAGACCATATTTTACTTTCCCATCTACCACAAAATCATCAAGTTTAGAAGGAAATTTGATATTTCTAGAAGACCTCCTAAGATTAATGTTTGGTTGATCCTGAATTCCTCCCTCAGAATTGTTGTTGTCCTCATATTCAGTGTCATGCTCAGCCCTATCTGGTCCTGATTCTTCACTATTGGGTTGCTGATTGTCAGCCATCCCAAAAGTAGCACTTGAATCAGTCGACTGCTCAGACCCATGTCCTGATGAGGTGCTTGTTTGAATACTCTCATCATTGGGAGTATGGTCAACGTTAGGGTTTTGGGTGTAGTTTAAATCAGATAAGTCAACAAAGTTTAGGGTATTGGCTTCAGAAAAGGTATCAAGATCAACAGACATTTTCTTTCCTTTAAAAGGAAAAACGGTTTCATAGAACCTAACATCCCTAGAATAAAACATCACTTTTTGATCAAGACTCCAAAGTTTATACCCATTTTTCTCATTTGAATATCCAATCATGACACATTTTTCAGCATGTATGTCAAATTTATCAGAGTTATTTAACATAGTGCTAAACAAAGACACCCTACCACCCTAAGTTGACTTAAAACAGGGGCAAAACTAAACACTAGATCATACGGAGACTTCCCATCTAAAACAAACGAAGGGCCCCTGTTAATCAGATAAGCAGCAGTTAGAACACATTCAGACCAGAATTTAAGAGGAAAACCTCCTTGAAAAAGTAATGTTCTAGCTACATTTAATAGATGTCTATGTTTTCTTTCAACGACCCCATTTTGTTGTGGGGTATGAACACATGAAGTCTAATGAAGGATACCATTTTCATAGCAAAAGTTATTCATTTGTTTATTAATGAAGTCTGTTCCGTTGTCACTCCTGATTATTTTAACAGGTTTACTAAACTGAGTTTTTAGCATATTGAAAAAAACCTTTAATATGGTAAAACACTTCCTCCTTTGACTTCATGAGGTATACCCATACAGCTCTAGTGAAGTCATCCACAATAGTAAGAAAATATCTAAAACCATCCCTACTTGGAACTCTATAAGGACCCCAGACGTCTAGATGAATAAGATCACCTAATAATTTTGACTTGTGTTCACTCAAGGGAAATGGTTCCCTATGTTGTTTAGCCCTATGACAGGTTTCACAAGGTGCTAACTTAGAGCTGGTTTTAATGTTTAATTTATTCCTTAAAACATGCATAACAGGTTGAGCAGGATGTCCTAACCTAGCATGCCAGAGATTAACATCACAATTAGCACTACACACCATATTTGAAACAGAAAAACTACCACAGAAGTAAAGGCCATCAAACTGATTACCAGTCACCAGGACTTTCTTTAGATGAGAATCATGTATATAACAGTTATGTTCATCAAAAGAAACAGTAAGCTTACAATCTCTAGCAAGTTTATGAACAGAGATTAAGTTAACACAATAATTGGGAACAACGAATACATCGTAGAGAATGACCTTGTCACTTAATTTTATATCACCAATTTTGGTTACTAAAGCACTAGTGCCATTAGGATGTTTAACCTTTATGTTGAATTCAGTGACATCCTTTTGATTTATAAGGCAATCATCAGTCATGACCATATGTTGATTTGCACCAGAGTCAATTATCCGCCCAACTTTTTCCCCATTGTTAATAAAGTTTGAAAAGCAATAGATAGGTTTAAAGTCACAAATAGGTTTGGATGTAATAAAGCTATTTAGACATATAGAATTAGCACACATACCAGCAAAGTTACTATTCTGAGTGTCACCCTTAGGTTTATCATTCAAGAGACTAAGCAATTGAGCAACCTAATCATTGGTTAAAGAGCTCATAACAGAAGATGAATCAGTGGTATCAGTAGTGACATTATTACTTAACTTGTTACCCTTGTTCCCACTTGTTTTAGATTTCATCCAAGAAGGATAGCCAACAAGTTCAAAGCATTTTTCTATTGTATGACCAGTTTTATTACAGTGAGAACATTTGAGATTAGGATTAAGAGTTTTTACCCCTTTTTTCTTTAAATCAACACTTTGATTTGCTCTGGCAGTGAAGCCAACAGCACCATTAGGGTTTTTATCAAAAAAAAATTTGAGTGTAAATGAGACTCTTCTCTAGAGATAACCGCAAACGCATCTTTCACAGTGGGAAGAGTTTCTTGAGTTAATAAATTAATTCTAACAGACTGATATGAACTATCGAGACCCATCAAGAATTGCACTAGTTTTATAAGATGATTAAACTCATTAAACTGTTTAGATGCATCACAAGAACAAGAAGGTAAAGCAAGTAGTTGATCTAATTGTTTCCACATGCAGTTCAACTTATGATAATATTTAGAGACAGGCATACCATTTTGACTAAAGGAGTTGATTTTTTGATATAGATTGAACACAACAGAACCGTCTATCTTATCATAAGTTTATTTTAGGTCTTTCCATACATCAGAAGCAATTTTAGAATAAACCAAGCCATATAATTCCTCAGACACTGAATTAAGAATCCATGTAAGAACAATAGAGTTGCATCTATCCCATTGTCTACCCAAGACTTCATCAGTTTTAGACCTAAGGCAAGAACCATGAACAAACCCTATCTTATTTTTCACTTGTAAGGCAAGATACATAGCATTGGACCAGATCCTATAGTTTTCTGATCCTTTGAGTTTAACACTTACTGTAGATAAATTAGCAGAGTCACTAGGGTGAAGAAACAAAGGATCACCAGCATCTACTTTGCTAACTAGGGTAGCACTAGGGGATGTAACCACAGAATCATCACTAGACATATTGCAAACAGCCAAACAAGAACAGAGAGGAGCACAGATAAAACAAATAAAAACACAGAGGACAGCGAAGCCTGAACAGAGGTCCGATCAGAGGTTCATCACTCAAAAGGTGCCTCCGCATACAATATTCAGGGAGCTATGACACACAGACCAACCAAATGCAACAGATAAGCAAATAGGACTCGATCAAGTGCCGGCCTGACTAGTCCGGTAAACAGGGATGCCTAGACGCACTGACTCAGTGATGCAAGACACAAACAAAAACAGAAATAAATAACTGATATAGAACAATGTCACAGTGGGTGCGTATAACTCCTGATAATCACACTTGTAACCTTCACTTAGGGTTACAAGCTGATTATAAGTAAAGAAGACAGGTGAAAACTCTGTTGGTTTGCTCTGTAACAGAGACTAACGAGAGCCCTTTTAGTAGCACGAGAAAACCCTAGATGATGAATCGGACTTTCAACCGGTCACAGCTCAAAGCGGCACAACAGCCCCCAAACCCTAGATTTAGGGTTTCAACCTTCAATCAAGGATATCTTCAGACGGATGATCAGGAATCGGTGGATTCAAAGTACCACCAAGATGCCCTAGATCTTTCACCACAACCTTAGATCCTATCTGTTCATTCAATAGCAGCAGCGGAGACGAGTATCAGAGAGCCGATTGGCTCTGATACCATGTGAAAACAGGTATGATGTCTTATAAACATAATCAAAATACAGTATTGAACCAAAAAGAATCAAATCTCAGTGTAAAATTACACTGATTACAAACAGCAAATAAACGCAGATCTTCAACTGAAGAGACTGCACAAAACTCGAACAACAGCGGCCTTTGATGATCTCGAACAGACCTTTGATGATCTCGAACAGGAGGAGAAAGCAACAGCTTTTGAGGAATGTTCTAGAGAGCTTCAAATGATCACTGCACTCTTTTCTTTTTGGATGCGGAGACAAAAGAGAGGCAGACAAATAAATAGAAGGGGAACCCTAGATGCAGCCCAGAAACGAGACAAACGGAAGCCCACCAAGCAGCCCAATATGATAAGGCCCATCCTCACAAAAACGAGACAAAAAAGGAAAATATATGAGTGTATTGAATTGGAAATAAATATAAAGGATTTATATATTTTAACACATATCATAAACAGGTCTTGCTTTGATTGCCTACATTGGGTTGACATATACCCTAGGATTTCCATAAGTAGCCTACGTACACTTGGTTGACATATACCCAGTCTGTGTGACATTGGGCCGACATACCCAATGTCATAAATATGACTTCTATAAGACTAAAGGGTATGGGGGCCCGGCTTAGGCCCGGCCCGGCCTGGCCCCGCCCCGGTCCCCCACACCGCCCCCCTCATGCTCGGCTCGTCCCAACTGGCTCCCACACGACGCATACGACGGGCCTCTCTCCTCACACACACACATCTATACATACATATATATATAAAGGGGTTAATCCCCCACCCCCTAGGTCCATTCCCTTCAAGCCCCGATTACGTGGCGGCCCATCCCCTTAGGGATGAGGCTCTCCATACCCTCCAGTCTAACTTACCTACACCAAATTTACATATCCTGCCTGATGTGATAATAAGTTTACATATCCTTAAAGTTATAAATAGGACTTCCATAGAGTCATAGAAAGATAATCTAACTTGACTATTTTAGATTTTGAAATTGTAACCTTAATTTTTCGATGTAAGTGGCTATGGAAAACCAGTGACCTCATTTGATTCTTTTGCTTTTAATTAATGCATTTCCTTACTTGTGGCAGCCTCCGTTTGTTACACGTAACACAATCTGTAAAAAAAGTGTAACATGTGGTAAAAAAGGTCTATGGTTCTTAGTTTTCTTAACTAATATGAGTTTTCTTTCTATCATTCCCCCTTTATGTATATGTATAGGTGTGTGTGTATATGTATAAATTATATTTGTTTATAGAAACGGGATCGGGAGAAAATGATCAAAAGTGTGAGAATGTGAGAACGCTTCCTGGCCCAACACGTGTCACGCCACTTAGAAAAGGGCGGAGGGGTTTTTTTGTCCTTTCATCTTCTGCTTTTCCTGTTCCGCTTTTTCCCAATGTTGTTTTAATTTTTGGTTTTTGAGATTTTTGGAGTTAACCAAATTCAATAATTAATGGCGTTTTAATGGTTCCATTGTATCAACATTTTGGCGTTTATGGCGTTATTCACATCGTATGCCAATGGAACCCAGGGGGCAGGAAATCTATTTGAATGGCGTTTTCCAAGGCGTTTAAACAAGTTGGCCTATTGATCTGTTATTTTTTATAAACATTTTGGCGTTTGTGGTATCTTGGCGTTTTACTATTGTTAAATTATATTTCAACCACAGGAAAAAAAATACAAGGGAAGGAAATAAATTAAAAATCCTAATCGGATCTCTTTTCCCAATCTTCAGTGTCATCAGTCTCTCTCTTCTTTAATAGTACAAGAACTGTCATCAAATATATGGCGTTTTATGTAAAACTTAACAAACCCAAGGGTTTGATTTTTTTTGCCTTCTCGTCTGTTGAACTGTCTTTTTGTGTGGATGTTTGGGACATAGATCTATGGCGTGTGAGTGGGTTTTTTTCTTTTTCTTTATCTGTATCTTCATCTTTATAGAGAACCCACTCTTCAGTGTCATTGACCTCTTCTCCTCATCCAAACTAGGGGTGTTCATCGAATCGAATATCGAATTATTCGAATCGAATTATTCGAATAATTTTTATTTTCTCTTGAATTCGTATTCGATTCGAATTCGATTAAAACTTACCGAATTCGATTCGAATTAAAAACCCAATTCGTATTCGATTAAAAATTTCGAATCGAATTCGAATTAATTCAGATCCTTTAAAACCATGTAAAAAAACTACTAAAACGAAACATAAATTTTAAAGCAGCCATAAAGCACGATATCACATTAAAAAGTTCCAAATAAAGTACCATAAGTCTAAAATTCAAAACGAGAAGTCGGGAATAACCACTCCACCTTACAAGTTAATATTTTTAGGGTTATAAATCTATTGATAGATTTGCTACTTAGGTTATAGTTACGTGCCATCTAGTAGGTTTGGTAATGTGTAATTTTAATACTTGGAAAAAAATTGAAAATAATTTATAATATAGCTTATTAAAAGTTATATATGCATTATATAAAAAGAATAAATAAAATGTATAATTTTTATTCGAATTTCGAATCGAATCGAATTTGAAATTATAAATTCGTGTTCGATTCGTATTCGATTTACTTGACTCGAATTGAATCGAATTCGAATTCTTTTAATCAAAACGAATTCTTGATATTCGAATCGAATTTAAACGAATTTCGAATTTTTCGAATTCGAAACGAATTCTGAACACCCCTAATCCAAACCTTCTTCAAGAACAAAAAATACAAAATGCCATATGACTAGCATCAATATCTTTTTCCTGAAATTTTATCCATCTCATGCAGCAAAATCTTTCTGAGGTACTCCCATCTGATAACAATTCATTCAATTTATTTGTTGGCGTTTTATAGTGGGTGGTATTTAGTAGTATTTGGCGTTTGTTTTTTTGGTTTGATCAAATGGAAGTTGCTGAGATGTATCATTTTATAGGATGTCTTTTTTGGCGCCTAAAATTAGGCGGTGCATTATTATAATAAAGTATATTGTCTTTTCAGTTACTGTTTTGTAATTAATGTTTTTGATAAGCTTTATCTCTGAAGTCTGTAACACGTCCCATCTTTCAAGTTTGGCGTTTTAGATTCTTCAGTATTTAATGATTTTGTATTTACTGTTTCTAGTTTGCTTTTTATTTTTTTCTTATTTTTATTTATTTTTTTATTTGGGTTTTTTATAATAATTTTTCAAAGTAATTTTATTATAGTTTGGCAGTTTTTTGGTGGCGTTTAACTGGATGATATCGTTTTAAACAAGCATTTTGGCTGTTTTTACGTTTTTATTATATATGGCGTTTTTATTATATAACAATTAACTGAAAAGGAAAATAAAAAAAAGAATACATAAACAATTGATCTTCCAAATCTTCTCTGTCTCCAGTCTCTTTCTTTCTCTCTTTTGAATCATGTTAACTGGCTGGTTCGACTTTCGTATGATTCATTTTGTTTTTTTGTTTTTCAAGTAGTTTTTTGTGTTGCTGTTTGGAAGCACACAGTCTGACATCAGCATCTTTTTCTTGAATATTTGTCCTGCAGCAAAATGTTATTGAGTTTATATCCTTCAGCCAACAATCTTGAATTTTTACAATCAACGATATTTGATTTTTTAACTTTTTTGGCGTTTTACCGATAAAAAGAACGCCACGAAATAAGATCACCTTAAACCTCAAATTTTGATCATGCTAAAATCAATAATGTTTTGCTATATGAGATGGACAACATTGTTAATCCTCGGTTAAGAAAGATAACTGACAATGTTGTCCACCCTCATACAGCTAAACTTTATTGACAACAAACCTCAATAATGTTTTTGTATGTTTTGGCGTTATAAATTTGATAGAAGTTTAGGATAAGTCAATGAGATTTTACTCAATGAAATGGACTATATCCTCACTTTAGGATTTTGTCTATTTCATTGAGTGAAATCTTACTGACAGCCAAACTGAATTTCAAAAAAACGTTTTTGGGGTTGAAGATATTTGATGTTTGGATTTTTTGGCGTTTCTAAGGCGAATGGTTTATATGAAATATGGCGTTTGGGTTTTTGTGTGTGTTTTTAACTGAAGGTCTGAGATGTTGTATATATAAGATTTTTTTGGCGGTTTTTTAAGTCGGGATTTTACTAGAATTAAGTTTGGCGTTTTATATTTAATGGCGTTTTATATTTAATGGCGTTTTACTTAGAATGGTTTGTGATTTTTGTTTTTGGTGTTTTATTTCATGATTTGGCGTTTTATGTGGAGTAGTCAAAAGACCATTTTACCCTTAATGAAGCGCGCCCACGTAATAAAATTGATGTTATTTACGAAAACGTCACCGCGCCAATCTAGTCCATAGATTGTTTTGATCAGACGATCGTTAAGCGTTCTCACACTTTCTATCGTTTTCTCTAAATCCCGACCCTTTGTTTATATATGTATGTGTATATGTATATACATATATACTAATTAAAAATAATAATTTGAGCCGAACTAAGCCGAGCGGACCTTTGCTCATGTTTGGCTCGTTTACAAACAGAACCGAGCAGAGCGGCTTGTTTACAACTGAGCCACAAATCGAACGAGCATTTTCCGAGCAATTTTTGAGCGAGCGGTTTGAACTGCCCTGAGTCCGGCCTCCTGATTTTCTTAAGTTCGGCCCCCCTATATATTTGTTCAGGCTCTGCCACCACTGTTTATATGTATTAAACACCAAGGGAAAAACATGATTTTCTCTTCTTTTGTTTTCCTTTCTTTCCATAAAACAATTTCTCTTCTGTTCAAATCATTTTCTCTTCCTTTGTTTGCTTTTCAAATCATTTCTCTTCTGTTCTTAAATGAAATTATTGGAAAAATAAAAGCTTTTCTTAATGATTTTACTTACTTCCCAATTTCTTTACTTATTTTCAGTGTCCCACCCACGTAACAACAAGCCTTTTATATCTCCCTTAGAAGCTTTCATAGCATGAAATAATCCTATAAAACAAACACGAATCACAAAATAAATAAAATGCCCAAATATAGATTTGTGACAGAATGGGTAAGACCAATATAGGTCCGGGTCAAAATTGGTCACTAGAAATTTAATTTCAAGCCATAAAGGTTAGATGTTTCAAGATCAACACTTTATCGATTAAAGATTTAACCAAACAGATGCATCCATAAATTTGACAACATTTATATAGAGATACAATAGCAAGTTGGCTTCTACTTTTCAATACTAACAATGTTCTGATATGATATGATATGAGTTCTTTCATTTCCTCAAACTAAACCCCAAAAAAACCTAAAAAAATCTAAAAAACTAAACCCCAAAAAAACCTAAAAAAAAAAAAAAAAAAAAAAAATCATATCATAAAATGCTAAAAACTAAACCCCAAAAAAACCTAAAAAAATAAAAAAAAACCTAAAATGCTAAAAACTAAACCCCAAAAAAACCTAAAAAAATCAAAAAAAAAATCTAAATTTTTTTTTTTGAATTTTTTAATATTTTTTATGTTAAAATCGCTACTTTTAGAAGCAAAAAAAAAAAAGCGATTTTTTTATAAAAAATATTAATCAAAAAAAAAATTTGTGTGATTTTTAGCTATTTTTAGGCATTTTTGGTGTGTTCACATTGGTTCTCGCGGTTCTCACAATAAGAGGTGGTTCTCGCATGATCTTCTCCCTATATATATAGAAAGTATAATGTACAAAATACATTAACATACGCGACAGAATTTATAACGTGCGTAATTATTTTTTTCACCATTATAATGTGCGTGATTATCACCTCCATGCGTGATTATCACCTCCCATGCGTGATTATCACCCAAAAACTGCTCCCATGCGTTATAAGGGCTCCCATGCGTGATTATTGCCCAGATCTGATGGTTGAGCGCGTCGCGTACGTGAAGTAGGATAAGGACTTTTGTATGTTAACCTTTCCCTATGTATATATATAATAGCAATAAATCGGAAGAAAAACCCATATTAAATTGAGCATCTAGCAAGAAATAGATTAGACATTCAGGTATCAAGTTGTGATTTTTGTACAAAAAAGAGGCAATGCTATGAACACCTAATCCATATGGAACTTTTTAAAAAAAACGACACATTTTGATCCGAACACGTATTGACCCGAACTCCTTACCCATCATCCAAACCCGCATAGTTTGCCAAGCTTACTTTTGATATAAAAAACTTTAAAACTTATCGTTTTATGTATGCAAGGAATCAAATTGTGTGTGATTGATGCTTATCAAAAGCATTTCGCATAGATAGTTGAATTCTAGCTTATATCACGTTATGTGAGCCACCACCGAGGTCCCACCATGAGCAAGGCGAGGTAAATCCCATCCCTCTTTCTCTTTTCTACGCCCTCGTGCCGCCAACCTTCGGTCATGTTGGGTATACAAGTAATAAAGGATTAGGTGCCCCATTCCTAGATGGCTAGTGAACTTAGATTCAGTGGCGAAGCTTGCCGGAGAAAACGGAGGGGGCTAAAACATATATACCCAAAAATTTCTATAGAATCGGGGGGGTAAAAACGTATATATCCAAAAATTTCTATACGAAAACTACATATATAACACTACTGAGCGAAAAATCCCGGGGGTCGGCGCCCCCAAGAAGCTTCGCCCCTGCTTAGATTGGCAAACCCTGTTCATAGGGTCAGAAAGTGATGAACCATATGATATGCCCTCCACCATTTGGAATATTATGGTGCATGTTGCTCACTATCACATTCACAATGTATATCTATAGGCCTAACCCACCCATCCACCTTCTATGGTCCTTTTAAGTCCCAACAAGATTCTTACATTCGGCAACCACCGTAGCGTGAGTTGGATAACGGGTCAAAACATAAAACTTTTAAGGTATATGTTTTTTGACCGGTATTAGAAAAAAAAATGTTTATCCAAGGGTATTATAGCCGGGCACAACACGCGTATGTGTCTAAAACAACCAACCTTGGTCAACGAGAAAATTAAACAGGTTAAACATGTTAAGGGTCAACCAGGGAATAAAAGTTAATCTAATACATCATCTATCAGATTTCAACCTGGATTATTTTTCACTCGTTTTACTTGAACCCGTTTTGATCTGTTACCCAAGTTGACCAACCTTTGACTTTGTCACCCCTACAAAATATGTAATCAAACAATGCATCAAATAACCTAGAAGTTACTGAGTTGGAATATCACCAAACCATAAAAATGACAGTAACAAGACCAACAGTTATAAATGGAGTTTTTAATTTTAACAAGGTACACACAAAATGAAAAACCAAACAAAAGACATTCTATTTGCTCATGTTCCTCTTGGGAAACCTAATGTTAAATTTTCTATTCACAGGCTAATTTGGTGTCAAAGCTGCTTAAACAGATTGCAAACGCTTGAAACGCAGATAACGGGTACCGATAATCCATCGTAAACATGTCTTTCCCGACTTTCCCGAACTGCAGTATCACTTTATCATGCTCCGCAGGCGGCAGCGGTTGTGGCACTGACTGCGATGTTCCTGCGGCTGGCGGTGCGGCAATCAACTGGAAATTCTTGACGGAAGCAATTGTCACGCGTCCCCTAAAGTTTAAACACCAACATTGCAACTGTTCGTGCCACCTAGGCGACTTGTTTTTCAAGACCAAGGGCAGTTTTGACTTTTCACTATCCGGGATGTCGGCTGATGTGGCGGCTCCCATGATCTCAGAAAACCTAGAGCTGCTGAATTCGGTTGAGCGGTCGAGTGACTTTGAGAAGGACATGCTACGGAAAGAGTCTTCGAGGGAGCGGGGTGGCAGGAGTTGGTCGGGCTGACCTGGCACGGTGCCGCCTGGTTCAAGAGCGGAGGCGGGAATCGTGTGCATGACACAGTGCATCCTACGTGGGCCACGTGTGCCGAGAATGTTAAGCTCGTAGGTGATGTGAGCGATGTCGTAGCTGCCACTTGGCACTTTTGGTGAGACTTTCTTTGAATAAAATCGTTTCGATCGTCCACGTGGCGGTGGGATATTGGCACCGGAATGTGGAGGCTGTGTATCATATATTATGAACTTTGTCCCAAGAAAATTAGATCTGCAAAAAACAACACAAAAGAATAAAAAAAAATTAAAAGATTTTATTTAAATAACTTGTAGCGTTTTTGAAGACCAAAGGGGGTGACAATTTTCAAAAGACTATTTTTAGTGCATAAAAAGTATACAACCAACCTCCTAAATCATTTAAATTAAATATTTAGATTATTATTGTCACGATATTATTTTTTTGATCCTAATTAACGCATTGGTTATTAGGCTTTGCCAATAATATTCCTCAAGACTACGGTCAACTACTAACCTTTTAAGATAAAAATAAAATATATAATCAAATCATAATCATCAACAACTTGAAGGTGGCTTTGAAGCAACCAACCCCCTAAAGGTGGTTAGGTTTAACAATATTAGTTATCATAATTAATTAATTAATTAATTAATGTTCTAACGAAAAATTAAAAACAAGAATTAGAAAGTCAACCCAACTGACCCACCTATCTATCAAATATATGTAGCCATGATCACAATAACAAAGTGAAATTACTGGAGTTTTATATACCTGAGCTTCCCGATATATGTGTTGCTTGATCTAGAAATGTTTTCAGCATCCACTGAGATTACATATTCAGTACAAGTAGTTCTTCGAGTTCTCTTTGCAGACAGCAAGAACTTCCCGTTTTCAACCAGCAAAGCAGCTGTGAAACCAGTTCAATTTTTATAACCCGAACGTTAACTAGCAACATCTGGTTTTCTTAGAACAATATTTTAACTTGACTTTCAAAAACAAATACACGCGTATGCCACAAATTGCCCTATCACATGTTTATAAATGAATAGCATATGCTCACCTGGACTAAGACACAGAAAAAGATGATACGTCAAGTTTGATTTATCCCTCTTGATGAAACATTGAATAGTAACATCACGTGGCCCAGGCTGAAAAAATAAAAAAGATCAGTAATCACAGTACAATTCCATGCATATTGAGATGGTCCGATGGAAAATGTTAAGGTATCAATTTTGAACCATTTGCTTATGAATTTGTTGATTGGAGCTATGCTTTACCTCTTAACGGGTCAAATCATAGAAAAACAAAAAATAGCCGGAAAGGAAAGAAGTCACACAGGTCAAAAGTTAGGGGTGCTGTGCTAAACGGGTCGTGTTTGTGGGTTGGTGGGTTCAACCAGGCCCGAACCCAAAAATCGTGTCATACATATGAACCCGAACACGACGCGAATATTCTTGGTGACCCGAACATGACCCGTTCAACCCGAATTTTTAAATTCCTTTTCGCAAATTAGTATATTGAATTAAAATTTTACTACAAAAACACAAATGTATATAATACAATTACATTTTAATTATAAGTCGCCTATTATAAGTCACACAGGTCAAAAGACTCAAAAGTCGACTAACGTGTATACATTCTTATGCATAATACCTCCCAAATCATTTTATTCAAAAAATCATATTATTATTGAAAATATAAACTTTGCCAATCATATTCAACACAACTATTTACAAACTTTTTAAACTTCCTAAGCAAAAAGTGTTTTGGATTAACCCAACCTGGCCCATTATGACCCGCTATCCAAACAATCCGACCCACCCATTTTGACACCTCAAGAAAACGGGTAAATACCTGCTTCAAGGAAACCGGAAACGTAAGCTTCCCACAAGACTCCGGAGTTCCAACAATTTCCTTACACATACTTCTCCAAGACCTACAAACCGCAGCGCAAGCAACAACATGTTTTCTTGCGGGCCATGTGCTTTCACTCTCTTCTAACCTCTTAATCACATCGAAAAGAAGCTCAGGAGGGAGATTAGCCCACCGACTGTTTTGAACAATAAGTGCTGGATGAGTATCATGTAAATCATTGATTGAACCCTGCGATTTCCCTCTACTATGAAGGCCCGATAACCTCACGTCAAAACTACGCCTCGATAAACTCCCGAACCCGTCTCTTACGTCACGAACTATGCTACGAAACGACATTTTTTTCAAAAGAAATCAATGAACAAACAGTTTTACAGCTGCAAAGCAATCAAAGAAAGTTTGAGTCAGATTGATGTAAAAGATGATCAAATACAAAAAGGTAAACTGGAAAAACCGAAAAACAAACAAGTGGACAAAGCACATGAAAGAATTTCGAAATCTGACTTTCGAGATTCAATCTAAAGTTGGAATCTTGTAACAAAAGCAACCAAGACTCTTCAACAAAATTGAAAAGTTATCAATGATAAATAGGACAATGGAATAAGAGTTTCAATAATGTTTGTCCCACAAAACATTGACCTTACAGAAGCCTGTAGATAATGTCTGAAAATGAAAAAGTCAAAGACTTTCTAATCAGCAATATATAAGAATCAATTTCTTTTTAATTATGATGCAATCACAGTTTTTTTAGGCAAAAACAAGCATCAAATATCTAGGCAAGTAGGCAGGCCCTATACAGTATACACCTAACTTTACTAAGTAATAACTTAACTAGATTCCCTGTGCTTCAACTTAATTATATAATAAAAGATATATGTATATGTATATAAACTGGAACAAATTCAATCAGAATTATTAGGGGAAAAAACTGACCAACCTGTTGATAGGTCAAAATTCATCAATTCTGTATTTTAGCATGTTAAAATTAAAGCATGATGACAAGTAAAACAACAACCCATCAATTAAAAGCCACAAACTCCATAAAAATATAAACTTTTTAACAAAATAATAATAATAAAATTAGGGTTTTTTGTTTCATTCTTTAGGGGTTCAAGAAAAACAAGCAAGTAGATCCAAACAAAAAGTTCAAACTTGACACTAAAAGATTCCAAATCAAGAAACAAATTAGGGGACAGAAATCACAGTAAATAATGCAAGATTATAGATCTACAGCTTTAGATAAATAAAAATGGTGAAAACCTTTAGAAATGAGGATCAACAGCTGCAGCAGGTCTGCTTGTTTGTGATGAATCAGATGAATTTTTCATTGAGGACTTTCGTCGAACACATGGAAGACATGGAGAAGATGAAAAAGAAAAGAAAGTTGGGTCAGACCCAGAAGCAGATATACATTTCTCTCTCTCTCTCTCTCTCTAAAACCCACACATTCTCTCTCATTCGGACTCAAATCTACATTAAATCTAGCTCAACAAACCAGGGGAACAAGATGAAAAAAGTCTACGAATATTGAATTGCCTTTAATTAAATGGTAATAGGTGTATCTATATATATTTAATTAATTTAATGTTTAATATTAAATAAAATTTTTTAATGACAAATTTGGATTACAGATGAACCACTTGAGTATTATCGTGTTAGCAGTAAAATCACCCGATCATATCCATCTTCACTAGGCTATAATGCATATACACCAATTTAGAAGAAAACTTAATAAATATAGAAAAAACCTCTTTGTAAGAATCGAACCGAGACGTAATGATCCCTCTGTCTTAACACACCCCTAAAGTGATACTATATAATTTATGGTGTGTTCCCGAGTTAAAAATCCCTCCCCATCCCTCCCCTCCCCTTCATGTCTTTCCAAATTGGAAAGACTATTTTCAGGCAAAAAAAACCCCATTTCCCCTCCCCTCCCCCTGTTAAGTGGATCCCTGGAATGTGGTTATGAGGAGGATGTGATGTATTTATTTAATGGTTTATTTTAAGAGAATAAATGTATAATGGTTGTCGTAAAATTATTGTGTCATTGATTTTTAGGAATATTATGGAAATGAGAGTATATACATTTATTGGTTTTAAGAGTTTTAGGTTGAATTTGAATTTGGTACATTAAATATATGGAAGTGGGGCAATAAATGTCTAAGAGTGGATTAGATATGGATTGAAAATGCAACATGGGGTGTGTTTTTATATATGTTCCTATGGATGACATGAAATGAGTGTGTTAAATTCTTTAAGGTAAGATGTTAAATTAGTCATTTTTAGAGGTTGGTTTGGTTCGTAAAATATTTGTGAAAGAATTAAATTGGTTCAAAGGAATTGAATCGGAATTCATTAAAATAAAAACTTGTGTTTAGGTTGTTAACTTGTAAATGAAATTGCAATGAAAAAAAAAGTTAAACCAACCTAATCTCTATGCTTATAAATCAAAATGATGGTACACATGGCTGGATTTCAGCCCACCCCTTTTAATTTTTCTCCTAATCTCTATAACCCACTGCTGCCACCTCAGAATATTGTACACGTGTCCAATTTCTTGTATGTACGCTCCTTTCCTAATTGATTTAATTAGGTTAATCCTTTTAATTAGGGTATTATTATACGCCGTTAGAGAACCCTCCCAACCCTTCTCCTTCAGCCTCCCATATCCATTACTCCGATTCCACCCGATTCTTTTCACAACCATGTGCAAGATCTTCATTTAGTGATACAGGGATTGGAGGCCCAGACATATATCTCATGCTGCATTTTTATCATAAATATAAGTATATTAGCAGTGATAAAGTTGTATATAAGTTCTAAGTTAATGAGCATCTCCCATACTTGTTTAAAATGGTTGTTATATTGTTCTTCATTTGACTGAAGAGACCCGCATTGTCCTGTAGCTGCTCATGAAATGAAATACTTATAGAAGATTAGCTTAGATGCTGATTTAAATTAAAAAAAAACAACATTTGAAAAGTCATTTACTTTCATTAAAGAAATATTAGTCGAGATAACCGAGAACTTGGTTGTTTTATTCAAGTAAGTGCCATACTGAACCACTTAATCATGCATCAATGAGTAGAACAATCCACACAATTATTAGACTAAATAAAAAAGGAGCCCCATTTTCTTCTAGAATTCAATCTTCATGTAAACTTAATATTACTAAATTATCTCTAAATCCATTTTATTTAATCAACTTACTTTTATTTAATCATGTAATTGTCCAAATATTTACCTTCAAAAGTTATACCGTCAATTTGAGTCCGATTATTCATGGTACCAGGAAATGAAGCCACATTAAGTGTTAGAACTGATGATATACTTTGTTTCGAGGATGATTCCACTATATTATCCTGAAAACAAATGACAATTAGAATATAAATATTAATATCTTTAGCAAATAAACATACTCAAATGGAAGAAAGAGTCATAATTCGGATGATTCATGAAGTTAATCACATTTTGGATATTAATTCCGCTAGCATGTTCTTAATCAATATATCATATGTCCAGTTTTGAGAGATTTTTTGTTTTACCCTTTAACGGTAAAACACAACCCAAATTGATCCACTCATTAGTAAATAGACCAAAACCATCACCTTCAAAAAAGGAACTATTATACTGATCATGTTAGTGAGTCAAAATCTTGCCTACAAGATCTGCTTACAGTTGAAGTTGAAATTTGAAACTTTAAAGGTGTGGATCTTGGTTGACCTTGTGTCTTGTCTCATAAGGATAAAAATATATTCGGCTAAAAATGGAATTAATGTCGACCGGGTAATACAGATTATAGGTCACCCAAAGTTTATCTTCAATGCATACAACAAATTGTAACTATAAAAACCAATATTTACTAACAAAAATGAAAAAAAAAAAAAAAAAGCTAAGATGTGATTCTATGGATAGTTTAAACTTAAAAGATTACTTATGCGTATCTAATAGATCAGCATTAGAGCCCCACCACTTCAGCCATATCCCTACCCAATAACTTATTTGACCCATAATATCTTTCTCTCCGTGTCCTTTCTCTAAACTCTATATTCTCTCAACTTCACTGGGCGCCACCATGCAGCACCACCAAATGCATGGAAGTGTAGGTTAAGAAGAACATTGGTGACTCTTACCTTATTTTTACAATCATCGGTGATGGGGAGATTGGAGGCGTATTCTTACATGGCTTGGCGGAATGTGCTTCCCGCTAAGAAGGTCAACCAAAAGAGTCCCAAGGCTATCACGCTTTCAGACCTTACTCTTCCTACAGGATGGAAACAAATTTCAGTAAAGCAAATGAAAAAAAATTACTCATGTCATATCTAAAGTAAAAAATCAGTGATTTTGATTTTAAATGTTAAAATGCATCTTTCTATAATAAAAATACTAATCGTACCGAAACCGGAACACATTGATTCTCCAAAAAATTGGAAAAAGTAAACATGGAATTTGTGCTTTGGCACTAAAACAATAAAGCTATATGAAATCCAAAATTAAAGTTAAAAATAACTCACTTCACCTTAAAGTCAAAATCAATCCTTTTGACCACAAAGGTCAAAATGCACATCTTCCCTGAAGATAATTAAGAACAATATTGTAAAACAATAATGTACCTGTCCTCAGATACAGATACACGGGATGAGTGAAAGCAAGATTCGTGCTATAACTTTTTTCCATCCAGGTTATTGGATTACCTTCCTGCAAGAATCTAATGTGTGAATATCGGTTTTCAAATTTAATAATGTGAAATATAGAAATAAAAAATTAAAGGTTTGACCTCATCAAACAAAATTCTATAGGCATTGAGATCGTGATAAAAAGCACGCCCTTTATTTGTTCAAAATTCAAGAGCTTCGACTAAATGTAACACCACTCCTAACCTCATTGCCCATTTCATTGGTTGTGATTTCCTTAAATTAACAGATATTTACATTAATCTTTTAAACGAATAATAAAAAAATTACACTTTGCAAGAGCAAGTGACTGTGAACAAATTATGGATATGTAGATGTTTTGTTTGTTCCCTTATACTTGTTCCTTTAGTTAAAAAAACACAAAGAACTGCTTACAATGAAAAAGATGTTTTGCAACGGTGTTATTGGGCAAATACTCAGTCACAGGTAGTCGTTCTTTGTTTTTACAACAGTAACCAAGAAGATTTAAAATTTTTCAATATTTTTATTTTTAAATTACCCATGGCGGACATCACACTCGCAACCAGATCTTTCCCCTGGCAAATCCATCCTTAATCTGCAACCAAAAATCAAACATCAAACAATCACAACTCAAAATTAAACAATCACAATTCATATAAGAGGATAACAACATACCTGAGTGAGGAGAGCATCATCAGTTGGTAGTTTCAGATCATCCTTGGTGTTACCATTCAAGATGTCAATTGCAACAAAGTGACACTTAGCATGACCGTGCTTGCCGGTCTTGGAGGTAGAAACTTCTACAACCTAATAACATTATAATAAAAGCATCACACATCAGTCAATTTACAATCAATAAAATTCATAAAAAAACAAAACAAAGATTTGAAATTGGAAATTTAGTAAGCATGTTCATCAAACATGATGTGAAATCAACTATAGCTAACAGATAAGATATAATATAGTACTACACTTACAGTAAAATCAGCAAAAGTAAAAGATAAAATTTGAGAAACGATTCCAAAATTTTAAAATATAAATCAAAGCTTGCTTACTTCTGAAAAAATAAGATTTAATGGAGTTTCTTCAACAACGAATACATGTTTCTAGTTCCTATCAACTAAAGCGATAAGAACCAGTAGTATTCAAATAGCTTGAAATGATAGTCAAACTATACAGTACAAACAAAGCTTGTTAACTCAGGATAAGATTTTACCAAACACATGTTACAACATCATCGTAGAAATAGCCACTGATAAGTTTTAGATTAACCAACTCTACACAAAAACCAACAAACAAAACAGATCTAGAGTAAATCTTATGCAACAGTTTAATACTATCTGATTCTAAATAACTAATGATTCAACACTAGAAAGATAAACAACATTCAGTTACCATCTTGTGATTACCGTCGAGTATAAAGGCTTCAAAGCCGATGATTGATGATTCGTAGATGATCTTCAGAGAGAGAGGAGTATTACGTATTGAAGATCGATTGAAGGTTGTCGGACAGGATTGAGAGAGATGAAGATGCAGAGGAATTTTGATCTAGGGTTTTTGGCGATTAGGGAATTTTCGGTTAGAAGAGGAATGATGATGAATGAGAGAATGAGAGATAACGTATAATTAAATGAGAGAGAGAATATGAATGAAACATACAAAAGAAGCTTCTCCAATCCTTGATTTTTAGCTATGCCACATGTACTGCCACATATGCAGCTTATTTGGCTTAAACCATAGGGTGACAAGTGTCCCCCCAATGGTTTTGTTTATTATATATATAGATGTAATATGTATGTATTTTTAGTCACAAAAAATATTTTTTAGAGTTATGAATAATAATATATTTTAATTGTTCGATATATTTTAATTGTTCAATTTGTGGAATATACGGTTTATTAGTGTCATGTAGTTTTATTCAAAACAACTTTTAACATAATATATTATATCAGCCCGTGTATCACACGGGTACCTAACCTAGTTACACATTAAAATAAAAACTTGTGTTACTTAATGATTAACCCTTAAAAGTCTCACTAGTCTACTAGTAGTGGTCACCCCTACTTCTCACTAATAGGATAGTGATCACTATTTCAACTCCTCATTATAAAGGTATGGATCATCTTTTGTTACATAAGGCCTCTTGTATCATCAATATTGTCTGCTTTGCTTACAAAGAAGAGCTCAGTGATTTGTTTTTGGTTGTCCAAGTAAAGACTTCTTGGGAGGTCACCTATCTTGATACTATTCCCACGTGGACATACTTAACTGTAGAGTTTTTCTCTCATCCATTAGTATTAGACCATGGGGTATGGGGGTCGTCCCCTCCCCGTCCCGGTCCGTCCCCCACGTCGCACACCGCCCCCTAGGGGTCGTCGCGGCACCCCCGACCTCTCCAAGACGTTGGAGACGAGGCAAACAAGTGGGCCCCCTTCCTCTTCGTCTGGTTCGACGGACACCAGAGAAGCCGTAAAAATATTTTATAAACATGGTAGTAGCCGCGACACAACTAATTCTAGAAGAAGAGGAGGAGGAGGTTTCGTCACAACCACGAAACAGGAACTCGGCCATCGACCGAGACCGAGAAAGTTAGTTATAATTTTATTCTTATATTTTATAGCGTTGCATTATTTTTATAAGTTATAGGGTAGGGATCCTGTACATTAATCCAGAAGTGTGAGAAATGTATTATAACACTATATATAACATTATATAACACCATATAAATACCGTATAACATTATGTAACACCATATAACACCATATAACACTATATAACAATATATAACACTATACATCTATCATAGACATGCTATCAGACAAAATATAGTGTTATATTTGTTATATAGTGTTACATAGTGTTATATGGTGTTACATAGTGTTACTCGGTGTTTATATGGTGTTATATAGTGTTATAATACACTTCTCACACTTCTGGATTAATGTACATGATCCTCTATCATAAGTTATATATGTGTTACTATATATGACTTGCCACATCGTGTAGGTGCTCACGAAAGATTAGTCGCCGATTACTTTGCCGACAAACCGTTGTACTCGGATAGTATTTTTAGACGCCGTTTCAGAATGAGTCGTCGACTGTTCTTACGTATAACCGATGATTTAGCCGCTTATGACCCGTTTTTTACATTGCGACACGATGCTAGAGGCAAAAGGGGCTTCACCACCTTACAGAAATGCACTGCGGCGATTCGTCAACTAGCTTATGGGACGACAGCCGATGCTTGGGACGAATACTTAAAGATGTCCGAAAGAATTGCTAGAGAATGTGTGTACAAGTTTTGAAAATTTGTGGTGAGGCTCTACAGCCATAAATATTTGCGAAAACCGAGTTACAATGACGTACAACAATTGTATCAACACCACAAAGCAACGCACGGTTTTCCAGCCATGCTCGGGAGCATTGATTGCATGCATTGGCCATGGCGGAATTGTCCTACCACTTGGCGAGGAATGTATACGCAAGGCGATCAAGGACATCCAACAATAATTCTAGAAGCTGTTGCGTCTCAAGACCTATGGATTTGGCATGCTTTCTTTGGGATTCCTGGTTCGAATAACGACGTCAACGTTCTACAAAATTCCAAGGTTTTTGACAATGTTATAAAAGGGATCGGTCCTGATACGAGGTTTACGGTTTCGGGAGTGGAGTACAGACGCGAGTATTATCTTGCCGATGGAATATACCCACAGTACTCTACAATTGTTAAAACTGTTAGGCATCCGCCAGATGAAAAAAAGAAAGAAATTTGCCAAGTTTCAAGAAGCGGCGAGAAAAGATATTGAACGGTGTTTTGGTGTTCTCCAACAAAGATGGCATATTATTGAAAACCCAGCACGCGCTTTTACACCCAAAACGTTGCGATACTGTATGTATGCTTGTATTTTGTTGCATAACATGATCATCGAAGACGAAGGACATGCAATTTGTGAGTATGACGAGAATGCGGTGGAGCAGAATAATGTTCCGGTTAGCGAAGAACAACAAGATTTAAACAGATTCTCGTTACATAACGATTTCACACATGCCAATCTTCAATCAGACTTGATCGAACACATTTGGAATCTCGGAGAAAACAACGAGTAGTTTTTTATTTATTTGTGTTGTATTTTCTTTTTAAATGTAACCTTAGGTTTTTTTTTTAAATGTAACTTTAGGTTTTTTTTAATGTAACTTTAGGTTTTTTTTTAATGTAGCTTTAGGATTTTATATAAATGTAATTTTTATTTTATTTTTATTTACTTTGTTTTAATTATTTAACTTTACAAGGACGTATAAATATCTTATGAATGCTTCTTCGAACATTAACTCAATCTTAGTAAGTTTTCTAGAAACACGATGGGGAATTCCTTGACAACACATATTTTGTTGTTTCTTCTTATTTCTTCTTTAACTTCTATTTCAAAGATCATGTTCTTAAAGCCTAAAATGCATGGTTTTATTTTGGTTTCCTAAACTATATGTATTTAGATTATTAGAGAGGATTTTAAAATGTTTAAAATTATTGTATTTTTTGGTCTCTAAGTAAACTTTAAAATCCTAACCCAAACATGTATAATTTGGTTCATAAGTATAAGTTGAAACAACCAAATGAAGTTGGACGAAACATGTTAAAAAATTGATTTCCAGATAATTTCATGTTTGAAGCAATATTTCAAAGGATTTAAGTTTTGTCAAAATTTAACCTAAACTGGTGTTGTTGGAAAATAGGTCTATTAGATCATGTTTTTTTTTTTAAAGCTTAATTATACAGGGTGGAGATACAATAGGAAGTTAGTTTGGCTAGGAAGGCTAGGAAGTGATCTTGACCATCCATTTAGTTAATCAAGGGCTAAGATTAAATCAGGGAAATTGAAAAGAAGAAAAGAGGCGCGTGAGTTTGTTTAGGGGCATTCTAGTCAATCCAAGCCAATAGTTTCTCTCTCCTCCAATTTCCCCTCATTTTTTAAACGTTAATAACTCTTTCATACGACATTATTTTTTTATAAAAATTGCACCAAAAAAACGAGCGTTTTTTATCTTTAAAACGAGTATACTATTGCTATATTAATTTTTTTTTTTAAAAACTCAGTTGCGTAAAACGCAATAGAAAAACCCCCAGTTACGTAAAACGCAATGAAAAAAGAAACCTAAAAAATGATATTTTTCTAAAACGCAATGCACCAAAAACACAAATAAATGACTTATTTGTAAAACGCAATGGCCAGAAAACACAAAGAAATGTCTTATTTCTAAAACGCAATAGCCTAAAAACTCAAAAGAAAATGTACTTTCTAAAACGCAATGGACTAAAAACACATAAAAATGTGTTTTACCTAAAACGCAATGCATCAAAAACACAAAGAAATGTCTTATTTGTAAAACGCAATGGCCAGAAAACACTAAAAATGACTCATTCTAAAACGCAATTGCCTAAAAAACAAAAGAAAGTGTTCTCTGTAAAACGCAATGGACTGAAAACACCTAAAAAAGTGTTTTACCTAAAACGCAATGCACCAAAAACACTTCAAGAATGTGTTTTTCTAAAACGCAATGGCCAGAAAACACCAAAGAAAGTGAATTGTCTGTGCTGTGAACTGTCTGGACCAATGCAGTTTCCAGCTCAACCCCAGCCAGGGGCTCTGCCCCTTGGACCCCGCCAGGGGCTGCCGCCCCTGGGACCCTGCTACCAGGGGCGCTGCCCCCGGACCCCCGCCAAGATCATAAAACGCAATGACTAAATCAAAAACCCATATCGTAAAAATGAAATTAAAGAATTTCTTACATGGATCGAAGTGATTTCTTCAACAATTGACGATTTTTGAATGATTGAAACACTTATCAGCGATCGAATCGAACGGATCGAGTGATTATCTTCAAAATCACCGGAAAAAACGAGATTTTGTATGAAATTAAACTGGGTTTTCTTCAAAAAATCTGAAGAACACGTTGATCGGGTGTTTGAATCATTGATTGGTGATGAAAATCGCAATATAATGTAGTGATTATTGAGATAGAAAGTGAAGAAATGGTTGAAGATGGTGGGTTTTGAAAATGGTGGGTTTTGAAGTTACTGGGTTTTGAAAAGGAAGAAGAAAAGGGTTGGATTGACTAAAATACCATTTTTCTTTATTTTAAATGTTGCCACATGTCCTAATCCTATTGCTTCCTAGACTTCCTAGCCAAAATAAACTTCCTATTTGATCTTTTCCCTAATTATACAATGTTACAGTTAAAGAGTGTTTTAGATTGAGTTTGAAAATGACTTATTAGTTGTTTTTTTTTTAAAAAAAAGCCAATAAGTTAAAAGAGTGTTTGTTAATGATAAAGGTCCTTTTTGTTTTTAGCTTTTTAAGCAGAGTAAAAATTGTTTTTTCAAAAAACACAGTGAGTTTTTAAATGATTTTTGACTTTTTTAAGCTAAAGTTACCAATCTTACCTTATCCTTTAAAATGGCGACCAAACATGGAAACTTACCGTATCCTTTTTGGTCATATTAGTTTTTCCATCACAAGAGCTAATCCAAACATTTTTTAAAAAACTCATCCTGGAAAAGTTATAAGTTTTTTTTTGAACGGCAAGGAACGACTTGCCAACCACCGTGACACCGGGCGCTGTGGCTAAGCTCGACTACTCGACCGTCGCCAGCCCCTTGGCTCTCCCAGATGCGCGGAAACCCGACCTCCACCCGCCCGAAGGCACGACAGTGGAATAATCGGTAAAACCTCACCTCCCATCCAAGACGAACCGACGCTACCCGTATTCGCCTTTCACCTGGATGCCGCATAAAATAATGGAGAGAGTGGGAGTCAAACCTGGATCACAAGGAACACCAAGTTTTTCCTCAAACACTCCACCATTACCTCATTGGCAAAGTTATAAGTTAACAAGCACTTTTAAGAATAAAAACATTTTTAGAGTTAAATAAGCAGATTGTAACACACACACACCCACCCACCCACCCACACACAAACACACACATACACACACACATATATATATATATATAGGATCATTTCAGAACCATAAATATTTACAGAACTCGCAGAACTCCTAATAAACAATCTTTTTATTTATATATTTTTATGTTTAGGATAATTTTATCATTTATTATGTGTATTTTCATGATTACATACATGTTAAGAGTAATTTTATTATTTTTTATTTGTAAATTTATAATTACACATATGTGAACTAGTTTTTTTACATATATGTAATTAGTTATTACACATTTATATAATTTGGCTATTAAACATATGTAAACTACTTTTAACATGTATGTAATCATAAAAATACATATAATAGATGATAAAAAGATCCTAAATACAAAAAAAAATATATATAAAATGATTGTTTATTAGGAGTTCTGAAAGTTCTGCAATTATTTAGAGTCCTGAAATGAACCCAACCATATATATATATATATATATATAAAACTGCCTCTATAGCATAACGATCTTCATGAAATGCTCTTATAACAACTGGACAAGTGTAACACCACGTAAAAACGTGTCCAATTATGTAAAGACACGTGTCCTAAACCCTAATCATGTGAAAGATTGAGTTTGAAGGACTAAAGTTGACAAACAACGAAAATATGAAACCAAAGGGATTGAATGTGTCAACATGCCAAACTTGTGCCTCTGAATGACCATACACTAAGAATATATTCTTAAATGAGTAATAATTTGAACATAAGAAGCCGTTTATGAAAATAATCGAAATATTATAAACTACAAGGGTTAAACGTGTCAATATGTTAATTCTTACCTCTGAGTGACCTTTTAACGAACCCGAGGCTTCGTAATATTCAAATATACTCCCAAGAATAAGTGATATCAGTTTCACAAGGTTTCGAGATCGTTATACAAGTTTTCAAGATTTTGGGTTAAAAGTGTCAATATTAAGAAACTTATGTTACGGTGATCGTTTAACGAAAACCGGGCCTAACGGAGTTTGGTTATACTCCCATGATCCTTTACAAACTAACTATAAGGGCCTCTTATGCCAGAAATGAAGTTAAATAAAGTTACCATGGACCAGGGACTGAATTTGCCAAACTTGAAACAAGTTTTACCTGACGACAAGGTTGTCGCGGCCCGCGTAGACCCCCCTTAAATCCTACACGGCCTGCGACAGACGCCCAGTTCTGCAGAAAGTTGACAGCTGCTGGTTGCAGCCTGTTCCACCGCCTTAGAGGCCTGAATTTCGAAACTAGGAGCTTGTTGTCGGTTTTATTATACCACTAGGACACCTGGATCATGCCATTCAAGTATAGAAAGGCCTTCATGTTGCCTTGTTCATTTGCTCACTTCACTTGAATTCAACCCTGCTCTCTCATCTGGTGGTTCCTAATTAAGAAGGGAGCTCAAGTTTGTATAAAAGATAGCTAGGACCCTTTGTAAGTGTCTTAGCCCCCTCTTTAGTTCAGTTTTATAGTTTAAAAACCGAAAAGTCAAAGTTATCGAAAATTAGCTTTGACTCTCGGTTTTAACTCAAATGGTCCAGCCAATATTTGAAATAAATGTGGTTATGTGACCATAATTAGGTAGATGATTAACCCTTAAAAAGGCACCTCCTAATTATTTTGTTTGCTTAGTTAATTGTCGGGTCAAACTAATTAGTTAAAAAGTCAAACTGGACAGAATTATAAATAATAATTAAAACTAATAATACAGAGGTTATAAATTATATTTTAACACTCTAATAACTTAGTAATTATTATTAGAACATGTTCAAACAAGTTCAACCCGACAATTCTAAGTCTAAGGTCGGTCGCAACCGAAAGTCGCAAAAGCTTGACTTTTACTTTGACTTTCAGTTCTGATCCAATTGAGCTTAATTCTTCCATGTTTTAAGCTTCCATTAGGACCACATTATGTTGTAGTATAACCCTATGGAGTTATATTACCTGGTCATTTGTATTCTGAATTATATGCTAAGTTTCGTTATTATGCTTATAAAGGCCCATTTTGCCCTTTTGACATATAAACGAGATTTTTGAAAATGTGAGAGGACAAAAACCTTTATTACTGATATATAAGTATGTCCCAAAAATTTGACATCAGTATCTGGTCTCAAACAGAAGTTATGCTCGATATCGTAAATTGAAAGTTTTTATTAATTAAATTACGCTATCTTGCATAAGACATGTTTAAACATGGATTTTGACCCAAAACTCATTACCTACTGTCAAGATATTATTTTTAGGATTTTTGGTCAGATTATAAACTGACCATATCATTGAGTTCTTGTATAATTCGGTAAATGACGATAATACCATTTTCATGCATAAAATGAGATTTACATATGATTTGAATACCAAACCTTTTCCTACTGATATTATACATTAAATAAAATATTTTGAACACTTGGGACTGATCAAAATCTCAGATTTTCCATAAACATCTTAATTATCGTCAATTAGCGATTTTTACGCAAATTAGGTGCATGGTATGGTTTAAAACCATATTTAAAACCTAAGACTTGTTACCTACTGAAATTTTAAATAAATGTCAATATCATTACAGTAGGTATAAATCATGAACTCAGATTTCCAAAGATGTCCTTAAAAGCATATGTGAAATGACCAAAATACCCTTTCGGGGCATAGTTTGGCCATAAATGGTAAACCTCACATATGTATGATATCTTACTGATGTAATGTGATAAAATAAATATTTTTACTGAATATTTAAGACCAGAACCTCAGTTTACTAATTAAACCTCTTTTATAAAGGGTAAAATGACCAAAATACCCCTACGGGACTTAAATTGGTTTTAAATACTTTTTGGGCATATATGTTAACATCCTACCGAGGTATTAACATATTCTAAGCATAATAACATATGAGACCTGTATATAATTCATTTGGTTACCCGTTATGCATTTATGCGTTCGATTCGGTTTATGTGACTAGTTTACATAAAATAGCCGAAATGGGTTTAACCTTATCATTTTCACCTCAAAATCCAAAATGTGATTACTTTACCCATATTATACAAGTATCCAAACTTGTCGGGTCTAAATCACGTTCTATTCCGGTATTCGCTTAATCTAGCGTTTAGAACCGTTTATTGTCTTTCAAACTAACCAGTCTAAGTCTTTGACTTAAATAAAGACCCGTTAATATCCTAATAGGTTAATAAACCTTCCATACAGATTGAGTAGCTTCAGTAGAAGGTATTTACATAAAGCTTTAGGAAACATACAGCTGAGTTACATCTTAATACATCTAGCTCAGGTAAATACTCTTAACTTATTTTCCGTATACGGGCATGGGATACGGTATTATAATAATACCGCTTGGTCGGGTATGAAATCATTTAATCGGATTGTGATTAATAAATTTACATAACCCGTTTTAATTTGTTTTGCTTGATAACATAAACATTGGGGGTTCATACGACCGTGTCTTGGATATCCTCGGCTCATTTCATTTGAAAATGGCCACGACCTATGCACGGGGTGTAGGCATACACCTGAAAGATGCAAATGCTAAATAACCCACCTGTTGGGGATAACTCCTCTGTGGGTTTTATAGTGGTGAGTCGGTTAATCATGACCGGCTTCCAAACCGGCCCCATATGTATCACAAACATGTAAAATTGTATACAAGATTATCTTAAATAATTGTCCCAAGTTATAAATGGTTTGTGGCTTGTGCACTTAAATCAATTTTCATAAACTCTTTTCAAATGAGTCAGTTAATTGTATTTACCAGTGAAAACTGACGTATTTTCCAAAGACTAAGTGACAAGTACCTCACGTAACTAGGCTGGAGCTACTCGGTGTCAAATAAGAGGATCTTGCAAATCCTTAGATGCCTGAAGTCTGTTATTTCAGTTTTCTTGTATTTTATTTTATGATCCGCCTGTGGATCTCTATTACAACCAAGTCTATATATTCTTTTATTTGGACACTCGGACACTATGGTTTGTAATAGTAATTATTCACCAAGCCTCCCGCTGTGCTATTATGTTGTGTGTATTGACTATGATGATATCAACTACGTCATGATAATCCCCAACGGGCCCACCGGTAATATGTGGAAATATCGGGGTGTGACAGGTTGGTATCAGATCCAACATTGAGTGAATTAAACACTAGCCTTTTGTGTTTAATCTCAATGACACAATAAGCACATTCCTTAGACTTCCGAGTCTAGGCTAATGACCTAGGATTATTCTTAATTTTCCTTTTGTCGTTTATATTTTTGTCTTACTTGTTTTGACAGGATACTAATCAGAATGCCTCCAAGATTTAGAGGACGTGAAGGAAAAGGGAAAGGTCCAATGAGGGGTGGACCATCCAGCCAAACTGGACCCTCGCATAGACGCACGCCATCGGGGTCTTTTTCTAGCTCCGATTCGCGAGATAACTGGAGACATTCCTTTGAACCAGCGAGACACTCTGTTTCGTTTGGTTCTTCTCCTTCAGATCACCCACCTTTTATACTACCTATTCTAGACGAGCCCCAACATTCTCACTATTCTCACCAATCACATCATTCACACCACTCTTTACATTCTCATTCCTTTCATCATTCTAGTTCTCACGATCTTTATTCACCGGGCCAATTTAACCCGAAATACTATTTTAACGAACCACTAGGTTATAATCCTTTAGGACCCGAAGACCATTTCTCCCAAGATATGGAAATGGATGATGACCCCGATCCAGAGCCGCCAACCGGGACACCAACTCATCCCATCAGTATCTCTAGCGGTTCTCCTTATCAAGGATCACCATATCAAGGCCCTGACTCATAGGCCGAAAGGTGGAACAAGTATGAATGGGAATTTACCCCATCTTTTCATAACTCTCCTCAACCTCCATTGGAGGACCGTATCTTCAAGCGGTTACTCCGCCGCCCTTGCCTGTTGAGGAACCACCTCAACAACCACCACAACCACCTCCTGAGCCACCAAGGCAAAGGAGGAACGCACGGATGTCCGTGCGAGGGGGACCTAGGTTTAGTTCCCCTCAAGCTTCAAGCACATACCCTCCAATCCCGGAAGATCCACAAATAGGTGGACCTTCGCACGCGGTGCCGGAAGATGATCCCCCGCGGTGCCGGAAGATGATCCCCCACCAGTTACCATTGCACCACCGCCACCGCCAGTGGGTTATGATAACCCCATACCGACTTACCCAGGTTCGTCTGGGTATAACCCATTTGAATATCCAAATCCTACGAATTATGGATATCAGGCCCCTGATCAAGATCCATATCTTGAGGCAGTTCAATTTAATGCACTTCATCCCTCACCCTTTCCTCTAGTATACCCAACTGGGTATCCAGTACATGGGTATCAATACCCTCCTTACCAACAACAACCCCCACCTTCACAACTGCAAACACAAGAGATTCTACATAGGTTGGATCGGGTTGAACACAAAGCGGAGGAACGCGAGAAAAAGCATAACAAATTTCTTAAGGGCCTCGCGAACTTCATAAAAGGCAAAAAGAAGTAGAAGTTTGTTTTACTTTATTTTGTATTGTATTGTATTGTAATTTCAATCAAGTCCCTGTGTGGACATTTCATTTCTGTATTTTAGTCCCTGCGTGGACTTGTTTCTTTCTGTAGTCCCTGCGTGGACAGTTTATTTCAAGACCCGTTTAGGGCATTTCTTGTAATAGTCTAGTATTTTAATGAAATTTCTTTTGGAGAATTTTTATATGTGTATTTTATCACATCATCTTGCCAATATCATTTCAGTTTTTAAATTGATCTGCCAAAGAAATTTCAAAAGACATTCTTAAAGGTATAACCTAGCCAATAAATGGCTATGATGGTACAACCTTTTTAAGACTATAATTCTCCGTTAACATGTGAAAGAATGTTAACATTCCTGGCAGTGTGAATTGAGAGACCACACTAGCTTCCAAAAGTACTTGGATTTTTCCAAGCCACCTTTATAGCCTATATGATCAATATGAATCATGGCTATTAAACATCAAATATGATGTATACATTAAAACATCCATTAAGGTGTATGTCTGCGAGCAGAGGTGTATTCATGACAATGATAGTTTTATGAACTTCTTGTGAAAAAGGCAATGAACTATGTTCGACCCTTAAAAATCCTTGATTCAAAAGATCGTTGATTATGTTTTAAATGCCTTTCGAGATGAGCCTTTTGTGCTATATGAAAATGTATTTAAGACATTGACAGTTGTGACTTATGTCCCCTGTCTGATAAATGTAAAGGATTATATCCTACTTGATTGTCGATAAAGGTTCATTTGTAGCCTAGGCAAATCATTTTGACTTATGGTCTATATGGTTTAATAAATACCATGACTATTTAATCGTCAGATACGAAGGTTCATTAGATAATCTAAACAAATCATTATTGTTTGATTTAGTACTCAAATCATGGCTGGCTCTGACGAAGTAAACAGCCATCCGGTAGAAGGAAACAATAATGATGCCAGGATAAATGTTACTGGTGCTGAATTACAAGCAATGATTGACACAGCAGTTGCTCAAGCTGTGGATAAAATATTTAAAGAACCAAGTCATGTTCGGTCCAAGACTCAATCAAAGCCCCTATCGCATTCACTTACACTAAAAAGGGATGAGTCTCGTCACTCGTCCAATCAAAAGAGTGAACCACAGAGACAAGTTTTCGTTAATCAGGCTCCAAAGTATAACAAGGGTTGTACTTATAAATATTTCGTCTCGTGTAAACCAAGAGACTTCACGGGAGAAAAGGGAGCCATCGATTGTATGAAGTGGTTGGATGAAATGGAGACGGTTATCGATATCATTGGGTGTGCGAAGGAGGACGTCGTTAAGTTTGTGTCACAATCCTTCAAGGGTGACGCCTTAACTTGGTGGAAGGCTTTGGTACAGTCCACGTGAAAGGTTCCTCTGTATAATCTTTCCTGGAATCAATTTGTTGATCTTATGAAGGACACTTACTGTCCTCAGCATGAAGTAGAAAGGATAGAGACTGACTTCCTCACTCTGGTGATGAAGGATTTGGATTGCAGGTCCTATGTGACCAGTTTTAACTCCATGTCGAGACTTGTACCGTATTTGGTCACCCCAGAACCCAAACGCATTACGCGTTTTATCGGTGGTTTAGCCCCAGAGGTTAAAGGAAATGTCAAGGCTTCCAAGCCTGCTACTTATAGATCCGCTGTAGATCTATCTTTGTCACTTACTCTAGATGTTGTAAGGAGTAGAGCAAAGAAAACCACCGATGAGGGGAAAAGAAAGAGGGAGGAAGACCAGTCCCATCATTCGAACAAAAAGAAGAAAGGAAACTCTGGTTTTAAAAAGGGGCAGTCGATGACAAGCCCAGATGTAAAACATGTAACAAGAGGCACTCTGGAAAGTGCAATCAGGACCCACAAGCTAAACCTTGTGGGATCTGCAAGAAGAAAGGGCACAAGACTATGGAGTGCCAAAACATCAAGGATGCGACCTGCTACGGTTGCAACGAAAAGGGGCATATCAAGACTAACTGCCCTAAAAATGCCAAGAAGCCTGATGAGGCAAAGAAAACCAATGCTAGGGTTTTCCATATGAACGCCAGGGAAGCGGTGAACGACAACAACGTTATAACAGGTACCTTCCTCATTAATGATATTTATGCTAGAGTTTTATTTGATTCAAGTGCTAATAAGTCTTTTGTAGACCATAAGTTTTGTAAATTTCTGAATCTGCCTATTAAAACTCTAGACATAAAATATGAGATAGAACTCGCAGACGGTACCTTAGAAACCGCTTCAGCTCTTCTTGATGGATGCTTTATATCCATAAAGAATCATTCTATCTCGCTATCCCTTTTGCCAATGAAATTGGCTGGGTTTGATGTAGTTTTAGGCATGGATTGGTTATCGCATAACCAAGCCCAAATAGCCTGCGATAAAAGCTAGTTAACATCAAAACCCCCTCTGGTGAGTTAGTCACCATTCATGGAGATACACAATATGGGTTGCCCGACAACATGTCTTTACTCAAAGCCTCGAAGTGTCTGAAAAACGGATATGTCATTTACATGGCACAAATGACAGTGAATGACCCGAAACCTAAGATTGAAGATATTCCAATCATATCCGAATATCCTGATGTCTTTCCTAATGAATTACCTGGATTACCTCCTGAGAGGCAAGTTGAATTCAGGATAGACATTCTGCCAGGATCTGCACCAATTGCACGAGCTCCTTACCGTCTAGCGCCTACTAAAATGAAAGAGCTTGGGACACAATTGGATGACTTACTAGGAAAAGGTTTCATACAACCCAGCTCTTCACCTTGGGGAGCTCCTATTTTGTTTGTGAAAAAGAAGGATGGATTAATGCACTTATGCATTGATTACCGTGAGCTAAACAAGGTAACGATCAAGAATCGTTATCCATTACCCAGGATCGATGACTTATTCGACCAACTTCAAGGGGCAAGCTTTTTCTCAAAAATCGATTTGAGATCTGGATATCATCAACTCAAGGTCCGAACTGAAGATGTACCTAAGACATCGTTTAGAATGAGGTATGGCCACTACGAGTTTTTAGTGATGCCTTTCGGGCTCACTAATGCACCTGCAACATTCATGGATCTCATGAATAGAGTCTGCAAGCCATACTTAGACAAGTTTGTCATTGTCTTTATAGACGACATACTTATCTATTCTCGTAGTCAGGTTGATCATGAGAAACATCTTCGATGTATCTTAGGATTGCTACGGCAGGAGAAGCTGTATGCTAAATTCTCTAAGTGTGAGTTCTGGCTTCGTGAAGTACAATTCCTTGGACATGTTGTCAGTGAACGAGGTATCCAAGTAGATCCCGCTAAGATAGAAGCCATTATGAACTGGGAAGCACCAAAGACACCAACAGAGATTCGCAGTTTTCTGGGATTAGCTGGATATTATAGAAGGTTCATTGAGAACTTCTCGAGAATAGCTGCACCGTTAACTTCACTGACCCGCAAGAATGTAAAATTTGATTGGGGTCCTAAACAACAAGAGTCTTTTGAGATTGTTAAGCCGAAATTGAGCAATGCCCCGGTGTTGACGTTGCCCGAAGGAATAGAAGAGTTTGTCTTGTATTGCGATGCTTTACACACCGGTATGGGTTATGTACTTATGCAGAAAGGCAAAGTAATTGCCTATGCATCACGACAGTTAAAGGTGCACGAAAAGAATTACACCACCCATGATTTAGAGTTGGGTGCCATTGTATTTGCACTTAAGTTATGGAGACATTATTTATATGGAACTAAATGTGTGATATATTCGGATCACAAAAGTCTCCAACACTTATTCAATCAAAAGGAACTTAATATGAGACAACGCCGTTGGATGGAGACTCTAAATGATTATGATTGCGAAATTCGCTACCATCCTGGCAAAGCGAATGTAGTCGCTGATGCATTGAGCAGAAAAGAAAGGATTAAACCTATAAGAATTAATGCCAAAAGCATCGAACTTAAGAATAGCCTGAATGAAAGGCTTTTAGTTGCTCAAAAGGAAGCTGTTTTGGAAGCTAACCTTCCAAGTGAAAAGTTAGGTGTAACTGCTGAACAGTTAACACCTGGTAAGGATGGAATCCTTAGGATGAATAGAAGAATCTGGGTTCCTATTCATGGAGGGCTTCGAGATATAATCCTCCAGGAAGCTCACAATTCCAAATACTCAGTTCACCCTGGAGGTGACAAAATGTATCAAGATTTGAAAGCCATTTATTGGTGGATAGGTTTGAAGAAATCTATAGCCACACATGTAGCAAAATATCTGACATGCGCTCAGATTAAAGCGGAACATCAAAAGTCGTCAGGTCTGCTACAACAGCCAAAACTTCTCACATGGAAGTGGGAGATGGTAACCACGGACTTTATAACCAAGTTACATAAAACAAGGCATGAAATGATACTATATGGGTCACAGTTGACAGACTGACTAAGTCAGCACACTTCTTACCCATCAAGGAGACTCATAGCTCTGACAAGCTAGCTCAGTTATACGTGGATCAGATTGTATCTCTCCACGGAGTGCCGGTATCTATTATATCCGATAGAGATACAAGATACACCTCTCACTTTGGGAAAAGTTACCAACAATCATCAGGCACTCGTTTGAATTTTAGTACTGCCTACCATCCTCAAACAGATGGACAAAGTGAGCGTACAATTCAAACTTTAGAAGACATGCTTCGTGCATGTGTTATTGATTTAGGTGGTAGCTGGGATGACCACCTACCGTTGATCGATTTCTCTTATAATAATAGCTACCATACTAGCATTCAGGCTGCACCTTTTGAGGCATTGTATGGAAGGAAATGCAGAATGCCTGTTTGTTGGGCGAAAGTAGGAGAAGCTCGGTTATTAGGACCTGATATAGTGCTTGAAACAACAGACAAGATTGTCCAAATTTGTGATTGCCTAAAGGCTGCCAGGGATATGCAGAAAAGTTATGCTGATAAGAGGCGGAAACCTATGAAGTTTGAGGTAGGCGACAAAGTCTTACTAAAAGTGTCACCCTGGAAAGATGTGATGTGTTTTGGTAAGAAGGGCAAGTTAAGCCCGAGGTATATCGGACCATTCGAGATCATCGAATGTGTCGGCAGTGTAGCTTACAAGCTAAACCTACCTGAAGAGCTTAGGGGGATTCACAATGTGTTCCACATCTGTAATCTAAAGAAATGTCTAGCTGATGAATCATTAGCAATGTCTCATAAGGACGTACATATTGATGAAAGCCTGAGGTTTGTTGAAAGACCTATATCGATCGAGGATCGACAGGTTAAAAAGCTCCGAAGGAAGCACGTGCCTATAGTAAAAGTTAAATGGGATGCCCGTAGAGGCCCTGAATATACGTGGGAAGTTGAGTCCACTATGCGACAGAAGTACCCTCAGTTATTTGTAACAACACGTAAAAACGTGTCCAATTATGTAAAGACACGTGTCCTAAACCCTAATCATGTGAAAGATTGAGTTTGAAGGACTAAAGTTGACAAACGACGAAAATATTAAACCAAAGGGATTGAACGTGTCAACATGCCAAACTTGTGCCTCTGAATGACCATACACTAAGAATATATTCTTAAAAGAGTAATAATTTGAACATAAGAAGCCGTTTATGAAAATAATCGAAAGATTATAAACTACAAGGGTTAAACGTGTCAACATATTAATTCTTACCTCTGAGTGACCTTTTAACGAACCCGAGGCTTTGTAATATTCAAATATACTCCCAAGAATAAGTGATATCAGTTTCACAAGGTTTCGAGATCGTTATACAAGTTTTCAAGATTTTGGGTTAAAAGTGTCAATATTAAGAAACTTATGTTACAGTGATCGTTTAACGAAAACCGGGCCTAACGAAGTTTGGTTATACTCCCATGATCCTCTACAAACTAACTATAAGGGCCTCTTATGCCAGAAATGAAGTTAAATAAAGTTACCATGGACCAGGGACTGAATCTGCCAAACTTGAAACAAGTTTTACCTGACGACAAGGTTGTCGCGGCCCGCGTAGACCCCCCTTAAATCCTACGCGGCCCGCGACAGACGCCCAGTTCTGCAGAAAGTTGACAGCTGCTGGTTGCAGCCTGTTCCACCGCCTTAGAGGCCTGAATTTCGAAACTAGGAGCTTGTTGTCGGTTTTATTATACCACTAGGAAACTTGGGGTGATCCTAATCACTCCCATAACACCTGTATTGATCTTATATCATGCCATTCAAGTATAAAAAGGCCTTCATGTTGCCTTGTTCATTTGCTCACTTCACTTGAATTCAACCCTACTCTCTCATCTGGTGGTTCCTGATTAAGAAGGGAGCTCAAGTTTGTAGAAAAGATAGCTAGGACCTTTTGTAAGTGTCTTAGCCCCCTCTTTAGTTCAGTTTTATAGTTTAAAAACCGGAAAGTCAAAGTTATCGTAAATTAGCTTTGACTCTCGGTTTTAACTCAAATGGTCCAGCCACTATTTGAAATAAATGTGGTTATGTGACCATAATTAGGTAGATAATTAACCCCTAAAAGGGCACCTCCTAATTATTTCGTTTGCTTAGTTAATTGTCGGGTCAAATTAATTAGTTAAAAAGTCAAACTGGACAGAATTATAAATAATAATTAAAACTAATAATACAGAGTTTATAAATTATATTTTAACACGCTAATAACTTAGTAATTATTATTAGAACATGTTTAAACAGGTTCAACCCAACAATTCTAAGTCTAAGGTCGGTCGCAACCGAAAGTCGCAAAAGCTTGACTTTCAGTTTTGACCTAATTGAATTTAATTCTTCCATGTTTTAAGCTTCCATTAGGACCACATTATGTTGTAGTATAACCCTCTGGAGTTATAATACCTGGTCACTTGTATTCTGAATTATATGCTAAGTTTAGTTATTATGCTTATAAATGCCCATTTTGCCCTTTTGACATATAAACGAGATTTTTGAAAATGTGAGAGTACAAAAACCTTTATTACTGATATATAAGTATGTCCCAAAAATTTGACATCAGCATCTGGTCTCAAACAGAAGTTATGCTCAATATCGTAAATTGAAAGTTTTTATTAATTAAATTACGCTATCTTGCATAAGACATGTTTAAACATGGATTTTGACCCAAAACTCATTACCTACTGTCAAGATATTATTTTTAGGGATTTTTAGGATTTTTGTTCAGATTATAAACTGACCATATCATTGAGTTCTTGTATAATTCGGTAAATGACGATAACACCCTTTTCATGCATAAAATGAGATTTACATATGATTTGAATACCAAACCTTTTTCTACTGATATTATACATTAAATAAAATATTTTGAACACTTGAGACTGATCAAAATCTCAGATTTTCCATAAACATCTTAATTATCGTCAATTCGCAATTTTTACGCTAATTAGGTGCATAGTATGGTTTAAAACCATATTTAACACCTAAGACTTGTTACCTACTGAAAATTTAAATAAATGTCAATATCATTACAGTAGGTATAAATCATGAACTCAGATTTCCAAAGATGTCCTTAAAAGCATATGTGAAATGACCAAAATACCCTTTCGGGGCATAGTTTGGCCATAAATGGTAAACCTCACATATGTATGATATCTTACTGATGTAATGTGATAAAATAAACATTTTTACTGAATATTTAAGACCAGAACCTCAGTTTTAATTAAACCTCTTTTATAAAGGGTAAAATGGCCAAAATGCCCCTACGAGACCTAAATTGGTTTTAAATACTTTTTGGGCATATATGTTAACATTCTACTGAGGTATTAACATATTCTAAGCATAATAACATATGAGACCTGTATATAATTCATTTGGTTACCCGTTATGCATTTATGCGTTCGATTCGGTTTATGTGACTATTTTACATAAAATTGCCGAAATGGGTTTAACCTTATCATTTTCACCTCAAAATCCAGAATGTGATTAGTTTACCCATATTATACAAGTATCCAAACTTGTCTAGTCTAAATCACGTTCTATTCCGGTCTTTGCTTAATCTAGCGTTTAGAACCGTTAAGTGTCTTTCAAACTAACCGGTCTAAGTCTTTAACTTAAATAAAGACCCGTTAGTATCCTAATAGGATAATAAACCTTCCATACAAATTGAGTAGCTTCAGTAGAAGGTATTTACATAAAGCCTTAGGAAACATACAGCTGAGTTACATCTTAACACATCTAGCTCAAGTAAATACTCTTAACTTATTTTCCGTTATACGGGCTTGGGATACGGTATTATAATAATACCCCTTGGTCGGGTATGAAATCATTTAATCTGATTGTGATTAATAAATTTACATAACCCGTTTTAATCTGTTTTGCTTGATAACATAAACATTGGGGGTTCATACGACCGTGTCTTGGATATCCTCGGCTCATTTCATTTGAAAATGGCCACGACCTATGCACGGGGTGTAGGCATACACCTGACAGATGCAAATGCTAAATAACCCACCTGTTGGGGATAACTCCTCTGTGGGTTTTATAGTGGTGAGTCGGTTAATCATGACCGGCTTCCAAACCGGCCCCATATGTATGACAAACATGTAAAATTGTATACAAGATTATCTTAAATAATTGTCCCAAGTTATAAATGGTTTGTGGCTTGTGCACTTAAATCAATTTTCATAAACTCTTTTGAAATGAGTCAGTTAATTGTATTTACCAGTGAAAACTGACTTATTTTCCAAAGACTAAGTGACAAGTACCTCACGTAACTAGGCTGGAGCTACTCGGTGTCAAATAAGAGGATCTTGCAAATCCTTAGATGCCCGAAGTCTGTTATTTCAGTTTTCTTGTATTTAATTTTATGATCCGCCTGTAGATCTCTATTACAACCAAGTGTGTATATTCTTTTATTTGGACACTCGGTCACTATGGTTTGTAATAGTAATTATTCACCAAGCCTTCCGCTGTGCTATTATGTTGTGTTTATTGACTATGATGATATCAACTACGTCACGATAATCCCCACCGGGCCCATCGGTAATATGTGGAAATATCTGGGTGTGACAACAAGCAAGCGATATTAATAAGTTTTAACTATATATGAAGAATTAAAGTTTTTATAGGAATGACTCAGATCAGTTCCACCAGTAGAATACTTCTAAGATGGGCTTCGAGATTCATTCACCGGCTTAACATATAAAACTACAACACTGCTAGGCTCGCCATAGGATGGGATTCCTCCCTGTGACCACCCTTGGGCGTGAGAATAAGTATTTGTTGATGAATTAGGGTTTTGTGAGGTAATAAAATGAGAGAGTGTGTGTACCTGTGAGGTGTAAATCTTCCTCCTATTTATAGTAGATTTGGTTACACGTAGCTGTCCTTTAGGTGAGGTGGTCCCATGGGCTCTAATGGTTTTGGCGCCACATGTCATGCTCCTATGGGTGGAGAACATTCCATGCCCTTGGTGTGCATGAGTGTGTTGGCGCCATCCCTGCTCTGATTGGTGGTAAAGGGATCCACACTCAAGATGTGCATGGGAGATGGTTACCTATGCACAGGACCGTCGTAGGGTAGGAAGTGTGACACTTTTATTTATTTTTCTTGGTTGATCTTTCGCCACGTGTCCTTGACGAAATGATCAATGGCTCATTTTGATACAATTCTCCGCAATGTATTTCATTCATAATATATATACATATATAGAGGAAGTGTAGAATACAAATCCTCTAATCATACATTACGTACGTGACGATAATATCCCTACAAGTGTTCCTGATTCATTTTCCTACATAAGGGTTTATCAGACAATCCATTCAATCAGCACAGGGCAAATTAGACAATTCCTTCAACAAGCATATCAGGAGTTCGTTACACAACTATCTCTGTAATTATGAATTGTATCAGTTCGATATTAGGGTTTGATTGATTGTTGTTGTCAATGGATCTAGCACCGGACAAAACACAAATGTCGATTTCAAAGATGCTGAGTTCGTCATTGAGCATGTTCAATTGGGTGGTGAGTAGAGAGTTACGGTTGATGTGACATCTGTGCTTGTGTAATCTTTGTACAAACTCCAAACAATTCAATATCAATAAAACAATGTGTTTTGATCCCAATATTTGTTATTTATGCTTGACATTTTGCACGTTTTGATTTTTGTTCGATTTTAAACTCTATATCGCTTTCTGGAAAGTTATACGCAAACTGATGCGTAAACGTAATCAGTTTAACATGACAAACACTCTGGAACAGCATCATAAGCTTAACATACCTTAAATAACCTTTACATAACTTAGAAATAAGTTTTTAAGGGTTTGGTATGGCAAAAACAAGTTTATTCGCTCACAGGGTCTATTTGCGTCAAACTGCAAAAGTCTGCCATTTCGTATAGCAACGTACATTCCGGAATATTATCATAAGCTAAACATACCATAAATAACCTAAACATATCTTAGAAATAAGCTTTGAGTGGTTCGGTGTGCGAGAATACGCTTATTTGATCAAACAGGGACTAAAAGCGTCAAAAAAGGCGTAAGTTTGCATTTACGCGAATATCTTACGTTCTGACCACATTCGGACATCCAAAAATTTTGGTAGTCACTAAAATATTTTATTTTAGTGATCGGAATGCAAAAATTCTATTCGTCGCTTAATTAGGATCGTTTTCGCTTCCGTTCGAGTTTCGTCGTAATTAACCGAACAACGTGACCGTACGACCAAACGAACCGACATCCGTGATATTTCCAAGCATATTTCATGTCCCCTATACTTTGACGACCTTGTAGAGCCTTGAAAATGGCTTAATGGAGGTTAAATACGTCGAAAATGCAAGTTAGAGTGTGCAGGGGCTGTTTCTGCCAACTTCTGAAAGTTGCAGCCCACACCCTCGCGTCGCGCCACAGCCTAGAGGCTGTGCTGTGGCGCCACGCCACCACCTAATCTGGATAGAAATATCATTTTCAGCATCAGTTTGATATTTCAGGGACTATTCTTGCAATTTCTTTGTGTGGTAGCCAAGTTAACACCTCTCCAAGCAAAAACTAGCTGTCCTAGACACTTGTATGGACTAGATTTATTGCTTGGAGGCTACACAAACACTTGGAGTGATCCTACAAGTCCTCTACAACTATAAATACCCACCTTTTCTTCCTTGTTCATTGCTCATTTCTCATATTTGAACTCTAAGTGGAGGAATTCCTGCTAAGGAGCCACCTACCTGAGTTCTAATACCTTCCTTCTAGCCTTTGAACACCTTGTAAGTGTTCTTTCATGGCTTAGTAGTTATTTTCAGCTATTTAGAGCTGAAAGTCAAACTGTTTGACCAACAGTTTGACTTTCGGTTTTGACCATCAATTGGTCAAGTCAAAGTTCAATTGAACTTTGCAATGTGATTGTAATCACGATGGTTATAATCCTTAGCGATTATACCTACTGATTACCACGTTAACTAGGTGTAGTAACGAGTCAAAGTTTTGGTCAAAATGCGTATTTACGCGCATTTTGCAACGGAACTACTTTTAGGTATCAAAACACTTTGTTTTGATACCAAATCAGTTTTCTAAGTTAGTTAAACATGTTTGACATGTTTAACTCGTCACTACTAGTTTAGTGCTTGTTTAGGGTCGTAAGTTAAGCGGTCTCGACAACCGCTTAGACTTTCGAACCCGACCCGTTTGGTCGATCATTAGGATCCGACCAAACATGTTTAGTGATCATAGTTGCATAGGGAATAACCTACTGAGGTTATACCTTATGATCACTTAGGTTGGTTAGTTATTTGTTAAGTAGTTTACATGCCCATAGAAAATGACCAAAATGCCCTTTTGAAGCATAAATTCATATATTTGCATATGTGATCAAGTTTTTGACATATAAACTGATTTAGTAACATGTTTAGGCATAATTGGGCATGTAAGACTTAACTTAGGATATAGATAACCACCCGAGCTTAGGTTTACGCAACCGACGCGTTATAGTAGCTTATACTACCATAACGGGTCGAAACGGGTCAAAAGAACTTAGGTAGACTTCCAAATCAGAATGTTAGCTCTATTAAATCATGCCATATGAGTTCAAATACTCATTTGATTTATAGAACCTCATTCTATCCTATCTCCTGATTTAGGATCCGATTATTAACGTAGTTACCTATATTAGGTGCCTTGTTGATTCCGTGATCCTTGGAGGTTTATTTGGTCTTATTCTCAAGACTAATAAGCAATCCCAAGTGAGTACATAGTCCTCTCTTTTACCACTTTCAAATACTTTGGGGTGATACACATGTGCATACTTGTTACTTTCATGCTTTCATTGCTTTTTTGACATAAACATGCTATGTTCACTTAGTACACTCATAGTACATGATTTCAATTTGGTTTTGCTATGTATGTTGACTGAGCATGCTAGCACATTGATTTCATAAGACACTTTTGTTGCATATGTTTACTCAACATATGGACACATTGTTTTACATTACATTTCTGCTGCATATGTTTACTCAGCATATGGGCACAATTGATTTCATGAACATTTCTACTATGTATGTTTACTTAACATACTTAGTACATGGTTTTCACATGCTACATTGGTTATGACATTTGGTATGTTTAGTCGGGACAATAATACATTCATTAACATTGATCACGCCGCTCGGTAGTATGTAATGGTACCATAGGACTTGACAAATCCCGTTTCCGACTTCCTAGGTTTGTTTGGAAGTTGGGAATGACAGAATCCGATATACATAAATTGATAAACCTTTAATTCGTTTAAGGGTTTGTTCAAACAGTCGCAAGGCTTGAATGTATGCGATTAACATTACTGCATAAATGTTTGTAATCATAAAGCATTGTTTTCTGTAAAACATAACCTTTGATTTAAACTTAGGTTTATTCAAAAATATTGTTTTGTACATTTTACATACGGGGTTGAGTAAATTCCTTTTATTCACCGTACATGACATTAGTCACATTTTGACATTTTACATATGATTTGAGTAGATATCTTAGTTGCCATACATAACATTTGATTACACAAAACATGGTTTACATTGATACATGAACATTGTTTATACATAAACACTTTCACATTATTTGAACAAGACATTTTGGGTGGTTATTAATAAGTGATTTACATAATGAGGCGATGTGTTATATGATAAAAGCATGGTGGATACGCCGCTGGTACTTCCTATATATAAGTGCTTTTATGATATCATACATCGCAGTGTTATTTAAACCACTTGACAAAGACATGATACATTTTTACAGAGACAGGACATTGTTTTTACAAATGGCACATTTTACACAAATTCATTTTGCTTGGTTATTTATTTAACCATGCAATATTTTCTTTTATATCATTTGATTTTCATATTGATTTTTATATGATTTTATAAAAGAAAACATTTTACAGGTTCATGACTACTTTTTGTTAAACATTTCTTTTAACTACAAGTCATGAATCCTACATAAACAAAACATATGTATCTCACAGGCATTTTTATGCTGACGTACCTATTTTCGCATGTGTTTCAGGTGCTAATGCATGATGATGTTTGTGCTACACTTAGGCGGACTTGGACCTTAGTGACTTAAAAGACAGATAATTATGTTATGTTTTTGTTTAAGTTCCAAGACAATGTAAACATTTTAATCAATAAAACGAAACTTTAATTAACATGGGTGTTGAGACAATAATTCTGTCGCTCCACTCCCCGACGTTTCCGCCGCGGTTTGTTGTTTTACGTGGTTGGGGTGTGACAGTTGAGGAAGTTAGGAACCCTAATTCTGCAAATGCAAATGTTGTAGTTAAGGGTTCCAATAGTAAGTTTGTAATTCAGATGTTTAAATGTTCTTATTTTTTTATACTCGGTTTAATGATTTGGTGTTTGATAGTAATTGATTGGAAGGTTTTTAATATTATTAGAGGGTAACTGATATTGAATCAAAATGTTTAACTTCGCATGTAATGAGTCTAACAAATCGCATGTGCTGAAAGGCATAACATGCTGGTTTCGCATGTTATTTCCATATTATAAATTATCAACAATTTGTTGCTTAATGGCGTTGTACCCCCATGCATGGGGAGTGTTTCAAAAACAAAATTTGATTTTTCACTTTTAACCCAAAGGTTTTACCTTTTGCATTTTAACCCTTTTTCTTTTTTAACTTTTACCCTAAAGCTTTTCATCTTTTACAGTTTAACCCCAATACTTTTTTATTTTCAACTTTGGTCCCCCACAGTGTTCATCTTTCGCAAGTTTTTCGTTATACATTTTGTTCTAAATCATGCGAGTTAACACGCCATAACATGCGTGTGAGATTCAACGTATTTTCATCAATTTTTTTCTGTTTGACAGGTGCATCGCAACGGGTCTATTTCCCTGTTTGATAGATTCATCGCAACGCGCGTGTCCTAGAGCGACTTATTTATTCTATTCTATGTTTTACGTTTCATTCTAATTTCTTCGCATTAACACACCGCAACGAGTGTGCGTGGTTCAACGATTTTATGTCTGCTTTTCGTCCAGTATTATTTTTTCCTTTTTTATTTATTTTAGTTTTACGAGTTTTCCGATGTTGGTGGTCGCTAGCAGTGATGTGCCATTGGTGCTACTTGACACGGTTACATGCATATTTTTATGTACGTGTTTCGATTGCTCTATTTTTGACGTAAATATTTTCTAGAAACGAGTCAGATCAAATATTTATGTCCATATTTTTATGTGCGTTTTGCTATAAATTCGAGTTGGTCTACGTTTCAACGTAAACTATTTTGAAATGACTCAGGTAAAATACAATTTGTTTTCGTGCTTTTTTATGTAGGTTTCGTAAATTTTGTTTCGAACCGAGTGGAGTCATATTTTACTTTTCTCTTTTTTCAAAAGGTCTAATTAATCCCTTTTGATTACATGTGTCGGTTTTTCCTTTATACCTGCTAATGTTTTCCATATATGAGTCGGGTCACATATAATACATTATGATCGTATGGTATAAACTCGATTTACTTTACGTTTTGATCCAATCGCAATGCTTATATAGGTCACACTGAGCACAATCAGATACGTCGAAACGTGCTTTTCATATGATTAAAGCATAACATAACATTTAGACTAATCCATTCTATATTTGCGGTGTGCGTATGTTCGCAACGTGCACGGGTGTTATTGCTAGTTATATCATAAATCACATGTATAAAACATGGAATCAAAATGTTAATTTCGCATGTTTTGAGTCCAATAGTTCGCACGTGATAAAAGTTATAACATGCTGGTTCACATAGAATGTACTGATGTGTGAAAATGTATATATTAAATTCGAACAAGTTTTAAAATGGAATCGCAAACTAAACCACACACAATCGGCAAGTGCACCGGTCGCAGTGTAGTTTAGATGGCAAGACCGGATATCAATCCGTGGACACTATATGCAAACTCTAGATACTGAACCGTTATCGAATACAAAGTCAATTTTAAGTTGATTTTGATGTTTAACTAATAACCTAATTAATTAAGAAAATGGTGAACAAGACAAGCAACGCAATAAGCAAACGAACTTGAAGGCAAAGTGTAGGTCAAATATGATGAGAAAGGACTACCTAGGTGTCGAATCCCTAGAATCATGCAACGCTATCTTGAATATGGCAATGGCTAAATATCCTAATCTACCCGACTAACCTCCCGCTAGAGATGATCAATCGAAAGATAAGGATGAAATGCGAAGTGCTAGAACGAACCGGCTCGACCTATCGATACCAAATTCCACGAATATCAAGTGATGAAAGCTAAACTACCCCCAAAACCCTCTATTCGTGAAGCAAACCCAACCTTGAAAATTGAAATCCTAGGAAACCCTAAACGCGATGAAATAAACGAGCCCGAGCTATCGGTCACCCAATCTACCCAACAACGATTAGCTAATAACCTAGCACACCTAAATCGTCTTTCGAGTCAAAAGATGAGGATGCAAGTTTTAGTTATTGATTTTAACTATTGATTAACTTGGTTTATTTCTAAACTTAATATTCAAACCGAAAACCCTAAGATTAACCGATTCAAATTAAATTCTAAGTCTAGGGAGAATTTCTTCGTGCCTAAACCGCTAAATTTATCAATCAATAATCAATCACAACACTTAAACATTCAATATCAATAACAATTTCAAGTTCAAATTATGTAAATCTCATAAAATAGCCACAATCAAGTCAAAACAACGCAACAATCACTAGTTCATCTCAACCTAGGCAGTGTAGAAGTTTAGCTACTCATAGTAAATAAAAACGCATAAACAATGTTCAATATGATCGCATACATCATGTTTAAAAATAAGAGTAAATTACAAGTTTTGTCCTTTATGTTTGTCCCAAATTTCAGGCGCTGTCCTTTACCTTTAAAATTGACGAGTTTTGTCCTTAACGTTTCAAAATCCTGCACGCTATGTCCTTTAGGCCAAACCCTGTTAGATTTTTTTGTTAAAGTTGGTCATGTGCCTTGCACATGAGGGTATTTCTATCATTTTGCCTCCCTAGAGACTATTGAGTAAATCACTTATAACAAAGGACTAATTGTGTAAAAATAAAAAAAAGTAAATATATAAAATACAATCCTGCACTCTCTTTCTCTCTCTACAAAATGCTCTCTCTCTCTACAAAAGCTCTGCGATTTCTTTCTATCTCTAAAAAAACCTGGGTGGTGGATTGTTCAACTATGGGTGTCCCTATTGGCACACCAATGTGCCTATATGTACACCAAAAAGTGTTTTTTTTGTCCTATATGCACACCCTGCAATGTCGAGCAATGGCCAAAGCGCGGAGTTTTGGTTCGGTCAACCAGACAAAGACTGACAGGTGTCTGACGGGTCTGTTGATAGGACCAAAATGCGGCCAATGTCAGTCTTTTGTCTGGCTGACAGGACCAAAACGCGGCTAAAGCTCGGCGTTTTGATCCGGTTAACAGACCCGTCAGACACCCGTCAGTCTTTGTCTGGTTGACCGAACCAAAACTCCGCGCTTTGGCCACAGCTCGACACTGCAGGGTGTGCATATAGGACAAAAAAACACTTTTTGGGGTGGACACACCAAGTGTGTAGATAGTTTGAGCCTTCAACTATACTAGTAAGCAAACTATACTACTTAACAGAAAATTATACAATCAGGATGCCTCATCGGAAACACTAACCGATGCCTCTGAGCCAATCTTCCCCAGTCTGCGTCGGCGAAAACAAATCTTCCACCTCCCCCTCCCCCACCCGCTGATGCCTCATCGGAAACACCAACCGATGCCTCCAAGCCAAATTCCTTAATCCAAACCCTAACAACTCCTCATCATCCATATCATCAACCAAATCCCCCAATCTCAAAACCCTAGACCTATAATACCTCCTCACTTTCAAATCCCAGTCCACCGGATCAATCAGCAGCTGAAACCGACGTACCAGACACGAATTACGCTGCGAAAGCCACATAATTATACAACCAGGATGATACATATGCTTATCGGAATTGATGGGGCTAGACATTTGCAATTCATCGGAATTGGGGGTGGATGGTGGTAGCAGGGGGAGGCGGCGGTGGTTGGATGGTGAAGACGATGGTGGTGGTGGTGAAGACGGCGGTGGTGGCAGAATATGGTGGTGTACATGAAGGCGGTGGTGAAGATGGCGGTGGTGGCAGAATATGGTGGTGTACATGAAGGCGGTGGTGGTGGTGGCGGCATATGGTGGTGATGGCCGCATATGGTGGTGACAGGTGAAGATTTGGTCTCCATCATATGGTAGTCCCTTTGTTTCTGGATATTTGGTCTCCATAGGTTCTTTTATATATAAAGGGGTTTTTACACATTAGTCCCTTAATATAAATTGTTTTACACAATAGTCCTTGGGTAAGTAAAATGACAAGAATGCCCTTATGTATGACTATACTTAACAAAAAAATCTAACAGGGTTTGGCCTAAAGGACATACCGTGCAGGATTTTGAAACGTTAAGGACAAAACTCGTCAATTTTAAAGGTAAAGGACAACACCTGAAATTTGGGACAAACATAAATAACAAAACTTGTAATTTACTCTAAAAATAAAAAGAACAAAGTTTAGTGTTTTAAATCTAACCGGGTTGCGAACTAAATATGTTAAAAATAATAGCAACCTCCTTTTTCTTTCTCTTTGTCTCCAACCAACTGTTTCGTCCAACTTGCACCAACAATTGCCGCCAACAGTGGTGTCTTCGAAAATAATAATAGCCAACACCCCCTTATATTTTATGGTTTTAGAAATTAATTTCGCATGTTATGTTTCCCATATTTCGCACATTATATATTTTCCCATGTCATGTTTCTAATACTTCAAACATGCGATTTCAAAATAAAAAATTAATGTAATACGTACAATAATCCAACATCAAACATAGACAAGTTTATACTGGCCTTCGAAAGTATTCATTCAACCTCTCTAGGATTTTTTTATTCAAATCTTTCATAAACGTGTCTCTGTCCGACTTTTTATCGAATGCATTTGTCTCTTTAATTATTCTTTGACACTCCAGATTGTACTCAGATAGAATAATTTTACTAAGATATATGTGTCTCAGGAGACGGAGTTGTGAATTTTGTCTATTGTTTACCCCATCTTCTTTCACAAACCCAGATATCCATAGTGTTTTCCCCTTATATGTTTCCATATGTCGCATTGTAAAGACTCGACAATCTACACCGTTAGTAACAATTATCCACTCCATCTCTTTTCTTTCTATAGGTGATTCTTCAAGTTGTTTGATAGCTGTTGTAGATTTTAACATATTTTTTAGGTATAAAACTAGTACCATTCTCTGTAACAAAGCAACAATGTGTCAGTAGTTTTACATCATTATAACATGGATATGAACAAATTTGGTATTACCAGGGTGTCTGTAAGCCCTTTGTATCTATCTTTAAATTCTTGTTCAATTGCTGAGTTGTCAATCAATTCAGCTTGGCCGGTTTTCATGTGGAAGCACATGCAATAGAAATGATCACCTTGAAGTACTGGAATAAACAAATGGTCAACAAATCCAAGTTTTTTTACCTCATATTTCTGTAAGATATCTTCAAGATTTGAGGTAAATACATTTAGCCATTGGTTGTCGGTGTAGTTATCTTTGTACATGATAGCTGGCTGTATTTTAAGTAAATACATGTAAGGTCAATTAATGTATTACCATGTGAGTATACATGCGAAACTATTACATGCAAAAAGTATTGATCATGCCAAAACGTTGAACATGCGAAATGCTTACATGTGCAAGCGAAATTGTTGAACATGCGAATTTTTGTTGGATATATCATGCGAAAATGTTTGCATAAACATGCAAATGCTAAATCATATTGGTTGAAAATCAGAAACATACCAGCATTGTGCTATACAGGAAGAGTCTGTATGGTGATGATTTTTTATCTCGCTTCTTCTCTTCTTGGTTGAGCATATCTACAAATGCATCGATTCCGTTTAATGCTACATATTGATTTCTATAGAAGCTCTCGAAGACAACTTTGTATGTTTGAACCCCAGTTTTTTATTGGTAAAACAATGAGCTGCCAGGCAAACATTATACAATTAACTTTTTTGAGCATATATATATATATATATATATACATATACATGTTTTGAATTGTTGTTTACTTACTCCATTCCCCAAAACGTAGCAAATGTGTATCTAAACACACTCAACTATAACAACCCTCCAAAATATTTTTGACACCCCTAATATAATTAAAATATCCCTATATGTCTTAAAATACACCCCTTATGCGGAAACAGAGCCCTAAATACCCTACATAGTTAAAAATAGAGCTCTTTGGCCTTGTGTGGGCCGCGAGAGAGTCCAGAATCAGCCCTATAATTAGAGACCTTTGGCCTTGTGTCCCAACTCACACCACACTCTTTCTCTCTCGAAATTCTGAACAATTAAAGCTATTTTCGGGTATAATACCCCCCTAAATAACGAAGTTTTGCCCCGTTGTAAGTATCATGACCCCGGTTACGTATTAGATAAGCTGCCCGATTGATCCAGGGTTCCGTAACGGCTGTCGTGGTTCTGCCCGACGTAGTCGTTGGAATGCCGTCTCGGGGAGGGTATTACTAATGTAAATATTGGGTTATTATACTAACGCGTGTGCATTTGTGTAATTTATAGATAATCACCAGGAAACCCTAAAAGGGAACCTAAGACGACAATGTGAGTAATCTCCTTTTTGCAAAATGTTTTCACAAAACCTCACTTAATTAATGATACATTAAACAATGATTGAGTATTTGTATTCTACAATTATCGTCGGTATGTTAGGGTTTTGTATACAAAATTTGTTACTACCTTGCGAGGAGCAACATAACCACAAGTCGGGTTGACAGTACCGTGGGTGGTAATTGAATAGATGGAAACAAATGTAATTGTGCGACCGCCCTCAATACTGTACAATGGTTTTTATAAGTCTTAAATAAATTGAGATTAACTCACCAGTATTTTCCCACTGACAAAATATTTTTAAACGCGTTTCAGCTAACTCACCATCCGACGCCTATCGTCAGTTGTCCAGCTCACCTAGAAGCGAAGGCACCTCTTCACAGCCTGCCCTCTCAGGGTATTCAGCTGACAATGAAGACGGGATATTCGTGTTAAAGGCTCAGTCTGAAGAGCCATTCCCTCATAAAAAGAGAGGATGGTTCAGTAGGGGAGCACATGAGCGTAGGAAGAGAATGAAAAAGTTACAACACCAGCGCGCTTTAGCAGCCATTAAAAGAGAAACAGATGCTCGCGCTCAGGACTTGCTCAATAGGAGTTTAGCAAACTTCCATATCTTAGTAACCGTAGCAGCTGACCCTAACCTTGAGCAACTTGTAGCACCCCAGCCTTTACCACTGTTTCCAAATCAGCCAATGGAAATTGAAAACAACCCAGAAAACAAAATCCCAATGCATGACTTTTACCCAATAGAGATACCTAGAATACCAGCACCCAATCCCTTAGACTCAGACTATGACCCGTGGTTAGATGACCATAGGGATTACCAGCAACACTACCCAATACCAGAAGACATACCTATGCCAAACCTAGCAGCTTGCCCAGGTCTGGACCCTCTAGATAATGACCCATACATCAGGGAAATACTAGAGAATCCTTACCCTTACCAGGAACCCATGCCCCAGTTCCCAAACCCAGTACCAGAACCTGCACCCCCAATGAGTGCAGAGAATGTGCAAGAGCTCCGAACTTTCGGAGAAGAAATTTTAGAAAGTAGCGAGAGTATGAGGCAGGTAGGAGAACGACTCGTCTGGAAGTACGACGAGCGTAATATGGAGTTCTGGATGAACCCATATCAAGGAAAGTAATGATGGAAATAGTAATAATAATATATAATATGCGTGTTATGTGATTGATTGTATTAAGATAATATCATGTGATATTAATATGTGGTAAATGTTTAAAATTCAGATGGCCGACCAAGTGAATCAAGAGAACCCGGCTAATAAGCAGGAAAACCAGAATGATAATAACCAGAATGACAACAACCTGAATAATGATAATCCGAACAACAATAACAATGGAAACCAAGTGGATAACAATGCTATCCAACACATAGTGGCACAAGGAATAATAGATATGATGCCATATATTATTCAAACAGTTAGGGAAGCTGATAATAAAAGTAACCGTGATAGTAAACGACCCACCGAACCAGAAAACAGCGTGAACAATGGACCTATACTTCAAGCGCCCATTCCCAAAAGAAGAAGAACCATGCCTTATGGTTATTCTTATAAAGAATTCTGGTCTTGTAAACCAATGGAATTCTTGGGCAATGAAGGGGCCATTGCGGCTCTACGCTGGATAGAAAAGACTGAGGCAGTCCTAAAAATAAGCAAGTGTGCGGAAGAGGATAAGATAATGTTTGCTTACAATTTGTTTAAGAACTCAGCTTTAGAATGGTGGAACACTATCCACCAGTCTAGGGGAAGTGATAGGATTTACAATATGAAATGGGAGGAATTTAAAAATATGATAGAAAGGAAATTCTGCCCTCCCAATGAAAAGGAACAGATAGCAAATAAATTCCTAAACCTTAAAATGACTGGAGTAGATAGTAAGGGATACACTACGTTATTCTTTGAATATGCTAGAATAGTACCAACCCTTGCATCCCCTGAACCAGTATTAATCTCCCGTTACATCTGGGGATTAATTAGTGAGATTAGGCATGTAGTCAAGGCAGCTAGACTTCAAACTATAGAAGAAGCTGTAGAACTAGCAAACACCTTGACTGATGAATTAGTACGTACACGAGAAGAAGACCAGAGGAGAAACCTAGCCCAGAAACTTACTCAAGAATTTCGTTATGGAAATTCCAACCGTGGAAGGAATGTAGGTTCTACCTCTGCACCCTACTGCAAGGTCTGCAAGAAAAAGCATTCTGGAAAATGCTCCACTTACAGCAATTTCTGCAAGATACCAAGACACAAGGAAGAAGATTGTAGGAGGAAACCGAATAATGGAATGTGCTTCAATTGTGAAGAAAAAGGTCACATCAAGCAGAACTGTCCAAAGTTAGCTCTAGCTGCAAACAACAAGGCTACTAAAAATACTAGAGCATTTGTTCTGACTGCAGACGAAGCTAAGATGATCCCGGATGTTATTGCCGGTACGTTTTTAGTTAATGATGTTTTTGCTAAAGTATTATTTGACTCTGGTGCAAACCAAAGTTTTATTAATACTTCCTTTTGCAAACTTCTCAATCAATCATTAACTAAACTCCCACAAGAATGTCTAGTTGAAACAGCAAATGGGGAAACCATTAAGATTTCTGAAATCTTGCAGGGAACAAGAATAGAATTTTTAAACCACAAATTTATTACAAACCTTTATCCAATGAATCTGACAGGATTTGATGTCTATTAGGAATGGATTGGTTATTAGCCAATAAAGCCAGTATTTTATGTGATCAAAAGTCAATTCAAGTAAATTCTCCGAGGGGTGAAAAGATCACAATTAAAGGAGATAAGCCCTTTAGATCCACAAAATTCATCTCTGTGATGAAAACAACAAGTTATATAAGAAAAGGATCATTAGTGTATTTGATTTCCATAATCACTAACACTAAAGGAAAAAAATTGAAATATATTCCTATAGTAGCTCAATTTCCAGATGTATTTCCAGAAGAATTACCAGGATTACCGCCAGATAGGGAAGTTGAATTCAAAATCCACCTGTTACCAGGAACAGCACCAATTGCCAAAGCACCTTATCGTTTGGCACCCGCAGAAATGCAGGAACTGAAGAAGCAGTTAGACGAATTGTTGGAGAAAGGATTCATACAACCAAGTTAATCACCACGGGGAGCGCCAATCCTATTCGTCAAAAAGAAGGACGGATCGATGCGTATGTGCATTGACTAACGTTAATTGAACAAAGTCACGATTAAGAATCGGTATCCACTACCGAGAATCGATGATTTGTTTGATCAATTGCAAGGAGCTCGATTTTTCTCTAAAATCGATTCACGATCAGGATATCATCAACTAAAAGTACAGGAAGAGGACATTCCTAAGACCGCATTTAGAACAAGGTACGGCCATTATGAATTTACTGTCATGCCATTTGGTTTAACCAATGCCCCAGCTGCATTTATGGACATGATGAACCGAATATGTAAGCCATATTTGGATAAATTCATAATTGTCTTTATAGATGATATTATATTCTCATTTATTTTAAAAGCAAAGAGGAACATGCAGAGCATCTGCACGCACTTCTAAGTTTATTAAAGAAAGAAAAGGTTTATGCTAAATTTTTGAAGTGTGAATTTTGGTTAGAACAGGTAACGTTTATTGGACATTTAGTCAATCATGAAGGAATTCATGTAGATCCCAACAAGATTGAGGCAATTACTAAATGGAAAACCCCTGAATCACCAACTGAGGTTAGAAGTTTCTTAGGACTGGCCGGTTATTATAGAAGATTTATTCGAGATTTTTCTAGAATAGTCATTCCCTTAACTAAGTTAACCTGTAAATCCATTTAGTTTGAATGGGGACCAAAACAAGAAGAAGCCTTTAGAATTCTTAAGCAACGATTAACTAATGCACCCATATTAGCGTTACCAGAAGGAACTGAAGACTTTGTAGTCTATTGTGACGCTTCTAAATTAGGTTATGGATGTGTGTTAATGCAACGCCAAAAGGTTATAGCTTACGCATCTAGGTAACTTAAGACCCATGAAGAGAATTATTCAACCCATGATTTAGAATTTGGAGCTATAATTTTTGCCCTGAAAATTTGGAGACATTACCTTTACGGTAGTAAGTTTACCATTTTTACAGATCAAACGAGTTTAAGATATGTTTTCGGGCAAAAAGAATTGAATATAAGACAAAGACGCTGGATGGAGATACTTAGTGATTATGATTGTAATATCCAGTATTATGCAGGAAAAGCAAATGTAGTTGCTGATGCTTTAAGTCGAAAGTATCATGAAAAGCCAAAAAGAGTACGTTCACTTAAACTGAATCTACAAGTAGATTTAAATGAACAGATTAGAAAAGCACAAGAATCAGTAATCAAGGATGATACTGAAAAGCTAAAAGGAATGATTAAGGAACTAGAACAAGGGACAGATGGAATTTGGAGATTCCATAAGAAAAGAATGTGGATACCTAAATTAGGAAACCTACGCCACTGTATATTAGAAGAAGCCCATAAGTCTAAGTATACGATACATCCTAGAAGTGATAAGATGTATCAAGACTTAAGGAAGAATTTTTGGTGGATAGGAATGAAAAATGATATAGCAGCTTATGTTTCTAAGTGTTTAACCTGTTCACAAGTTAAAGCTGAACATTAGAAACCCTCAGGTTTATTACAGCAGTTAGAAATGTGTCACACCCCGATTTCCACATGTCACTGGTGGGCCCGGTGGGGAGTATCGTGACGTGGTTGGCAACATAATAGTCAAACAACACAATATTTAATATTCGGAAGTTTATCCACAGAAGGATCGAACATAAAATGGAAATAATAGTTCAACAGACTTTAGGCATCTTAAGCTTGCGAGACTTCTATGATGCTAAGGAGACACCCAGCCAATTACGCATAGTACCTGCATTTAATCTTTTTGGGAAAATACGTCAGTTTACACTGGTAAATACACTCAACTGACTCATTTGAAAAGAGTTTAAGAAAATTGATTTAGATGCACCAGGCACAAAATATTTTGACACTTTGATTAAAATGCACAGAGGCAAAATTAATCTTTTATACTTTGGACTATTTTATTAATAAAAATCTTGTATTAACTGTCATGCAACAGGTATAATGCCCACAAGGTTAATACCTTTAGTGGATTACCTGTTTTGGTATAATGCCCACAAGGTTAATACCTTTAGTGGATTACCTGTTTTGGTATAATGCCCACAAGGTTAATACCTTTAGTGGATTACCTGTTTTTGGTATAATGCCCACAAGGTTAATACCTTTAGTGGATTACCTGTTTTTGGTATAATGCCCACAAGGTTAATACCTTTAGTGGATTACCTGTTTTGGTATAATGCCCACAAGGTTAATACCTTTAGTGGATTACCTGTTTTGGTATAATGCCCACAAGGTTAATACCTTTAGTGGATTACCTTAATAATTTAATCATAATACAATTAAATATTCAATACCCGACCAAACGGTATTTCTATAATACTGTATCCCAAGCCCTTATAGGGAAAATAAGTTAAGAGTATTTACCCGAGCTAGCAATGCAATTTATACTCAGCCGTATATTCTAATCAGCAAGCACAAGTACTTCTACTGGGGCTCTTAATCTGGAACGAAGGTTTTATTAACCTATTAATTTCCTAACGGGTCTTATTTAAGTCGTAACTTAGACCGGTTAGTTTTAAGGAAAGGTTTACGGTTCAAAACGCATGATTAAGCGAAGACCGGAATAGGATGTGATTTAGACCCGACAAGTTTGGAGACTTGTATAATATGGGTAAACTAAACACATTCTGGATTTTGAGATAAAAACGATAACGTTTGACCCGTTTCGGCTAATTTATGCAAACTTGTTACATAAACCGAACCGTACGCGTAATAAGCGTGACGGGTATTCATGAGAGCTATATACAGGTTTCCTAAGTTAATTATGCCTCAAATATGTTGTGACATCAGTAAGATGTCTTTCATTATGCCCGAAACGTGTTTAAACACAAACTAGGCCCCGTAGGGGTAGTTTGGTCATTTTAAAGGTTGTAAAAGGGTTTAAGTGTTTAACTGAGTTACAGGTCTGATGTAATCAGTAAACATACTCAAATTAATGAGTTATAACAGTAGGATAAAGTACATATGTGAAATTTATCAATTATAACCAAACTATGCCCCGTAGGGGTATTTTGGTAATTTCACATAAGCCGAAAGCTCAAAACTGGAGTCTGAGTTTAACAACCTTTGCTTACTGTTAAAATATTATAATTTTCCTCAAATATCAGTAGGTATCAACCCTTGTATGTTAAAAATACTTCTAGTACATAATATGCGTTAAAAACGCTTAAAAAGGCTATTAAAGGCCATTTCCGGGTTTGATACTTAAATCTGATATTTTTATATTTCCAGAAGGCTTAAAATAATTTATTTATCATATGTGATCAGTAGCAAAAGGTTTGGAGTCGTTTAGATATATAAAACTCATTTTATGGCCCGTAAGGGCAAAACCGACAATTACCGGATTAAGCCTACGACTACTAGTTATGCTCAGTCTAAAATTAATTAAAAATCTTTAAAAATCCCAAAATAATATATTACATCAGTGGGTAAAGATTTTGATATCAAAAAGTAGGCTTAACTATGCTATACGCTAATTACGCCAATTAATTAACACAAAGCTTTCATTTTGCGATAACGAGCATAACTCTTAATCTACAATTCAAACTGATGTCAAACTTTGCATACAAGTTTATATATCAGTAATTAAAGTTTCTACTCTTTTACATTTCCAAAAATCACGTTTTAAGGTAATAAGGGCATAATGGTCAACATATGAGCAATTAACGGAATTATGCGTATTAATTGGTTAACTAATGAACCATGGTGTATAATCACAGAGGGTTATACTAGCATGTTACCTGGTCCAAATAAATCTCTAAGGCATTTCTAAAACATGCTTAAACGGGTCATTACTGAAAGTCAAAGTGAAAGTCAAACTATGCGACTTTCGGTTCCGAACCGGGTCTAAACAGGAATTTGTCGGGTCGAACATGTTTAGACATGTTCTTACACTAATTACCAAGTTATAATAATGATCAAACAGGTTGCACGCCTTCTAGATTGCTAATTATGCGTTTTATGCTTCTGTTGACTTTTTCGGATTAAGTTTGACCCGACATTTGACCTAGTTAGAGTGGGAATCAGGGGGAACCCTTTTGAGAGTTTATTACCCACATAATTACCAACTTATAACTACTTTCACTTCGACTAATCACTGGACCATTAGTGATTAATCTTAAAGTCAACCGTTAATTACGACGGTTTGACTTTTAAGCTAAAACTAACCTAAAACTTAATTAAGAAATGATTAGCAAACTTACTGAAGTCCTAAGCTTGATTAGAAAGGACTTGGGTCTGCTTTGAAGCTCCAGAAGGCTCCTCAATTGCAGAATGAAGGTGTGTGGAATGAGTTGCAACTCATGGCCTTATATAGTGAATGTAATCACCATAAGAAGTTGACACACAAGTCTACAAGTGCCCACAACTGATTAACAAGTGTCCCTAAGTGTTTAGGGGTTGTTTATGGGCCAAGGGATATGAGGAAAATCGTTTAAGAGGTCAGAATCGCGTTTAAACTGACAACAGCCGGTTTTCTGTTGCTGGGCAGTTGCTTGCGCACCGTAACAATTATTTGTTGCGGTGCTGTAACACCTCGAAAATTTCGGGTTCAATAATAAGACGACACGTGTCATGTCAGACAAAACGCGTTGTAAACCCGGATTTAATAAAGATGATTCGGCAGGATTTAAAGTGACGTCATGTTAAACTGTTACCTCTGAACGACCTTAATTATAAATCCCAAGACCCGATTAAATGTTGTACACATCTTTTATACCCTCAATTCAGAAATTGGGTATACAATAATTGATCTGGAAAAGCATGATTTGATCCCAAGAAGAAAAAGAATGATAAACCGTTGTTTTCGGGTCTTGTAAGTTCATTCAATTGCAACAAAGGTTCATGGTAGGGTAATATACAGGAGTAGACACTTATTAGAGGCCCCTCCATGTAAAAGAATGGCTAAAAATCGTGCAAGTGGATTATTGGTTCAAAACACCAACAAACAGCAACGAAATCTGCCTCTGAGAAGAGGTAGCGCACCGCTACATGTGTAGCGTAACGGTGCGCTACCATGTCAAGTCAACCGGCCCTTTATAGCGGGCTAGCGCACCGCTACATTTGTAGCGTAACGGTGCGCTAGCGGTGCCCAGCGACCAGAAACAGGCTGTTGCCTGTTGTGCGCGAATGTGACCCTCTAATCCGGTTTTTCTTGCATGTGAAGGACCCTTAGACTCCCCTAGACACTAGAGACATGTGTTTGTCATTTGTGGCTGATCATAGACCCTTGTGTCAATACATTGTGGTGTGTAAACCCATTATATAAAGACCCATTCATTCACAAACATTCTTGCACATTCATTTAATCACCTCTGGAGCTTTCAAAGCTGATACAAAGCATCCCTAATCATCATTATACTCTTGTAAGTCCACTAGTCCTTTCTTAATTATGTTTAGATTAGTTTTTAGCTTAAAAGTCAACTTATCATACTTAACGTTTGACTTCCAGTTTAATTAAAGTAGACTCAGTCGTAACCCGAAATAAAAGTACCGTTAGGTTGGTAATTATATGGGTAATAAGACCCTAAAAGGGTTCCCCCTGATTCCAGACCTAACTAGGTCGTTTGTCGGGTCAAACGTTGACCGAAAAAGTCAACAGAATTGCAAATTTCGATTAAATGCACGATTACTGATCCGCGAGGCGTGTAACCTGTTGTAACCTTAATATAACTTGGTAATAAGTATAAAAACTTGTCTACGCTTGCCCGACTCGACAAATTTCTGTTTAAACCCGGTTCGGAACCGAAAGGCGCAAAACCTTGACTTTTGCTTTGACTTCGGTTCTGACCCGTTTTAGTTTGATTCGAAGATGCCTTAGTGCTTCATTAGAGTAGGGTTGCATGTTAGTATAAGTCTCTGTACTTGTTTCGTTGATTATCCGATGCATGCACACGTTTCCGTTAATCGCTTAAATTGGACCGTAATGCCCTTATGACCTTACAACGAGAATTTTGAAAATGTGGAAGTACAATAATCTTAATTACTGATTATTAAATATGTACGTAAATTTTCACGTCAATCGGAGGTCTAGATTAGGAGATATGCGCATTAGCGTAAATAATAAGCTTTTTATTAATTAAACGGCGCGATTAGCGCATAGCCTATCTAAACCCGATTTTCGGTACCAAAACTTTTACCCACTGATGTTAAATAATATTTTGGGATTTTTGAAGATTTTTAATTATTTTTAAACTGATCTTAAGCTAGGCTTATCGCATTGATTCGGTTAATACCGAATATGCCCTTTTAAGCCATAAAACGAATTTTACGAATCCGTTTGATACCAATCCAATTGCCACTGATGTAAAATAATAAATAGAGTGTTATGAGCCTGTTTTGCTGATCAGAAAACTCAGAATGGTATTTTAAACCGTACGTCGCTTAAAACGGCTTCATACGCGTATTAAACGCATAATTTGGGTTTAAAACCATTTTGGGAAATGAGACTCTTCACCAACTGTTGTGGTCTGTTAAAATTAATAATTTCGCTGATTAAATCAGACCCGTATCTCAGAAGTATTATAAATCTCCTTTATAACCCTTAAAATGACCAAAATACCCCTACGGGGCGTATTTAGGGATTAAACTCGTTATGGGCATTATGGAAGATATCATAATGATATCACAACATATTTAAAGCGTATTAACTTAGGAAACCTGTTCGCGACCCTTTCGGTTACCCGTTATGCATTATACGCGTTCGGTTCGGTTTATGTAACTAGTTTGCATAAACTAGCCGAAACGGGTCAAACGATATCATTTTTATCTCAAAATCCAGAATGTGAATAGTAAACCCATATTAAACAAGTCCTCAACTTGTCGGGTCTAAATCACATTCTATCCGGTCTTCGCTTAATCGTGCGTACGAACCGTATCGTAAAACTGACCGGTCTAAGCTTAAGCTTAACTAAAGACCCGTTAGTATTCTAATAGGTTATATTTAACCTTCGTTCCAGATTAGGAGAACCAGTAAAATCTATCTGCAGTTTATTCAATTAAGGATTTATACTTGCAAAGGTAAATACTTTTAACTTATTTTCCCTATACGGGCTTGGGTTACGGTACATAGCGTACCGCTTGATCGAGCATCAAATCTTCCACGCTTAGTGGTTAATTGAATAATTTGATCGGCTCGTTTTAAACAGATGTGTTTACTTTACAGCCTTTGGGGGGTTAATGACCATGTCCCGGATATCCTCGGCATTATCTTACGAGATTGCCACGACCTGAGCACGGGGTGTAGGCGTACTCCCGTGTATAACTCACTTACAGTGGTGTGTCTATTGATCTTTAACCCGGATACATTCCGGGCTACTGAACGCATAAGTAACACGTAATTCGTTCACAAGATTATTATATTATCAAAATAATTCTCCCAAGTTAAATAAAATGTTTATGCCATGTGCATCCAAACCAATTTTCAATCATTTTACAAAATGAGTCAGTTGAATGTATTTACCAGTGTAAACTGACGTATTTTCCCAAAAAGATTAAATGCAGGTACTAGGCGAAATAGGCTGGGAGTCTCCTAAGCATCACTAGAAGTCTCGCAAACTTAAGATGCCGAAGTCTGTTGAACCATAGACAATATTTTTATTATTCGATCCTACTGTGGATAAACACCGGATAATTGTGACTTTGTTTACAATAAATAAATTCGGTTGTATCTTATTTAAATTTGCTTCCGCTGTGCATTATTATATTGTGTTGTTTGACTATTACGTTGCCAACCACGTCACGATACTCCCCCACCGGGCCCACCGGTGACACGTGGAAATCGGGGTGTGACAGGTGCGCAACAATTCATCAGGGACCAAAATGTTGGCTTTTCAATGATTTGAAGGGGCAACTGAGTATAAACGATTCTTGGCCGTTTTTTTATCAATATGGGGCCTCAAATTTGGGTCATGTATAGTATGCATCACCATGTTATGTTCTGTGAAAGTCTTGGAGTCTTTTAGAAAGTGCCGAACAATAAGGTTTACCGTGCAAATTTCTTCGTAGGAGTCCACCAAATTAAATTATGAATCATTCATTGCTATAATTCACTGAACTTGAACATATACTACATGTTTTGAGTCTTGGGATTTATAACGAGGTCGTTCAAAGGTGCAAAAGTTAACATAACGACACTTTTAAATCCTGTCAAACATTTTTTTAATAAATCCGAGTTTATAACGTTTTTTTTTTGTCTTACACGACACGTGTCGTTATTTTATTTAACACGAATTTTCGAGGTGTTACATCCTCACCCCCTTAAAATAAATCTCGACCTCGAGATTTGTTAAAGTAAAGGAAGTATTTTCTGCCTTATATTGGGCTTAATCTTCCCTAGTACCTTTGAGCCTTTAAGGCACTCCAATTGACCTTTATAATAGGTACATGTATCTTTTTGGAGCTTCTTCACCTGTCGACCCTTAATCGACATAGGTCGTTCATCATATTATAAATCTGCATATCATTATGTGATAATGCTTCTTGACTTATTGGTGAAACACACCCTTCAGTCTCTAGTGTGTAATGTATTGCGAGTTCCTCCGAGCTCCTTAAATAAGTTTTAGCTTATAAGCTACTTGATCTTGATACATTCGATTTCCTTCGAATGCTTCTATACATTCAGAGCTTAACTAGCCTGATAATTTACAATTTGGTACTATCAAATATAAAGCTTTTACAATAACTGTAGCCCTAAGCGGGATGCTTCTATACTTCGAATGCTTAGAGCTTGTGTAATTGATTTCGGAGGTAATTGGGATGATCACTTACCATTAATAGAGTTCTCTTATAATAATAGTTATCATACATGTATCAATGCTGCACCATTCGAAGCACTCTATGGACGAAAATGCCGAACCCAAGTCTGTTGGCCAGAAATTGGAGAAAAGCAATTATCTGGAACTGAGATAGTACAAGAAACAACAGACAAGATCATTCAAGTCAAGGAACGACTGAAAGCAGCACGTGATCGACAAAAGAGTTATGCAGATAACAGACGAAAGCCATTGGAATTTCAGGTAGGAGACAAAGTGTTATTAAAAGTCTCTCCTTGGAAAGGAGTGGTAAGATTCATCAAAAGGGGAAAGCTAAGTCCCAGGTATGTTGGACCTTTTAAGATTATTAGAAGAATAGAACCTGTAGCCTATCAGCTACAACTGCCAGAGGAAATGGCAGGGATACATGATGTATTTCATGTATCTAATCTCAAGAAATGCTTAGCAGATGAATCACTCGTAGTACCTCTTAAGGATATAGAGGTAAATGAACAGTTAAAATTTGTAGAGAGGCCTCTACAGATTGAAGATAGGAAAGTTAAGAACCTCAAGCACAAGAGATTAGTTCTAGTAAAAGTGAAATGGGACTCCAAAAGAGGACCAGAGTATACATGGGAACTTGAATCAGATTTGCAAAGAAAATATCCACACGTATTCCAGTAGATCTCGAGGACGAGCTCTAAAACAAGGTGGGGAGGATATAACAACCTCCAAAATATTTTTCGACACCCCTAATATAATTAAAATATCCCTATATGTCTTAAAATACACCCCGTATGGGGAAACCGAGCCCTAAATACCCTATAAAGTTAAAAATAAAATAAAAATCAAGTTTTATAGGTCGCTCGCGGGCCGCGAAGGCTTTGCCTTCGGGCTACGCGGGGCGCGACAGACAGGCCACCAGGAATAACCCGGTGCTGCCACGTGTTAGGCAATGTGCCGAGGCTAGTTCGATGACTGGTCATAGCTAGGCCCTTCCAGCCTATGTCGCGGGCCGCGAAGGGGTTCCCTTCGGCTTACGCGGGCCGCGAAAAAGTCCAGAATCAACCCTATAAATAGAGACCTTTGGCCTTCTGTCCCAAGTCGCACCACACTCTTTCTCCCTCGAAATGCTGAACAATTATAGCTATTTTCGGGTATAATACCCCCTAAATAACGAAGTTCTGCCCCGTTGTAAGTATCATAACCCCGGTTACGTATTAGATACGCTGCCCTATTGATCCAGGGTTTCGTAACGGATGTTATGGTTCTGCCCGACGTAGTCGTTGGAATGCCGTCTCCGGGAGGGTATTACTAATGTAAATATTGGGTTATTATACTAACGCGTGTGCATTTGTGTAATTTATAGATAATCACTAGGAAACCCTAAAAGGGAACCTAAAACAACAATGTGAGTAATCTCCTTTTTGCAAACTGTTTTCACAAAACCTCACTTAATTAATGATATATTAAACAGTGATTGAGTATTTGTATTCTACATTTATCGTCCGTATGTTAGGGTTTTGTATACAAAATTTATTACTACCTTGCGAGGAGTAACATGACCACAAGTCGGGTTGACAGTACCGTGGGTGGTAATTGAATAGATGGAAACAAATGTAATTGCGCGACCGCCCTCAATACTGTACAATGGTTTTTATAAGTCTTAAATAAATTGAGGTTAACTCACCAGTATTTTCCCACTGACAAAATATTTTTAAATGCATTTCAGGTAACAAAATGTGAAAGCCAACTAGAAGCCAGCTGCACAGCACTGAATGCTTGGAAAAGTGGCAATAAAGTTACCTAAAATAAAGACATGTTTTATTAAATAAAATAGGGTGTATCCCTATGAAAATATGTGTACTTGAAACTTGGGATTTTTCCTATATGTTTAATATTATAAAAGCGTGGTATTTTACTCTGATAAAATATTTCTTAACTACGATCCTGATGAAAGTTCTGCTGCCAAAATGATAAACAACTGGATACCACCGAAACTGGCCGCGGCCGCCCGTTCCCGGGTTGTTAGGGGGCGGGGGTAGCGACAAAAGGTGGTATCAGAGCTAAGCCACTGATTCAACCACAGAAGTGTTCTGCTGACACCAAGATATTATTCAAAGTGTTAGGAAATAAATTATGAAAACACGTGCATATCTGTATTTTTATTGTTATGTGTTATTTGACTATTTGTTAGTTTACAGTATGAGCGATCAAGGACCATCCGACGCCTATCGTCAGTTGTCCAGCTCACCTAGAAGCGAAGGCACCTCTTCATAGCCTGCCCTCTCAAGGTATTCAGCTGACAATGAAGACGGGATATTCGTGTTTAAGGCTCAGTCTGAAGAGCCATTCCTTCATAAAAAGAGAGGATGGTTCAGTAGGGGAGCACATGAGCGTAGGAAGAGAATGAAAAAGTTACAACACCAGCGCGCTTTAGCAGCCATTAAAAGAGAAACAGATGCTCGCGCTCAGGACTTGCTCAATAGGAGTTTAGCAAACTTCCATATCTTAGTAACCATAGCAGCTGACCTTAACCTTGAGCAACTTGCAGCACCCCAGCCTTTACCACTGTTTCCAAATCAGCCAATGGAAATTGAAACCAACCCAGAAAACTAAATCCCAATGCATGACTTTGACCCAATAGAGATACCTAGGATACCAGCACCCAATCCCTTAGACTCAGACTACGACCCATGGTTAGATGACCATAGGGATTACCAGCAACACTACCCAATACCAGAAGACATACCTATGCCAAACCTAGCAGCTTACCCAGGTCTGGACCCTCTAGATAATGACCCATACATCAGGGAAATACTAGAGAATCCTTACCCTTACCAGGAACCTATGCCCCTGTTCCCAAACCCAGTACCAGAACCTGCACCCCCATTGAGTGCAGAGAATGTGCAAGAGCTCCGAACTTTCAGAGAAGAAATTTTAGTAAGTAGCGAGAGGATGAGGCAGGTAGGAGAACGACTCATCTGGAAGTACGACGAGCATAATATGGAGTTCTGGATGAACCCATATCAGTGAAAGTAATGATGGAAATAGTAATAATAATATATAATATGCGTGTTATGTGATTGATTGTATTAAGATAATATCCTGTGATATTAATATGTGGTAAATGTTTAAATTCAGATGGCCGACCAAGTGAATCAAGAGAACCCGGCTAATAACTAGGAAAACCAGAATGGTAAAAACCAGAATGACAACAACCTGAATAATGATAATCCGAACAACAATAACAATGGAAACCAAGTGGATAACAATGCCATCCAACACATAGTGGCACAAGGAATAATAGATGCGATGCCATATATTATTCAAACAGTTAGGGAAGCTGATAATAAAAGTAACCGTGATAGTAAACAACCCACCGAACCAGAAAACAGCGTGAACAATGGACCTATACTTCAAGCGCCCATTCCCAAAAGAAGAAAAACCATGCCTTATGGTTATTCTTATAAAGAATTCTTGTCTTGTAAACCAATGGAATTCTCGGACAATGAAGGGGCCATTGCAGCTCTACGCTGGATAGAAAAGACTGAGGCAGTCCTAAAAATAAGCAAGTGTGCGGAAGAGGATAAGATAATGTTTGCTTACAATTTGTTTAAGAACTCAGCTTTAGAATGGTGGAACACTATCCTCCAGTCTAGGGGAAGTGATAGGATTTACAATATGGAATGAGAGGAATTTAAAAGGGTAAATTACACTTTTCGTCCTTTATGTTTGTATCACATTGCAATAGATAGCCTTTAACTTCAATAATTACAGTCACAATCCTTTATTTGGAAAACTTAGTACATCTTTCGTCCTTTAGCACTAACAAAGTTAAAATTTTCAGTTAAGTCTATTCACTTAAGGGCAGTTTAGTCTTTTTACTTAATTATTTATATTATAAATAAAAGAAAATAAGATAAAATATAAAGATATTATTATTATTCAATTAAATCACAAATTACAATTCATCTTTCTTCCTGTACAAGCTTCCCTTCAAGTCAGGAAACCACCAAAAACCCTGAACTGTAACACCGATTCCAATCCCTCTAAGCGTCGTTAACATCAACCCAATAGCCAAATCAGCCACATCTTCAGTCAACACATCAGGTCGGTGTATTCGTAACCTTAACCCCTTCGGCTTACAGGTAATGAGTCGATAAACTCTGTAACTCGACACGATCTCCAGAGCAGGTAACGAGTCGATAAACTCTCGGTCGGCCGGCTGCCAGGGGTTGTTGACGACGGCACGGATGGAATCTGAGTGATTCTTGAAGAATTCGTGTTTTCGTGGGTAGTTCCACAGGCGGATGAGACTGAAACGTTTGTCGAGTTCTTGTTCGAGGTAAGAGCAATCTGGAAACCACCTATGAACTCGTTGGCCGACCGACCACCACCAAACCCATCGCCTCCTTGTTCGTCCCTAATAAACACAGTATCATTCCTTTCTACTTTCTCTCTGATTTTCCCGCTTTCAAGTTCCGTAATTGTTGCTGATTTATGATATTTGATTTTTTTTTTGAGGAAATTTGGGCGATATTGTTCTTCGATTTGATCATCTCAAACCCTCTCTGGTGAATTTTGTTTTAATTCACTGTGAATGATAAACTTGGATTTATGTTGTTTTCAAAATTAGATTTAATTTTGAGAGAGAGAGGGAGATGGGTTTAGTTGTTTTAATATATTTTATTTATTAAACATTTAAATAAAAACATGAATTGACCAAAATACCCTTAAGTGAGTAAAGTTAATTGAAAATTTTAACCTGGTTAGTATTAAAGGACTTAGAGTGTACGGGTTTTGCAAATAAAGGATTGCGACTGTAATTATTAAAGTTAAAGGCTATCCGTTGTAATCCGATACAAACATAAAGGACGAAAGGTGTAATTTATCCAATTTAAAAATATGATAGAAAGGAAATTCTGCCCTCCCAATGAAAAGGAACAGATAGCAAATAATTTCCTAAACCTTAAAATGACTGGAGTAGATAGTAAGGGATACACTACGTTATTCTTTGAATATGCTAGAATAGTACCGACCCTTGCATCCCCTGAACCAGTATTAATCTCCCGTTACATCTGGGGATTAATTAGTGAGATTAGGCATGTAGTCAAGGCAGCGAGACCTCAAACTATAGAAGAAGCTGTAGAACTAGCAAACACCTTGACTGATGAATTAGTACGTACACGAGAAGAAGACAAGAGGAGAAACCTTGCCCAGAAACTTACTCAAGAATTTCGTTATGGAAATTCCAACCATGGAAGGAATGTAGGTTCTACCTCTGCACCCTACTGCAAGGTCTGCAAGAAAAAGCATTCTGGAAAATGATCCACTTACAGTAATTTCTGCAAGATACCAGGACACAAGGAAGAAGATTGTAGGAGGAAACCGAATAATGGAATGTGCTTCAATTGTGGAGAAAAGGTCACATCAAGCAGAACTGTCCAAAGTTAGCTCCAGCTGCAAACAACAAGACTACTAAAAATACTAGAGCATTTGTTCTGACTGCAGACGAAACTAAGATGATCCCGGATGTTATTGCCGGTATGTTTTTAGTTAATGATGTTTTTGCTAAAGTATTATTTGACTCTGGTGCAAACCAAAGTTTTATTAATACTTCCTTTTGCAAACTTCTCAATCAATCATTAACTAAACTCCCACAAGAATGTCTAGTAGAAACAGCAAATGGGGAAACCATTAAGATTTCTGAAATCTTGCAGGGAGCAAGAATAGAATTTTTAAACCATAAATTTATTGCAAACCTTTATCCAATGAATCTGGCAGGATTTGATGTTGTATTAGGAATGGATTGGTTAGTAGCCAATAAAGCCAGTATTTTATGTGATCAAATGTCAATTCAAGTAAATTCACAGAGGGGTGAAAAGATCACAATTAAAGGAGATAAGCCCTTTAGATCCACAAAATTCATCTCTGTGATGAAAACAACAAGTTATATAAGAAAAGGATCATTAGTGTATTTGATTTCCATAATCACTAACCCTAAAGGAAAAGAATTGAAAGATATTCCTGTAGTATCTCAATTTCCAGATGTATTTCAAGAAGAATTACCAGGATTACCGCCAGATAGGGAAGTTGAATTTAGAATCCACCTGTTACCAGGAACAGCACCAATTGCCAAAGCACCTTATCGTTTGGCACCCGTAGAAATATAGGAACTGAAGAAGCAGTTAGACGAATTATTGGAGAAAGGATTCATACAGCCAAGTTCATCACCACGGGGAGCGCCAATCCTATTCGTCAAAAAGAAGGACGGATCGATGCGTATGTGTATTGACTACCATGAATTGAACAAAGTCACGATTAAGAATCGGTATCCACTACCGAGAATCAATGATCTGTTTGATCAATTGCATGGAGCTCGATTTTTCTCTAAAATCGATTTACGATCAGGATATCATCAACTAAAAATACAGGAAGAGGACATTCCTAAGACCGCATTTAGAACAAGGTATGGCCATTATGAATTTACTGTCATGCCATTTGGTTTAACCAATGCCCCAGCCGCATTTATGGACATGATGAACTGAATATGTAAGCCATATTTGGATAAATTCATAATTGTCTGTATAGATGATATTCTCATTTATTCTAAAAGCAAAGAGGAACATGCAGAGCATCTGCACGCACTTCTAAGTTTATTAAAGAAAGAAAAGCTTTATGCTAATTTTTCGAAGTGTGAATTTTGGTTAGAAGAGGTACCGTTTCTTGGACATTTAGTCAATCATGAAGGAATTCATGTAGATCCCAACAAGATTGAGGTAATTACTAAATGGAAAACCCCTGAATCACCAACTGAGGTTAGAAGTTTCTTAGGACTGGCCGGTTATTATAGAAGATTTATTCGAGATTTTTCTAGAATAGCCATTCCCTTAACTAAGTTAACCTGTAAATCCATTTAGTTTGAATGGGGTCCAAAACAAGAAGAAGCCTTTAGAATTCTTAAGCAACGATTAACTAATGCACCCATATTAGCCTTACCAGAAGGAACTGAAGACTTTGTAGTCTATTGTGACGCTTCTAAATTAGGTTATGGATGTGTGTTAATGCAACGCCAAAAGGTTATAGCTTACGCATCTAGGCAACTTAAGAATCATGAAGAAAATTATTCAACCCATGATTTAGAATTTGGAGCTATAATTTTTGCCCTAAAAATTTGGAGACATTACCTTTACGGTAGTAAGTTTACCATTTTTACAGATCATAAGAGTTTAAGATATGTTTTCAGGCAAAAAGAATTGAATATGAGACAAAGACGCTGGATGGAGATACTTAGTGATTATGATTGTAATATCCAGTATCATGCAGGAAAAGCAAATGTAGTTGCTGATGCTTTAAGTCGAAAGTATCATGAAAAGCCAAAAAGAGTACGTTCATTTAAACTGAATCTACAAGTAGATTTAAATGAACAGATTAGAAAAGCACAAGAATCAGTAATCAAGGATGATACTGAAAAGCTAAAAGGAATGATTAAGGAACTAGAACAAGGGACAGATGGAATTTGGAGATTCCATAAGAAAAGAATGTGGATACCTAAATTAGGAAACCTACGCCACTGTATATTAGAAGAAGCCCATAAGTCTAAGTATACGATACATCCTGGAAGTGATAAGATGTATCAAGACTTAAGGAAGAATTTTTGGTGGATATGAATGAAAAAAGATATAACAGCTTATGTTTCTAAGTGTTTAACCTGTTCACAAGTTAAAGCTGAACATCAGAAACCCTCATGTTTATTGCAGCAGTTAGAAATGCCAGTGTGGAAGTGGGAATTGATAACAATGGATTTTGTTACCAAACTACCCAAAACAAGAAAAGGTAATTATACAATCTAGGTGATTGTAGACAGGCTAACTAAGTCAGCTCATTTCCTACCAATGAAGGAAACTTTTAGTATGAAACAATTAGCTAAATTGTATGTGAATGAAATAGTTTCCTTGCATGGAATTCCTTTATCAATTGTTTCTGACAGAGATAGTCGTTTTACCTCTCATTTCTAGACAAGTTTCCAAAAAGCAATGGGAACCAAGTTGAATCTAAGCACAGTATACCATCCTCAAACAGACGGACAAAGCGAAAGGACATTCAGACAATGGAGGACATGCTTAGAGCTTGTGTAATTGATTTCGGAGGTAATTGGGATGATCACTTACCATTAATAGAGTTCTCTTATAATAATAGTTATCATACAAGTATCAATGCTGCACCATTCAAAGCACACTATGGACGAAAATGCCGAACCCCAGTCTGTTGGGCAGAAATTAGAGAAAAGCAATTATCTGGACCTGAGATAGTACAAGAAACAACAGACAAGATCATTCAAGTCAAGGAACGACTGAAAGCAGCACGTGATCGACAAAAGAGTTATGCAGATAACAGAAGAAAGCCATTGGAATTTCATGTAGGAGACAAAGTGTTATTAAAAGTCTCTCCTTGGAAAGGAGTGGTAAGATTCATCAAAAGGGGAAAGCTAAGTCCTAGGTATGTTGGACCTTTTAAGATTATTAGAAGAATAGGTCCTGTTGCCTATCAGCTACAACTGCCAGAGGAAATGGCAGGGATACATGATGTACCACGTCTCTTTCTTTTTCAACTGATTGCAATTCTTCAGCCATCACCGAAGGGTGTACCACGTCTCTTTCTTTTTCACTTTCGATACCTGGATCCTTTTCTTGTGGTTCCTGCTGTGTAGTCTCTGCTAAATTAACTGCTTCCACTTCGATTTCAGATTTATGCTCATTGTTGGGCCAAGAATCTGCAAGCGTGTTTCGAATTGTTTTAGTAAAAAATGTTAAAAGTTTCACATATTATAAGAATCATAACCAAGACATAACCTAATAGTTTCACATGTATTTCGCATACAGTGTAAAAACCCTGTTTTCAGAACACAAACGTATAATCCGAATTCGCATATTACAATAATCCAAACATAATTTTTACATCTATTTCGCATATTATAAAAATTATAACCAAGACATAACCTACTCAAAACCCCCTAATCATACCAAATCACATGTTTCACACTATACCATTATCAAAACCCCCCTGATCATATAAAATCGCATGTATCAGACAAAACCCTTACCAAACACAACTAATAATACAAAATCGTATGTATCGTATAAAACCCTTATCAAAACACATTATTAAATCGCATGTATAATCAATAACCTAGATTTATCTTCTTCGATTGTGGTCGATCGTTGTTAGTCTTGCTCCGTTTCTCCTTTACAACTCCCAAATCAGTAGTCCTCATTAACGTTCGATGAAATCGCATCGGAAGAGTCGAACGAAGGTTGGGAAAGAAGAATGTAAGGTTTTTTATTTTGATTTAGGGTATGATATTGAAGTATCTTCGCTGATTTACAGGGATTATGATTTCTCGATGACGATTTCAACCTTCGCGCTATGATTTATATATATTAATTTGATTAATTTAATTATAAATTAGTTTCGCCCGTGTTTAAATGATGGAAGATCGTACGGTTGTGGAAATCGAGTACATATTGTATGATAAAGGCCATTGTACAATAACCGGCTTCTCTCTCTCTCTATATATATATATATATATTGCATTTAATACAATCCAATAACTTGTATTACGCCCAAAAGATCTAATTTTAACTTTTCATAATAACTCATTTGTTGCCATCGATCTCTTTCTTTCAACCAAAATATGTATAACATGTTAAATTAAAAATTAAACCACTTGACAATAATATATGACCTCAAAAACATTTTTTATAGCATTTATTTATTGGCAGTTAAACAAAGAATCTATTTGATGAACCCTTGTAAGATCACACTACCTAATTAAGAACTATTAAAATTAAGTTAAATATTTTTTTAATAATCTAGTTGCTTATTTCCTTACTAGTAGGGTGCCCGCGCGATGCGGCAGGGGTGACACTTTGCATTGAGGCACTCGTTTCTGATAGTTTTCTTATTCGTATAATATTTATGATAACATTATTGTGGTGGATATATGTCATAAGTATTACACATATCTAGTAATTATTAAATTTAGAATTTAAATTATCAAGTACTTCAAGAAACCATTGACGCAATAAAGTAAAACACGAATAAAAAAAAATAAGTCTTAAACATAAATAAAAGTTATATAAAGTAGTACACGAATAAGGAAATATAAGTCTTAAATATAAAAGCTGAATACTAAAAGCTCAAGTGTCAAGTACTTTACATCATGATAAGATCAATTTAGTAATACGGCTTAAACATCTCAAGGATGTCATCTATATTGTCACACCACCATTTGTCATCATCGAGATCAACGTCCTCCGGAATTTCTTGTATCTCTTCCTGTTTGATTATTACATCCTTTGGATGATGAGTTTCTTCTTTGTTCTCCTCTTTAACTGATACATCAGTAGTAGCTGGAGTAGTTTGGGGAATTGAAAAAAAATGTTAAGTATTTTAGTTACATATTATATCATGTTACCGTTATAAATAATATAGGATAAAAACGACGTTCATAGTTAAGCATAATATAAAACAAACAATATATCATGTTTTAGAAACATACATACATGTGTAAAGATCTGAAAGAATAAATATTAAAGCTCCAAAACCACTGAATAATAAATAAGATGAATGTTAAGTGTGAGCATAAAAGAATAAATCAAAGTTATACACAACAGAAAATTGAAATACATGTAAACAAAAAATTCTAGAGAACAAGAAATTTCTTGAAGTGAAAAAAATTAATGAATTATACTATATATAGAACCTATAAACCAACGAATTGAATAATCTGTAGCTTTTTTTTTTCAACTAACTAATATTATCTGTAAGAGTATTTTTGTACTTATAATCCCTAAAAAAATGCAACAGAATCTAGTATTCAGTTTTTGAAGATGTATTATGTTTAGATTATGGAGTTTTTTCCTAAAAGTTTGTTGGTGGAAAACTTATGTACCAAATTTCTAAAGAAAAGTTTTTATAAAACGAAAATACTTCTAAAAACGTTTTATAATTTTTTTATGAAAACTAAAATTTCATTTTGTTGAATATGGTATTATATAAAGTTTTTTTTTAATATAACCAATTAGATAAAACAAGTGAGCTTGTTTGATGTCAATCTACTACCCAACCAAGTAAATACACAAACATACAGAATACGTACAAATCTCATATCAAACACGTATCTGCAAAGTTTCGAAATTTAATCTAGTCGCAAGAACAAATTGGTGAACAATCTTAATCAAACGAAAATCAGAGTGAAAAGGGTTAGAATATTATTAAACTGATGCTAATGACAGCAACATAGAGAGTGTTGAGCATTTGAAATGTGATAGGACACATTGCTTTAATCACTTGTACACTAATGCATCATCTACTTGTACATTTTAATCCGCACAACAATAACGACCAAGACAACTATCGAAATGTCGACAGAAATGAGTAGGTCATCATGGTACCTTTGGAATTTTTTTAAATATTAAAATTTATAAAATAAGATAAAGAACACGTAAAATAATTATAAGTTTGTTGTGAAAAGGGATAAGTCTAACTAATTAGCCATAATTTTGTTAAAATAAAGGGATTTAAGAGTGATAATATGAGGGAGTAAAATATAATTAGTGTTTAAAAGACCAAGTTACCCTCATTTTAAGGGTCTTTTTATAAATAAAGAGGGAAGAAGTTCTTATTTTTTGGGTATCTTAAAATACCCTTCTCTCATGCATTATAATATAGTATAGATAGATAATGGGTCAAGTGGGAAAAATAGCTAAAAAATGGGTCAAATGGGTTTAAAAAAGCTCAAAGAAAATGGGAACTTAAATGATAGTACGATGTTGTTTTTAATACAATGTTTGGTACATTACTTAATTTTAACTTTTATTTAATAATTATATTGCCAACAATACTAAATGGCAAGCAAAAGACCATTTAAAGTTTCAAAATTTTGGATTTAAGGTAATCTTCCATTTTAATGGGATCAAGGCACCACGACAATGAAAAGTCAGCATGGTCAATTTCAGTTGCCACGTTATCAATTTGATCAGGTCAGATTACCTTAATTTCATAGAGTAAATTGTCATTTTAGTCCCTGAGGTTTGTCCAAATTTGCCATTTTAGTCCAAATAGTTTTTTTTTTCGCCTCTGGGTCCCTGACTTTTCCTTGTTGCCATTTTGATCACATACCCTAACTCCATCCAAAAACCTCATTTTTAACCAGGGGTATTTTGGGGATTTTCAATTTAAATCTTTTCAATTGTCATTTTGATCCAATTCGTTTATTATTATTATTATTATTATTATTATTATTATTGTTGTTGTTGTTGTTGTTGTTAAATTAAAAAAAATCAGAAAAACTAAAAATTTGAATCAACATCAGATCTGTTCTTCAGATCTACATTAACTTCAAATCTGTTCGTCAATTCATCCAGAAACTCATCAGATCTGAATCATCATCAGATTTGAATCAACACCAGAAATCCATCTGATTCGCATCCTATTAATCATGTCAACATCCACAACCGATTCAACAACAAATTCAATGAATCAAGGACCTCCAATACCTAATGTTGCTAATTTGGCTAATCTGATTTCAATTAAACTTGACGGTGAAAACTACTTGGTTTGGAAGCATCAGATCTTGACGATTTTGAAGACTATGGGCTTATTATCTTTCTTAAATCATAACATACTTCCATCAGCAATAAATTATGCTGAACGAGTTGCTTGGGCACGAACTAACGGTGGTGGGTTACTGGTGGGTAGGAGGTGGTGAGGGGTGTGGCAAGATGTGATGGGCAATCTCAAGACAGTGGTGGGTTACTAGTGCAGAGATGAAGATCGACAACACTTTAAATCTCAAATATTTTACTTTCTCGAACGCCACCACTCCTCCTTCGTCTCCGTCAACGTCCACCACCAGTCCACTACCACAACACCACCAATCGACCACCCCCCTAACGCCCACAGTTGTTAATGTCCACAACCACCGGCTCTGTTATGAGTGATGCAGGTTATGGTGATGATGGCCAGATATGTTCACCGGACACCGATGTGTTTTAGGGTTCTGATTTGGGGATGCAGGTTATGGTGGCAGTGATGGGTTTTTATCAGGGGTTTGATGGCGACAGGGGTTTATGGATGGTGATGGTGTTGAAAGATAGATGGTGATGACAGATAATGGTGTTGTGGTGGTGGGTGTTCATGAGAGAGAGAGAGAGAGAGAGAGAGAGATCGCGCAGAGAGAGAAAGGGTAAAGTGTATGTATTTATATATTAAATATATTTTAAAAGAATTGGATCAAAATGGCAATTGAAATGATTTAAATTGAAAATCTCCAAAATACCCCTGGTTAAAAATTGGGTTTTTGGATGGAGTTAGGGTATGTTATCAAAATGGCAACTAAAGGGAAAAGTCAGGGACCCAGAGGCGAAAAAAAAAACTATTTGGACTAAAATCGAAAATTTGGACAAACCTCAGGGACTAAAATGGCAATTTACTCTAATTTCATATTATTAAAACTTCAACTTTTCTCTGGCTTAAAAAAGCCGGTTCCTTAATAAATATAATCACCTCAATTAAATATATACGCTTTACTAAGAAAATAAAGATCATACCACCAGTGATTGCTATTAAGGTTCCACAAGCAGCTACTCCAATGAGACCTCAACGTTTCCACTTCTCCCATAAGTCATTAGAGGTGTTCTCATTTTCTTTCCCATCACCTTGTTTCAATACAGCCATCACATTTTATTATTGGACACACAAATTATATTTTATTATAGTTAATAATATGGATACCTTGGTAAGCACAAACAAGTGACGGGATCTAAACTCTTTGATAACGGCTGAAATCTCTAACATTGGCAAATTAGCCTAAAAACAAACAATAATCAAAATTACTCATAAACTAACCCGTTCAAGACAATAAAGACTCATACTTTGATTTAGCAACATTATATGGCAATGACCAACAAAATTAAGAAATATGGTCCAAATCTACTGCTAGATCCAACTAATTATGCATGCAAATTTGTCATAAAATGATTTCAAAGGGGAATAACATAACTACTTACTACAGTGTAGGAACAATTCCATATGGTGCTTATAGAGATCAACTGGTTGGCTACCCTCAACGTAATAGTTATTGAAAATGCCTCCAACCTGAGAAAACGCTGACAGTAGCATAAGCAAGATCCTAACTTGTTTTATACAGATCATGACCATACCTGGAGTGAAGCATTGTAACAACCAATAGGCTTCTTAGATTCCAATATGTATAAACAAAACGTGAAACGATAAGCAATTTCCTATAAATAATACCAAATATCCACTGAATTCCCTTGTGAGTCATCCAACACAGATGTCAACTTTTCTTCCTAAATAAGGGTTGCAAACACAAGCATTACTATAATGTTAATTCACAACAGTTCTTTATATTTTCAGCCGTGTACGAACTTATAAATATGTGTAAGCAATTAAGCAAAAGAAATCAAAGATGATATACCTGGAGGAAATTACATTTGGCTGTGAGGAAAGGCCTATCAAGGTTCCATTGATGAGTTGGTATGGAAATTAGACCTATAAAGCTTTTAATTCTGTAAACATCAGTTAAGAATTGAATGTTTCTATGTGGTTCGAATTAGCATCATTTAGGGTTTGGAATGCATACATATTACATACAGGATTATGATGCTCACCTGGTGTGGTAAATCGAAACAGAGGTCGACTGATGACAAATAATTGCTTGACCCACTTCACAGTTCACACCCATGCATAACTACATCATTTAATTCCCATTCTGCATGTGAAAGTAATTAGTGGCTTGTAGTATTTAATTCCCGTTTCTGCTTTATGTGTAAAAGGTTGTAGTATTTAATTCCCATTTGCTTTATATTATGGCTAATATAAGGCCACTTGTTTTGTTGAATAAGATACCCTTTCTTTCATTATCGAATACAATACAGAAGCTTTTCATTACTTTTCTTTTGCAAGTATCTAGTTTCCTTTCTTCTGCATATTTCACAAACAATTTGTGAGTGAGTGTTGTGTGATTTGTGGGGCCTAAACCAACATTTGGTATCAGAGCCTCAGGTCGAAACCCGTTGAAGTTAAGCAGAGCAGTACTTTAGGCTAAAGAACATGTCAGGTGGAAAGGCTGTTCAAACCAGCGCAGGCGGCGCGGTGACCCAAGTCCGAGAGCACAGTGGTGTCTCTTTTCAGTGCCCAAAGCTCACTTCAACTAGTTACAACTCCTGGGCAGTAATGATGGAAGCCATCATGGACGCACAAGGTTTGTGGCAGGCGATCGAAATACCAGAGGGTGAAGAACTGGATGAGAAGAAGAACAAGCAGGCAAGAGCATTCCTCTTTCAATCGCTACCTGAAGATGTGTTACTTCAGGTTGCGAAGAAGCGTGAAGCAAAAGACGTTTGGGAGGCGTTGCGTGTTCGATACTTAGGGGCAGAACGGGTAAAAAAGGCTCGGTTACAAACCCTACGAAGCGAACTAGAAGTGTTACGTATGAAAGAAACGGAGTCGGTCGAAGAATTTGCAGGGAAACTTTCCGTAATAGCATCAAAGTTTAGTACTTTGGGAAGTACTTTGGAAGATGTGACAATTGTTCGAAAGTTGTTCGACTCAGCACCAGATAAGTTTCTTCAACTTGTTGCTTCTGTTGAACAGACGGCAGATTTGGAGACCATGCCGTTTGAGGAGGCCGTGGGAAGGTTAAAAGCCTATGAAGAACGACTAAGGGGACGTTCTAGCCCTAGTGATTCACATGGCAGGTTGTTGTTTTCTACGGATGTAGGGAAAACGAAACCGAGTACCTCAAATGTTGATGAAACGGGTCGTGGCGAAGGTAATAGAGGTGCAAGTCGAGGTCGTGGCCGAGGATATCGAGGACGTGGTAGTTACCGAGGAAGAGGTAGCCACAGAAATGCAGGTGGCTCGGTTAGGAACAAGGACCGAGTTAAGTGCTTCAAGTGTCAAAATCTAGGCCATTATGCATCTGAATGCAAGGGCGAAAGAAACGAAGATGATGAAGTCAATTTAACACAAACAGTAGAAGATGAACCTGCACTTCTAATGGCCGAAAAAATGAAAATCCTTTTGAATGAAGATAAGGTAATCCCTAGCCTCTATACTCATGACTCTAAAGAACCCGATTTATGGTATCTCGACAACGGAGCGAGCAATCATATGACCGGGAGGCGAGATTTCTTTACCATGATTAATAGTGGTATATCAGGGTTGATTCGGTTTGGTGACGGGTCAACGGTTGAAATCAAAGGGAAAGGCACTATAATATTGGAATGTAAAAACGGGGAACAAAGGATGTTATCCGATGTATATTACATCCCGGACCTTTGTAGCAACATCATTAGTCTCGGTCAATTGACAGAGAACGGTTGCCGAATTATGATGATAAGGGAACACCTTTGGCTTTATGAAGAAGGTGGCAAGCTACTGATGAAGGTTCCAAGGTCCATGAACAGGTTGTACTAAATGTCTTGGACAACAAAGATTGGCTTTGGCATGCGCGTTTGGGCCATTTAAACTTCCAAGCTATGGGTAACATGTCTAGGAAGCAAATGGTACGAGGGGTGCCTAAGCTCAATCCCCAAACTCGTGTTTGTGATGTTTGCCTTGCTGGAAAGCAATGTCGCCTACCATTTCCAAAAGAAGCAAAGTTCCGTGCCACACAACGACTGGAGCTTTTACATATTGATCTGTGTGGGCCGATCAGTCCAACTACTCGAGCTGGAGGTAAATATATTTTCTTGCTAATTGATGACTTTACAAGGTACATGTGGTTTTTTATTCAAAAAACCAAAGATGAAGCACTAAGTAACTTCAAGAAATTCAAGCAAGCTGTTGAGGTAGAGAGTTCTTGCAAAATCAAAGCCGTGAGGTCAGACCGCGGAGGAGAGTTCATGTCCAAACTATTCACTAACTATTGTGAAGAAGAAGGTATCAAACATATGTTCACAGCTCCGTACACTCCGCAACAAAACGGGGTTGTGGAAAGAAGAAACCGAACCGTGTTGGGAGTAACCAGAAGTATTATGAAGGCCATGGAAGTTCCTCAAGACCTATGGGCAGAAGCGGTAAGGCATTCAATATTTCTCTTAAATCGACTTCCAACTAAAGCCTTGAAATTCAGTACCCCGTATGAGACTTGGTACAAAAAACGACCAAACCTTGACCACCTTAGGGTGTTCGGGTGCATGGCTCATATGAAGAACCCAGCAGTTCACATGAAGAAGTTGGAGGATCGGAGTATTCGGGTTGTGTATCTTGGAACTGAACCCGGAAGTAAGGCGTACAGGTTATACGACCCGGTGGGAAACCGACTTTATGTTAGTCGGGATGTGCGATTTGAAGAGAACATGAAGCCAATTTGGGATGATCACTTGGCTCGCACGGAGTCAAGAAATGGACCAGAATGGGTGAACTTTATTATTGATACTAACTCCTTTGTAGGAACTGATCAAAACTTGCCATCCACAAGTGATAATCATGCTTCTCAAAATGGCGAGTCCAGCCCAGTTCACTCGAACCAGCCTGAAGCCGAGTCCGCGATCCCAGAAACCTTTGAAGCTCCAACTTCTGGTGCTTCAACGCCCAGGTCAGCGGCTCCACATAACGATACTCCTCTTCGTGGCTTTCGGAACCTTGATGATATATACTCACGAACTATCCCTATTGAGGTTGATGTCAATGAGCTACTACTCGTTGATGATGAACCTTCATGTTTCAGAGAAGCAACTGGAAAGAAGCCATGGGAAGATGCAATGCAGCGGGAAATTGACTCGATTGAAAAAAACCAAACCTGGAGGTTGGTTAAACTGCCAAATGGGCACAAGCCAATAGGCTTGAAGTGGGTGTATAAATTAAAGCGTGATGCAGCGGAAAAAATCACGAAACATAAGGCGAGGTTGGTCGCAAAAGGTTATGTACAACAACCGGGTGTGGATTTTGATGAAGTTTTTGCCCCGGTAGCCCGCCTTGAAACCATAAGGCTCTTACTTGCTCTATCCGCTAGACTTGGTTGGGAGGTACACCATTTAGATGTCAAATCGGCATTTCTTTATGGTGACCTCAAAGAAGAAGTCTACGTTGAACAACCAACCGGTTTTGTAGTACCCGGGAAGGAAGACTTGGTATACAAACTCGACAAGGCCTTGTATGGCCTAAGGCAAGCTCCTCGAGCTTGGAATACACGGTTGAACAACACCCTGTTGCGTCTTGGTTTTAAAAGATGCCCACATGAACAGGCGGTGTACAAGCTTTCTTCAAATGCATCAACACTTGTTGTAGGGGTCTACGTTGATGACTTGATTGTAGCAGGACCCGACAAAAAGAAAATAATGGCTTTCAAGATGCAAATGGAGAAGGAATTTGAAATGAGCGATTTGGGAATCCTTTCCTACTACTTGGGTATAGAAGTGAAGCAAGAAGAAAAATGTATACTGTTGAAACAAGAAGCATATGCCAAAAGAATACTTCAAAGTGCAGGTATGTTGGACTGTAACTCTTCTAAAATACCCATGGAACCAAAGTTGAGTTTGATTAAAGATGGTGAGGAGGAATCGGTTGACGCAAAATCGTTTCGGAGGATTGTTGGAAGTCTTCGATACCTAATCCATACGAGACCCGACTTGTCTTACGCAGTTGGCTCGGTGAGCTGGTTCATGGCAAACCCGAAACTGAGCCATATGCATGCCATAAAACATATTTTAAGGTACATAAAAGGAACTCTCAGTTACGGGTTAAAATACGGCTGCAATGGTGATACAAAACTTGTGGGGTTCTGTGATAGCAGTCACGGCAGTGACATGAATGATGCAAGAAGTACAACCGGGATGGCTTTCTTCTTTGGTGAATCTTTGATATCGTGGAACTCACAAAAACAGAAGACGGTAGCTCTCTCATCGTGTGAGTCGGAATTTATGGCGGCTACAGCTGCCGCATGTCAAGCTCTCTGGCTTAGAGGTTTGTTAAGTGACTTGACTGGATGGAAGGAAGAGAAGGTGCAACTACGAGTCGACAATAGATCAGCAATAGCGTTGATGAAGAACCCGGTGTTTCACGGGAGAAGCAAACATATAAACACCCGTTTTCATTTCATACGGGAATGTATTGAAAGAGAAGAGATCACGGTTGAGCATATAGATGGAAACAGGCAAAAGGCAGACATTTTAACTAAAGCTCTACCACGGTTGAAATTTGAAGAGATGTGTCAACTTTTGGGTGTGAAAGTTCACGACTATATGGGTAAAAAATTAGGGGGGTGAATGATGACAAATAATTGCTTGACCCACTTCACAGTTCACACCCATGCATAACTACATCATTTAATTCCCATTCTGCATGTGAAAGTAATTAGTGGCTTGTAGTATTTAATTCCCGTTTCTGCTTTATGTGTAAAAGGTTGTAGTATTTAATTCCCATTTGCTTTATATTATGGCTATATAAGGTCACTTGTTTTGTTGAATAAGATACCCTTTCTTTCATTATCGAATACAATACAGAAGCTTTTCATTACTTTTCTTTTGCAAGTATCTAGTTTCCTTTCTTCTGCATATTTCACAAACAATTTGTGAGTGAGTGTTGTGTGATTTGTGGGGCCTAAACCAACAGACAAAGGTTTCCATGTGGGTTGGTATGAGAGCAGTGAGGGTTCCAAATCGGACCCCTGTGGTGATTCAAATGGATCGTCATCAGCAACAAATTGATACATGTTCTTCTCTTTTGATTTAAGGGTGGATATAGAGAGCTGATCCAGATCTGATTCATAGAGAATTTGAGAGAGTGAGAGAGGTGGGTTTGAAATTTGAAATGTTATTAGGGAGGGGATGAAATGTGACTTGCAATTTAATAGGCTTGACTTGAGAATTAAGAAACTCTTCACAATCTCCGTCATCTCGTGAATAAAGGGATTTGTTAGGTTTTGAATTTGAAAAAATGGAGCGTATCTTTTATTTAAATAAATAGTTAAAATTTGAATTTCTTTTATTAGGTTATTCTTTTAACGTATGAACTATTATTTTTATATAAGATTTATTTGCAAAAAATATAAGATTTATTTGTTTTTGTTACTTTATGGAGACGTAGATGTAGATAGATTATAATGTGTTGGTTAGTAATTCATTTCTATAATTTTTATCTTAGCTTTTTTATTTTTCAAGTATTACAACATTAATCACTTGTACACTAAGCATTATCTACTTGTGCATTTTAATTCACACGTTGATACTGACTAAAAGAAACATCAAACATCAACAAAAATGAGCAGGTCGTAATATAACCTTCGAATGTTTTTAAAACGTCATCGTTTAAAAGACATGATAGAATTAAACACAAGAATTATAATTTTGTATGAGAGGGGGGAACGTGCAATTTCTAATTAATTATCTATAATTTTGTTAAACATAAAGACACTAAAGTGTAATTTAGATAAAGGGATTAAATTGTAATTAATATCTAAAAGACTAATTTACCCTTATTTTAGTGTTATACCTTATGGACTGAAAGAAAAAATAAATCTTATTTTTTGATATCTTAAAACGTTATTCCCTCATGCATTATAATATAGTATAAATTATAGTTTATACGATACGACAAAAATACGGAAAATAATTATAAGTTTGTTGTGGAAGGGTGAATTGTAACTAATTATCTATAATTTTGTTAAAACCTTAGGGATTTAAGTGTAATGAGTTTAGGGGCTTAAAAATAAATAGTGTTTAAAAGATCAAACTACCCTCATTTTAGGGGTCTTTCTATAAATAAAGGGGGGGGGGGGAGTTCTTATTTTTTGGGTATCTTAAAATGCCATTGCCTCATGCATTATAATATAGTATAGATAGTAAATGACAATTTGTTGTATTAAATGTGATTTATATGTATATTTTTTTAGACAATATTGTAAAAACAACCATTATGTATTTCTAAACAGCATGTTATATCTTTCAGTTTAAAAATCGTTAAAATCAACCTTTAACTTGATATTTTCTTACAGGTATCAACCTTTTAGATTAACTCCGTTAAGTTTCTTGGTTAAGTCAAATCACATGCTTTGCATGTGAGGGATTTTAGTCAATTTAGTTATCCTTTTAATATTAGTTTTTTTAATAAACTACAAATCAAAGTCTTACAAGCTTGAATACCAGAATAATCAAATTCAAAAGTTTGCCCAATAACAATCGAGCCTAACACCAAGAATCATAATCTTTTTAATGTCAAAACACTTAACCACTTGTGGTTTCTTACCCTCAATCGATTTGGTGGTGGGTTTAATGGTTTAGGCATTTAAACATGCGTGTGTGTTTAAAACCGAGGATAATTGATGGGTGATTTTGGACTTGTTAAGTGAGAATAATGAGAAGGGTATAAAAATGATTTGGGGGATATGCAACAAATACGTAGAAATAAAAAATAAAAAAACAAGTATTACCCCGTTTACTGAAACGGGAAGCGGTATTTGGTTTTTTGAACTGAATGATGTCTTCTGTTGGACCGTTTGCGTGACCCTAAACGTCAGTAAAGTAGTTCATCTCTGAATATGAAGGTGGAATCAACATATACAAAGTCATAACAACTTGTTTCCTCTTAATCTTTCTTTCTATTACTGATTTCAATCCTTTACGCGTGTTTCTGATACAATTTTGACAGAGTTTCGTCACCAACACTATGATCTAATTCCGCTCTAACCGTTACAAATGACAATAACCGGACCTCTATATATAGTAGGTCTGATTCCACTCCAAACGACATGTTGATTAGGAGCGGAATCTGATTCCACCCCAACTGACATGTTCATTACGAGTGGAATCACCTAGGAGCGGAATCACTAAGATACATCAGGAGCGGAATTAACAACTTGACACCTCAGGAGCGGAATTAACATATAAACCTGATTCCACTCCAAATGACACAAGTGTCATTTGGGGCGAAATTACAATCTAAACTTACTATTTCATTTCCGAGCTCCAAACTAACCTATCTAGACCTAAGACTCACTAAAGACGTAGTAAACAGACATTCCGTGTACCAACAGACTCCCCCTTGGATGTTGACGAAGTCTTTGGCCTTGAGTCTTCAGTCTTAGTCTTTTCTTCATAAGCACTCTATCTTCACAGGTTCAGGTTCACTTCCTAGCTTCATCTCCAGCATTCCCTTTGACTGTTGATCCAGACTCCCCCTTTCACAGACTCCCCCTCTCAATATACTAGAATCTGAGGTCTTGATCTGGTTCAAACTTTGACATTTAGCTTCCGTGGGAATAATGAAGTCCAAAACCTGTTACCCTGCACATCCTCTACCTCACCATAAGTTTCACAAATTTATAACATTTGAATTTAATAAACTTACTGGTAGTCATCATAAATTCATCAATCTGTATAGTTACCTCAAGTTCAAATGAATGACCTTGATTAACTAAGCATACAATCTTACAAAATATTTGTATATGACATTCAAAGTTTTCAACATATTTTCCCAATCCTGTTCATCATGTTTAGCACTTCGAATTTTGAAAATCAACTCTTCAACATCAGTTGTCGAAAATCTTTTTGTATTTTACAAAATTTTATGCTAAAACACTCCGAAAATCTTTTTGTATTTATGTTTTTAATAAAATGCAGTAAACAAATATATACAAACAATATTTTTGTGAGTTTGTGTAAGAGGATCATATCAGTTCATGAGACCAATCACTAGCACCGTTAAGCTTTAATCATTTTAAGTTCTAAACGATTCACCTTGATTGTCAGTATACTGGTCCACTTAAATTTTCACACAAAGTTCAACTGCTTCGAGATACGAGTTTAATGTCTTAGAAACTTAAACTTAATCGCGTATCCCACCTCAGAATATACTCCCGTATCCAGATCCCAATATTCAGTCTTACAGGTAATTATAACACAAATGATATCTGTAAGGGGTTAATAAATTATGAAGAATCATGAGAGCTCAGGTCAGAACCATCGTTCAGCAGAGAGATTATGACTCAACTTGTGGGTGTGTCCCCTTTAGAGGATCTTTTTTACAACAGCATTGCTAAGCAATTTTATTGTCTTATCATTTATGCTGAGGGTGATGCTATGTTTCAAGCATTTGCGGAAAGTATTATTCGAGGACTAGGTCAGAACTACCGTTCAGCAGAAGTCCTGGAATAATACCCCAGATATCACTGAGTATAAAAACCTAGTATATCAGATTATGAGACCTTTCAAACGAGATTTCGGGGGTTACCCATATATCCGAGAGATGTTACCCACGATATAAGCAAGTTTGAATTTAGGTTTATATCTCGTCACAATCTACTAAATGTGCAAAAACCTACTGGCATATCATCAGTGAGACCGTTTATCACATTTGACAATTCATATCTTTAGCATGCTGTGATAGTTCACTGATTTACTATTATTTCCTCTTTTTCACAACAAAACTCATTTTCATTTTATCATGTTTTTGGCATTTTCAAATTTTCTATTTTTTTAAAAAAAATTCTCCCCCTAAAATCAAAATATGTCACAATTTTGATTTTCTGGGAAAATTTGAAAACAAACTATACAAGAAACATGACAAACTGATATCAAATCGCTTCAATTCGCCATTCTCTTGGCATAAACAATCAGAACTCCCCCTGACAACAAACTATTTTCCCATTGTGATTTCAAAACACTTAAGTTTGTTTTAATCAAATGTTTCTTTCGGAAAATTAGTTTTGTTGAATTAACAAACCACTTGTTGGTTAGGGGATTACTTCATCACTTTGTTCTCCTTTAACCATTTTGAAAGATTTAACAGTTCAAGAATCTATCAACACAAACACTTGCAGGAAATCGAGTACAACTTAATGTCCCTGATTTACCACATGTAAGGCGAAAAATCACCAGAGTGAAATTTCTCAAGAAATGTGCCGATTCATGTTCCACGCTTACCAACCTGGGAACTCCGGCAAGTCAGGTTTTTCTATTTGAAAAGATTCACCCAAGCCTGACCAGCCTTGGGTGATTTTGAATTCTTGTTCAACAATGATGGAAAATTTGCATAATCCATTGTTAAACCTGAATTCGCAGATTTTGCCTCACCAACGGGCTCTTCTGGCTTTGACGAACAAGAATCATTGCCTGCACATGGCTTGTCTGACTTTGTCCTGTCAGATTCATTGCCTGATGGTGGCTTGTCTGACTTTGACACATCAGATTCATCGCCAACCATTTTCTTCTTCTCCTTTTTCTCTTTTGTCCTCAGATTTGCATCTGGAGAATTCAATTTACTTAGCTTTGCAGTCAAGTGAGTTGATTCATCAGAACTTTTATTTAATCTGTCCGGTGAACCCGAAGCCAAAATTTTCTCGAGATACTCTCTCGCCTTCTTCCTTTTCTTTCGCAGTCTGTCTTTCTGCCCCTGTGAAAGTTTAACTTTCTTTTCTTGAATTGTCTGATCCTGAACTTTAGGTTTTAGAACCTTCTGTTCATGGGGCTTGACGTTGACTGGCTTCTTTGCCATTCTTTGAGATTCAACCCTCAATCTTCCCATTGACCTCCTTGGGCAATCTCTTGCAATATGTCCTCTGATGTGACATTCATAGCACCTTCTTGTTTCGAATCTCTGACTTTGGCAGTTAACAGCAATGTGTCCTTGAAATCCACAAGTGTAACACACTCTGTTATTATACCTCTCACTACTGTCATACCACATACTGTCTTCATACCACACACTTAGATCAAAGCATTGATTTGCCTTGTGGTAATCACCATTTTTTTGTTTTCTATCATTGTAATGATTTGTCCTTGAAGAATCTTCATCCCATCTTCTCCTATAAGCTGGATTTGGCTTTTGAGAACTGTGGTCAAACCTGCACCACTTATTACCAACATTTTGTGAGTTTTCATTTTTAAATTTTTGTGATTTTTGATAATGATTGGATGACTTATCTGATGAGCTTTTATTTTCATTTTTAAAATTTTTCAAACTTTTAACTTTTTGTTTCTGTTCTACACTCTTCTTAACAGGTTTTTGTTTAGAACATTCACCTATTTCAGTAGATTGCAAAACAGTATTTTTAAATTTTTCTTGTAAATCTAAAAATATTTTTCTTTTCTTTTCTTTTTCATCATCAGATATTTCATCACAATCTTCAATTTTGACTTTGTCAAAATTTGTGACATTGTCACTTATTGGAACAGAATTGATCGGTTTTGGACACACATATGGTGCCGAAGTCACAAAACCTTTCAATTTCACTTCAAGCTCTTTGATTTTAATCCGAGCCTTTTCAGCTTCATTTTCAAGTCGAATGATTTTCTGAAGATGAGAATTTATTTCAATCTGTTTTTCAAGATTATTGTTAAAAATAACAGACTTTTCATCTTCTAAAACCTTCATTTGACTTTGAAAATCTTTTTCAATCTTTAACTTTTCATTTTCAAAAACATTTTCTTTTTCTATCAACATCTTGTTATCCAATGTCAAACTGTCCACATCACTCAACAGTTTGATATTTTCATATTTCAGTTTTTCACAGTTCAAGCGCAACTCCAGAATCTGTTCATTATCAGCTTTCTTTCCAATGTCAAATTCTCCACATCTTTCAAGAGATTGACATTTTCTGCTTCTGATTTTTCGCATTTCGAGCACCCAACTTCACATTTTGAAGTTTCATCCTTCTTTGATTCTTCATTTGACTTTGTCATTCCTTCTCTAATTTTTTTGATTAATTCAAAAAATTCAACCAAACTCATATTTTCTGAGTTTCTTTCTATTTCATCTATTAACTCTTTCTTTTTCTTTTTCTCTTCTTCATCTCCCCACCATTTTCTTTGCCAATAATCATCTTCCCTTTTATACTCTTGGATTATGGCTTCGATATCAAGAGTTTTGTGATCGATCGCAATATTTCCATACTCATTAAGATAACACTCTCTGTTCGGATCCCATCTATTTGCTCTCTTTGCTTCTGAATAGATACGAGATATTCTAATGATTTTGTTTTCAGCAATCATTTTTCTGTATTTATACTTCTGCTCTTCAGTTCGGTTATCTTTCCAAGGAATAGGTTCGGAATTTGCCATGTTGTATGTTCCTGAAAAATAATCAGCAAAACACTTCGAAATTTTCAAAATTTTGAAACACAGCAAGTTCGAGCGAAATCACTTTTGGAGTGGAATCACAAATTTGCACTTTGGAGTGGAATCACAAATTTGCACTTAGGAGTGGAATCACAAATTTGCAATTAGGAGTGGAATCACAAATTTGCAATTAGGAGTGGAATCGGATTTATGTCTTTAAGAGCGGAATCAGAACTATGTCTTTAAGAGCGGAATCAGAAAGTATATTACTAGCGGAATCAGACTTTTCTGTTTCTAGGAGCGGAATCAACAATTAATTTTCGAGTGGAATTAACTTTTAGGGCGAAATCAGCAAAATACGTCACGAGCGGAATCAGGTTTTTAGGTTGTTTTTACCATTTTTACTCCGAATTTTAAACTGATTCTTTCTAGGGTTTATTAACACTATGTTTTACACAAGATACTCGAAAATCAATCCATTCTGTCCGTTGAAACTTGTTCAAATCAGAAAAGTATAAAAAGAAGTGAGTAAAAGTGAGAAATTCTGGTAGAATCAAGCTGCTATGGTATGAACTCCTTGTCCTGAGCTCTGATACCACTTGTTGGACCGTTTGCGTGACCCTAAACGTCAGTAAAGTAGTTCATCTCTAAATATGAAGGCGGAATCAACATATACAAAGTCATAACAACTTGTTTCCTCTTAATCTTTCTTTATATTACTGATTTCAATCCTTTACACGTGTTTCTGATACAATTTTGACAGAGTTTCATCACCAACACTATGATCTAATTCCGCTCTAACCGTTACAAATGACAATAACCGGACCTCTATATATAGTAGGTCTGATTCCACTCCAAACGACATGTTGATTAGGAGCGGAATCTGATTCCACCCCAACTGACATGTTCATTACGAGTGGAATCACCTAGGAGCGGAATCAATAAGATACATCAGGAGCGGAATTAACAACTTGACACCTCAGGAGCGGAATTAACATATAAACCTGATTCCACTCCAAATGACACAAGTGTCATTTGGGGCGGAATTACAATCTAAACTTACTATTTCATTTCCGAGCTCCAAACTAACCTATCTAGACCTAAGACTCACTAAAGACGTAGTAAACAGACATTCCGTGTACCAACACCTTCAAGAGGCTTGTTTTCTTGAGTAACGCTGGAGATGGGTTGCTCCTCATTGGAGGAGGGTTTGGGTTTGTTGGTGACATTGGCGTTAAGGATAATAGTTCTACAATTAGATAAGGATGTCGAAGATGTTGTAGAAGATGAGAAACCGGGGCGGCGACCGGAGAAAAATAGGGGATTAGGCTGCCTGAATTTGGGCGGGGGGTTAAGTGTCTGGGAGGATAAAGTGGTTAGCTCTAGGGGAGGTGTTGGTGGGTTTGATGAGGATATTGTCAAAGGGGTTGAAGTAGTGAATCACCATAGATGAAAGCTTGTTGAAGATGGTGAACAGAGAAGAAGGGGAAAGAAGGGGATGAAGATGACCATTAAAAGGATAACTAATATGACCAAATGGGAAAAAAAGGGGATGAAGCTGACCATTAAAAGGATAACTAATATGGCCAAAAACCCTCAATTGCGTTGCATGTGAGGGGGTTAACAAAAAATAAAAATAAAAACAATGTTAGTGTAAAAGGTTGATCCATGTAGCAAAATATCAAGTTAAAGGTTGATTTTAGCGAATTTTAAACTAAAAGATGTACTATGTAGTTTTGAGGATACATAAAGGTTGTTTTGAGCAATCTTGTCTATTTTTTTAAATGGCTTACACACCCCCTCAAATTCCGAGGGACACCTTTTTCTCAACATAAAAATAAAAAACAAAGGGCTTTTGTTCTAGTGGTACCAAGGTGTTAGAAAATTGTGTCTCTCCTTAAATAGTGTGTGTTCAATATCTTTAATGAACATAATATATATATTTAAAAGTAAGTTTAGAGGATGTGTGAGTTAGGGGTTGTTTAGCAATATCTGAATGGTTAAGTATTAAATCAGTAAGAGGTCTGAACCATTAAGCGTTGAACCAATAAGAGGTCTTAACCATTAAGAGCAAGTATAATGTTTAACCGTTCAGAGGCAAATGTCTGACTATTTCCGATTAGAGGTAAATGTCTAAACCATTAAAGATCTAAACTATTCAGACTTAGTATAATGCTTAACCATTCAGAGGTAAATGTCTAAACTATTCAGACATATGTTCGCGAAACAAACACCAATTCATATGATTTCTCTGCACATTAGCCTTTTTAGAGTGTAACGAGTTGTTTTAACTAAAGAAGGTTGTGCTGAAGCAGAGATGAAGAATGCTTAGAAGAAGACTGTAGCGGTCGGAAACCTTTGATTCTATTGGTAATTTACTTTATCCAAATAAAGTGTAAGTTTTGTGTTAACTTCCTAATTTCGTAACTGGTTCTTGATTGATTTCATTTATTTTAGGATAACAGTGGTGTGTTATATAAAGTACACGCCATGTGTTTGAGGAAATGCCTCTGGGCCGGCCCGTAGGGGGTGCTGGGTGGGCGACGGTACAAGGCCCAAACCCTCTGAGGGTGCGAATCTTTTTAATTTTGTATAGAATTTAAGCTGTAAAAGATATAATATATATGTACTGAATCGAGAAATAACATAAATGAGCCCTTGTACTAGTGGTTATTGTGTTGCTTTAACAACAAGGAGAGCTGGGTTCTAATCCTGACGTCTCCAAATTCTTTATTGTTTTTTTTTTTGTTAGTGACATTTAATGTTTAATTTTGTTAACTTCATCTTTCTCTTTAATTAATAAATTATTTCCTAAACTTAGCTAAAAATAACTATTTAAATTACATCCACATAAATTTTAGTGATTTATGAGTTTATATTAAATGGAGATTTTCGAATAGGACCACGTTTTTTTTATCTCGCACAACGCCAAAATTCTTTTTGTGATTTTCGGAGACGACTCTGAATTGGCTCAGTGAATTGTTTTTGAATTTGCATCTGTAAGATTAAATATATTATGGTATAATATTTAATCTAGTAGCCATTTATAATCATTTACATTATATAGATCAAAATACATAACAACCTATTAAATAATTAGTTGGTAATTGTTGATGGACCATATTACCCTTATTAACTAATTAGGTTTCCTCCTGGGTGCTTATATAAGGAGAATTATGTGGAGGTTAATGGGTTACTCAGTTACACAATTAGACACACCCCATTAGTCATAACATCACATTCGACCTCCTCTACCATAACCGAATCCCCTATTCGGTTTCTTAGCCACCATCATCAGTTAGCACCCTAAGGAGGAACCAGACCAAGCTGACAATCATGTCAAACACTGTTGCTGCGTCTCGATCTGGATTCTCTGCTGGTTTGTGCTGATGCAATCAAAGGTATGTTTTCATGTTTTCCATTATGATTAAACAGAACTGAACCAACATGTGGTATCAGAGCATATGTTGATTAGTCAGTTCTGTTTTCGTATCCATTATTCTGGAATTGAAATCATGAAAACAGAAATTTTGAATAAATTCGTAAACATAACTGCCGATTTTGGGTCTTGGACCGAAATCACTGTTTTCAGAAAAGAATGGTTTATCATGTGACTCGAAATAAAGAACGGGTAAAAATTATGTCCGAAATCTGTTTAGAAAACTATTAAAGTTCAGGTTTCGGGTTCCAGAATTTATGTTTTATGTTTTAGGGTTCATCATGTTCTTAGGAAAATTCGAAAATTCTATTATGTTTTGGAATATGATTCGGATTATTAAGTGTTTTCCTAATTTTGATCTGATTTTGTCCTCTAAAGATTTTCGAAAACTGTTATTAGATAAACAGATTATATTTTTTCGAGATATTTGACAAAATCAGATCAACATTAGAATAGGAAATCATATCTCATAATCCCTTAATTTTCGAATTTTCAGTTATGTTATCACAATAAACAGCAACTGAATCGCACAAGATCAGATCACATAAGAGATGATATGATTGCATAAGATAATCGCACAAGATCAGATCACATAAGAAATGATCTGATTGCACAAGACAGTCGCACAAGATTTGTACAACTAATTAAGCACATTGTACAAATTAAGACTGCATAATCGCACAAGATTTGTGGATCGCACAAGACGTGTGGATCGCACAAGACTTGTGGATCGCACAAGGCATTACTGATCGCACAAGTTTTTGGGCATTACTGATCGCACAAGTTTTGGGCCCTATTGATCGCACAAGTTTTAGGCCTTACTGATCGCACAAGTTTTGGGCATTACTGGTCGCACAAGTTTTGGGCATTCGATCCACGTTAACGGGTGGTTTGCTATTAAATAACTGGTTTTTGTAATTAATTAGTTAATTAATTAGGATCAAATAATGTTTTACAAAAAACAAAATGGCTTAACTTGAATGAGCTTCTGATGTATCACTTCTGGACAAAGCTGATTTGATACATCTACTTATCATCCAAGTATTACGAAAGCTATGTTAAGTGTGCATCATAAACATGAATGTCTTAATATCTGGCCAAAGCTGATTTAATTCCTTCATAGATGGCATACTTAACAAGTGCATAACTAAAGTGATTGTCTCAATTTCTGGCCAAAGCTGATTTGTTACAACCACTTTGCACACATGCTTAAATGATTACAATTCTGGCCAAAGCTGATTTGTCTTTGTTTAAGTAGAATTTTAAATAAGTCTATTATTTTGATGTTAGTAATAGACATATCACAACCTCTTTACATAATGATCCTTATATTAATGATCCTTAATTAAGTTTTATGATCATTTCGTCTGCCTTATTCTTAGTACCCATAATTTTACTCACTATAATTTTCTTCTATAAGTCTATATCTCATCCACTCTAATTCCTAAATCTAATATTTTTTGCTTAAAGTTTCTAGAAGAATTAGCTCTTAAATTAAATCATTGATTATCTCTTAAGACACGATAATCCTATTGCTCTCTTCTGATAAAACACTACAGAAGAAAAGTAGAGCATGACGATTAGGATAAATCGAACATGATGTCTCTTATGATAATCAAGAATAAGTGCTGTCACTAAAGTTATTCCAGATTAAGTCTTTCCTAAGACTAATCTATAATTGTGGAATAATCATACGAATTCCTAATATGCATGCCTTCATTTGAAATTCTAAACTATAAAGCTAAGTGGTATATGTGACTACATAATAATGTACAAAACCATGACCCATAAAGTTAAGGGCTTACGCATGGAAATAAGTACATTTTTCCAGTACATTACATACTAAGATTTTCACTTGTACAATTTGATGCCTTATAAATCAACTACAACACTCAAAAGTATCAAAGTATAATGAGTATGTTGATGAGCAACATATGTACATAGAAATAAATGTTTAAAGCTAGAAAATAAGTTGTTACTCACCTTACAGCCACTTAAACTTTAAAAGAGGATTGTTCTAAGGTCCATAGTCAAAATACAAGTACAAAATCCCAACTCTAAGGTTCTTCAAGGGAAAATCTCACTGCATAATTATGCCATTAGACTAGGCATAAGCAACGAGACTATCCATTATTTAAAAGAACAGTTGGATAAATTAATAAGGTAGTCACTTACTAATGATATTTAAGTCTGGTAATTTTAATATTCCAATTAACACATGATTAGTTGATTCTAGTTCCATACGTTTCCTTACCAGAACTCGACAAATAACTAATATGAGAGTTAGTGACAAAAATTAATTGTTAAGGCTATAAGAACCATAATAAGCAGTCTTCCAACAAAGCTTTTCGATACCTTACATATTCTGAAGATTAATCAGAATACAGTATCATTACTTAGGCTATGTTATGAACATTGTGAGGTTTGCATAGTCAACATAAAGTCACACTTACCTTAAACTCTCATCTTATTTGTTCAAAATATCTGGATTGAAACATTACTAAGATGGAACTAGATGATACCTTACATTTTCACAACTTTTATCATCATGAAAATGAGAATTTGACAAAAGGAAAATGAGACTTATAAATTTCATCCATTATAATCAAAATTCATGAGAAATCATGACATGGTTAATGAGGATGATTTTTTTTTTCATTTAATCTCATTCTAAGTGATTTTAAATCATGACGTTATAGCCCTAAATATTACTTGGCTTAAGGAATAAGTATGGGTCCATCATAAGTCATTCATTGACATTCGTGGAACTTATTCCAAATGGAATATTCAGACATAATTCATTTATCATTTGAAAGACTATCAACTTGTATCTAAATTTTGTCGCATATGGCCCACGGTCTTAGAAGAAATCTATTCATATATATACTTAATAAGATTTCTATTAAATATGTCTCTAAAGTTTCTTATGATATCTGGACATTAAAGAAATCAAATAAAGTCTAACGTATATGTGATAAGTTCCCATGTCACGTAGCTCATTGAAACTTCTCTTGTAGCATTTTAGAGATATTAAAGATCAGTATGAGCATTAAGTGTCTTAATAATAACTTGCAATAGTTGCAAGAGGTGGGGAGTGAAAATTTTACATTACCTCAATTTGCACCTCTTGTACAAGACACCGCTCCATCACGACACTGTTCTATCAAAACTTATCTCCTTAAAACTAATGCTACTCTTACAAAAGTTTCATTGCTGCTTAATTGTGGGCACACTTAGATTTCTTACCTAAACTAACATAATCCTCAACAAGAGAAACTACAACGACTAATGTCATTAACTCGTTTCTCTATTAGAATTTGTTGGTCGTTACATATTGACCCTAAGCATGCTGAGTTCCTAAATATTTCTAAGGTTAATGGGAACAGTCAAAGTCCTTATCATGATTTGCAAGGAATACAAGAGGCGGGGGGAAGAATGTCATTAAATTTCACTTCGAATTTAACTCCGATTACACCTCTTGTACGCCATACTGCACCAACTTTTACAAACTTAGAATGAAAATGATAGCAACCTAACCAAGAGCTAATCCATAAAATTGAAACTTCTAATAAACCCCTCTTGTACGCCATACTGCACCTCTTGTACGTCATCTAGGTTTAAAAACCTACTAACTTTGATGATTACATAACCTCCCTAACTGAAGTTGAAATGGATTTTGGAAAAGTTTACTGATCCTATCTCTTCAAATTAAGCCATTAGCGTCAATTAATCTTCTGAATGGAATAAAACAGTTTTCTAGTAAAACTGATTTTATGTGTTCGTATAACGTTTGGGATTTGATTGAATTACCTAAGAGTGTTCATAACTAAACCAAATCCTAATATAAGCGTTAAGACACGAAGAAGCTTGATTAATTGTCAAAGGTTGTACTCAGGAAGAGATAAATTATTAAAGAATCTTTATTACATATCTAACAAAAGATTTCTTTGAGGATAATCACTGTTCTAGTAGCTTATAATAGTTTAAAGCTACATTAGATGAACATTATAAACAATTTTCCATAACAAATGGCTGACACATTTACATGTTCATTAGATAACAACCTAAAGTTTCAAACTGAAGGTTAAAGAACACTTTATTTGTAAGCCAATAATATCCATGTATGGGTTAATGCAAACATCATAATGTGATGAAAAGCTAACGTAATTATTTTCATCAAGAATCAAGTGGATTAATGTACCTACCTCAAAATGAGTGGGAGCAACTAAGATAAACTTGTCTATATAGATGATATTCTTTTGACAAGTATATGTTACATAAGTCAAAGCATTGTTAACACAAACTTTGATATAATATATCTCAGAGATATCTCTTACGTGATAGATATCATAACATACCGAGATAGACCCAGTGGGACATTAGTTCTGTTCCATAAGTTTAACCTCAAATGGGTCCTTACGTATGTAACAAACAATACTGCTCTCCTTTAGAGGATAATAGGGTAAGTGAGATTATTTCCTTACACTTCATTAATTAGAAGCCTTATGTAAGTTCAAGTCTATACTCGTTTAGATATTACTCACATTGAAACACACTAGATATGTCTAGATTAATGTGAAGCATCTAATGGAGTATTACAATATCTTTAAAAGAAATGAGAGACTATAATTTAAAGAAGAAGTGAGAATTAAAACCGGTTTATTACTTTAGCTTTGAAATATTCAAAGATGATAAAATGTAATTTCGGGTATATCCTTATGTCAGCAGACAAAACCTATTTCATGGAGGAGTCATAATGCACTGATATTAACAACCTAAGTTATAATGACATAATATAGTCACTAAATGTTGTTGGAAATTTATCAGTGGACTCATAAGTATATTAACTCCATATAATTAATGTTTTGAAGACTTAGTGTGATAAAGTCAGCTACCATAACTCCTTGAACAGTAACAGTTCAAGAGGTGTTGCATTAAGTTTCGATACGCAATTAATTATTCGTTTATGAATGAATTGAGGAAACTAAGTTTTGTATCAAATACATTCATGATATGCTTAAGGATCCTATAATTGAATGGCTATTACCCATAAGTCTTATTAAGAGAGCTCAGAGACGGGTATTAATTGATGGCCATGCGCAACTGCATATCGTACTATGAATGACTAAGTATTAGTTAATTTTCCTCATCAGTTTGATTTTGTATGTCTCTAAGAATATGTCAAGCTAGCATAATGGCATATAGACAAATAAAGTTACAAATCAAACAAAGGACTTATGCGTATTTTGATCATAACGATTAGGTTTTAAATTAAGGCTATAGTATGATTAATGGGGGTCCTGAGTCGCATAATGATTCAACGGCTGTATTTCTCTGCTATAGTACTTGTTTAAGGCTAAAATGAGTGTTAACTCCTGATCAGGCTTATCTAATACTCATAGTAAATGATTACTCGGCTAAGTGGGAGAATGTAAGATTAAATATATTATGGTATAATATTTAATCTAGTAGCCATTTATAATCATTTATATTATATAGATCAAAATACATAACAACCTATTAAATAATTAGTTGGTAATTGTTGATGGACCATATTACCCTTATTAACTAATTAGGTTTCCTCCTGGGTGCTTATATAAGGAGAATTATGTGGGGGTTAATGGGTTACTCAGTTACACAATTAGACACACCCCATTAGTCATAACATCACATTCGACCTCCTCTCCCATAACTGAATCCCCTATTCGGTTTCTTAGCCACCATCATCAGTTAGCACCCTAAGGAGGAACCAGACCAAGCTGACAATCATGTCAAACACTGTTGCTGCGTCTCCATCTGGATTCTCTGCTGGTTTGTGCTGATGCAATCAAATGTATGTTTTCATGTTTTCCATTATGATTAAACAGAACTGAACCAACAGCATCTAGTCTCGATTGGGGGATTCCAAAATCGTCAAAAAAAATATTTTTCTGATAAATATGTATCGCTACATGATATCCTAGGACTAAATTGTTCATAATCATAGTTTTGAGGAAGTTGGAGTTTTTATATATTTTTTCTTGTGAGATGTTAATTTATAAAATTTTATAATTATCTAACTACGAATTATTTATATCACATAATTATCGATGGACCTATCCTACCAGGGTTGCCCCGGATAACTTTGTAGAATAGTAACCAAGTTTTAAAAATGTTTCAATTAGGTCACTAAACTTTCAAAAGTGTTTCAATCAGGTCACTAACATTTATTTTTGTCATTAAAATAAAGGGGGTTTTCATCCATTTCATAGTTAACAGTTGTCATGTTTAGATTTTTGTTTCTTTTTCTCCTTTTATTTGATGCTAACGTCGAGTGATGACGTAGATTTTAACTTGTTTTTTTTTTAATTTTTAATGTAATTAAAGTGTTTTTATTTTTAATAAATATAATTTCATATATGAAAATAATCTGACCCCATCATCTTATGCTCCATTTTGTCTTGACACATGGAAAAAAAGACATGTCTCGATTTGAATGTTAAGTTATCTAATTGGGACAAAAACGATACAAGTAACCTAATTACTTAGAACACTTTTAAAACTTGATTACTATTCTGTGATATTTTAAGGCAAATATATCAAACCCTTGGAAGAAAATAAATAATGGATTCGTTATTGACATACTAGCTGAATAAAAAACAAAGGCAATATTTTTAAATTACTTAGTTTTAACTTTTAACAAACCTAGATTAGAAAACTGTTGTTGTTGTGATACCTTTTCACACCTGATGTGTTGTTAACATTCACACCTTTAACTTATTTTTATAATATTATTCAATTTTCTCCGGTGGTCCCAAAGTTTCCTTAAATTATACATGTTGCGGAAGAATTTTCGTAAATTTTTAAAAGAGTTAAATGCTTGGTTGGTCCCTGTGGTTTTCAAAAATTGCAGACTTGGTCCTAGTGGTTTACTAATTACACGCGTGGTCCCAAAATTTGTCAAAAATGAACTCGGTTGGTCCCCAGCCCTAACATCAGTTAAATTTCTCAGTTAAGTCCATGTTAAATGACCAAAATACCCTTTGCTTATTAAGAAAACCCACTGCATCATCTTCATCACCATCATCATCTGCATCATCTTTATTACCCGGCCGACTGAGTTGACTGGGTCGCAACTCGCAAGACTGAACCATCATATCACAATCCTCATATCCATACTCACGCTCTCCATTACAATTCAGAGCAAATTAAACCTAAACTAATCTAAAAACATAGGAACATGATAAATTTATTAAAGAAACAGAGCATCCAACCTTAAAAACTAAGCAAGATAAAAACCTCAAAGCTTCCATCTTTATGCAAATACCCATCTCAAATCGCATTCATTCTTCACAAAGAACATAACTTTAAGAACAATTGACTGACCCCAATATCAAAAAACAAAATTTGAAGGTCAAATGTTTGGTGGGTTTGAAAATTGAAGAAGAACCCATCTTAGATTGTGCTCTGTTGTTGACCATGAACAAGATCCAATTGGGTTAAATTAGAATACAATATCCATGACCATCTCAAATTCTCTAACAACCTGGTTCAAATTTGACGCCATCCCCTGTCACTAGTCCGGCATCACCTGCAAGACTGACAACCATGTCGCCAGAAAACAAACCGCCATCACCTGCAAGACCTCCACTGCCGCCGCCGTGAGCGACGGCGCTATCGCAGTTCCACCATCTTCTCCGATCTCTTCTCTCTCTTGTCGTCTCTCTCCTCTCTCTTCGCTTCTGATCTCCGTCGCCGGAAAAGAACGAGAGACAGAGATGGGGTGTGGGTTTGTGATGAAGATGATGATGGTGATGAAGATGATGCAGTGGGTTTTGTTAATAAGCAAGGGTATTTTGGTTATTTAACATGGACTTAACTGAGAAATTTAACTGATGTTAGGGCTGGGGACCAACCGAGTTCATTTTTGACAAGTTTTGGGACCACGCGTGTAATTAGTAAACCACTAGGACCAAGTCTGCAATTTTTGAAAACCACAGGGACCAACCAAGCATTTAACTCTTTTTAAAACCTCAAATGCAATCCAAAACATCGGTGTCATAGTATGGGTAAAATGGGGTTTTCCACAAAAAGCATAACACAAATACAATACACAGTATTTGCTCACCGAATTCTTTGAATGTTTATATTGTAGGAACTAGGTTCACTTTTTATTAAAATATATTACAAAATAAATAATAAATAATAACGAGACTCTCGTTATTTATGGGAAATTCGACTAGTACGATACCGGTTACAAAAACTAAATGAACGAATATAAAAATACAACTAAATTGTACCAATCTTGATTCAAGGCCAATGTCTTTGAAAACTTCAACCGCACCTTCAAGATCAAAACTCCGCTGCAAAACAAGCAAAATTGTTGACGATTTTGTTTGAGGCACGTTTCCCTTAAAACAGATTCCGCGCCTCCTCTCAGACAGTTCTGTCTCCCAGGGTACAACAACCGGAACAGTATGTGTACTGCCGGAGATGACTCTCATGCCCGAGATAGCACCGGGTATAATTTGGTGTTCATACAATTAGGAAAATATGAAGTTGAGAAAAGAATAATTTAGAGAGTGCTCCTCTCTAAATTTCCATGGAACAAAAGATGAATTTATTGTCTCTATTTTCCTTCTTGTCTCTCAAATGAATAAACCATATTCATTTATAATGAGATGCATAGACTCATTCAACCCTCTTAATGATTGTCATAAACATGATCATTAATCTTGTAATTAACAAGATAATTAATCTTGTAATAAAAAAGGTTTAAACTCTACATAAATGGACATTAGTGGTTCGGTCAAAACTATCATTTCTCTTAATGACTAGAATTAAACGAGTTGAAACAGATAGTTTGACCAAGTCCAACCAGCTGTTTTGTTTCCGCTGCAAACCTGCGTGCACGCCTGAACAGAGTTGCTAGTCCATGCATCACGCTATATGGACCTTACTCCACGCCATATGGAGCCGCGCATCACACGGATGCCACTACGCATACCAGGACGCCACCTGGTCATGCGCCATCCATACTCGCGCGCCACACGAATGCCACTACGCATACCACGACGCCACCTGGTCATGCGCCATGCCATAGCATCCGCCTACGCCACCCAAAGGTGCGCCATATGCGTACCCGCCATGTATCTGACCACGCGCTCATGGGCAAAAATACAAAGGCAGTATGCGAAGTTCAAAGCGCACCACATTGGGCTTATAGCCCATGTCACGCGCGCATGTGTGCAGGTGCGATGCACCCTTTGGGTCCCTACTAGTGTTTGCCTTTCAAGGAGTGCTCCTCCTTATATACCACTTTAAGTTTTGTCATTCCACCTATGTGGGACAAGGTGATAAATCTCAATCCATTTTTTCTCATCTTTGTTTGTTCCAAACATACAACTTCAAGCTTCGATATCTTATTCATCTTAGCTCTATTTGGACATAGTTTGAACATAAACCCATAAATAATTATTTATACAACACATATATAAATATTATTGATGTCCAAAATATTTAGTGAAAACCTCTTTTTGACTAAATTTCCAACAATCCCCCACATGAATGGAGATCGATGAAAACACCCAAAAATTCCCCGATAAAACCTCGACAGTCGAGTATTGCAGGATAGGTAGGTTTTGCCTTTGAACCTTTTTTTGTGAAGCATACTTAGTCTACTAGGGTTTTGTAGATGTGATGTCCTTGAACAACCCCCCATTTGTGTAAACGACAATATACATTCACACAATACTTTCCCTAGCCGGGCCATCCCCTCACTATCGTGTCCTATTATGGTCCTGGAACACTATCCTGGTTCTATGAGAGCTCTAGGATTGCACACCCCACAATGCCATTCGAAGCGACCCTACTTCTCTCTCACATAGGTGATTCCTTTGAATCATTAAAAGCATTATGGCTTACTATGATTTCCACAAATTAATTAGCCATATATTATGCTTAGCCTCACAACAATGTCACTGAATATTATAGGAATAGACTAGGACGCATTTAAACACCCTTTTATAGTTTTAGGGGGATATATGAACACATACACTAGCTTATACATAAACATATATATTAGTTATGCCCCCACAGTGACTACCCTTCGGTTCATGATTAAGTTGTCCTATTGAACCTAGATCTTGGGATCTCCAGTCAACTAGGTTAGGTTTCCCTCATGTCCCTTTTCCCATGGGCTTTAGTCTCATTCCACAACTTGATCTCTTATCAACCCACTGGTTGTTGGATCCAAAATTATCTTTTGACTTAACTAAGTCAACGATGATAATTTAAATTGCTATCAGTTGTTCTAACGTGTTCTTGACTTGCTAGTCACTTTTTCCTTTTAGTCGATTCGTAAGACTTATAACTCGTGATCTCAACTTGGATCCAGTTATGTACCTTGTCTTTAGAATGACATGAAACTCAATTCATGGCTAGACACGTTTCCATCATGCCTTTGGTGTGTCATGACTGACATCTTACTACATTTCAATTAAACCAATTGGCATTCAAGTCTAATCAACTCGATTGACTCCATATAACCATTGTGTACTCCACTTGGTCATGCATTTGCAATATATATTAGGATTTCTAAAATCCTTATTGCCAAACCTTCCACGTTCAAATGCAAGTCACCCCCACATTTAAGTGTAATTGGATAACATCCATGTGGGGTGATGAAAGGTTCTCCCTTTCATTTCACGTTTGAGAAAAACTTCTCAACTACCATTTCTTCATACCCTAAAGGTTTTGTTTCTTAAATGGCTCCTCCCCCAACATTTCTTGCATTTTAATTAACTATCCTTTAGGACTAAAATGAAGTTATCTTTATAGTTTTGTTTTAGCACAAAATTTGTTCTTGTGTCATCACTTATTTTGAATTTCCAAAAGTTAATTTAATATCTGTTGAGCATATAAATTAACAAGTATTAGTCTAGCATGCTTTAGACCACAATACTCTAGCATGTGAACAGAAGATGCATCATTCTGATTCTTCACAGCCTTAAGAGATAACGCACTATCTCTTCCGAACATTCGTTTCTTAGTTTAGACACAATAATGAAATTTTATTTCACCATTCCAAAACCATCGGTTTTAGAAAGGCCTCAAAACCATAGTTAACTTCATCCATTAGGATCATAACTCGTTTGCCTTTTATCTCCAAGGCTTCATCATTGACTTCCTAAAGAATTAAACATAAGTCTTAATCCAAGTCACTTTGATGAAAGATCTTTGTATAAAATCACTTGAGTCTTGAGATATAGTCAATTAGATTGACTCTCAACAACGAAGCATTCACTGTAACACCTCGTAAAATCACGACTAATACAATGAAGACACGTGTCATGGACTTTAAACGTGTAATGGATTTATCTGGAGGGACTAAATTTGTCAAATAATGTAAATATGCTAGTAAAAGGATCCAAAGTGTCAACATGCCATTCTTGTGTCTCTGATTGACCTCATACGACGTTCGTATTCTTTAATGAATAATTTGTCGAACATTGGAAGTCGTTTGTGCTTAAATTAAGGATCTTACGAAGCATAGGGGTTAAAAGTGTCAACATGTTGAAAGTAACATCTGAGTGACCTTTTAACGATCCCAAAAATATTGTAATAATTGTATATTTTGCTCTCAAGAATATTGGATATTAATTTTGTGGAGTTTCGATGAAAACAAGACTTTTCGGGTGATCGTACAACTAACCGGGAGCTTAACGGAGTTAGTTTATGACCCAAGGTACTTAAAAGTTAACTATGGGGGTCTTAAGTGTAATAAATAGAAGTTAAATAAACTTATTATGGACCAGGGACCAAAAATGCAATGTTTAAAAGTTGTTTTCCGGTGACAAAGGAGCCATGCGGCCCGCGTAGACTTCTTATAAGTCTTACGCAGCCCGCGTAAGAGTATCAGATGCAGAAAAACATGACAGCTGCATGTTCGGCCAGTTCCACCGCCTTTGCTGTAACAACTCTCATTAAAAAGTACTAATTATTACTTTAATTGACCAATAGGAAACCCTAATTGAGAAACCCAAGTGATTCTGCATAATCCCTAAAATTTTCAGAATAGTTGGAATCAGGATTAGGGCCCCTAAAACTCATGGGGGGGGGGGGGTAAAACCCTAGTTACGATTATCTTTATAAAACGCTGTCAAATTGGAAAATTCACGCAACGTCGACTCACCTGAGTAAGTTGGACACGTGCCTACTCTACTCTAAAATGTCACCTCAGGCGACACGCGACAGGGACCATGGATTCCTTCGCGACACGCGGGAGATGTCAATTTAGGGTATAAATACAGGGGCTTGGGACTTGATTCCTGGCTTCAGTTCGACGTAAAACTTCGAAATATACACCGAGTTATGCTCTGTTTACCACAATTAACACACACGGATCACTAATCGACGCCGTAATCAGGGTATTAACTCGATCGCTATTACGATTCATTGTCCGATTGATCAATATATCCAATGGATGTTTAAGTGCTGCCCACATTAGGGTTATCCTTTGTCATTCGTTGTGATTCCGACAGGATGTTTCAGTACCACCTGAACTCGGGGAATACTCTGTCATTCGTTGTGAATCCGATGAATGTTTAAGTGATTGCACTTTGTCATTCGTTGTAAGGGTTTGATCTTGTGAGTTATCGTAAAATACTGTATTGATTACTAACCCAGAATTGTGTGCCTGTTATTAAATTTAGGTTAAAAAGGCTAATCAGTAGGCTAGGCTCTGCTCAAATTAAATCTGCAATGTGAGTCATTCTCTTTTTATCAACTATTTTACCATACCTCAAATTATTTCAAAAAGTTATAATTACAGGGACTAAGTCGTGGATATCTTGAATCACTGGCTAGTGGGGTATTGTGCACATTACTAATTTCTCCCAGTTAGGTTCATTGACCTACTAGGGATAATCATCACTATTTAGGTTCATTGATCTAATAGTGGTATGACCATCGTCACCATTGTGACACGGCGCCAGATAAAAATAAGATAGAAGCCATTGTAATCGCTCTTATGCTGTAATTAATAACTATGCATCATTTTATGTAAATAGAATGATTCACTCAGTATTTCCCGCTGACAAAACCTTTTTCAAACATGTTTCAGGTGATCTGTTATGATCTAGGAAAAGTGCCGTGAAGCACTAAAAGCTTAAGAAAGTTGCTCAGTATAAAATAAAGAAACATGTTTTGTAAATTAAAAGATTTCTCCGTGAAATCTCAAGATTGTAAATTACCGGGTTTTATCCCGAGTTGTGAAATAAAATATCGGGAAATATTTCAGTTTTAAAAAGATCCTGATGATAAACTTCCGCTGTTAAACTCAATTAATTAAATACCACGGGATTTCTGTCCCGCGGCTCCTGAAACGGGTCAAACCGGGTCGGGGGCCGTGACAGAAAAAGGTGGTATCAGAGCCACTTATCGAGCCACTGATTTAAGCCAATTAAGTATTTAGAAATACTTAATAATTTTTATTAATTGTTATTTTGTGATTATGTGTTTTATTATCTGACTAATTTTGTACAGTATGGGCAAATCTTTATATGTTAACCACTGTAGCAATAAAATACAAATCTTTAAATATTTTGATTCAAGTTTTATCACCCTTGTTAAATATAAGCCAGAAACCTGATTTAGTAAATAAATAAATTTACAAATAAAACCTAGTATGTTTTCATATTCGGTTGTTTCATAGTTATCCAATATGAAATAATATTTAAATGTTTTCTATGAAATTTGATATAATTTTTAACTTAGTAATTGTGTGTATTTTGCTAAACAGCATGAGTGACTTGTCTGACGCCCTTCAGAATTTAAATCTCTATCCAGTAAGAATAGAAGTTTCCAGAGATTTCAATAGGTATATACCAGACATAGAAGAACCTATAGAATTCAACGCTTTACCTCTTAAGAAACCCAAGCCTAAGAAAATAGAAATTGGGGAAAGCTCTGGACAAATTAAGGGGTTACCATCTCAGGAAGAGCTAGATTTTATAATGGCAAGCTATAATACTATTAAACCTGTTAATGAAAATGTTTTTATTCATTCTCTTGAAACACAACTACCTATGAACTTAGAATCAGCTATTCAAAACCCTTCAATCCACTCGCAAATAGACGAATGGTTGACTAATGAAATACAGTTACAAAACAATCCCTATAAGCTTTTTCCTAAGTTCAATCCAGAACCTTTACCAAATCCACCAATGAGTAACGAGAATATGGCTGAATTCCGCCACTTCGGTGAAGAACTAATGGATACTTGGAATAGGATCCAAGAGATTGGGGGACAGATCTCCTGGAAATACGATGAGAGTGAACGCCGTTACTAGAATATCATCTGACAAAGGATAGGGGATTTATGGAACTATGGTGGTGTATAGTAATAGTAAAATCAGTATTTGTAAAATAAATAATACAATGGTTGTATATAGAAGCATGCTATAATCTATAAAACAAATAAAATTTTAGAAAATTTACAAACTTTGTTTGTATATTCTTTTATGTGATTATGTGCAATTAATTGTGACATTGGATTATTTCTTTTATACTAATTATTTATCTATAAATTAGATATCAGATGGAAAACGCTAATAATGAACCAGTTAATGAGATTAATCAATCTGAGCAACAACCGGGGGATCAATATATGACTAGGCAGGATATAGAAAATATCGTTGCTCAAGGGATAGCCAACGCTATTCCAGCAATAGTTACTCAAGGGATAGCCAACGCTATTCCATCAATCGTTGCTGCTATTAAAAATCCAATCGAACCGCAACAAATCGTTCCTAGCAAACGTATTTCTGAAGATAACTTCAGTAATAGCGTAAACGGAGGCAATAATCATACTAATCATGAGAATGAATCACGGCAAGCTCCTCCTCCTAAGAAAATAAAAGCTGCAACGCCTGGTTGCACTTACAAAGAATTTCTTGCTTGTAAACCCACTGAGTTTGCAGGCAATGAAGGAGCAACTGCGGCACTGCGTTGGTTAGAGAAAACCGAGGCAGTAATTGCCATAAGTAAATGTGCTCAGGATGATCAGGTCATGTATGTGTCAAACCTTTTCAAAGAAGGAGCGCTAGAATGGTGGAATACGGTGTTACAAGCAAAAGGAAGAAGGATGGCGTATGCTATGAACTGGGAAGAATTTAAGAGCTTTGTAGAAAGAAAATTCTGTCCTGAGTATGAAAAGGAACAAATGACAAATAAGTTTTTAACCCACCGGATGGTGGATGTAGATTGTCGAGGGTATACTTCGACATTCTTCGAGTATGCTCGAGTGGTACCAACCCTGGCTTCGCCAGAGCCGGTACTTATTTCTCGTTATATTTGGGGATTAATTTCTGAAATCCGTAATATCGTCAAAGCTGCGAAACCTCGCACGATTGATGATGCGGTAGATTTAGCCAATACTCTGACTGACGAACTAGTACGGACAAGAGAAGAAAATAGAAGGAAGGAAGTTGCCCAAAAGATTACCCAAGGATTCCGTCCGGGTAACCATAACAATTTCAAGAAAGGAGGGAATGGGCAATCTTCCACTAGTCCATTTTGCAATTCTTGCAAAAGGAAGCATTTTGGAAGATGCAAAGGATATTGCAATTTTTGCAAAATTCCGGGGCATCAAAAAGAAGACTGCAGGAGGAAGAAATTTTCAGTATGCTACAACTGTGGAGAAGCTGGACATCTTAGGCCAGATTGTCCAAAACTGAACAAACCATCTGACAATAAAGTCAAACCAGCAGAAGGAGCAAAACGGAATGTAAGAGCCTTCCAACTAACTGCTAAGGAAACATAACTCATTCTAGATGTGATAGCCGGTACGTTCTTAGTTCACAACGTTTACACAAAAGTATTATTTGACTCTGGTGCAAACCAAAGTTTTATAAATACTTCATTTCGCCAAACTCTTAACTTATCTTTAATCAGTATTAGGCAAATTTCTACAGTAGAAACCGCAGATGGAAATTCAGTTAAAATAGATCAGGTTTTACAAAAAGTAGAAATAGAACTTTCAGGTCATAAATTTTCTGCAACCCTATTATATATGAAATTAGTTGAATTCGATGTTGTGTTAGGAATAGATTGGTTAGTAAACAAACCATGCTCGAATTATCTGTGATAAGAATTCCATAGAAATTTGTGCATCCACTGGAAAAGTAATAATGATTACAGGAGATAAGCCATGTAAAACCATAAAGTTCATATCAGTAATGAAAGTTGCTAATTATGAACGAAAGCAAGGAATAGTATATATGATTTCAGTAATCATTAATACTAAAGATAAAGAACTTAAGGAAATTTCTGTAGTTTCAGAATACCCAGATGTATTCCCAGAAAAGTTACTAGGATTACCACCAGATAGGGAAGTAGAGTTTAGGATTCATTTAATTCCAGGAACTATACCGATAGCCAAGGCACCTTATCGGTTAGCTCCTACCGAAATGTTAGAATTAAAAACACAATTAGATGAATTACTAAGTAAAGGATTCATACAACCTAGTTCATCCCCATGGGGAGCGCCAGTGTTGTTTGTAAAGAAAAAGGATGGTTCCATGAGAATGTGTATCGATTATAGAGAATTAAATAAGGTTACAATTAAGAATTGATACCCATTACCTAGGATTGATGATCTATTCGATCAACTTCAAGGAGCTAGATATTTTTCTAAGATCGATTTACGCTCCGGATATCATCAATTAAAGGTACAAGAGGAAGACATACCTAAAACTGCTTTCAGGACTAGGTATGGTCATTACGAGTTACAGTCATGCCCTTTGGGTTAACGAATGCACCTGCAGCATTCATGGACATGATGAATAGGATCTGTAAACCGTATTTGGATAAATTTGTAATTGTCTTCATAGATGATATACTTATTAATTCAAAAAGTCAGGACGAACATTGTGAGCACTTGCATGCACTCTTAACTTTGTTAAGAAAAGAAAAGCTTTATGCCAAATTCTCGAAGTGTGAATTTTGGCTAAAAGAAGTGCAATTTTTGGGACATATGGTGAATCTCGAAAGTATTCATGTAGATCCTGCTAAGATAGAGGCCATTACCAATTGGAAGGTTCCACAAACAACAATGGAAATTAGAAGTTTTATAGGTTTAGCTGGGTACTATAGACGGTTTATTAAGGATTTTTCCAAGATAGTTGTTCCATTAACTAAGCTAACCTGTAAAACCGTTAAGTTCGAATGGGGATCTAAACAAGAAGAAGCTTTTAGGATTTTGAAGCAGAAATTAACAAATGCTCCAATCTTAGCCTTACCAGAAGAAACTGAAGATTTTGAAGTATATTGTGATGCTTCAAAACTAGGATATGGATGTGTGCTTATGCAACGCAAAAAGATAATTACATATGCATCAAGGCAATTGGAAAAGCACGAAGAAAACTATACCACTTATGACTTAGAATTAGGAGCCATAATTTTTGCCCTTAAGATTTGGAGACATTATCTGTATGGAAGTAAGTTTACTGTCTATACAGATCATAAGAATTTAAGATATATATTTGGGCAAAAAGAATTAAACATGAGGCAAAGGAGATGGATGAAAATCCTAAGTAACTACGACTGTGATATTCAGTATCACGAAGGAAAGGCTGAAGACGTCTAGAGATCGCCAGAAGAGTTATACAGATAATAGATGAAAGCCGTTGGAGTTACAAGTTGGAGACAAAATGCTATTAAAAGTATTTCCTTGGAAAGGAGTTGTTAGATTCGGTGAGAAAGGAAAGCTAAGTCCCAGATATGTAGGACCATTTCTAGTGATCCAACGTATAGGACCAGTTACTTATCGTTTAAAACTACCAGAAGAGTTAGCTGGAGTACATGATATATTTCATATATCCAATCTCAAGAAATGTCTATCTGACGAATCTTTGGTAGTACCTCTCCAAGATATAGAGGTAAACAAAAAAGTTAAAAATTATAGAGAAATCTCTTCAAATAAAAGATAGAAAGATCAAATTTCTCAAAACACAAATGATTAGTGTTAGTTCAAGTAAAGTGGGATTCAAAGATAGGACCCTAATACACTTAGGAACTGGAAACAGAAAAGAAGCGAAGGTATCCTCGATTATTCCAGTAAATCTCGAGGATGAGATTTTTATTAAGGTAGGGAGAATGTAACAACTCTCATTAAAAAGTACTAATTATTACTTTAATTGACCAATAGGAAACCCTAATTGAGAAACCCAAGTGATTCTGCATAATCCCTAAAATTTTCAGAATAGTTGGAATCAGGATTAGGGCCCCTAAAACTCAGGGGGGGGGGGGTAAAACCCTAGTTACGATTATCTTTATAAAACGCTGTCAAATTGGAAAATTCACGCAACGTCGACTCACCTGAGCTAGTTGGACACGTGCCTACTCTACTCTAAAATGTCACCTCAGGCGACACGCGACAGGGACCATGGATTCCTTCGCGACACGCGGGAGATGTCAATTTAGGGTATAAATACAGGGGCTTGGGACTTGATTCCTGGCTTCAGTTCGACGTAAAACTTCGAAATATACACCGAGTTATGATCTGTTTACCACAATTAACACACACGGATCACTAATCGACGCCGTAATCAGGGTATTAACTCGATCGCTATTACGATTCATTGTCCGATCGATCAATATATCCAATGGATGTTTAAGTGCTGCCCACATTAGGGTTATCCTTTGTCATTCGTTGTGATTCCGACAGGATGTTTCAGTACCACCTGAACTCGGGGAATACTCTGTCATTCGTTGTGAATCCGATGGATGTTTAAGTGATTGCACTTTGTCATTCGTTGTGAGGGTTTGATCTTGTGAGTTATCGTAAAATGTTGTATTGATTACTAACCCAGAATTGTGTACCTGTTATTAAATTTAGGTTAAAAAGGCTAATCAGTAGGCTAGGCTCTGCTCAAATTAAATATGCAATGTGAGTCATTCTCTTTTTATCAACTATTTTACAATACCTCAAATTATTTCAAAAAGTTATAATTACAGGGACTAAGTCGTGGATATCTTGAATCACTGGCTAGTGGGGTATTGTGCACATTACTAATTTCTCCCAGTTAGGTTCATTGACCTACTAGGGATAATCATCACTATTTAGGTTCATTGATCTAATAGTGGTATGACCATCGTCACCATTGTGACACGGCGCCAGATAAAAATAAGATAGAAGCCATTGTAATCGCTCTTATGCTATAATTAATAACTATGCATCATTTTATGTAAATAGAATGATTCACTCAGTATTTCCCGCCGACAAAACCTTTTTCAAACATGTTTCAGGTGATCTGTTATGATCCAGGAAAAGTGCCGTGAAGCACTAAATGCTTAAGAAAGTGGCTCAGTATAAAATAAAGAAACAAGTTTTGTAAATTAAAAGATTTCTCCGTGAAATCTCAAGATTGTAAATTACCGGGTTTTATCCCGAGTTGTGAAATAAAATAATCGGGAAATATTTCAGTTTTAAAAAGATCCTGATGATAAACTTCCGCTGTTAAACTCAATTAATTAAATACCACGGGATTTCTGTCCCGCGGCTCCTGAAACGAGTCAAACCGGGTCGGGGGTCGTGACTTTTGCATGCCAGAATTCGATACCAGGGGCTGTGCCAATGGTTTTTCATGCACTAGGAACACCTGGTAACAACTGGGATTAATGTAGGGGCATGTGGAATGATCTTGTGAAGTGGAGTTTGCTATATAAGGCCCTTGTTTTTCATTGTTCTTTTGCACATTCTCAAAATTTCTTCACAACTCATTCTCTGGAGTCCCTTGGAGCTCTAAGAAGTTTTCCTCAGTTCTTATTTCGTGCTAAGTACTCTAGTAAGTGTTCTTAGCCTCACTAGTTTAAGTTTTATTAGTTTAATGACCAAAAGTCAAAGCTATCGTAATTAAGCTTTGACTTAGTGATTAATCACTAATGGTCCAGCCATTATTCGAATTGAAAGTGGCTATGAGTTGGTAATTATGTAGGTAATAAACCCTTAAAAGGGCACCTACTGATTTCCACTCTAACTTGGTCAATTGTCGGGTCAAACTTATTAATAAAAAGTCAACATAATCTATTTTTGCAAATAAATTCATAACTAGCAATGCAGAGGCTATGGAACATGTTTAAACACTAAAATAACTTGGTAAATAATATAAGAACATGTTTAGGCATGTTCAACCCGACAATTCTGAGTTTAGGCTCGGTTCGGAACCGAAAGTCGCAAAAGTAGACTTTTACTTTGACTTTCAGTTCTGACCCGATTTAGCTTGTTTTAGATATTCCTTAGGGTTCCTTTAGGACCATATTATAGGTTAGTATAACCCTCTGAGGTTGTACAACTTGGTTCCATAGAAATCCTAGATCATTTGCATGTTTTCGTTAAATGCTTAAATGTTGACCATAATGCCCTTTTGATATTAAAACGAGATTTTTGAAAATGTGAGAGGACAAAAACCTTTATTACTGATATTTAAGTATGTCCTAAAAGTTCGACATCATTTTATGGTCTAAAATGAGAGTTATGCACAATATCGTAAATGAAAGCCTTTTTATTAATTAAACGGCATTTTCGACATAAATCCTATTTAAACCCAAATTTTGACACCAAACCTTTTACCCACTGATGTAATATAATATTTAGGGATTTTTGGAAATTTTTATTAAATTTTAAACTGATCATAACATAGAGTTCTTGCGTAGGCTCGGTAATTGATGATAATGCCATTTTCGCTAATAAAATGAGTTTTACACATCCTTTACATGTCAAACCTTTTTCTACTGATTTTATATATTAAATAAGTTATTTTAAACAGTAAAGGCTGATCAAAATCTCAGAATTCCTTATTCAACCCGAATATCGTCAAATACCGACTTTTATGCGATTTAGGCGCATAGTATGGTTTAAAACCATATTTAGCACCTAAGACTTGTTACCTACTGATGTTATAAATAAATTTTTATACTTAAACAGTAAGTAAAAGGTTTGCACTCAGATTTCCAAATTTGACCCTTAAAGCTTATGTGAAATGACCAAAATGCCCCTACGGTGCATAGTTTGGACATAAATGATAAATTTCACATATATGCAATATCTTACTGATATAACTTGTAATAATAAATATTTTTACTGATCATTTTTTACCAGAACCTCAGATTATTATTTAACCTCTTTTATAATCTGTAAAATGACCAAAATACCCCTTCGGGGCTTAAATTGATTTTAAATTCGTTTTGGACATAATGGATGGTATCCTACTGATATCACAACATATTTAAGGCATATTAACTTGTGGAACCTGTTCATGACTCATTTGGTTACCCGTTATGCATTTTTCGCGTTCGGTACGGTTTATGTAACTAGTTTGCATAAATTAACTGAAACGGGTCAAACCTTATCATTTTTACCTCAAAATCCAGAATGTGTTTAGTTTACCCATATTATACAAGTCTTCATACTTTTTGGGTCTAAATCACATTCTAGTCCGGTCTTCGCTTATTCTTGCATTTTGAACTGGAAACATTTCATTAAAACTAACCGGCCTAAGTTATAGCTTAAATAAGACCCGTTAGGAATCTAATAGGTTATTAAAAACCTTCGTTCCAGATTAGGAGCCCGGTAAAAGCTATCTATACTTGCTGATTGACATACGGCAGGGATAAAAATTATATTTTTGCTCAGGTAAATACTTTTAACTTATTTTCCCTTATACGGGCTTGGGGTACGGTATTTAATAATACCGCTTGGTCGAGAATTGAATCTTTAATCAAATAATGGTTAAATCATTGAGATATCCCGTTTAATTTGTTTTGTTTGTTTTAAGCCTTTGGGGGGTTAATGACCATGTCCTGGATATCCTCGGCTCATTCATTGAAATGTCCACGACTTAAGCACGTGGTGTAGTGTAACACCCCGTGTTTCGAAAGTCAAAGTCAAAGTCAAGATTGAAGTCAAAGGAAGAAAAGATTGCTAATGGCGATCTGTCTCTCCTTGCTCAATTCCTGTTTTGACTTCTTTGACTTGTAGTTAGCCTATTTTGTTATCGCTTTAGCTATATTATGTGGAGTATCTATTATTAATCGCATAGTAGTCGCTGTTTATCGCATGTTTAATCGCTTTATCGCAATCGCACTCGCAACTCAAATTACGCATTGTGGTTATTGTTATACGTGTGTGTGCCTTATGTGTTACTTGTGCATGTTTATTTATGTTAAGTGTGGTAATCAATCGAAACGCAATCGAACTCAATCGCAACCGAATCACAAACGCTAAACGAATACGAAATAAGGATGATTGTATATTGATATAGTAGTTGCGATTAAAAGAATTTGACTAGGAAACTCTAGCGCATCGAAACGCTCGCAATCGCAATCGAAACGGCAAAACTCATCGCACAGAACACTCGAACCAAGCGACTGATCGATCAGGTGACCAGCCGATCGACCAGCCATTCGATCGAGCTGCCGCTCGATCGGACAACTGTTCGACCGGGCTGCCATCCGATCGACCAGCTCCTTTCCACTTTGGTAACCCTATGAATACCCCATGTCGCCATCATACTTTCCACTTTTGGCAACTCTCCTCCGACCAGCTCATCTTCCCCACTTTTCTTCTAATTTCTCGCAATTCCGATAAGATCTCAACCTAAATCTTGTACATCTTTGATCTACACATGATTCTACACCTTTCTATCTTTTGAATCTTAACTTTTAACCGTGAAATCACTAGATTTGAGGTGTTCTAGGATGACGTCATCATGGTGTTCTTCGGAACTTCATGTTTTGGCCTCAATCCACTGAGAACAACTTAGATCTAACCGATTTCCACATAAACAAACAAGGATCTTTTATAGATCTAAACATATTCACAATGAAAAGGATTGAAAGACGGTTTTCCAAAATTCTTTCAACTCTTTTACACTCAATGCATACAAAACTGATAGAATCGGAGATTGTGCCGAGTTACTACTCATTCTTGTGGTTGTGTTGGTTCAAGGTCCGTTTTCTATCCATGAGATTATCGATTCCGGGTTAACCAAGAACAATCGTCTTGAACCAGTGAACTGATTGAACTTGGGTGGTTCCTGTTCAATCGGGTCACTAGAGCTTAGGATGGGGTCCTGTTGGTTAGCACGATATCAACACATCTCGATAAAACGAAAAACTATCAACACAACCAACTGTAAGACGAACGGAACGACCAGGACGAAATGCCGCCCGAGCGGACTACCGTCTGATTGGACTGGCATCCGAACGGGGTGTCACCCGAATGATTTACACCTTGGTCCCACACTTAACCTTTATTTTCAAAACCTCGAAGGATGAACATTGAACTAAGTGCTGGCCGATCGGATAACCGTCCGAACGGACTACCACTCAACCATGTAACGGTCAAACTTCAACACTTAAACAATTTTCAACATGTTCAATGCACAAGGGATGCCACCCGATCGAACAACCGTCCAATCGAGTGACAACCTGCTGTGAACTCGTTCTCGCTGAAGTGCCCAACCTATCGGACTGTCACCCGATCAAACGGTCATTCGATCGATCGACCTGAAAGGGAGAGATACTTCAATGTTTTCCAAATGCTACAACGAAAACTTTAAAAGTCAAACCATCATACACAAACACATCCTTCCCAAAGGATGTAACAATCCAATCGAACGGTCATCCGACCGGACGACCGTCCGAACGGACTGTCACTCGAATGACCGGCTGTCCGATCGGACTACCATCCGATCAAACTGCTGTCCTACCCACGTGCACTCTGTATCGTTTTACGCATCGCTTATTGTTATGCTATCAATCTGTTCAGGCTAACCCTACTCTCTAGCGCTCCCTTCAATCCATCAACCGCTGTGAGTATACTCGATCCCTTTTTGCTTTACGCGCTTTTGGGTGTTACATACTTTACTTGTACAAAATCACAACGAACACACTACGCAATACTTTAAACGCTAACTGTTATCGCATGTATACATGACTTAATGAATGCTTGTTTGTTATGTTTACTGATGTGTGTAAAATGCAACATATAAATTACATCAAATAAGGCATAAAACTAACCCTTTTTAAGTACTAATATTGGAAAAAGAGTGTTTTTGTCTTCCTTTTGTATTTTCAGGATTAAATGAGCTCAAAAACGCAAAAGAAGCAAAAAAGACAGCTAAATCCAACATAAATACAAGAAAAGGAACATTAGTGGACTGCTCGACCCCTCAACGGCACCTTCCAAAGCAAATTAGAGAAGTCAGAAGACTGAACACGCCCCGTGCTCAGCCAGCACGGGGCCGTGCCCAAGAAGCAGCAGAAAAGACAAATCTATAGAAGCTTCTATTGCCCACCACGGGCCGTGCCCAGCGGACACGGGGGCGTGTCGAAAGTACAGCAGGCGCATTTATTGTAATTGCGAATTACAATTAATGAGGAGAGAGAGTGTCAGACAGGCACGGGGCCGTGCCCAGCGGACATGGGGCCGTGCCCAGCTCTCTGTTCAGCCTATAAATAGGAGTGCTTGGATTCATTTCTGGCACACCACCTCTCTCACACTTCATCCACCACCCACCACCATCACAACACCATCATCCACCACCATCATCCATTGTCCATCATAGAGTGTGTGAGTCGTCTCGGGATCCAAGATTGATCGTAAGAGTTCTTGACAATCAAGGCCATGTTTGCCTAAGTCTCTTACATCACTTAGTGAAGACAAAGTGTCTAGTATAATACTTTTTATTTCTAATCTTTTGCACTTTTTATTTGGTTTTGTATTAATGACTTTAATAACTAGTTACTTATGTTGAAGGTGATCTTTCCTTATCGTTTGTCCGTGGTGACTTGGCATTATTTTACTGTCTATATAAAATAAAGGATTTTCACCATTCATATCTCCACGGTCTATATGGAGGTATGTTGGCTACCTGGTCGGTGGGGTTAAGGGAACGGTTTGGTAAAGGTCTTGCCATTGTTCAGCGTTTAGAGGTCCTGCAATGGACCTGGGTCAAATTTAGTAGGACCTCCTTCAATACTTCACGGTATTGGATGGCGGGGGTCCAAACTCTTTGACCCCCTCATAAGTTAACTACTATTAATACTATAACCCGGCTATTTAGGACTGTATCCCTGCTGACTCAGACTACTTAGCCGAGGGTAACGTCACCGCCAAAAGCGGGGCCTACCACAATACTGCATTAATAACTTAATTCATTATCTTCCAATAATCCACCCTTTTAGGATTGTATCCTTGCTGACTCAAACTACTGGGGTGAGGGTAACGTCACCTTCAAAAGAGGGGCCTACTACAATAACTAAGATAATCTCTTAATTATGTGCAAAAGTGCGGAAATAATCAAAGGTTATACTAGATACGAGTCGGAACCAAGTGATTCATCTTGTCTATCTGTTTTTATTTTATTTTTATTTTCAGCATTTTAGTTAGTTTTTATTTTTCTTAGCTTAAAACATTTTTCTAAACTTTTATTTTGGTTAGACGTTGAGGATAAACCGGTATTAAAAGCTCTTGTGTCCTTGGACGACCTCGGTATCTTACCAACGCTATACTACACTCAACGATGGGTGCACTTGCCCATATGTGTGTTTAGTGTTAGTGAAATATCGTGTTTTATAAATTTAAAACTTGGCTAAAATAAGTGTTAAAAAGGGCTTAAAATATACACCTAATATATACGACACTTCACGCACATCAAGTTTTTGGCGCCGTTGCCGGGGACACAAGGATTTTAAGAAAGTTAGGAATCAACGGCCTAATCATCTTTTATTTTTCTTTTTAATTTTTTTTAGGATTTTCTTAGTTTTTCAGCTTCTGCAGAGCTCAGCACGGGCCGTGCCCGCTGAACACGCCCCCTTGCTCAATCATTGGAACTGGCAATCCTGTTTTATGTCAGACAGTAAGCTGAACACGGGGCCGTGCCCACTCAACACGCCCCCGTGCCCAAGTTTCAGTTACTGAAAACAGAACCGTTAGATCCCGGCGGTTGGTAATTTCTGACATAAATATGAGTGATAGTAATTATTCTTATTTTCGGCACTCTTATGGTATGTGGTGTCAATTATGTGGTGGTAAACATGAAGAAGTAAAATGCTACTTTCTAAATTATAGGCCCCACTACATCGACCCACCGACTTCTTACAACCTTAAGAGGGGCGAAAGTAAAAATAAGCACTATTTCTCCCTCGAATGCGCCCAGCCAGATATTCCAGGGGAAATGCTCCTTGATGAGTTACTTCAACTAGAAAAGCTAATTCTAAATTGGTTAAAAGAACTTAGGAAGGATTTTATTGATCCACCCCAAGGCGATAACCATGAAGAAATGTTGGAACCGCATTCCGACAACCTCGTTGCTCCCGAAAATACCTTCGTTCCTAGCAAAGACTTGGACGATAGTCGTCCCTGTGTCGATTGTGCCGTGAAGGACTCTCCATCGACTTCGTTCGGTGCATACATAGACCTGAGCGATTCGGCATACACCTTCTTTAACAAGAGCCTGGGAAAGGGTTGGACTTGTCCACCTAGAATGAAAATAGGAATTACCCTCACCGACAACCTCTTGCGTTCTCGCCTTAGTCTAGGACAATTAAGGTATCTCAGGCACTTTGGGGTTGTTCCAACCAGTAAGGAACCACCCGATTTCGACGAGATCCTTGAAGTAGCAAAACTCCATAAAGCAGCCTCCAGACACGGGGCCGTGTCCAGGTCAACACGCCCCCGTGCTCACCAAAAAGATTCTCTGCTGATTTGGTCAGAATACGGACAAAATGTGTCAGGATTTTCTCTGCACACGGGGCCGTGTCCACTGGACACGGGGACGTGCCCAGTGCGCTGTCGTTTTCTTTAAATGCAGCCTGATCCCTGCTCATTTTTGACCACTTCAATTGACAGAGATTCCTGGGATTTTCACTCATACCATCCTAGGTAAGTGCTAAAAGAAGGTTCCAAAGAAACCTCTTGTCCCTTCCACTTTTACTCATTTCCTCCTCTTTCAAAATTTTTTCAAAATTTCCTCCATGGAAGCTTGGAAATCCCTTGATTCCAACCTTCTATGTGAAGTTTGTAAGATTATTTGCTAAAGATTCTTGTTTAAAGTTAGTTGTATAACTTTGTTTTAAATTATCTGAGCTTAAAACCCAGATAAAAATCATGAAAATAATTTAAAACTCCAAGATTCTTTAGCCAAAAATCCTGCAGACAAATGGACACGGGGCCGTGCTCAATGAGCACGGGGCCGTGTCCAGGGCTCTGTTTTGTAAAAATTTAGCTTTCTTCAGTTTCCTTCTCAGAAAATGGCAAGCAGAACAAGCGGATCATCTTCAAGAAGTAACCGACAAGGGAGGAGATCTTCAACAGCAGAAGACTCTCTTGTAAACTATGTTTACGCTCTAAGGGAGGCTATTGATGAAATGACGGGAGTGGAGGAAGCATTGGTCGACCGTATCAACCATCTTACAGTGGGGCTAGAAGGCTGTCTCCATGAAGTAAACCTCTTGCACCAGAGGTTGAACCTTCTCGCCTCCCCGCCTTTGGTACCTATAATAACCCAAAGGGCGTGGAACATGGTACCCGAAGTTGTCATTCCATCCGAATGGTACGCCATGCACCAAGAGCCTCCGCGAAGAGTGGTGCAAGGAGTCCCGGTGAATGTTCCTCCTCAGCCACCAGTTGCGGAAGAAAATGAAGCCGCATTCTTTCTTCCTAGGGATATCGAAGAATGGCTTTAAACAACATTTAGGGAAGAAATCCTTCGGCTAAAAGTCCTACTATATCGGGAAACTATTCTCAAAATTTTCTTAGAATAGTAGAACTCTCTATGATAACCTCGTGTACCTCCTGACCTATTTAGTTAAGTTTTTTTTTTATCTAGTTTAATTTTAGGACTATGTAAGTTCTCTCTATGATGAAATGAAATGATGGTTTTAAGGTTTGGATGGTTTGTAATGAATAAAACACACTCATGGTGGTAAAGGATGAAAAGGGGAACGAGAAAAATGAACTCATGCACAAGAACAAGACAACTCGACAATTCTCTCCAGTTCAGCAGGTTCAACACGGGCCGTGCCCAACCAACACGGCCCCGTGCTGAACCACCTGCAGAAAAACGCCCAGTTCAGGTACCTGGACACGGGCCGTGTTCACCCAACACGCCCCCGTGTCCAGACTTCTGCTTCTCTTATTTCAATTTTGTTACTGGCACTTGAACACGGGGCCGTGCCCGGATAACACGGGGCCGTGTTCAGTGCCCAGTAACACAAATTTTTGCTTTTTAAACACTATTTTACACATCTAATCAACCTAAAAATTTATTTTTGGGACACATTGAGGACAATGTGTAATTTAAGTGTGGGGGGATGCTAAAACCTTGAATTTTGCAAGTCCTAAATACAAGCCTTACACAAAACTCTATTGGAACCGCTAATCACCCCAAATTTTTTTCAAAAATTTCATTTTTTTTACTTGTCTAGGTTTAACTCGGGAAATTCAAGTTCTCAAAAAGGTTATATTTTTACAAATTTACAACCGATAGCGTAGTGATAAAAAGAACCAACATAAGAAAATTATGAAAAGGCATGACAAACTTAGTTAAAATTTGATTATATATACTTGATCACATAAAAACCCATTCCCACAAAAAGTGAGTTTTGAGCCTTTATTGAGCACAATTACATATCATTAAAACTAAATGCTCATTTTTCGTTTCTTGTGTGAATAGCCGCTTGGTTCTTACAACTCTAGAACTTGCCATGACGATACATTCCCGGTCCTTATCAACTTAAACCCGAGTAAGTAAATGATGGAGGCATTAGGACTAACCCTTTTTATTTCTACACCATTATTTTTCTTTTTTTTTTTCACCACCTACCCAAAAATCCCCCTAGTTAGCCCCTTTGAGCCTAAACCTTTTCATTTCATCACCCAAAACAAAAACCCTTTTACCCACCAAAACCTTTTTTATTTTTAACCCTTTGTTTTAGTAACAGGTTCGGTTTTTCGTTTGAAAAAAAAAAATTTGTTGATGGTGAAGCAAAAAGAAAATAAACAAACAAGTTCATCAAAAATAACTTTGTTTGAATAAAAGCTTCATTAAAATAAAAAAAAATTGAAAAAATAGAAAGTCCTACGAAAACCGACACTTGTTACGCTTTTTCGCCCTTTTTCTACTAACCACTATCCCAACCACCTACCTTTAACCCAAGCCTAATCCTTAACCCACAAAGTCCTCTTGATATTTACAAAGGTATAAAAGTTAAAAAGGATGAGGATTGATTGCTTGGCAAGCCTATGGTAGGAATAAGTTCCATGCCGCTCTCGAGTGATTCACTAAAAATACACCTTCGGCCGAGTGTGAGTGATTTCCCCTGTAAGGTATGTGAACTTGTATATAAATGGAATTTTAAAAAGGCATGTTATGCCCAAATAAGGAATTTCTCCTATGAAACATTCTAAATAAATCATTACGAATAGGATTGTAAATAAATAAAGATAAAAACCAAAAAGATCTTGGATATCCCGACACTCTACGACAAGACCAAAACCTTCTCTTCTACCCATTCCATTTGGGAGTGTAAGCCACATATTAAAGAGTTTTGCTTGAGGACAAGCAAAAGTTCAAGTGTGGGGGTATTTGATGTGTGTAAAATGCAACATATAAATTACATCAAATAAGGCATAAAACTAACCCTTTTTAAGTACTAATATTGGAAAAAGAGTGTTTTTGTCTTCCTTTTGTATTTTCAGGATTAAATGAGCTCAAAAACGCAAAAGAAGCAAAAAGACAGCTAAATCCAACATAAATACAAGAAAAGGAACATTAGTGGACTGCCCGACCCCTCAACGGCACCTTCCAAAGCAAATTAGAGAAGTCAGAAGACTGAACACGCCCCGTGCTCAGCCAGCACGGGGCCGTGCCCAAGAAGCAGCAGAAAAGACAAATCTATAGAAGCTTCTATTGCCCACCACGGGCCGTGCCCAGCGGACACGGGGGCGTGTCGAAAGTACACCAGGCGCATTTATTGAAATTGCGAATTACAATTAATGAGGAGAGAGAGTGTCAGACAGGCACGGGGCCGTGCCCAGCGGACACGGGGCCGTGCCCAGCTCTCTGTTCAGCCTATAAATAGGAGTGCTTGGATTCATTTCATCTCATCCCATGGCACACCACCTCTCTCACACTTCATCCACCACCCACCACCATCACAACACCATCATCCACCACCATCATCCATTGTCCATCGTAGAGTGTGTGAGTCGTCTCGGGATCCAAGATTGATCGTAAGAGTTCTTGACAATCAAGGCCATGTTTGCCTAAGTCTCTTACATCACTTGGTGAAGACAAAGTGTCTAGTATAATACTTTTTATTTCTAATCTTTTGCACTTTTTATTTGGTTTTGTATTAATGACTTTAATAACTAGTTACTTATGTTGAAGGTGATCTGTCCTTATCGTTTGTCCGTGGTGTCTTGGCATTATTTTACTGTCTATATAAAATAAAGGATTTTCACCATTCATATCTCCACGGTCTATTTGGAGGTATGTTGGCTACCTGGTCGGTGGGGTTAAGGGAACGGTTTGGTAAAGGTCTTGCCATTGTTCAGCGTTTAGAGGTCCTGCAATGGACCTGGGTCAAATTTAGTAGGACCTCCTTCAATACTTCACGGTATTGGATGGCGGGGGTCCAAACTCTTTGACCCCCTCATAAGTTAACTACTATTAATACTATAACCCGGCTATTTAGGACTGTATCCCTGCTGACTCAGACTACTTAGCCGAGGGTAACGTCACCGCCAAAAGCGGGGCCTACCACAATACTGCATTAATAACTTAATTCATTATCTTCCAATAATCCACCCTTTTAGGATTGTATCCTTGCTGACTCAAACTACTGGGGTGAGGGTAACGTCACCTTCAAAAGAGGGGCCTACTACAATAACTAAGATAATCTCTTAATTATGTGCAAAAGTGCGGAAATAATCAAAGGTTATACTAGATACGAGTCGGAACCAAGTGATTCATCTTGTCTATCTGTTTTTATTTTATTTTTATTTTTATTTTCAGCATTTTAGGTAGTTTTTATTTTTCTTATTTTAAAACATTTTTCTAAACTTTTATTTTGGTTAGACGTTGAGGATAAACCGGTATTAAAAGCTCTTGTGTCCTTGGACGACCTCGGTATCTTACCAACGCTATACTACACTCAACGATGGGTGCACTTGCCCATGTGTGTGTTTAGTGTTAGTGAAATATCGTGTTTTATAAATTTAAAACTTGGCTAAAATAAGTGTTAAAAAGGGCTTAAAATATACACCTAATATATACGACACTTCATGCACATCATTTACACATGGAATGTTGTCTACCTGCCTTAGCAACGATAGTACTATTAGTTTGGACTCAGCACCTGTTCACTTAGGGTTTGTTAAGGGCAATTACTTACATGGATCACAGTGGTGAGTATGTATCGCGAACTGCCTTGGGCAGTCAACCCGCAGTCATTGGTATCGATAGGTTCATGTCGATAACTAACATGCCTCATTTCACACTGTGTACGTGCTGGTTATGCGTAACGCTTTCACACTCTATATGCTATTATCAAACTTGTATGCTCACCTTTACACTATATGTATTGACTTTTACTTTAACGTATGTGACAGGTGCTTAGGATGCTTAGTTGCTTACTTTGCTGTGAAATCGAGGCTAGGAAAGACCTAGGTCAACAATAAACAATTGTCTGTAATAAAAATCTGAGTTGTCGGAACAGAACAATTTGACTAGATCTTTTCTGTAATAATTGTATTATCATTTATGACATGGTATGGGACGTGTTGCTTTAAATATCTGGTAAATATAGTTGTTTTGGAAACTTCTGGACAATCTGTTTCGCTCAGTGCCGCGCCCCGATGTTTCCGCCATCGGTTGGGGTGTGACAGATTGGTATCAGAGCCATAACTATAGGGAATTAGGCAAGACTCGACCTAGTCCGGGTCGACGTCTTAGAAACGACCTAGTCTATAGTTAGAAACCAACAGGCCGACTTGTGCATATCCGGTAGGGATTATGTACGAGCTCATTATTACTTCTCGCCTACGCTACACTATTACTACACTCGAATTTTCAGATATGAATGAACGATTAAGTCGAGATTAGGTGTGAAAACCGCAAACTCTCGACTTAATTGCTTGTTCAACCCACATTTTTATCTATAAACATGAGAAATTGCGTTTGAATAGGAGTGAAATCCATACTTTGACGCATAATTCTCTGGTATTGTATCAAAAACAGGAATAAGGAATAAGGATATGTGTAATTCGCCCAAGAATCGAGGCGAAAGCACAGTCCCGAAGGTCAAAGTGTGCTCAGAAGGTCCTTGTGAATAGTCGAATCACTTTGGTTAGTCAACGTCTAAATAGCCGTAGACAACCTATTTCTCAATTTCTATGTGTTCCGATTCTGAGCTCGCTACTGCCGACTCTGATATTTTGCCATTTTTATGTGGATTTTATGTGTTTTTATGCTTATTTGTTAGCGTTTTGAGGTACTATTGGGTTTGATCTAACGCCTTTTGCTTCCGCTAAACACACAACACACTGCACAACCGCTGACAAATCGCTACTACTGTGAGGAGCGACCTTACGCCCTAATGTTTGCTAAGTTAATTGATTATGCTATACTACTCGCTATGTTAATCGCAATCGCTATTTTCGAACGATCGCGGACTTTGAATGATAGGTTTCTATATTCTGACTGCCTCTTGTGAATATATGTGTATGTGCTTCTATGTTTATGTGCCTTACGTGCTTATGTGCTTCTGTGCTTATGTGAATCTGTGGTTATGAGCATATATGATTACGTGATTATACGTGTTCCTGAGCTTTAGTAGTATTAGGCGTGTGAGGTGAGATTCGATTATATTGTGTTGAGTCCTGTGGCGATGTCTGTTGCAGACAATGTCGTCATCTGGATTTCGCGCTACCCGAGGCGCCCGCCGCAAGCAAGCAGACAAACGCCTCGCTGCCATGATTACTAAGCAAATGGCAAAGGTTGTACCCCAGGTCGTCAGTGAACTGTACAAAAACATGAGTAAATCGTCTGAAGAATCCCGGACCGAGACTCCCAAAGCTGCTTTCAGCTTCAAACAGTTCAAGGCATGTGGACCGAAAGAGTTCACCGGTGAAGAAGGCCCTACGGCTTTGTTTAAATGGTTTGACTCAATCGAAGTCACCCTGCGACAGAGCGGATGTCCTGATAATCTCCGCAAACTGAACGCGACCGGCGTCTTCCAGTCCCGCGCTCTAGAGTGGTGGACGGCCGAAAGGAACAAGCGCGGAAATGATGCAGCCTATGGTCTGTCATTGGACGAGTTGAAGAACGTTATGCTCGAAGAGTTCTGCCCTCCCCATGAGCGGCAAAAGCTGGAGGATGAGTTCTGGCATATTAAGCAGAAAGAAGGTGACAACACTGCCCTGACTGCTCGCTTTAAGCAGCTCAGCATCATCTGTCCCGATCAAGTGAAGACGCCCGACATGGCGATCAAGAAGTACATTCGAGCTCTACCGGACTGTGTCGCGGATTTTGTGCATGCCGCAAAGACAGCAACGATCGAAGAAACTTACTTTCTTGCCGCCGAAATCAATGACAAGCGAGTAAAAGCTGTTTTTTGGGATAAAACTTCAAAGAACCTGCATCAAGTCACAGCCACACCATCCACTGAAACCACCGCCGCTCAATCATCCAAGTCCTCATGCCACAAGAAGAAGAGCAACAACAGCAGCTCCAGCAACAAGAACTGTGCTGTCACTACCACTGCTGCTCCATTTCAAGTCGTACCGGCTCAGCAGCAATCTCAGCATCGTGCAGCACCAGTTACCTATGCACCGCCTGTAAAGCGGGCATACACAGGCTCTCACCCTGCCTGCTCAACGTGTTCTTATCATCACCCGGTGGGTCTCGCCTGCCGTTTTTGCGCTCACTGCAATATGTACAGCCACTTCACTGCTAACTGTCGTACCGGTCCCCGTCAAGCACCAGCTCAAGCCACTGCTCATCAAGCTCTGCTTACAGCTCCTCAAGGCCAACAAGCGGCTCAGGCACCCGCAGCCAACGCCCGAGTCTGCTTCACATGTGGTGATCCCAATCACTTTGCGAACATGTGCCCGAACAGGGTTGTGAAACAAGAGCCCCAGCAACAGCAGCAGCCTCAGCAGCAACAGCAACAAGCCGCATGCGCCAGAACTTTCAACATCAATGTGCGCCAAACCCAGGCTGACAACAACGTGGTCAACGGTACGTTCCTTGTGAATGGTATTTATGCATCGTGTTTGTTTGATACTGGAGCCGATAACTGCTTTGTGTCGTTTGAATTCGAGAAACTCCTTAGTCGTAAGCGCTCCCATCTCCCCTTGACATTCGATGTTGAAGTCGTAACCGGAAGAACCGTAGCCGTAAATTCTGTTCTTCGTGATTGTACTCTTGAGCTCAACAATCACATCTTCCCAATTGACCTTATTCCGATGCAACTCGGAAGTTTTGACGTCATAGTAGGCATGGACTTTCTTCGTGAAAACCATGCTGAAGTTGTGTGCTTCGATAAGATGATTCAGTTCGTGCTCGCTAATGGTGATGTATTTTATGTTTATGGTGAAACTGCTTCGAAAGGTCTCAAGCTCATGTCATGTGTCCAAGCTAGTAAATATCTCCGCAAGGAATACAGAACTTTCTTGGCTAACATTGTAGTAGCGGAGAAGGAAAAGAAAGGTAAGCCAGAAGTAATCGATGTCCCAGTGGTTCGTGAATTTCCTAATGTGTTTCCTGAAGATCTCTCCGGCCTTCCGCCAAGTCGTGATATCGACTTTCGTATCGACCTCATTCCTGGAGCCAACCCTGTTGCCAAAGCTCCTTACCGACTCGCACCGTCCGAAATGCGTGAACTCTCGAGTCAGCTCCAGGAATTACTTGAGAAAGGCTTTATTTGCCCAAGCACCTCTCCTTGGGGCGCGCCAGTCCTTTTCGTCAAAAAGAAAGATGGGTCGTTCCGGATGTGCATCGACTACCGGGAACTGAATAAGTTGACTATCAAGAATCGCTATCCCCTGCCCCGCATTGATGATTTGTTTGATCAGCTACAAGGTGCTACGTGTTTTTTGAAGATCGACCTACGCTCAGGCTATCATCAGCTACGCATTCAGGAGGAAGATATACCCAAGACCGCTTTTCGCACCCGTTACGGCCACTATGAGTTTATTGTTATACATTTTGGTTTAACCAACGCACCCGCGGTTTTCATGGATCTGATGAATCGCGTGTGTAAACCTTATCTCGACCGTTTCGTCATCATGTTCATCGACGATGTCTTGATCTATTCCAAGTCGAAAGCCGAACACGCGCGACATCTACGTTTGGTTCTCGAGCTACTCCAGGGGAATCGACTCTATGCCAAGTTCTCCAAGTGTGAATTTTGGCTGGAGGAGGTTCGGTTTCTGGGTCACATTATAAATAGTCAAGGTATTCACGTCGATCCCGCGAAGATTGAAGCCGTTAAGAGTTGGATTACACCCAAGAGCCCTTCTGAATTCCATTCTTTTCTCGGATTGGCGGGCTATTATCGACAATTTATCGAAGGATTCTCAAAGATCGCTGTGCCGCTTACCGCTCTCACACGTAAAGACAAGCCTTTTGTTTAGGGAACTGAACAAGAGTCTGCCTTCCAAACCCTCAAGCGCATGCTTTGCAATGCTCTTGTTCTCACATTGCCCGACGGAAACGACGACTTCATCGTCTATTGTGATGCCTCGAACCTTGGTCTCGGTTGTGTCCTCATGCAACGGGACAAGGTCATTGCTTACGCATCTTGTCAGCTCAAAGTTCACGAGAAAAACTATACAACCCATGATCTCAAGCTAGGCGCAGTTGTTTTTGCGTTAAAGATTTGGCGACACTACCTGTATGGTACAAAGTGTACTATCTTCACCGATCATAGGAGCCTCCAACATATCTTCGACCAGAAGGAACTTAATATGCTTCAACGCCGATGGGTAGAATTTCTCAACGATTATGACTGTGAGATTCGTTATCATCCTGGCAAAGCAAATGTCGTTGCCGACGCTCTCAGCAGACGGAGTTATTTGCTTAGCATTCGTGATACCCGAGCCCTGTACGATCTCGAAACCCTCATCCGCGAAGCCCAGCATGCTTGTTTCAACGAGCGCACTCTGAACAAGGAAAGGATCTATCACGATGGAGCTCAGCTTGTGAATAAGTCGAATGGGATATTCCACTACCTGGACCGAATTTGGATCCCTAAACGGACCAATTTACGACAGATATTGATGGACGAAGCCCACAAATCCTGATATTCCCTTCATCTCGGTGCCGACAAGATGTACCATGACCTTCGCTACAAGTACTGGTGGCCGGGCATGAAAAGAGATATCGCCCTCTACGTTGGAAAGTGCCTGACTTGCTCGAAGGTTAAGGCTGAACACCAAAGGCCCTCTGGCTTACTCGAACAACCCCCGATCCCTATGTGGAAGTGGGAGAGTATAGCTATGGACTTCGTAATGAAACTTCCACGCACGCCAGCAGGTCACGATAGTATCTGGGTTGTTGTTGACCGTTTGACCAAATCAACTCACTTTTTTGCCTATACGGGAAGACTACAAGGTAGAACGATTAGCCCGAATCTACACCAATGAGATCATTTATCGACATGGGACGCCACGTGACATCATCTCTGACCGTGATGCTCGGTTTACCTCACGACTGTGGGAAACGTTTCAAGCTGCACTCGGTACTACGCTCAATCTGAGTACCGCATTCCACCCTCAAACCGACGATTAGACTGAGAGAACGATCCGTACTCTTGAAGACATGCTCCGTTCGTGTGTCATAGATTTCGGTGGTAATTAGGATGCATACCTGCCGTTAGTCGAATTCTCGTACAACAACAATTATCATTCCAGCATTCAAATGGCACCATTCGAGGCTTTATACGGAAGAAAATGTCGATCAACTATTGTGTGGCACAAGATCGGTTACTCGCAACTAACCGGTCCTGAGCTATTACAAGAAACGACCGACAAAGTCCTCCAAATAAGAGACAACTTGCTGAAAGCTCGGAGTCGTCAGAAAAGTTACGCCGATAGACGACGCAAGCCCCTTGAATTTGACGTTGGCGACTACGTACTCCTAAAGGTATCACCTTGGAAGGGTGTGGTCAGATTCGGCAAGAAAGGGAAACTAGCGCCTTGATATGTTGGACCTTTTAAGATTCTGGAAAGGATCAAAAAAGTCGCCTACAGACTCGAACTACCGGAGGAACTTAGTAATGTCCACCCGACTTTCCATGTGTCAAACCTCCGAAAGTGCCTGGCTGAGCATGATTTGATTGTACCTCTCAATGACCTGCAAGTAAACGAAACACTACACTTCGTTGAGAAGCCTATCGAAATTATGGATCGCCAAACCAAGCAGCTCCGACGCTCGCGCATTCCCATTATGAAAGTCCGATGGGAAAGCAAACGAGGCGCAAAGTTCACTTGGGAACTCGAAAGAGACATGAAGGTGAAGTACCCGCGGTTGTTTGTTACGGCTTTGGCCTAATTTCGGGACGAAATTCCCTCAACTAGGGGAGGCTGTAACACCCCGTGTTTCGAAAGTCAAAGTCAAAGTCAAGATTGAAGTCAAAGGAAGAAAAGATTGCTAATGGCGATCTGTCTCTCCTTGCTCAATTCCTTTTATGACTTCTTTGACTTGTAGTTAGCCTATTTTGTTATCGCTTTAGTTGTATTATGTGGAGTATCTATTATTAATTGCATAGTAGTCGTTGTTTATCGCATGTTTAATCGCTTTATCACAATCGCACTCGCAACTCGAATTATGCATTTTGGTTATTGTTATACGTGTGTGTGTGCCTTATGTGTTACTTGTGCTAGTTTATTTATGTTAAGTGTGGTAATCAATCGAAACGCAATCGAACTCAATCGCAACCGAATCGCAAACGCTAAACGAATACGAAATAAGGATGATTGTATGTTGATATAGTAGTTGGGATTAAAAGTAATTTGACTAGGAAACTCTAGCGCATCGAAACGCTCGCAATCACAATCGAAACGGAAAAACTCATCGCACCGAACACTCGAACCAAGCGACTGATCGATCAGGTGACCAGCCGATCGACTAGCCGTTTGATCGAGCTGCCGCTTGATCGGATAGCTGTTCGACCAGTCTGCCATCCGATCGACCAGCTCCTTTCCAGTTTGGGTAACCCTATAAATACCCCATGTCACCATCATACTTTCCACTTTTGGCAACTCTCCTCCGACCAGCTCATCTTCCCCACTTTTCTTCTGATTTCTCGCAATTCCGGTAAGATCTCAACCTAAATCTTGTACATCTTTGATCTACACATGATTCTACACCTTTCTATCTTTTGAATCTTAACTTTTAACTGTGAAATCACTAGATTTGAGGTGTTCTAGGATGACGTCATCATGGTGTTCTTCAGAACTTCATGTTTTGGCCTCAATCCACCGAGAACAACTTAGATCTAACCGATTTCCACATAAACAAACAAGGATCTTTCATAGATCTAAACATATTCACAATGAAAAGGATTGAAAGTTGGTTTTCCAACTTTCTTTCAACTCTTTTACACTCAATGCATACAAAACCGATAGAATCGGAGCTTGTGCCGACTTACTACTCATTCTTGTTGTTGTGTTGGTTCAAGGTCCGTATTCTATCTACGAGATTATCGATTCCGGGTTAACCAAGAACAATCGTCTTGAACCGGTGAACTGACTGAACTTGGGTGGTTCCTGTTCAATCGGGTCACTAGAGCTTAGGATGGGGTCCTGTTGGTTAGCACGATATCAACATATCTCGATAAAATGACAAACTATCAACACAACCAAGTGTAAGACGAACGGAACGACCAGGACGGAATGCCGCCCGAGCGGACTACCGTCCGATCGGACTGGCATCTGAACGGGGTGTCACCCGAACGATTTACACCTTGGTCCCACACTTAACCTTTATTTTCAAAACCTCAAAGGATGAACATTGAACTAAGTGCTGGCCGATCGGATAACCGTCTGAACGGACTACCACTCAACCATGTAATGGTCAAACTTCAACACTTAAACCATTTTCAACATGTTCTTGCTGTGACAAGCTGCTGTGAACTCGTTCTTGCTGAAGTGCCCAACCTATCAGATTGTCGCCCGATCGAACGGTCGTTCGATCGATCGACCTGAAAGGTAGAGATACTTCAATGTTTTCCAAATGCTACAACGAAAACTTCAAAAGTCAAACCATCATACACAAACACATCCTTCCCAAAGGAAGTAACAATCCACTCGAATGGTCATCCGACCGGAAGATCGTCCGAACGGACTGTCACTCGAACGACCGGCTGTCCGATCGGACTACCATCCGTTCGAACTGTTGTCCTACCCACTTGCACTCTGTATCGTTTTACGCATCGCTTATTGTTATGCTATCAATCTGTTCAGGCTAACCCTACTCTCTAGCGCTCCCTTCAATCCATCAACCGCTGTGAGTATACTCGATCCCGTTTTGCTTTACGCACTTTTGGGTGTTACATACATTACTTATACAAAATCACATCGAACACACTACGCAATACTTTAAACGCTAACCGTTATCGCGTGTATACGTGACTTAATGAATGCTTGTTTGTTATGTTTACACATGGAATGCTGTCTACCTGCCTTAGCAACGATAGTACTATTAGTTTGGACTCAGCACTTGTTCACTCAGGGGTTGTTAAGGACAATTACTTACATGGTTCACAGTGGTGAGTATGTATCGCGAACTGCCTTGGGCAGTCAACCCGCAGTCATTGGTATCGATAGGTTCATGTCGATAACTAACATGCCTCATTTCACACTGTGTACGTGTTGGTTATGCGTAACGCTTTCGAACTCTATATGCTATTATCAAACTTGTATGCTCACCTTTACACTATGTGTATTGACTTTTACTTTAACGTATGTGACAGGTGCTTAGGATGCTTATTTGCTTACTTTGCTGTGAAATCGAGGCAAGGAAAGACCTAGGTCAACAATAAACAATTGTCTGTAATAAAAATCTGAGTTCTCAGAACAGAACAATTTGACTAGATCTTTTCTGTAATAATTGTATTATCATTTATGACATGGTATGGGACGTGTTGCTTTAAATATCTGGTAAATATAGTTGTTATGGAAACTTCTGGACAATCTGTTTCGCTCAGTGTCGCGCCCCGATGTTTCCGCCATCGGTTGGGGTGTGAAATGTAGGCATACACCTGTCGGTGCATATGTAAAAAGATATACCCGCTTGTTGAGAATAACTCGCCGTGGGTTTATATTATGTGGTGTGTCTATTAATCTTTAACCTGGTACTTCTAACCCGGGCTACTAAATGTATGACAAACATATAATTCTTTTACAATATTATTTTTAATAATTATCCCAAGTTATAAAAGAATATTTGTGCCTTGTGCATTTAAATCAATTTTCTTAAATATTTTCAAAAGTGTCGGTTAATTGTATTTACCAGTGTAAACTGACGTATTTTCCAAAAAGGTTATGTGCAGGTACTAAGCGAAATGGGCTGGCTACTCCTAGTATCAAATAAAGAGTCTTGCAAGCTTTTGATGCTTAAATCTGTTGAACAATATTTCTTTTTATTTTAGATCCGCCTATGGATCCATCTTACAACCCGTTTGTAATATTTTATGTTACTTTCGAATCGGTTTGGATAATTATTACTTTTAGACTTCCGCTGTGCAATTAAACTGTGATTATTGACCATGATGATATCAACTACGTCACGATACTCCCCACCCGGCCCACCGGTAATACGTGGAAATATCGGGGTGTGACATTCACGAATGCCTATAGTGATATCTACATTTACGTTGTTGTTTCATTAATACCATGTATTGGGATACTCTCCCAAATTGAGGACCAAGCCTTCACATAGTTTAAACAACATTGATGGTGGTAGAAGCATCTACAACTCCATCACTATTGTAAATTTCCGTTAATAAATTTGCTAACTTTATTAAAATCATTTACAATAATAACATATATTTCTTTCATATGTTATATTCTTTGAAAACTTACATGTGCATTTCCATGTTGATGCTCTCAACATTAGATGACATATCTTGTTTTCGTGCATTTCATCTCAAACCATGCACCACGTTTCTCACGAACTCGTTATACGTTTGATGTTTGATTTGTGACTTATTACATAAGTCATGATCACAACCCGCTCGTTGTGTCCATGTAAATTACTTTTTACACTTTGTATCAAAATGTGTATCCTTTTGACAACTTATTAGTAGTCCAAAATAACAGATACACCAATGATATCTAAACATCAAATCCCAAAGTGTTATTATTTTTAACACTTTCGACCGAAATAATCGCAATTACATCGTTCTGTCATGTTTTGAGGTACTCCCTCAATGGAACACGTATAACTTGTTTCGTCTTGAAACTCTAAACTTGAATAATCACAAGTTGTCCAAAATATAAAGTTGTTTACAATTAACTACTCGCAAGTAGTTGTGCAACTTATTATATTTATAACAACATCGAGTTGTTTTTTTCACCAAATAGTCATTCCGAGACTATTATATGGTTGAAGACGTTATACTTCTTGTGCAAGTATCGAAACACTTATAATTCGCAAAGACATGTTTTATTCGTTCAAAACATTTCTCGTTTTTTGCAAGTGTTTTAATATTAAACTATATATTTATGTTTTGATTACAAATCAAGACAATAAACCTTATAATAGTTTATTAAATAAAACACATTCAAACTCACTCATTTGAAAATAAAACGAATACATATCGTTTAAATAAATGGGTTATCATATTCAAAGCATTTCTAACCGTTGTTAGATAATAACGATTATCAATCATTAAAATGAGTGTTTGTATGATAACCAATTCTAATATGATAATTAGAATTTAAATGTTGAACAAACATTCAAAATATTTGGTTTTATAAAGTAAACCGCTTCTAACGTGCTCGTTAGAAATAAAATGAATACAATTATTCACTTTTGGTTTATTTAAATGAACGTTTTCTAACACGCTCGTTAGAAATAAACACAAATCTTTTCTAACACACTCCTTAGAAAATATATAAAACGATTACAAATCATCTTAAATAGTTTATCATAGTTAATCCAGTTCTAACCCGCTCGTTAGAAATTAACGATTGCAAATCGTTAAAATAATTGGTTATAAGATAAACTAATTCTAATACGCCCATTAGAAAATTAAACGATTATTTATTGCCATAAGCCGTTTTTGGTTTATATAAAATAAACGTTTTCTAACCCGCTTGTTAGAAATAAACAATTTACAAAGTCGTTAAATCGTTTCTAACACGCTCGTTAGAAAATAAACAACTATCAAACTCTTTAAATCATTTCTAACACGCTCATTAGAAATAATCGATTACAAAATTTGTTTCGAAGTTTATAAAAAAATATAAACTATTCTAATACACTCATTAGAAATAAACAAATAAAAATCGTTTAAATGTATGTGGAAAAAATCCGTTTCTAACTCGCTCGTTAGAAATTTAATAGTTTAGACGAAACCGTTACAAGGTTTATTATCCAAAATAATTGTCTCCAACACGCTCGTCGGTAATTATTTGAAATAATAATCTTTTCTAACATGCTCGTTAAAAAATTTAATTGTTTTTTAACAAGTTAGTTTTACACAATCATCGTATCTAACACGCTCATTAGATATAAAAGATGATATTAAAACTTATTATTCTATAAAAATCTAACACGCTCGTTAGAGATATAAAAAGTTTTAATCTTGTTATTCTTTCAACATCAACGTTTCTAACACGCTCGTTAGAAAATATTAAAACTTGTTATTTTATAAAAAAATATACTTTCTAATATGCTCAATAGAAAATAAATATATATCAAGACTTTTAAAATCAACATTAATATATCAATTATGGTTGCTAAAAGCTTGTTATTAATAAATTAAACGTTACAAAAACATTTGTAAGGGGTTACAAAATATTTTTTTTCTAATACGCTCATTAGAAAATTTAGTATTTCAAAACCTATTGAAATACATATTATTTTGTATATGGTTCGGTTTTATCTAAACACGAACAAAAACCTGTGAACTCCAAAACTTGAATCAAAATGTTCGTTTTGCAACACGGGATTCGGATTAAAGATTGTACTCCAATCGTAAAATTAATCCGACTCATTGTACTAAATATATATTTCCCAAAACTATTTACAAGATTTTAACAAAAATCCCATTATATATTTTAACTTCGTGAACCTAAATCCTCGTAGAGAAGGGATTTAAGATTGTAGCAACAATCTTCACGAAAGTCTGTTTTAAGATTGTAGGAACTAGGTTCACTTTTTATTAAAATATATTACAAAATAAATAATAAATAATAACGAAACTCTCGTTATTTGTGGGAAGTTCGACTAGTACAATACCGGTTACAAAAACTAAATGAACGAATATAAAAATACAACTAAATTGTACCAATCTTGATTCAAGGCCAATGTCTTTGAAAACTTCAACCGCACCTTCGAGATCAAAACTCCGCTGCAAAACAAGAAAAATTGTTGACGATTCTGGTTGAGGCACGTGTTCAACACGCTTCCCTTAAAACAGATTCCGCGCCTCCTCTCAGACGGTTCTGTCTCCCAGGGTACAAAAACCGGAACAGTATTTCTACTGCCGGAGATGACTCTCATGCCTGAGATAGTACCGGGTATAATTTGGTGTTCATACAATTAGGAAAATATGAAGTTGAGAAAAGAATAATTTAGAGAGTGCTCCTCTCTAAATTTCCATGGAACAAAAGACGAATTTGTTGTATCTATTTTCCTTCTTGTCTCTCAAATGAATAAACCATATTCATTTATAATGAGATGCATATCGAAAATGGTTGTTCATTTAGGCACAACAAGATTGACGGCGTTAGTTTTTGGCGACACGTGTATAGTTAGGGATCCCAGGTGGTTGGGTGTGTTATGATGATTGACAGACCTTTATCCAATTCAACTATGGTGCCACGAAGTTCTTGGGTGTGTTGTGATGATTGTCATGAATGGAGACGTATATCAGCTGCTATACTTGCAGTTTCCATCGAGTCAACATAATGCATATGGTAATTTATAATATTGCCCTAATCTAATCTAGATGAAATTCAATATGTATGCATAGTTGTGGGATCCCTATTTTGGCCAAAAGAAGAAGTCTATGAATAAATCGACAAGGAATTGATTATATTCAAGAATGTATTGAATTAGATTTAGTTAGTTGGTGTTGTAATAGGAGGATGCACTTCAATCTGTTGGTGCCCCCATGGTTAAGAGTGCATTAGCAGGTTACAACACGTTCACATTGGCTTATTGACAAGTAAAAAAAAACTTTTTTAATTTAATTTTGTCCAATAATTCTATTTAGAAAGGGGATCAATTTTACTTTTCTTTATAGATGTCATTTGTTTTATGCACAATTTGAAGTTTTTTCAAGTAATGTCTGTTTTCTGGTGGTCCATGGTTTTCTTTTTGGCGTTGGATTTCTTGATCGATTTAGTTCCAAGTTTGGTATGATAATTGGTGAATAAACGAAGCCTGTTAGTGGCTATACTTCTGTTTTATGATGTTCTTAACATTGCACATGCCATCACTAATTATCACACCAAACTTGGAAGTAAATTGATCAAGAAATTCAACCTCAAAAAAAAAAAAAAAAAACATGGACCACCAAAAAAACCCAATATGTAAGACAAACAGGTAGGGGAAAACTGGGAAAATTAGTATTTGTTGTCCGATAAACACGTATAGATCTCGAGGCTTGAAAACTGGGAAAATTAGTATTTGTTGTTGTCCGACATCGGTTGTTTAGATAAAGCTTAGAAGTGAAACCCAATATGTAAGACAAACAGTTAGGGGTCTTGAAAAGCAAGCAGCCACGCAGTTAGCACAAAACGAACTATTCATTCACCTTTTGCTATAGAATACCGTGTGCTTGCTGTTTCAGGTGGTATACACCTACTTTTGGGAGTCCCTTATTTTATTAAAGGGCTTCAACTAGAGATGAGCAAATGGTACCGAGTACCGGTACCAAATTTTCTGAAACCGAATCTATTTTCGGTACCGCATTTTGTGTTTTCGATGTCGGTTTTTACCTTCAAATACCGGTACCGAACCGTATCATATCTGATAATTTCGGTACCTGTACCCATTTTTTTGTATTTTCGATACTGGTTGGTACCGAGCACATCTCTACCTTCAACCAATGTATTAGTTTAACGTTTTACCTGTTTCTTTTTTCTGTAATTCTACTTAATGTAAAGTTTAACCTGTTTCTTTGTTTATAGTGTTTTTTTCTTTGAAATGTTGTTAAGTTGCATTACACATAACTATAAGCGCATCCTGGATGGATTTTATAAGAAATGAGAATTCATACCAACCTGACCTAACTAATATGTTAAAGGAATTTTATGTTATGTGTTTTGTTTTCTTTTTATATTTACAATTGATGAATGCCCCTAGACCCTGCTAATGGGTTACACGTATAGTTCCTCTCAAGAAAGAGCAAATACGCTACACGCTTAAACGTGAGGTTCAGTTTTGATATACTCTTTTGCTAAATATTTTTTTTTGCAGTAAATGAATTTTGTTGTTTCTTTACAATTTTGCAGGTGGATGGTTCAATGAGACTGTAGGTAGTCCATACTACATGGATCCCAAGTTCCTAAAAAGAAATTACGGCCTGGAAGTTGATGTATGGAATGTTAGAGTAATCCTATGTGTAATCCCTTGTGGTGTCTCACCGTTTTAGGCAGGTTGGTCTTTTTGTTCTTTACATTAATTTACAGGTAGAAAAACGGGTGGAGGGTAATACGTTGAAATGGGTACGGGTCAGAACAAGTAACCGTAAATACGGTTCAAAACAGGTTGGTTGGGTTGGTAACCCATTTTTGTTCTTTTGATAGCATTCCTTTTGGTCCACTTTATGCTTATTTTTTATTCATTGTTTGTTGAAACAACTGGATTGTCATTAGATTGTACTGGTCAAATTGGTACTTATTTTTGTACTGCATTAGAAATAGAGCAACGATGGTCAAAACTTAATGAGAAAGTGAGTACTTGCTATTTTATGCAAGTCTTTTAGAGACAAAGAAAAATACTTAAAAGATGTTGATCGGTTCTGTTTAAACATAAGGGAAAACATGAATAAATAACATACCTTTGATTGCATTAATACAGGCCAACAGAGAATCCAGATGGAGACGCAGCAACAGTGTTTGACATGATTGTCAGCTTGATCTGGTTCCTCCTTAGGGTGCAATCTAATGATGGTGATGATGAGAAATCGACAAGGGAATCGGTTATGGAGAGGAGGTCGATTGATGTTATGAGAGTAATTAGGTTGTCTAACCCTTGAAACCTCTACATTAGTCTCCTTATATATGCACCCAGGAGGAAACCCTAATTAGTTAATAAGGGTAATTAGGCCCATCAACAATTACCAACTAATTATTTAATAGGATTGTTATATATTTTGATCCATATAATGTAAATGATTATAATGGCTACTAGATTAAATATAAAATAAATATACTTAATCTTACATTCTCCCACTTAGCCGAGTAATCATTTACTATGAGTATTAGGTATGTCTGATCAGGAGTTAACACTCATTTTAGCCTTAAATAAGTACTATAGCAGAGAAATACAGCCGTTGAATCATTATGCGACTCAGGACCCCCAATAGTCATACTATAGCCTTAATTTAAAACCTAATCGTCATGATCAAAATATGCATAAGCCCTTTGTTTGATTTGTAACTTTATTTGTCTATATGTCATTATGTCGACTTGACATATTCTTAGAGACATACAAAATCAAACTGATGAGGAAAATTAACTAATACTTAGTCATTCATAGTACGATATGCAATTACGCACGGCCATTAATTAATACCCGTCTATGAGCTCTCTTAATAAGACTTATGGGTAATAGCCCTTTAGTCATAGGATCCTTAAGCATATCATGAATGTATTCGATACAAAACTTAGTTTCCTCAATTCGTTCATAAACGAATAATTAATTGCGTATCGAAATTTAATGCAGCACCTCTTGAACTGTTACTGTTCAATGAGTCATGGTAGCTGACTTTATCATACTAAGTCTTCAAAACATTAATTATATGGAGTTAATAAACTTATGAGTCCACTGATAAATTTCCAACAACATTTAGTGACTATATTATGTCGTTATAACTTAGGTTGTTAACATTAGTGCATTATGACTCCTCCATGAGATAGGTTTTGTCTGCTGACATAAAGATATACCCGAAATTACATTTTGTCATCTTTGAACATCACAAAGTTGGAGTAATAAACCGGTTTTAATTCTCACTTCTTCTTTAAATTGTAGTCTCTCGTTTCTTTTAAAGATATTGTAATACTCCATTAGATGCTTCACATTAATCTAGACAAATCTAGTGTGTTGCAATGTGAGTAATATCTAAATGAGTATAGACTTAAACTTACATAAGGCTTCCAATTAATGAAGCGTAAGGAAATAATCTCATTTATTCTATTATCCTCTAAAGGAGAGCAGTATTATTTGTTACATATGTAAGGACCCATTTAATGTTAAACTTATGGAACGGAACTAATATCCCATTGGGTCTATCTCGGCATGTTATGATATCTAATACATAAGAGATATCTCTGAGATTTATTATATCAAAGTTTGTGTTAACAATGCTTTGACTTATGTAACATATACTTGTCAAAAGAATATCATCTATATAAACAAGTTTATCTTAGTTGATCCCACTCATTTTGAGGTAGGTACATTAATCCACTTGACTTTTGATGAAAATAATTACGTTAAGATTTCATCACATTATGATGTTTGCATTAACCCATACATGGATTTTATTAGCTTACAAATAAAGTGTTCTTTTAACCTTCAGTTTGAAACTTTCGGGTTGTTTTATGAACATGTAAATATGTCAGCCATTTGTTAGGGAAAATTGTTTTTAATGTTCATCTAATGTAGCTTTAAACTATTATAAGCTACTAGAACAGTGATGATCCTCAAATTTTATCTCTTCCTAAGTATAACCTTTGACAATCAATCATGCCTTTTCGTGTCTTAACGCTTATATTAGGATTTGGTTTAGTTATGAACACTCTTAGGTAATTCAATCAAATCCCAAACGTTATCGAACACATAAAATCAGTTTTACTAGAAAACTGTTTTATTCCATTTAGAAGATTAATTGACGCTAATGGCTTAATTCGAAGAGATAGGATCAGTAAACATAACTTCAGTTAAGGAGGTTATGTAATCATCAAAGTTAGTAGGCTTTTAAACCTAGATGACCTCCTGAGTTGATTATTGGGTTTGTTAGAAGTTTCAGTTTTATGGATTAGCTCTTGGTTAGGTTGCTATCATTTTCAGGATTCTAAGTTTGTAAGAGTTGGTGCAGTATGGTGTACAAGAGGTGTAATCGGAGTTAAATTTGGAGTGAAATTTAATGACATTCTTCCCCCCGCCTCTTGTATTCCTTGCAAGTCATAATAAGGACTTTGACTGCTCCCACTGACCTTAGAAATCTTTAGGAACTTAGCATGCTTAGGGTCAATATTTAACGACCAACAAATTCTAATAGAGAAAACAAATTAATGACGTTAGTCGTTGTGATTTCTCTTGTTGAGGATTATGTTAGTTTAGGTAAGAAATCTAAGTGTGCCCACAATTAAGCAACAATGAAACTTTTGTAAGAGTAGCATTAGATTTTAAGGAGACAAGTTATGATAGAACAGTGTCAAGATGGAGCAGTGTCTTGTACAAGAGGTGTAAATTTAGGTAATGTAAAATTTTCACTCCCCCATCTCTTGCAACTATTGCAAGTTATCATTAAGACACTTAATGCTCCCACTGATCTTTAATATCTCTAGAATGCTACAAGAGAAGTTTCAATGAGCTACGTGACGTGGGAACCTATCACAAATACGTTAGACTTTATTTGATTTCTTTAATGTCCAGATATCATAAGAAACTTTAGGGACATATTTAATAGAAATCTTATTAAGTGTTTATATATGTATATATATAAATAGATTTCTTCTAAGACCGTGGGCCATATGCGACAAAATTTAGATACAAGTTGATAGTCTGTTAAATGATAAATTTATTATGTCTGAATATTCCATTTGGAATAAGTTCCACGAATGTCATTGAATGACTTATGATGGACCCATGCTTATTCCTTAAGCCAAGTCATATTTTAGGGCTTTAACGTCATAATTTAAAATCAGTTAGAATGAGATTAGATGAAAAAAATCATCCTCATTAACCATGTCATGATTTCTCATGAATTTTGGTTATAATGGATGAAATTTATAAGTCTCATTTTCCTTTTGTCAAATTCTCATTTGCATGATAACAAAAGTTGCGAAAATGTAAGGTATCAGCTAGTTTTATCTTAGTAATGTTTCAATCCAGATATTTAGAACTAATAATATGAGAGTTTAAGGTAAGTGTGACTTTTATGTTGACTATGCAAACCTCACAACCATCATAACATTGCTTAATTATGATACTATATTCTGATTAATCTTCAGAATATATAAGGTATCGAAAAGCGTTGTTAGAAGACTGCTTATTATGGTTCTTATAGTCTTAACATTTAATTTTGTCACTAACTCTCATGTTAGTTATTTATTGACTTCTGGTAAGGAAACGTTTAAAACTAGAGTCAACTAATCATGTGTTAATAGGAATATTAAAGAATTATCAGACTTAAATATCATTAGTAAGTGACTATCTAATTTATTTACCCAGCTGTTCTTTATAATAATGGATAGTCTCGTTGCTTATGTCTAGTCTAATGACATAATTATGCAGTGAGATTTTCCCTTGAAGAACCTTAAAGTTGGAATTAGCACTTGTAATTTGTCTATGGACCTTAGAACAATCATCTTTTAAAGTATCAGTGGTTGTAAGGTGAATAACATCTTATTTTCCAGTTTCAAACATTTATTTCAATGTACATATGTTGCTTATCAACACACTCATTATACTTTGGTACTTTTGAGTGTTATAGTTGATTTATAAGACATCAAATTGTACAAGTGAAAATCTTAGTATGTAATGTACTGGAAAAATGTACTTATTTCCATGCGTAAGCCCTTAACTTTATGGGTCATGGTATTATACATTATAATGTATTCACATATACCACTTAACTTTAAAGTTTAGAATTTTAAATGAAGGCATGCATCTTAGGAATTTTGTAATTATTCCACAGATAATAGATTAGTCTTAGGAAAGACTTAATTTGGAATAACTTTAGTGATAGCATTTATGTTAGAGAGTTCTTGATTGTCATAAGAGACGTAATGTTCGACTTATCCTATTCATCATACTCTATTTTTTTTTCTGTAGTACTTTTATCAGAAGAGAGCAATAGGATTATCGTGTCTTAAGAGATAATCAAGGATTTAATTTAAGAGCTAATTCTTATAGAAACTTTAAGCAAAACATATCAGATTTGGGTATTAGAGTGGATGAGATATAGATTTATAGAAGAAAATTATAGTGAGTAAAAATTATGGGTACTAAGAATAAGGCAGACGAAATGATCATAAAAATTAATTAAGGATCATTAATATAAGGATCATTGTGTGAAGAGGTTGTGAAATGTCTATTACTAACATCAAAATAATAGACTATTTAAAGTTCTACTTAAACGAAGACAAATCAGCTTTGGCTAGAAGTGTAATCATTTAAGCATGTGTGCAAAGTGGTTGTAACAAATCAACTTTGGCCAGAAATTGAGACAATCATTTTAGTTATGTACTTGTTAAGTATGCCATCTATGAAGGAATTAAATCAGCTTTGGCCAGATATTAAGACATTCATGCTTATGATGCACACTTGACATAGCTTTTGTAATACTTGGATGATAAGTAGATGCATCAAATCAGCTTTGGCCAGAAATGATACATCAGAAGCTCATTCAAGTAAAGCCATTTTGGTTTTGTAAAACATTATTTGATCCTTATTAATTAACTAAGTAATTACAAAAACCCATTATTTAGTAGCAAACCACCAGTTAGCACGGATCGAACTCCGCGGTGAGTTCGCTGGGGTTTGCAGGGGGGACAGCGTGCCCCCAGCACGGGGTTCGGGGCGGAGCCCCGAGCTAAATTTTAGTTCATATTAACTGCTTAATAAAGTAATAGGATTTCGAATAAGTCTTGAAATTTTATGAACACTCATGATTTCGGATGATCTCGGATGATTTCGGATGTGTCCAAGACGCATGATTTCGGATGAATTATGTCTTGGATTCATCCGAAATGGTGATGCTTAGTCCGAAATGATCAGTGACACTAAGTCCGAGATGGTCCGAAATGATCAGGCAGTTATTGATCCGTGATGGACGAACAGATGTTCATCCGGAATGGTCATCCGGAATGATCATCCGAAATGATCAGACAGTTATTGATCCGTGATGGACGAACAGATGTTCATCTGGAATAGTCATCCGGAATGATCATCCGAAATGATCAGACAGTTATTGATCCGTAATGGACGAACAGATGTTCATCCGGAATGGTCATCCGGAATGATCATCCGAAATGTTCATCCGAAATGATCAGACAGTTATTGATCCGTAATGGACGAACAGATGTTCATCCGGAATGATCATCCAAAATGTGTTCCTCAAGCCACAAATCCTTAATTTAAGCAGTTATTAATTGATAAGATTTAAATCCGAAATTTTAGGGATTATGGGATTAAGTTTCCTGTTTAAATATTAATTATGTTTATCTGTTTATTTTGAAAATTATATCCATTAATAATAATAACAGATTTCGAAAAATTGTTTAGTGGGTAAAATAGATCAAAACCAGGAAAAAACACCCCATAATCCGAAATCGTTCCAAAATAAGGGAACTTTTTCGAATTTTCTGATGAATATGTGATGAACCCTAAGATAAAAACTTAAACCTTCATCCGTAATGATGAAACCCCAGATCCGTAATGATCCGTAATGATCTGAGATGCACTCGAGATGACAAAACCCAGATCCGTAATCATCCGTAATGATTCGTAATGATGATTTCGGATGGCAAAAACGGAATTTTATTAAGGTTTTCAAAACTGTTTTCCAGTTTTATTCCAGATTTATGGATACAAAACAGAACCGACTAATCAACATATGCTCTGATACCACATGTTGATCGGTTCTGTTTAAACATAAGGGAAAACATGAATAAATAACATACCTTTGATTGCATCAATACAGGCCAGCAGAGAATCCAGATGGAGACGCAGCAACAGTGTTTGACATGATTGTCAGCTTGATCTGGTTCCTCCTTAGGGTGCAATCTAATGATGGTGATGATGAGAAACCGACAAGGGAATCGGTTATGGAGAGGAGGTCGATTGATGTTATGAGAGTAATTAGGTTGTCTAACCCTTGAAACCTCTACATTAGTCTCCTTATATATGCACCCAGGAGGAAACCCTAATTAGTTAATAAGGGTAATTAGGCCCATCAACAATTACTAACTAATTATTTAATAGGATTGTTATATATTTTGATCCATATAATGTAAATAATTATAATGGCTACTAGATTAAATATAAAATAAATATACTTAATCTTACAAAAGAGACATTCATTCACTCCATAATTCACTATTTTATTGATGCGTCAATCAAGCCTTTGTATCATTTTGTTCAAAAACTAAATTACTGTTCAGTTAAATCTTTTGTAAAACTAATCTTATTAGTTATACTGTAGTGTTTGTCTCTTTCTGTTTGGAGATAAAGAGGCATGTTGGTTTATCTAAGCGTACGAGTGAAATGAACAGCTTGGAAACATGCCTAAGGCGGGAAAAAACGTCTTAAAAATCTTAAAATAGCCTGGAAGTATAAGAGAGAGAAGAAAGAGTCTACCTTTCTGGTGGCTTGGACTCAGGGCCGGCCCTGAGAATTCATGTACCCTGTTTGTGACAACTGTGTTCTGCAATCGATGTACGATGTAAAACAATGATGATTATTAATGAAACAATGTGCTTTGGTGTTATTATATGTGTTTTGATGTTTCTATGTGTGTATTTGTGTTTGGTGATTTTTCAATTCGATTCGATTCTGATTGTAAGATTTAAATCGTTTTCTGGAAGGTTATACGCAAACTGGTGCGTAAACGCAGTCAATATAACGTGACAAACACTCCGGAATAGTGACATAGGCTTAACATTCCTTAAATAACCTCCACATAACTTAGAAATAAGTTTTGAATGGTTTGGTGTGTCAAAATCAACTTTGTTCGATCGCAGGGACTATTTGTGTCAAACTGTGAAACTATGCCGATTTGTATAGTAACGAACATTCCGGAACATGACCATAAGTTTAACATACCCTAAATAACCTTTACATAGCTTAGAAATAGGCTTTGAGGGGTTCGGTGTGCTAAAATAAACTTTATGCTCATTCAGGGACTAAAAGCGTCAAAAAGTGCACAAGTTTGCATTTTCGTGCATATCTTACGTTCTGAATACATCCGGACATCCAAAAATTTATGTAAGCATTAAAATATTTTATTTTAGTGTTTGGCATGATAAAATTCCATTCGTCGCTTAATTTGGATCGTTTTTGCGTTCGTTACGACTTCCGTCGTAATTAAGCGAATAACGCAACCGTACGACCAAACGGACATCCGAGATGTTTTTGATCATATTTTCAGTTCCCTATACTTAAACTTTATTTTAGAGCCTTGAAATGAGGTTAACGGGGCTTAAAAGTGCCAAAAAAATCAAGTTTTACAAGTGCAGGGGCCATTTTTGAAATTTCTGGCAGATTCAATGAACCCAGTCCATTTTGAAGTGTTGATGGTTTTAACCCATGGTTTTGCAAAACCATGGGCTGGTATTCAATGAACATAGTCCATATTAGGGGCTCCCATGGTTTTAGAAAACCATGGGCACACATGTAAGGTCCAGATCAAAGCTCAGTTTTCGAGGAACGATCTTAACGGTTCTAGAAATCCTATATATACCCCATCCATTTCACTTCAAACTCCACTTGATTTCTGAAATTTTCTCTAAGTTGATGTGTTTGAAACACTTCATACCTGAGAAATACTTGGAAATCAAACTTGCGGGGACCTTCTGTAAGTGTTCTTTCGTTCTTTTCATTCGTTTTAGCGTTAAAGTCAAACTGCGTTTGACTTTCTGCATTGACCAGTTTATGGTCAATGTGAAGTTTGTTTGAACTTCATAATGTGAGCGTAATCACGATGGTTATAGTCCCTAGTGACTATACCTACTGATTACCACGTTATCTAGGCTCAGTGACGAGTCGTAGTTTCGGCCAAAATGCGTATTCTTGTGTATTTTGTAACCAAACTACTCTTAGGTATCAAAACCGTTTGTTTTGATACCAAACTTGTTTTCTAACTTAGTTAAGCATGTTTTAACATGCTTAGCTCATCACTTTTAGTTTTGTGCTTGTCTAGGGTCGTAAAGGTAAGCGATCTAAACAACCGCTTATACTTTCGAACCCAACCCGTTTGGTCGATCATTAGGATCCGACCCAAAAACATTAGGTGACCATAGTGTATAGGGAATAACCTTCCAAGGTTATACCTTATGGTCGCTTCGTTTAAGTAGTTTTATGATAGGTAGTTTATATGCCTTAGGTAAATTACCAAAAATGCCCTTTTAAGCCAAAATTCATTTTAAGCATATGTAACATAACCTTTGGTATCTAAACTAATTAGACAACAATATTAAACATGTTGAGGCATATTTTACTTATCATAGGACTAGTTAGGCGTTCTGAACGCGTTTCACGCGAACGACGCGTTAAAGTAGCATAAGCTACCTTAATGGGTCGCGATGGGTCGAAAGCACTTAGGTTAGGTTTCATTTAGGATGTAGGCCTTGTTAAACCATATCACATGAGTTCCAACACTCATTTGTTTTACAAGACCTCATTCTGTCCGATCTTCCGATTTAGGCGTCTATTGTTTGACTAGTGATTCAATTACTAGGTGCTGCTTGATTTCTCTGGTTTACTCGAGTTTGTTGAAGTACTATTGATTGAGGATACCTTGCACTACATGTGAGTACATAGTTCCCCTATTTTACAACTTTCAATCGTTTTGGGGTGATTCATATGTACAAAATGTTTTCGAGGTTTAAACGATGATTTCAAAAACGAATAGAGCGATTTATACTAAACTAATAACGATTTCGATATTGTGAACGGACTTGTTGGTTGTAGTTACATAACGAATGAAATTCATTAGCATTGATCAAGCCGACCAGTATTAGGTTATGGTACCATAGGATCTGACAAATCCCGTTATTTCACTATACCCATGGTTATGTGTAGGTGTTGTGGGTAACGACTGAATCTGTAATTATTAACTTATCCTTTGGGGGTTTGTTAATACAAGAAGCGAGGAACGAGGTAGTCGAGTCACGAAGGTTTGAATGTTATTAGCGAGACGACTATATATAAGTTTTCACAATTAAAACGAGGATGATTTAAACGATTTAAACGAGAAAACGATTTGAAAACGATTTGGAAACGATTTAAAAACGATTTGGAAAAGATTTGAAAACGATTTGGAAACGATTTGGAAATGATTAGGAAACGATGTCAAACGATTTGGGTAAACGATTGGTTTTGGCTAGTGTTTAGATAACGGGACGGTAATGTGGTGAAAACATGGTAGATACGTCGTTGGTACTTCTTATATATAAGTGTTTTCAACATATTACATACCGTGGCGTTATTTAGTTCACTTGGGTAAACGATATTGAAACGATGTCACTCAACGATGTTTTCGAAATAATATACGAGTTTTATTAACGAGTTTATACGAGATGTTTTACAAGATGATTTTCTAAAACAAAAAGCTTTTGGGTTAAGAATCGTGGCTACGAAACTTTATAAATTATAACCATCTTGTTTTGAGTTGGTTAATCATGTTGCAATAATACTACACTTTTCAAAACACGGTTTTCGAGGTATTGCAATATATGTAAACAAGCCATGATTCCGATACTCTTATAAAACCTATGTACTCGCCAGCATTTCTTTGCTGACTTTGTTTTTACATATGTTTCAGGTGTTGTTGCTTGATTGACGTTCTAGGATGCATGCGTCACATAGGATCTGGACGAGGCCTTAGTGACATAAAACAATTATAGTCGATATAAAACTTGTTTGTTATGTGTTAAAACAATGTTAATGTTTAATATTATCAATAAAACGAAACACTTTTTGTATCCATGGTTACGAAACGATAATTCTGTTACAACACCCCCGACGTTTCCGCCACGCTTTGTTGTTTTACGTGGTCGGGGTGTGACAGAAGAGTTGGTATCAGAGCCAATGGTTATAGGGAATTAGGTTATTAGTAATGCTTTGACCTAGACTATAACTTTAGGACCCTAACACAAGTTTACTTGTGTTTAGATTTTAAAACAAAACCGTCACCTATCCTTAGGTGATAACCACAATAAGAACGCTAAGTTCGAATCCATGACGTGAAGCACAATCTTTCACTATTGAAGAAATCGCAGCCTTGGTGTTGGGATTGAACCCTATCAGAGGAACAGATAATTAAAGCCAAAATTGGATCAGAGCAGTGGATCCAAGAAAAAGCAGACGTTTACAGATAGTTCATGCAAATCTCTCCCCTTGAAAGTGGCTTTGTATCTGCTGACCTCCTATCTACTGATCTTACCAAGTGCTGATCCACAACTGCTGCCTTGCATCTACTGCCAAATGTTAAAGACTGATGGAAGACCAAAGCTCTACTGACTCAATCTTCTGCCTTGAGACAAGTACTGCTGATCCGGACAAGCACTGCTGGATTCACAGCAGTGGAAGGATGCAGCAGCTGTTTAAGTGTCTTTCATGTAATAGATTGTAATAGCAGTAGTTACTACATCAGTGTTTGTATAGATCAGAGGTTAGAGTTTGTTAGGAGGTTAGATGTCACTTTCATGGTGACGTCAGCTAAGATGCTCAGTGGTTTGCAAGTGCCTATAAATAGTTCAGTACTTTGTACTGTTCTATTAGCTCTTTCACCACATCGTCTTCTTTGCACGAACAAACTACTGAGCTCTGGCTGAGGGGGAGTTTGCATTCTTACATCAATCATTGTAATCGTTGTTGAAACAAATTCAATCATTCGGTTCATTGTGAAAAGATGTTTGATTAAAAGTATTACTCCTGTTTGATTGTATGCAAAGTTTGTTTTCATCTTAATTCCGCCGCACAACTCTTTCATTTCCATCTTAATTTCAAACTAAAATACAATCAAAAAGAAACTCAGATCCAACAATTGGTATCAGAGCTTGGACAGTCAAATTTGATTTAACAATCATTTTGACGTAAATAGTTCAGCTCATAACAGTTGATACTGATCATTTGTTCGTCCGTTGAAAAACAGAGCAAGGATTAATCACCATTAAAGTTGATTTCTCAGTGTCTGTAAAACAACAAGAATGACGTCACAATCTCAAGATGATAAAAACAACATCGGCTCACTTTTTAAACCACCTATGCTAAAGAGAAATGAGTACAACATCTGGCAGAGGAGGATGGGTCACATCCTCGCTCAACAAAGCACAGGTTGTTGGAGGTCAGTCATTTATGGTCCCCATGTTCCTTCAGTGCCAAGCGCTGAAGATGCTAAAAAGTTCGTTCCAAAACCAATTGAAAATTATACCGAAACCGACTTTCAAAAGATCGAACTAGATGCTAAAGCTTTTAGCATCATAGCATCAGCGCTGCCCAATGAGATATATGCTGGACTGTTACACTGTAACAGTGCCAAAGAATTATGGGACGCACTTAAGGAACAGTTTGGTGGAACTGAAGAAGTCATAGAAAGCAATAGGGAAATCTTGAACCAACAGTATGAAACATTTTGCTACATTAAAGGTGAATCACTAACGCAACAATTTGAGCGTTTTAGTTGTCTCATCAGTGAACTGAGGCTTGTTAACACCACTTTTACAAACTCAACTCAAAATAGCAGGTTCCTCAGGTCACTGCCCGAAAAATGGGACACTATAGCTTTTGTCACCCGAAATTCATCTGAATTCAAGGATCTGACCTTGACCCAACTCCATGGTCGACTCCTGACCTTCGAAAGGGAGTTGAACCAGAAAAGGAGGTTACAAGAGTCAAGAAAAGTTACCGATGATTACACTTTCAGTAATACTGCTCTTCTGGGTCAAGAAGAATCTGGGAGCAGTGGTAAGGATCAGGGTTATGATCATTTCATTGACATAACTGCTGGTGCAAATTTTAACAACCCTGATCCTCACTCTGCAAGTTATGCATTCACTGCTAACGAAAACCAGATGTCAGACAATTTAAGCTTTGAACTCAATGATTTACAACATTTTGATCCCACTGATTTAGAGGAAATGGACATCCTGCACCAACTGGCTTTGCTAAGTGTTAGAACTAGCAAGTTCTACAAAAGAACAGGGAGAAAATTCCCAGGTTTGCATGGGAATCTAAGGGTTGGGTTGGATAAATCGAAAATCAAGTGTTACAAGTGTAATAGGTTGGGACATTTCACAAGGGAATGTAGGAGTCAAACCACTGGTCCCATAATTACTCATCCTAGCTCAAATCCTCGACCTCGAAACCAAAACACTGTGCACTATGCCCAATATGCCCCAGCAGCACAAGTGAACACTGCTCACTATGCTGCTGCCCCTGTGCCAGTACATTATGTTCAAACTACTGTTCCACAAATCCAATATGTTCAAACCCCTGCTCCACAGGTACAAGTGCAACCTGTTGCACCTCAAACCACTGCTCCAGCAGCAGCACAACCAGATCAACAAAGTTTTTTCACTCAAGGGTTTGTTGACTGGAGCAGTATGCCTGATGATCTTTGTGATGAAAATTTTGCACTCTATGCTTCTAATGATTCTTCACATGATGAGTTTTGTTTGATGGCACTAGAGTCAATACAGGAGGGGGTTGAAGCTGAGGAGGAACATCAGTGCTTTGAAACAGTGGAAGAGGTGATTGAAGCAGTGGTTACTGCAGTGGCTGATGAAATACTGTTGGGAGAAAGTTCAGGTACCCTGATTAAACCAATGACAGATCCATGGTCCATAGAGGACAAAGAAGAAGAGAAAGAAGAAAAGGCTGGTGAAAAGAAGGTAAAAGCTGATGATGATGAAGATCATCAATGTGATTGTGCAATGATGGCAGCTGCCAAGGTATCTCCTCAAGTTCTTGAAAAACTGTGTTCTGACAATTGCATAATTGCTTTTGCTAACATCAAAGAGGTGAATGAAAACCTTCGGGATAAAATCTTGTCTGATGAGGTCAAATTTGAAAGGTCTTTAAAAGAACTTAAAAACAAATTGACTCAAAAGGAAAAAGAAATCAGCTGTCTAAAAGAAGAGCAAAGCATCACCAAAACCCAACTTCAAACTATGGTAGAAAAATACCAAAGTTGCAAAAAGGAGTTGGAATCCACCCAGATTACTTGTGAAAGATGGGTGGAATCCTGCAGAGGATATGAGGTGATGCTTGCTAAACAGATTGAAAGTAATGTGAAGTTTGGGGTTGGGTATAGAAAATATGATGATGAACACATTGCTTGTGAAAAATCTGTTCAAAACACTGATGTAACCGCTGAGTTCATCCCCACAAACAAGAATGGCCAAGAAGTGAAAATCACTGACAAACTTGGTAACAAAATCACACTTGACAGAACAAGGAGTTCCTCAACTTTTGAAGAACTTGAAAAATATCAGTTTAAACCTACCTGGTCTGACGAGTGTGATATTCTTGAAAATTTCAAGCCAATGGACTTTACATCAACTGATGGTGTTAAAGCTCCAAAAGCTAAAGTCATACCTCTAAAGGACATCCCAGCAGTGGTTAAAACCTCTGCTGCAAAGGAGTCTGAAAAGAGAAAGAAGAAAGAAAAAATTGACAACTTGTTTTGTGAATTCTGTGAAAAAAGGAATCATCTAACAAAAGACTGTTTCCACTTGAAAGCTTATGATTTAAACAAAACAAGTATCATTGTTTCAGCAGAAAGCTGCATTGTCTGTGGTAAAACAAACCACAAAACTCAAGCATGTGTGTACCTCAAAAACTTTGATGTGAAAAAGAACGAGTACATGGCTAAAACATCCTTGAGTCCATCATCATCATCTGTCAAGTTCATCAAGAAACAACCACTGTTTGTGCCAGTTCAAACAGCTGTTACAAAACAGCTGAACCAAACATCTGTCAAAAGAGATGTTCAGGTTACTGATGCACCCCCTGCCAATCAGTTCAGAAAAGGCAGAGAAAAACAGTCTTACCAAAGGATTCCACACGTTTATGAGGCCTACAAAAGGCCCTCTAAACCCAAAGTGAACAGGCATCCTTTTGGTTATCAGCAGATGATTGGTCAGGACCCACAACAGTGGTTAAAGAAGAACTGTCCTAAAATAGTTCAAACCCCTGACCTAACAACTGTCCATCATTCTGCATCCATCCCAGACACTGTTGAGACCCCATCCAAAGCCTTATTGGCTTTGGAGACCTTAATGAACTAATCCTTTTACTTCATGTGCAGGGAGCTTCTGCATGCTTTGATAGTTTGTGGTATGTAGATAGTGGAGGCTCCAGGCACATGACAGGATGTAAAGCCCTCCTCAAAGACTTTAAAATCCATGGAGGGGGTGATATATCCTTTGGGAATAATAGTAAAGGAAAAGTTCTGGGGTCGGGTACAGTGGAGTCTGGAAAAGTAAAATTTGAAAATGTCAATCTAATAGACAATCTAAAATTCAACCTTCTGAGTGTGTCCCAAATGAGTGACAAGGGTTTTGGGTCATTCTTCACAAAAGATTGTTGTAGGATTGTTGGACCAGAAATGGTCAAAAAGATTGAAGCAATAATCAAAACTGGTCAAACTAAACTTGTTGCTCAAAGAAGTGGCAATGTTTATGTTGTTGACATGTCAAAAGAGTGTCCCAGAGCTGATGCCTGTCTGTTCTCAGCTGCCTCTAACAAAGAGACAGAACTTTGGCACAGAAGACTGGGACACACAAATCTTAAGACAATCACAGAAATTTCGAAAAATGGTTTGGTGAGAGGCCTACCACAAAAATTGTTTTCATGTCCTGAACATTGCATTTCCTGTTTAAAAGGAAAACAGCATAAAAGTTCTTACAAGTCCATTGAAGAGTCCAAAACAACCCAGTGTTTGCAAATGCTACACATGGATTTGTTTGGCCCAGTTCAAGTCATGAGCCTCAAAAAGAAAAAATATTGTTTGGTTATTGTTGATGACTTTTCTAGGTTCACATGGACTTTCTTTTTGCACTCAAAAGATGAAACTACAGGCATTTTGCAAGACTTTGTAACACAGGTTGAAAAGCAATTTGACCTTCCAGTGAAAAGCTTCAGGAGTGACAATGGCACAGAATTCAAAAATAGGGAGTTGGATGCCTTCTGTGTGAAGAAAGGGATTGTAAGGCAGTACAGCATCCCAAGAACACCAGAGCAGAATGGGGTAGTGGAAAGGAAGAACAGAACTCTGATTGAGGCTGCCAGAACCATGCTTGCAGATTCAGGTTTGCCATTAACTTTCTGGGCAGAGGCAGTAAACACTGCTTGCTATGTTCAGAACAGAGTTTTAATAAACCCCAGGCACAAAAAGACTGCCTATGAAATTCTGTATAAAATTAAACCACTGATCTCATATTTCAAAGTGTTTGGCTGCCCATGCTTTATTTTGAACTTAAAAGATTCCATTTCAAAATTTGCAGCCAAAATTGATTGTGGTTATCATCTGGGATACTCATCCACTGCCAAGGCCTACAAAGTGTTCAATACACGGACCAAGGCAGTGGAGGAGACTTTGAATGTTAAGTTCAATGAACTCTCATCAATGAAAATCCCAGCAAACCCTGCAGATCTGTTTGATCTTGAAAAATTCACTTTTGAAAATACTGCTGTCAAGACTAACAGTGCAGGTCCATCAGAGGATACAACACCAGACTATGGGTATGAAATCATCATCCCTCAAAGGTCTGCCACAAAGGGAAAAGCACCAGCTGTTCAAAACAGTTGTCAAAGCTCAACCACTGCTACCTCAACAGTTGTTGACCAAAGTAGCCCATCAACCACTGCTTCCACATCCTCAAACACTGCTGACAAAAGTCCTCAAACAGTGGATAAAAGTCAGCAGTTGTCCACTTCATTACCTCCTATACCACCACCTTTTGAAGCCACTGCTGGATCATCAAAGTCCCCAGCAGTGGTTAGCTCAGATGATACACATTTGCATCCTTCACCAACCAATGCCATCATACCATACCAAGGAGATTTAATCTTCTTGAGATCTCATCCACCTGATCAAATCATTGGCAACGTAAATGAAGGGGTGCTCACAAGAAGCCAAACCCAAAACATTTGTCTTTTTGCTGGTTTTCTATCACTCCATCAGCCAGTCAAGTACCAAGAGGCACTGAAAGACAACAGCTGGGTAGAAGCCATGCAAGAGGAGCTCCAACAGTTTAAAAGACAACAAGTATGGGAGCTTGTACCACTGCCAGAAGAGGTAAGTCCCATTGGCACAAAGTGGGTCTTCAAGAACAAAACTGATGAAAGGGGTATTGTTGTCAAGAATAAAGCCAGGCTTGTGGTTCAAGGTTACAGACAGGAAGAGGGGATTGATTATGATGAAACATTTGCCCCTGTTGCAAGATTGGAAACCATTAGACTGTTCCTGGCCTTTGCTGTCAACCACAATATGAAGGTGTTTCAAATGGATATCAAAAGTGCTTTCCTCTATGGTACAATTCAAGAAGAGGTGTATGTTTGTCAACCTCCAGGTTTTGAGGATCCATTTTATCCAGATCATGTCTACAGGCTAAACAAAGCCTTGTATGGCTTGAAACAAGCACCAAGGGCCTGGTATGAAACTCTTTCCAACTTCCTACTCTCAAATGGTTTCAAAAGAGGTACCATTGATAAAACACTGTTTTTAAAATGGAGAGGGAAGGATTTAATGATTGTCCAGATTTATGTGGATGACATTATTTTTGGAAGCACATGTAATTCAATGTGTGAAGAGTTTAGAGAACTCATGACAGCTGAGTTTGAAATGAGTGCTATGGGTGAGCTGCAATGCTTTCTTGGTCTCCAAGTACAGCAATTGCAAAATGGAACTTTCATTCATCAAAGCAAATATGCTAAAGAACTTTTAACCAAATTTGATATGAATGATTGTAAACCATGCAGCACACCCATGGCAACAAATAAGCTGGTCATGTCTGATGAAAAGGATGAGCTGATTGACCAAACACTTTATAGAAGCATGATTGGGTCTTTATTGTACCTAACTGCATCTAGACCAGACATCATGTTTGCAACATGTGTCTGTGCAAGAAGTCAATCAGCTCCCAGAAAATCAAATCTCATTGCTGTAAAAAGGATCTTCAGATACATAAAAGGTGCTCCCACACTTGGTATCTGGTATCCAGCTAATGGGAACATCAAGCTTTCAGGTTTCTCAGACAGTGACTTTGCTGGATGTCACACCACAAGGAAGTCCACATCAGGAGGGTGCCAGTTTCTAGGTGATTGCTTAGTTTCATGGCAAAGCAAAAAAGCAAGCGGCTGTTTCAACATCCACTGCTGAAGCTGAATACATTGCTGCTGCAAGCTGTACAGCCCAACTCCTGTGGCTTCAAAATCAGTTGCTGGATTTTGGTATAACTGCCTTAAAGACACCACTCATGTTGGACAGTCAGGCAGCAGAAAATATCATCAAAAATCCAGTTTCCCATTCAACCACCAAACACATCGACATCAGACATCACTTTGTGAGGGATTGCTATGAAAAAGGTTTGATTTCTCTGCATCATGTCCCAACTAAAGATCAGCTAGCTGATGTGCTCACAAAGGCACTTGATACAGCCACTTTTGAAAGCTTGGTCTCTAGAATTGGGATGCTGAACATGGAATAACAAGCAACATCTTGTTTTTCTATGAATAAAAGCAACAAAATGTTTTCAGAAAATCAAAACTCCATCCTTAAAAATAGCTAAAAATGAAAATTTTTCATTAAAGTCCTTAAAAGTCTGCCATTAACCACTGATTGTTCAAAAGTCTGCTCTACTTCAAAAGTCTGTCCACTGCTGAAAGTCAACCCCTGCTCTCTCATTATTTTGATAAACTCTGTTGTTCAAAAGCAGTGTCTTATCCACTGATATGCTATCCACTGATAGTAACAATCATCCACTACTTTCATACCACTGCCTTCATCAGTCACTTTCACAAAAGTACTGTCCTTCATTTTCAACAGGGGTTGTCACGTGGACAGTACATATTGGTCAGACCTTTTGTAACGGCTGCCACCTCAGCATTCACTTTCTTCCCTATAAAATCCCCCACTCACCATCAAAACAGGGTTTTACTGTCGAATTGAATTCTTAAAAATTCTCTTCTCAAAGCAGTTTTTCATCTCATTTCTTCACAAATTTCTTCGATCAATCATTCTCAAAATGACAAAATCAAAGAAATCTTCAAAACCCTCATCCAAATCATCATCAAAAACAGCCTCTCAAAAGGCAATCTCCACTGAGATTCCACATAAACCATCTCACAATCTCCTGGGTCTTCTCACAAAACCAGGAACCACCAATATTTTCGATTCCACCATTGATCTCATGGCCAAATCAAAGTACAAAACTTTGTTTACTGCCGATGAACCAATCTATTTGGCGACCCAAAGGGAATTCTGGAAAAATGCAACCCTTGAAAAACAAGGAGACATTGCAACCACCATACACTCTTCAATAAAGAGTAAAGCTGTCCAAATCACACCACAATCCATTTCAGAGGTCTTTCAACTCGGTGATCAGGAAGGTAAAATTTCTTTCACTAAAAACGAGTTACAAACTGACTTCATTGAGAGAGGGTATGAAGCCACAATGATGAAAAAAATTACCTTAGAAAAAGGTTATTTTCCTTCTGCAACCAGATTTTTATTTCATACCCTCCTATTATGTGTTTCAAACAAAACCACTTCTTTCAATGAAATTCCTTTAAAGATTCAAAATCTGGGATATGCAATTCTTCAAGGTGAAAATTTTAACTATTCTCGGGAAATTTTTAAAGATTTGGTAAATAATGTTGAAACAAAATCATTCTTACTGTTTCCAAGGTTTTTAAGTTACTATTTTGCAAAGAAATTCAGTAAGGATGATTTAGCTTTAATAAACCAAGGTGATTCTATTCAAATAAACAGTTTAACAACTGAAACTTTTTCAAGAATGTTAGCACCTTGCAAAACACAAGCAGAGGTGCCTGAGCAGATTTTGGCAGTTACAACTGCTCCTCAGGTATCTGCTGCTGAGCCCACTGCTCAAGGTGATCAAAGCAGCAGCACAACTGCTTTGAAACCCACACCTACTATTTCCAAAAAGCCAAAAAGAAAAACTCAAAAACCCACAAAACCCATCAAAACGGCATCTCTGGAGGATGAGATACCAGAGCTTCTGCCAGTGACAACACAAAAGTCACAAGAAACCACTGCTGCTACTTCCTCACAGCAGTTGGTACAAATATCTCAACCCATAACCACAACTCCTCCTGATTCTTCACAAAAAGAACAGGTTGTACAAATAGGGTCTCCACATCATAATGCTCTAGAAACACTCGTTTCTATCATCCACAGCTCTATACCCGGGGCAACTCCACTTTCTACACCATCCTTCACATCCACAATTCCCTCACCAATAAAACCACTGTTGGATGCAATTGATTTGAACCAGGCATTATCCAGTCCTTCTCAATCACCTACTAATGAGAATATACCTCAACAACTGACTGGGTCTGATGTATCAATCTTTGCTAACCCACCAACACAACCTGAGGAGGTTACACCCCTTGAGTTACAAGTAACTCTTGGTGGTATTCCAAGTGAAGCAGCCACTACAAGTGTTACACCCACTGGGTTATACTTGGACAGTGGTTACATTAATAAGACTTCCTTGGAGGCAATTCCTTTTATAGCACCTCTGCCAACCACCAGTGGATTTCTGTATCCTACTGGCAACATCAAAAGGTTGTCAAGTGTTGAAGGAAGAAGACCCCAGTACCAAGAAAAAGGGGCATCAGTGGTTAATGTTTGGAGTATACTCCCTATATCTACCACTGATAAAATCACTGCTAGTGGGAAATCAGATGATCCCATTAACTTGGGTGATGGTTTAAAGTACCAGAAATTGACGGATCGCATTGAAAAACTTGATAACTCTGTTGCAGAACTCAAAGAAATGCTACAACAGGTGTTACAAGTTCAGAAGGTACAATCAACTGCTGTTCCATCTCAAGCACCTGCTCCACAAAGGGCATCTGCTCCAAAAGAGCTCTGGATGTTATTTCAATCTTTTCTCCAACGACAAGCACAATTAGCAGATCAGCAACATGAAAAACATGTACAACAGCTGAGAAATGCAATGGAGTCAAGGTTCAAGAACACTAAGGCTGACTTAAAGGCTCTCAAAACTCAGATCTTGCACACCACTGGCACTGCTCCTCCACAAGTACGCTACATTTATCAACTCCCAGAAGATAATGCCAAAAAGGGGGAGAAAATGAAGGAGTGGAAACAAAAGGGTATAGAGGATGGTCTTTATCTTGAACCAGAGAATTCAAACATGACCAAAAAGATCCCTTTGCCAGATGGCAGCAAGAAGATTGATGTGACAACAAATGCACTAGCAGAAGCAGTTGCAAGTGTGAAAAGAGATAGAGAGGCCAAAAGGAAAGCCAGGGTGGACAGAATGGATCATCCAGATCAGGGTACTTCTGGGTCAAGGGATCATGAAAATCCTGTTGAGGAAAAGAAGAGGCCTACTAGAAAAGTAAGGCAACCCAAATCCATTCCTATCAGACGTTCAAAGTCTGCTCAAAAACCACCATACAAAACAACTGATGCAACAGGAGTTACAAAAACTACTGCTTGCCAAACAGTTGTTCCATCAACACACACCACTTCAACACACACAACATCCACTGCTTTACCATCATTACCACCAAAAATAACACCTGCTGACATACAGCAGAAGACAGCAGATGTTATAACATCTGTTGTAATGACAACAGTGGTTGAAACACCAGTTGTTTCAACAGCTGTTAGTCAATCACAATCCACTGCCACTACATCTACAACCATTGTTCCATTCAAAACATCATCAGTCTCTCCTAAACCAAAAAGGAGAAGGCTAATTTTAAAAGATGATGACACACCTCCATTACCAACATCTTCAAAATCCCTATCACTTGTCACTATTCCTAAACCCATACCTTTCTCTTCAGCTCAAATTGTAAAACCACTACCTCCTGCTGGTGTCTCATTTCCTCTGGAACTCATTGCAGTAAGAGAAGAAATCAAATCATTTTATTATGAAGATGACCCAGCCAAAAGGAGTTTGCCATCAATTGCAAATTATCCCAGGCCTAACAACATTGAAGAATACTTGAAGCTCAAAGCCAAACAAGCAGAGGATATTGCAATCAAAAACAGAAAAGGGAAATCTGATAGAGAATTTCAACAAAACTATCCGTTTTTACTCTCACAGGTCAATGCTATGGAGCGTTTTGCTAAAAATGTATGTCAGAAAATTTCAGAAAGGGCAGATGAGTCCTTAAGAAAAGACTACATTGAAAACATCATGACCTACAAGAAATACAAGGGGGAGAAACACATGTACAAGAACTGGACCATTCCTGAGCTTGAAAAAGAAGCAGCCAGGATTCAAGACATGATCAAAAATAAGGTCAAGCAGACTCCTTCTGAAAAATTCAAACAATTTGAAGCTGAAAAGATGTTAGAGCTGAGGAGAATGAAAGAGGAGCTGATTATAGCTGATTATGGGTCAAAGAACTCTGTGACAAAGTGGGGAGAAGATAGAGTCAGGGCAACCTATAAAAGATTATAGGAACTTAGAAAGAAAGATCCAAGAGTTCCACAAAAGCCTGACTATTCCAAAGCAGCGGTTTCAAAAAGACCACCAAAGCTGCAAGTCAAAAGAACCACTGCTCCAGCTGGTGCTGCCATCTACAAAAGAAGGAGCAAAAACCAGTTTAGCATGGAAACAATTCAAGATCTTTTAGCCGGAGATGCCATTGTAAAAGCTGGCACGGAAGTAATGATAAAAGAAGATCTTGAATTGGAACAATCTGCAACCGCTGCTCAGCCAGCTATGAACAGGCCAGCCTCACCAAATACTTCTGCAAATAAACATCTCCCAAGAAACCCACCAGGCTCAAAAATACAAAAGTGGGAAACTGACAAACAGACCTGCGTATTGACTTTGCTCAGGTCTGGTGGAGTAGTGGAGAAACTATCAAGGGAACAAGCTCTTGGCCTGAGTCTTGAAGATTTGCAGGATCTCCTTGATCTTCCACTTAGCAGGGATGATGAAGATACAGACGCCCTAGACTTTGAATTACAATTTAAAGGTCAGATAAGGGAGTTGTTGATGAGGCAATAAAGATTTCCACAAATAATGAAGAGTTTTGGCATTATCTGTTCCAGGGGGAGATTGTTAGGATTGAACCCTATCAGAGGAACAGATAATTAAAGCCAAAACTGGATCAGAGCAGTGGATCCAAGAAAAAGCAGACGTTTACAGATAGTTCATGCAAATCTCTCCCCTTGAAAGTGGCTTTGTATCTGCTGACCTCCTATCTACTGATCTTACCAAGTGCTGATCCACAACTGCTGCCTTGCATCTACTGCCAAATGTTAAAGACTGATGGAAGACCAAAGCTCTGCTGACTCAATCTTCTGCCTTGAGACAAGTACTGCTGATCCGGACAAGCACTGCTGGATTCACAGCAGTGGAAGGATGCAGCAGCTGTTTAAGTGTCTTTCATGTAATAGATTGTAATAGCAGTAGTTACTACATCAGTGTTTGTATAGATCAGAGGTTAGAGTTTGTTAGGAGGTTAGATGTCACTTTCATGGTGACGTCAGCTAAGATGCTCAGTGGTTTGCAAGTGCCTATAAATAGTTTAGTACTTTGTACTGTTCTATTAGCTCTTTCACCACATCGTCTTCTTTGCACGAACAAACTACTGAGCTCTGGCTGAGGGGGAGTTTGCATTCTTACATCAATCATTGTAATCGTTGTTGAAACAAATTCAATCATTCGGTTCATTGTGAAAAGATGTTTGATTAAAAGTATTACTCCTGTTTGATTGTATGCAAAGTTTGTTTTCATCTTAATTCCGCTGCACAACTCTTTCATTTCCATCTTAATTTCAAACTAAAATACAATCAAAAAGAAACTCAGATCCAACACTTGGTCTCTCAGCAAGTGGCTGCTGTGCTTCCAGGCGTTGTGACCCAAGTCCACGAGATAAACAACAACAATAATAACAACAATAATGCACCGTGTAATTTCAAGAATTTCAATACTGCGAAGCCGCTTAAGTTTTCTGGGTCGCAAGGAACAACTGCGCTACTGCAGTGGTTTGAGAGTATCGAGAACACATTCAGACATGTGCAGTGTCTGAATGCGCGTAAGGTTGCATTTGCTTCGAGCGTGTTTGAGAAGCGAGCGCTTACCTGGTGGAATGGTATTATGCGCGACAGGGGTGCCGAAATGGCGTTGGCACAAACATGGGAAGAGCTTCGGGCTCTCATGATGATGGAGTTTTGTCCCCATCACGAAATTCGGTCTTTGAAGCGAGAGTTTGACGATTTAAAGCAAGATGGGGCTGAACACCGTGCATACACGAATCGCTTTGAGGAACTCAGTCTATTGTGTCCCACCATGGTTACCCCTCTGGAGAAAGCAATCGAGAGATATATCGATGGTCTACCCGATTCTATTCTGGAGATTGTGACCGGTGTTAATCCTACTACCCTCCGTCAAGCAATCGAGTTGTCTGCTACCCTGACTGAGACTCAAGTCAGGAAGGGTAAACTCACCCGCAAGGGTGATAAAAAGAAGGTGACTGAGTCAGGGAAGGACAAGAAAAAGGATAAGGGTAAGGAAGGTGAGTCGTCGAAGAAATCGAGGAAGCGAAAGGATGCCCAGAATTTTGCTGTTACAGCACAGACTGATCAGAACCCGCAGAACCCACAGGCTCAGCCACCTGCAAAGAAGGCATATGCTGGTACCGTACCTCATTGTACTCGTTGCAACGGTCACCACGTTGCACAACAAGCTTGCAAACAATGCACGACGTGTGGAAAACTTGGGCATTTGGCCAATGTTTGTCGTTTGGGACAAAATCAGGTTGCCCAGGTTCAAGCTCCAATACAAGGGAATGCTGCAAGATTCCCACCGGGTTCATGTTTTAATTGTGGAGAGTATGGTCACTTCCGCAACAACTATCTGAGACTGGTGAATGCAAACGCGAATGCTAACGCGAACCCGAATGCGAACGTCAATGTGAATCCCGCTCGTGGGCGAGCGTACAATTTGAATGCAAACGAAGCGAGGGCTGACAACGAGGTTGTTAACGGTACGTTTATTGTTAACAACCGATCTGCGTCTATTCTTTTTTATTCTGGTGACGATAGAAGTTTTGTTTCTTTGTCTTTTGAGCCTTTGCTTGCGATACCTAGAACCAAACTGAGGAAACCCTTATCTGTCGAAGTTGCTACTGGTAAACCTCTTGTTCTCGATTCTGTTATTCGTGATTGTCAGTTAAACCTTGATAACCATCTTTTTCCTATTGACCTCACACCAATGCAACTTGGGAGTTTCGATATTATCATTGGAATGGATTGGTTAACCAAACACCACGCTGTGGTGATTTGTTTCGATAAGATTGTTCGTAATCCTTTGTCTTCTGGCGATGTTCTGGAAATTCATGGAGAGAAGCCATCTGGCGGTTTGAAGCTTATGTCATGTATGGAAGCCCAAAGTTATTTGCGAAAAGGATATGTTGCTTTTCTGGCACATGTAACCGAGGAGAAAGACAAGAGCAAGAGTATACAGGATATCCCGATTGTGCGGGATTATCCAGAGGTGTTTCCTGATGAACTGCCTGGTTTGCCTCCAGTTCGTCAAGTCGAGTTTCATATTGACCTTATACCCAATGCCAACCCGATTGCAAAAGCACCTTATCGTCTTGCACCGTCGGAGATGCAGGAGTTATCGAAACAGCTTCAAGAGTTATCTGATAAAGGATTCATCCGACCGAGCTTTTCACCTTGGGGAGCTCCTGTCCTCTTCGTGAAAAAGAAAGACGGATCTTTTTGAACGTGTATCAATTATCGTGAGCTTAATAAGCTCACCGTCAAGAATCGATATCCCCTGCCTCGAATTGATGATCTCTTCGACCAGCTGCAGGGTGCTTCATGCTTTTCCAAGATCGACCTGCGTTCTGGGTATCATCAACTTCGTGTTCTCGAAGAAGATATTCCCAAAACTGCTTTCCGCACAAGATATGGGCATTACGAGTTCACAGTCATGCCTTTTGGTTTGACGAATGCTCCAGCTATCTTTATGGACTTAATGAATAGGGTCTGCAAACCTTATTTGGACAAGTTCATTATTGTGTTCATCGACGATATTCTCATTTATTCAAAATCTCGAGCCGAGCACGAGCAACACCTTCGCTTAACATTGAAACTCCTGAAGAAGGAACAACTTTCTGCTAAATTCTCCAAGTGTGAATTCTGTCTTAAAGAAGTTCAATTCTTGGGTCATATAGTCAATGAGCAGGGTATTCATGTGGATCCATCCAAGATTGCTGCTATTAAAGACTGGAATACACCGACGACGCCTACAGAGATTCGATCTTTTCTTGGTCTTGCTGGTTATTATCGTCGATTTATTTCAAATTTCTTGAAGATTGCGGTTCCACTCACTGCTTTGACTCAGAAGAATAAGCCTTTTGAGTGGAGTCCCAAGCAAGAAGAAGTGTTCCAAATGCTAAAGCAGAAGTTATGTAATGCTCCTGTTCTATCTCTACCCGAGGGAAGCGATGATTTCGTTGTCTATTGCGATGCGTCCAACTTAGGCCTTGGTTGCGTCCTTATGCAACGAGGTAAGGTTATTGCATATGCATCTAGACAGCTGAAAGTTCACGAGAAGAACTACACAACTCATGATCTTGAGTTAGGAGCTGTGGTTTTCGCGCTTAAAATCTGGAGACACTATCTCTAAGGAACGAAGTGTGTGGTTTTCACAGACCACAAAAGTCTCCAGCATATTGTTAATCAGAAAGAGCTAAACATGAGGCAACGACGTTGGGTTGAACTCTTAAACGATTATGACTGCGAGATTCGCTACCACCCTGGTAAGGCGAATGTTGTAGCCGATGCGCTTAGTCGAAAGGAGTGAGTCAAGCTTCATTCTGTTCGAACTCTATCTGATCTTCAATCTCGTGTCCTTCAAGCTCAACAATTTTGTGTTTCACAAAATTTGACGGGTAAGGAATTACCACATCAGCTTGAGCTTAAGCTCAAAGCGAAAGACGATGGTTTGCTCTATTTTAAGGATCGATTGTGGATTCCGAAATAAGATGATCTTCACACTTTAGTGATGGACGAATCACATAAGTCTCGATATTCTGTCCATCATGGTGCTGATAAAATGTACAAGGATCTTCGTACTAAGATCTGGTGGCCTTGTATGAAGAAAGATGTTGCCTTGTATGTGTCAAAATGCCTAACTTGTCTCAAAGTCAAGGCAGAACATCAACGACCTTCTGGTTTGCTTGTACAACCAGAGATACCGGTTTGGAAATGGGAAAACATTGCCATGGATCTCATTACTAAGTTACCGCGTACGTCTAAAGGTCACGATGCTATTTGGGTTGTATTTGATCGTTTGACAAAATCTGCTCACTTCTTACCAATCCGTGAGGATTTCTCTGCTGAGAAGCTTGCCAAGATCTATGTAGACGAGATTGTATCACGACATGGTGTTCCTTTAGATATCATTTCCGATCGTGATGCTCGATTTTCATCTCATTTTTGGAAGGCCATGCTGTTGGTCCCGATGCACAGGATCTGATCTTAAGGAACAAGATGAATCGACTTTGTCTAATGTGCGGAATTCATTAAGACAAATCACAGATAATCAACATAGAATTCAACGATTAAACACGGTCTGTTCTTTCTATTGATTGTTCTGAAAGTACAAAGCTCCGGTAGAAGACAGACACTAAACAGTTTCTCTCAAGAGTCAAAAGTCCTAAAAGTAATACCCGGATGAGGTATATATAGGCAACTCAGGAAGTGGTGAGTGTTGTCCGCTCGGATAACAAGCTATCCGATCGGATGACATCCTGTCCGAACGGATAACATGCTGTCCGGTCGGATGAGTGCTATCCGATCGGAGATGGCAATCCGATTGAAATGACATTAGTCAACAAGAGTCAACACTTTACAGTTATGCCCCGATTCCTGAGTTGTCGATCTATCTACACACATACATTACATAATTGTTTACAAAGACACAAATATACAAAACATGACTAAATGCTGACGGAAGCTACATACGTTATGCACTAACAGACTCCCCCTCGGATGTAGCTGTAGTTCCTTCCAGCATAGTCTTTAATTCCTCCTGTTGCATCTTCGTTCACGAGCTTTCTGTCTTCTCTTCTCTGCCTTTTCTTCTAACATCATACGTCTTTTATGCCTTCCTTCAGTTAACCACCAGTTTCTATAAACTGGATCACCATCACGCTTCCGATCCCATTTGGGAATCTTGTTCTCTTCTGATTCAATAGGTGTTTGATCTGTTGGAGGCATTTTTCCCAACTTTTGTTTTCCCAGCTCAGCAGCTCTTTCAGCAATCTTTTTAGACCTTTGTTCACGCTTGTACTTTTTCAGGAAGTCATCAATCTTCAGATCTCTCCATTTTGTCTTCCAGTATCTTCCTGAATTGATGTCTTTCGCAAAACATACATCTACAATTGCTTGATATTGCTGAGCTTGAGCTTTGTCTTTCCTTTCGTAAACGATCTTGTTGTAGAACAAGCAATCGATATCCTTTTTTGAACAGTTAACAAGCCACATTGGATCTAGAATACTGATTCTTCGAGACTTTCCTATGGACTTGTCAAACAGAGAGATAACTACCTCAGCCGTCGTTTCGTTATACAACCAACCTTGAAACAAATCATGGAAGTCTTGCTCAATGGCTCTGGGAGGCATATTCTTCAAACATTTAGGCGGCTTTACATCCAACGTTATATCTTTTCTACCATTCTCTAGATATCTGACAATCTGCTTTGGATACTGTGGCTTCCAATCAGGATAACCATTCTTTGCCTGCAATTTGATGTAGTTCCACAAATCTTGATCATGTTGTCTAACTTCTGGACCATGGTAGAACTGCTTGATGTTCTTTGTTTTCACCAACTCATCCACATCCCACCACGGTAGAGAACTGATATCTGACAGAATTCAAAGTACTGAACTCCTTCTTCCCGTCTGATAGCATAGACTTTAAGATCTTCAAGATATCCCCATGATAGAATGTCTCCCCAAGAGAGATTTTTTTCGTGAGTGAAATACTGAAGAGCTCTAAGAGACTTTCTTTCTTTTTCTATTTCTTTCTCTTCTTTCTCTTCTCTACTTCCCCACCATTTTCTTTACCAACCCTCTTCTTCTTCAACAATTTGTTGAATTATGGTTTCAAGATCGAGGGTCTTATAGTCAATAGCAATGTTTCCCATGGGGTCAAGATAGCATTCTCTGTCTGGATCCCATCTCTTTGCCCTTTTTGCTTCAGTGTATATATCAGATATTTTGATCATTCTATTTTGATATATCATATTTATGTTGACATATCCGACCGCATCCTCCTCTGGTAACAACTCGCTCCAGTCAAAACCTTCATCGTCATGAATAACAGCGAGAACTCTGGATTTTTCTTTATTATCCTCAAGTTGTTTCATTCTTGGCGGTTCTGATTTATTCTGATGATAGATTGCTCTCTTGTAGTAGTCTTCTTTGAACGGATTTTCAGAATCATCAGCATAAGCATTCCGGCACTCTCTTTTGAAATGACCTTTCTGTTTACATTTGAAACAGGTCACTTTTGACTTGTCAAAGCCTAACTTGGTAGATGGTCCACCAATAGACTTTCTTCCTGTAATCACCATAAAACGCTGTGCTCTTCTCACTGCACTGGCCATACACCACCTTATGTCAATCAATTCCATCTCCTCAGGATCTATTTGATCACAGTCTTCCTTTGTTAGGTTGGTGTTGCCTATCTTGCCTGCCACGAGGCTCTCATACGACTCTAGCACAGAAGCTAAGAAAACAATCTGTTGCTTTGCAGACTCCTCGCTGAAGTTTTGAGCGTTCTTTAAATCCACTGCGATATTGCATTGAAATAAGTTCTTTGCAGCTGATTGGTTTGAAGTAGACGAAGAACCACTGTGAAATCCACTGCTTGCACTCTCTTTGCTTGTTTCTTTGCTTGATGTGTTGGAATTTTCAGCAGAAAAGGCTGTCTTGGGAGATGTATTCTTTGGAATCATGCTTTTTGGATAATACAATTCCAAATTTTGCTGATATGACGAGTGATTGACTTTGTATGTTTTCTTTGTCTCCAGCTCGTGACTCTCTAGTCTCTCGATAAGCCGATCCACTGTCATCTCTTCAGTCTTGATAGTATTCTTCAGCATTAACGCGTAGTATTGCCAATCCATCTCATCTGGCAACGAATCAAACAATTTGTCGACTAGCTCTTCTTAAGAATAGGTAATTCCATGTCTCGCCAATTCTAACTTCAAGTGCCCAAACCTCTCAATCATCTTACAAACTGATTCATTTTTTAAACAACCAAATAAATCAAACTCTTTTCTCAGTAGTTTCTTTTTGTTTTTCACTATTTCTGTACTTCCCAGACATTTTACTTCTAACTTTTTCCACAGATCTTTAGCATTGGTATACTCGATCAAAGATATTATATCTTCTCGAACAGACTGAAATAGCAACGCGATACACTTTTGCTCGGCAACAAAAACATCTATTTCTTCAGTTGATGTCAAATTTTCACCATTTTTCCCTCCATCACTGTATCCATTCTTTAGACTTTTCCAGCTGGTATACGCAAATGCCTTTAGCCATTCTTCAAATTTCTTGGCCCACCGACTGTACTCTTCGATCGCCATCAACTTTGGGGGTTTGTTATATGTTCCGTATGCACTTTCCACGCCTAAAGCATCTGTCAAAGTTTTCTTTGCATTTGACGTGTTCTCTTTGGTGTTGCTAGAAGTACCATCATCTCCAGAGTTTCCAGCAAAGGCATACATATCAATGAAAGGATTCATGAATTCATCCATCTTTCAAGTACCTGAAAAAGTCAACAAACACTTAGAATTTTTTTTTTTTTTTGCAAATTTCAAAATAAAACTTCTGAATCGGATGGTGATCCGATCGAGTCACTATCTGAACGAGTGACACAGGCTATCCGACCGGATGGTGATCCGCTCGGATGGTCGTTCGTTCGGATGACAAGCTTGACTTTGAAAGTTGACTTTTCAACCTCTCACCGCTCGGATGGTGATCCGACCGGATGACAGGTTAGAATTGTAAATGAGATAAAGAACTTTCAAATCCTATCCGATCGGATTGTGATCCGATCGGGTGAGATGATGACGTAAGCTGAAGTTCTTGATCAAACTGAATCACACCACTCGGATAGTAATCCGAGCAAGTAACACTGATGATGTCAGCAAGCAACTAGCAGATACTAACTAATCCAATCCGTTCGGACAGCTGTCCGAGCGAGTGGATGACGTCAGCACATATGAATAACTAAACATGGTTTTTGATGAATTTGATCAAGTTTTTGATTGAATTTGATTACGAAACTGAGTAGGATTATACTTTGAATGATTGCGAATCAAATGATATCGATTTTATCAATTTTTAACTGTAGATTCACGTTCAATTTTAAGTTTTTCTAAGTTTAAAGTAACAAACTAAGAAATAATGCAAGAAATGAGTAGAAAGAGAAGAAATATGTCAAATCTCCGGTGAGATTTGAAACTGATCGGCAAGAAATGTCAAATCTCCGGTGAAATTTGAAACTGATCTGCAAGTGAAACTCGAATTTCGGTGAATTCGGTGTCGTTGATCTCGATTCAGCTCCCTGGAAGCTCTGATACCACTTGTTGGTCCCGATGCACAGGATCTGATCTTAAGGAACAAGATGAATCGACTTTGTCTAATGTGCGGAATTCATTAAGACAAATCACAGATAATCAACACAGAATTCAACGATTAAACACGGTCTGTTCTTTCTATTGATTGTTCTGAAAGTACAAAGCTCCGGTAGAAGACAGACACTAAACAGTTTCTCTCAAGAGTCAAAAATCCTAAAAGTAATACCCGGACGAGGTATTTATAGGCAACTCAGGAAGTGGTGAGTGTTGTCCGCTCGGATAACAAGCTATCCGATCGGATGACATCCTGTCCGAACGGATAACATGCTGTCCGGTCGGATGAGTGCTATCCGATCGGATGGCAATCCGATCGGATGACATTAGTCAACAAGAGTCAACACTTTACAGTTATGCCCCGATTCCTGAGTTGTCGATCTATCTACACACATACATTACATAATTGTTTACAAAGACACAAATATACAAAACATGACTAAATGCTGACGGAAGCTACAGACGTTATGCACTAACACATGCAATCTGCTTTGGGAACCCAACTGAATCTAAGCACTGCTTATCATCCCCAAACAGATGGCCAATCTGAGAGAATGATTCAAACTTTGGAGGATATGCTTAGAGCATGTGTGATAGACTTTGGTGGTAATTGGGATTCTCATCTTCCACTGATCGAGTTCTTTTACAACAACAGTTATCATGCTAGTATTAATATGGCACCATTCGAAGCTCTCTACGGTCGAAAATGTCGTTAACCTGTCTGTTGGAATGAGATCGGTGAAGCTCAGCTTACTGGACCTGAGCTCATTCTGGAAACAACAGACAAAATCAAGAAAATTCGCGATAATCTTGTGACAGCTAGATGCCGTGAAAAGAGTTATGCGGATTTGAAACGTAAGCCCTTAGAATTTCAAGTCGGAGACCGTGTCCTACTCAGGGTTTCACCTTGGAAGGGAGTGGTGAGATTTGGAAAGAAAGGAAAACTTTCACCTCGATATGTGGGACCATTTAAGATTGTGGAAAGAATTGGAAAGATTTCCTATCGTCTAGAGCTACCTCCAGAGCTTGGAAATATTCACCCGACTTTTCACGTGTCCAATCTGCGAAAGTGTTTAGCTGACGCTGATCTACACATTCCTCTCGACGAGATCCAAATCGATGAAATAATGCACTTTGTCGAGAAACCCGTGGAGATCGTGGACCGTGCTTTCAAACAGTTGAAGAACAAACGGATTCGATTGGTCAAAGTTCGCTGGGAATCCAAACGTGGCCCAGATTTTACTTGGGAACGTGAGGACCAGATGAAAACGAAATATCCGCATTTGTTTTCACAAGCTTCCTCTAGTTAAAATTTTGGGACGAAATTTCCTGAAGTATGGGAGACTGTGACAACTGTGTTCTGTAATCGATGTACGATGTAAAACAATGATGATTATTAATGAAACAATGTGATTTGGTGTTATTATACGTGTTTTGATGTTTCTATGTGTGTATTTGTGTTTGGTGATTTTTCAATTCGATTTGATTCCGATTGTAAGCTTTAAATCGCGTTCTGGAAGGTTATACGCAAACTGGTGCGTAAACGCAGTCAATATAACGCGAAAAACGCTCCGGAATAGTGAAATAGGCTTAACATACCTTAAATAACCTCCACATAACTTAGAAATAAGTTTTGAATGGTTTGGTGTGTCGAAATCAACTTTGTTCGATCACAGGGACTATTTGTGTCAAACAGTGAAACTATGCCGATTTGTATAGTAACGAACATTCCGGAACATGACCATAAGTTAAACATACCCTAAATAACCTTTACATATCTTAGAAATAGGCTTTGAGGGGTTCGGTGTGCTAAAATAAACTTTATGCTCATTCAGGGACTAAAAGCGTCAAAAAGTGCACAAGTTTGCATTTTCGCGCATATCTTACGTTCTGAATACATCCGGACATCCAAAAATTTACATAAGCATTAAAAAATTTTATTTTAGTGTTTGGCATGATAAAATTCCATTCGTCGCTTAATTTGGATCGTTTTTGCGTTCGTTACGACTTCCGTCGTAATTAAGCGAATAACGCAACCGTACGACCAAACGAACCGACATCCGAGATGTTTTTGAGCATATTTTAAGTTCCCTATACTTTAACTTTATTTTAGAGCCTTGAAATGAGGTTAATGGGGCTTAAAAGGGCCAAAAAATCAAGTTTTACAAGTGCAGATACCACTTTTGAAATTTCTGGCAGATTCAATGAACCTAGTCCATTTTGAAGTGTTGATGGTTTTAACCCATGGTTTTGCAAAACCATGGGCTGGTATTCAATGAACATAGTCCATATTAGGGGCTCCCATGGTTTTAGAAAACCATGGGCACGCATGTAAGGTCCAGATCAAAGCTCAGTTTTCGAGGAACGATCTTAACGGTTCTAGAAATCCTATATATACCCCATCCATTTCACTTCAAAACCCACTTGATTTCTGAAATTTTCTCTAAGTTGATGTGTTTGAAACACTTCATACCTGAGAAATACTTGGAAATCAAACTTGCGGGGACCTTCTGTAAGTGTTCTTTCGTTCTTTTCATTCGTTTTAGCGTTAAAGTCAAACTGAGTTTGACTTTCTGCATTGACCAGTTTATGGTCAATTTGAAGTTCGTTTGAACTTCATAACGTGAGCGTAATCACGATGGTTATAGTCCCTAGTGACTATACCTACTGATTACCACGTTATCTAGGCTCAGTGACGAGTCGTAGTTTCGGCCAAAATGCGTATTCTTGCGTATTTTGTATCCAAACTACTCTTAGGTATCAAAACCGTTTGTTTTGATACCAAACTTGTTTTCTAACTTAGTTAAGCATGTTTTAACATGCTTAGCTCGTCACTTTTAGTTTTGTGCTTGTCTAGGGTCGTAAAGGTAAGCGATCTAAACAATCGTTTATACTTTCGAACCCGACCCGTTTGGTCGATCATTAGGATCCGACCCAAACACATTAGGTGACCATAGTGTATAGGGAATAACCTTCCAAGGTTATACCTTATGGTCGCTTCGTTTAAGTAGTTTTATGATAGGTAGTTTATATGCCTTAGGTAAATTACCAAAAATGCCCTTTTAAGCCAAAATTCATTTTAAGCATATGTAACATAACCTTTGGTATCTAAACTAATTAGACAACAATATTAAACATGTTGAGGCATATTTTACTTATCATAGGATTAGTTAGGCGTTCCGAACGCGTTTCACGCGAACGACGCGTTAAAGTAGCATAAGCTACCTTAATGGGTCGCGATGGGTCGAAAGCACTTAGGTTAGGTTTCATTTAGGATGTAGGCCTTGTTAAACCATATCACATGAGTTCCAACACTCATTTGTTTTACAAGACCTCATTCTGTCCGATCTTCCGATTTAGGCGCTATTGTTTGACTAGTGATTCAATTACTAGGTGCTGCTTGATTTCTCTGGTTTACTCGAGTTTGTTGAAGTACTATTGATTGAGGATACCTTGCACTACATGTGAGTACATAGTTCCCCTATTTTACAACTTTCAATGGTTTTGGGGTGATTCATATGTACAAAATGTTTTCGAGGTTTAAACGATGATTTCAAAAACGAATAGAGCGATTTATACTAAACTAATAACGATTTCGATATTGTGAACGAACTTGTTGGTTGTAGTTACATAACGAATGAAATTCATTAGCATTGATCAAGCCGACCAATATTAGGTTATGGTACCATAGGATCTGACAAATCCCGTTATTTCACTATACCCATGGTTATGTGTGGGTGTTGTGGGTAACGACTGAATCTGTAATTATTAACTTATCCTTTGGGGGTTTGTTAATACAAGAAGCGAGGAACGAGGTAGTCGAGTCACGAAGGTTTGAATGTTATTAGCGAGACGACTATATATAAGTTTTCACAATTAAAACGAGGATGATTTAAACGATTTAAACGAGAAAACGATTTGAAAACGATTTGGAAACGATTTGAAAACGATTTGGAAATGATTTGGAAAAGATTTGAAAACGATTTGGAAATGATTTGAAAACGATTTGGAAACTTTGTTAAACGATTTGGGTAAACGATTGGTTTTGGCTAGTGTTTAGATAACGGGACGGGTGTAATGTGGTGAAAACATGGTAGATACGTCGCTGGTACTTCTTATATATAAGTGTTTTCAACATATTACATACCGTGGCGTTATTTAGTTCACTTGGGTAAACGATATTGAAACGATGTCACTCAACGATGTTTTCGAAATAATATACGAGTTTTATTAACGAGTTTATACGAGATGTTTTACAAGATGATTTTCTAAAACAAAAAGCTTTTGGATTAAGAATCGTGGCTACGAAACTTTATAAATTATAACCATCTTGTTTTGAGTTGGTTAATCATGTTGCAATAATACTACAATTTTCAAAACAAGGTTTTCGAGGTATTGCAATATATGTAAACAAGCCATGATTCTGGTACTCTTATAAAACCTATGTACTCGCCAGCATTTCTTTGCTGACTTTGTTTTTACATATGTTTCAGGTGTTGTTGCTTGATTGACGTTCTAGGATGCATGCGTCACATTGGATCTGGACGAGGCCTTAGTGACATAAAACAATGATAGTCGATATAAAACTTGTTTGTTATGTGTTAAAACAATGTTAATGTTTAATATTATCAATAAAACGAAACACTTTTTGTATCCATGGTTACGAAACGATAATTCTGTTACAACACTCCCCGACGTTTCCGCCACGCTTTGTTGTTTTACGTGGTCGGGGTGTGACACTGTTCGAGATCGAAAAACGTGCGCCCTTAGATCTTAACTAAATAAAAAATTTAAACTAGTTTTTTCATACAACTTTGAACCGTTGACAAAAATATAGCATTCGATAAACAATGCAATTAACAAAATACAAAATATAGTATTCGAATGAATGACATACCGTAAAAACTAATAAGCTAATAGCTAACCAATGATTCGTGAAGCTCTCCTTGCATTCTTGATAGCAAATTGGTGAATCAACTCTTCACAATTTATATCATCTAAGACTTCGTTCTCGATAGCAATCATCGCCAACCCACTAAGTCTTTCTTGGGACATTGAAGATCGTAGGTAAGATTTCAATAACTTCAACTTCGAAAAACTTCTTTCTGCAGATGCCACAGTGACTGGAAAAGTCAACAATATTCTATATGCAATGCATGCTTCTGGCGAATAACCGTCTTCTTTCATATACTCCAAAACATCTACAGGACTGCTAAATTTATTGGATAGTGAGTCACGAAATAAATTAAGCTCTGTATAAAGTGCCTCGCCATCAATATCCGATTTTTCTTTAAACTTGAGTGCATTTTCAAGACGATGACAAGACGACTTAAGATCTTCATCTTTCATAATCCTCAACGTAATTGGAAACAAAAAACCAAATAAACCCTTGTACCATTTAAATTATATATCTTGGAACAACTTAGATATTTTAAGGTTTAATCAATCAAAAGGTGATAATAAATATTGTTTATAATTCTAAATCAAGTGTAATAGACATTGACAAGTCACAAGTTCCCGATGGCATATGTAATATTGGAATCAGCCCTATTATTCTATTAATTTAATTTTCATATAAATCACTAAATCAGCAGTGAAGCAATGATATTGCTAACCTTTATGGCTTTATCCTTATCCTACACCGATTGCCAGAAGCACTGAAGCAATGATGATGATGAATGATCGAACAACCCAGAGCCTGCAACTGCGACGTTTCTGTTCTCTTTTCGCCGCCCAGAGTTCTTTTTTTAATTAGTTTTTAGAAAATATTTGGGTATTGGGCTCACTAACCTAATGGGCTAAATAGTTTAAACAATATGATTTTTTTTAAGTGGGCCTATGTTAATATTTTTTTGGTTATACCCTATTAATTTTTTTTTACATGTATAATATCGGATTTTTTTTTAAATTACGTGCCCTACGAAATCACGGGCCCTGTTCGGTTGTCCTCCCCGCCCTCCTTCAGGGCCGGCTCTGCTTGGACTGGGAGGGAAGGGGAGAGAGTAGAAGGTTAATACTCAAATCTTGGAAGCTAGGTTACCCAACATTTTGGGACTGTTTTTAAAGTTGGTTGCGCTTAAACCTGTTTTGATATGTTATCGGACCATACTCCGCCCATTTGATCCATTATTTAACGCTCATTGGACCCATTATCTAACGCCCATTTGACCCATTATCTGACCAGAACCACCAGTTCCTTGATCTTTCTTAACAGCTCCTAAGTTGATTGTGTTTTTTCGCTTTTCTCCACTCACACACTCTAATCAATGATACCTTTAGTGCGTGTTGTTTCCCATGATTATATTTATCAATAGAAAATTTGACATATTGAGGCTTGTGTCTAACGATTAGCTGAACGTTTTCTTTTGTTTATAATCCAGAGAATATTGTGGGTGTGTTGACAATGGCTGGAAACGGAGTTCATGTTTTGGTCACTCCTACCAGCAATTATAAGCGGTTATTGGTATTCTATTTTGTGGTACGAGTATATGTTAGTGAGACCGATATGGTGATGGCGATTCTGACAACGATTTTCCAGTCATGTTTAGACTGTTTAAATTCTAGAAAATTTAATCGCTTTTATGTGTGGTGGTGGCCAAAATAGGGCTTGGTCGACGGTTGAAGGAGCATACATGATGATTTCTGAGTTCTAAGGTTTGGTAAACAGTTTCAAGGTAAGTCAATATTTAGCTTCAAATTGGTTTTCATTCTATGAGCTGTGAGTTAGGAAAGGTAAATTGCTTGAGTTGAGTTTTGGATGACAATATTTGTCGCTGAACAAGGGTTATAGTTATTATGTTAGTTGTAGTCAAACTCATTATAGGTCTTAGATTATCGTATTGATCCATATATAATTGCTGAACTCATTTATTGCTCTATATGAATAGCACTCTTAAAAGATGTTTGATTTCATATGTTCTTTAGAATAATATGAACTAAGAAAACACTCAGTTATAAGTGTGATTCTTTTATATTGCTTTTCAAAGTTAGTTTCTTAACTTTGTTGGTGTGTTATTGTGCAGACGAAGCTTCTGGGCCAGATGCTCTATTATATTTTACCAGGGGCATGACAACACATTGGGAGAAGAATATTGTTATATTACATGTGTCAAGAATTTATATTCTATTTTGTAGATACTCAAACCTTTATTTCATTACACACCTTTTCATTTGTCAATCGAAACTGAAATTTTGAGTTAGGGATTTGAGATATAGTTTGTACTTTGAAACCCTAAATCTAATTGTGGAATTAAATGGTTATTAGCTTTACATGAAAACTATGAATACATATGGAGACAAAGTTAGGATACTGATGAAACGGAACAAATAAATTATTGTGGGAAGGGAAAGAAGATATTATCGAGTTTCAAAATGTTGTTTATGTACCTTTTATTATTGAAATAAATGCCCTAAGTAATTCAATTTCTGTTTTTTTTTTCTTCTTGGTAAGGTTTGCCAAACATGGGTCTTATCATGAAGAGATATCAGGTTATAAATCATACAAAAAAAATACTTTTATAGATATAGATTTTTAACACAACCCATAACCTGTGAAGCTCACGGGTATATAATATAGTATATATACATTTTGGGTGGGTGATGTGGGGTGGGGGGGGGGTTAGGTTTTTGGGTGTTTAGGTTTTTTTTTTTTTTTTTTTGTTGGTGCAATGAGTTTATTTTTAGAAGCTTTTCTACACTTTTTACTCTTAGGAGCCTTTGTATTTTATCCTTAAACCTATTCTATAGTTTGCAAAAATTGTGTGTAGATTTCTTTTCTAATTCATGATTAAAATCAGATTTCATTATTTCGTTTCTAACATAGTTACAATATTATTGGTTCCACTTCGTGGAGTGAATTCAGAGGAGAAGGCAGGCTTTTACCTACTACCACGTTATGATTGATAATGTAGGAATGCAACCAACATGTCTCCGTCAATGTTGGAATGAAGCTTGAATACATAGTCTGCCTGCAATCTTGATATTCAAGTCTTGAGATTAACAACGTTTTAACGTTTCAAGTTGAGCAAATCTTTATCTTAATCGGATCTACTAAGTGTAGCTTGTAGTATGTAGAATCAACTTAAGTGAAGTTGCAACTTTGATTAGCTTGAGTAGATATGAATTTAAAAATAACTCTTTGAGATTTGACGATAGATAAATGTATGAATTTTTGTTCTCTACTTTGAAAGGAATCTGGAAAGGAGTCTACAACTATTATATGTTTACATCAAGGCTTAAATTTGAATTTCAAAGTTGAGTATAGAATTTGAATAGCTTACAATTTTTTGAAGCAATGTCTACTCTACCAGTACCGGTATTTATCGTTATGGTTTTGGTTTCAATACGAGTTGGTTTTGGTTAGACTTCAATTATCTCTCCATGGAGCCAAGAGCTACAACTCAATTGGCATAGGAGGAAAGTGAAAACTTAGGTTTGAGGCTAGAGGTTTCAAGTTCAAATCCGATTCCAACTGAGTTTAACCATAGTGGGCCTTCGAGCAGTGAGTTTTTCCCGGAACTGGTGATGGCGGGCTTGGGCAAGCCAGCGTTGTCTGTGGTCGCGAGTGTATGGGTTCGCCTTTTACCATTGTGTTACCCAGGTCGCCTGGCTTTTATTTCGTTGGTCTTTCAAACAATTTATCTCTCGATGGATCTAGTCATAATACATAGATGAATACGATGATAATTCTAAAACAGTTTGTAAAGAACTACATCACATGCCTCCTTACATTATGCACAAAGCTAAGGCTAGAGGGTATGGAAAGGATCCATTGCGCCATGTTAACGACACCACAACTCCATGTAAGCACATCAATGCCATATAAGCAATGCCTAGGGCTGGCATATCGTGTATACCCGTACACGATAAGACACGACACGATAAGACACTATACACGAAATCCCATACACGAACACGACACGATAACTTATCGTGTGTAACACCTGTGTCATTTCAACCATCAAACAAATGCCCAACCAGTGAAATATTGTATTTCATACTTGGGATTTGTAAAAATATGTGTATCGTTTACACATATCAATTCTTGTTCGATTTCAAGCTCTAAATCGCTTTCTGGAAGGTTATACGCGCACTAATGCGTAAATATAACCAGTTTAATGCAACGAACACTCCGGAATAGTGAAATAGGCTTAACATACCTTAAATAACCTATACATAACTTAGATATAAGTTTTGGAAGGTTTGGTGTGGTGAAATCAAAGTTAAATCGCTTACAGGGACTAAAGTTGACAAACTGCGAAAGTATGCCAATGTGAACTGTAACAGACATTCCGGAACATGACCATAAGTTAAACATACCATAAATATCCTTTACATAGCTTAGAAATAGGCTTTGAGGGGTTCGGTGTGCTAAAATAAACTTTTGTGTCATTCAGGGACTAAAAGTGTCAAAAAGTGCACAAGTTTGCATTTTCGCGCATAACTTACGTTCTGAATACATCCGGGCATCCAAAAATTTATGTAAGCATGACTACATTATATTTTAGTGTTCGCCTTAAGAAAAATCCATTCGTTGCGTCATTTGGATCGTTTTTCGCGCTTGTGCGCATTTCGTCGTAATTAAGCGAACATCGCGTTCGTACGGCCAAACGAACCATCATCCGACATATTTTTGAACATGTTTCATGTCCACAATGTTTAGGCAACATTTTAGGGCCTTAAAGTTGGCTTTACGGGTCTTAGAAGTGTCGGAAATGGCCTTAAACACGTGCAGGGACTGAAACTATCATTTTTCAAACATATGTGCAGATCAGAAGGGCCATGCGGCCCGCATTGTCTTTGGCTGATCCTGAAGCGGGCCGCTTCCCACTATCAGACCAGATTAAGTGTATTTAACAGCTGTTTGCAGCTGTTTTGCACTCCCTAACCCCTTGCCAAGTGTTGATTCCTTATGGTGGTGAGCATTTTGAGGCACCATAACATTTGGACAAGTGTACGGCCATGATCGTTTCCCCTTTTCCAAGAAACGATCTCAACGGTGGACCGAATACTATAAATACCCCACCCCCCTTTGTTCAAAATCACTAGAAATTCACTTTGAGAAACTCTAAGTTGAAACATTTGTTTCATACCTGAGATTTTCGAATTGAGTTTAGCATTCGGGGACCCTGGGTTAGTATTCTTTCGTTCTTTTCCTTATTTTTTTACTGCTTTTCGAGTCAGAAAGTCAAACTTTGTTTGACTTTCAGCGTTGACCAGTGATGGTCAATGCGAAGTTCGTAAGAACTTCGCAACGTGATTGTAATCACGATGGTCATAGTCCCTTGGGACTATGCCTACTGATTACCACGTTGTCTAGGGTCGTAGGGTAGGCGATCTAATAAATCGCCTATACCTTCGAACCCGACCCAGTTTGGTCGATCATTAGGATCCGACCAAATACATTAGGTGACCATAGTGTAGGGAATAACCTTCCGAGGTTATACCTTATGGTCACGGCGTTTAAGTAGTTGTATGATAGGTAGTTTATATGCCTTAGGTAAATTACCAGAATACCCTTTTCATACATAATTGGTAATTTAGCTTATGTAACCTAAACTTTTGTCACGTAACTGATTATGTAACATGTTTAGGCATATAATACTTGTCATAGGACTAGTTAGGCGGTCCGAACGCGTTTCACGCGCACGACACGTTAAAGTAGCATAAGCTTCCTAAACGGGTCGTAATGGGTCGTAAACAATTATGTTAAGTTTCATTTAGCATGTAGGCTTTGTTAAACCATATCACGTGAGTTCCGACACTCATTTGGTTTACAAACCCTAATGCTACCCAGTCTTCCGATTTAGGTCCGGTTTATTAACATAGTTACCTATATTAGGTGCCGTTTGATTTCCGTGATCTCTAGCTTCGCTTGGTGATTATCTTTAGACATCTGACCAATCTCAAGTGAGTACATAGACCCCTCTTTTACTGTTTTCCAAACTGTTTTGGGGTGGAACACATGTGCCTACTTGTTACTTTCCTGTTTTCCTGTTTTGACATCATATACTTGCTATGTTCATTAGTACATTATAGTACATGATTTCATTACATTTCCTGCTAGGTGTGCCCATTGTGTGCATTACTTAGTACATAGTTTTACATGACATTTCCTGCTAGGTGTGCCATTGTGTGCATTACTTAGTACATTGTTTTACATTGCATTTTGTTGCATATGCTCATCCAGCATGTGAACACATTATACTACATTTTGAACCGTTGTATCTATGAACCGTTTGTATCTGGGAACCGTTGTACCTGTGAACCGTTTGTATCTGTGAACCGTTGTCTCTGTGAACCGTTGTATCTGTGAACCGTGTGAACCGTATTTGACATAGACATTTCGGCATAGACATTTTAACATGATTGACATTTGATCATGCATTTCCCACAAAATATAACTTTGATTTAAACCAAGTTTTACTTCAATACTTTGTTTTTGTGTATATGGTTTAGTTGAGACATTTCACTTGCCATACATGATATTTTGACATAAACATTTGACATGGATATTTGACATAGACATTTGACATGGATATTTGACATGGACATTTTGACATTGGTTTGGTTTGATTAAGTGATTAAGTAACGATGCGTGTGTAATATGATACAAGCATGGTGGATACGCCGCTGGTACTTCCTATATATAAGTGTTTGTATGGTATTACATATTGTAGCGTTATTTGAATCATTTCAGTTTGATACATATAACATTTTATACAAATAACATACTTTTCACAAGACATTGTTTTACAAACAACTTATCTTATACAAACTCATCATACATGGTTATTTATTTAACCATACATTATTTACTTATTTATACATATCATCTGAATTCATTGTTTTTCAAATGATTTACAAGACAAAGCAAATAACAAGGTTCATGACTAAACATTTTCTCAAACATAAGTCATGAAACCTATTTTCACAAAACCTATGTATCTCACCGGCATTTTTATGCTGACGTACCTATTTTCACATGTGTTTTTCAGGAACTGTTGCATAAGATGATCAAGATACATATAGGCAGACTTGGGCTTTAGTGACAATAAAAGATGCAGACTAGTTAATTATGTTGTATTTCCATGTTTGTTTAGACATTGTAACACTTTTAACCAATAAAACGAAACTTTAATTTCCATGGTTGTGAAACATTAATTCTGTTACAACACTCCCCGATGTTTCCGCCACGTTTTGTATGTTCTACGTGGTCGGGGTGTGACAGAAAAGATGGTATCAGAGCCAATGGTTATAGGGAATTAGGTTATTAGTAATGCTTTGACCTAGTCTATAACCTTCTTAGGACCCTAACGCGAGTTTACTTGCGTTTAGTCATAAAACAATACCGTCACCTATCCTTAGACGACGACCACAACAAGAATATGAATTTCAAAACCGCTTTGAAAACTAATCATCTGTTCTAGGATGATTTATTACAAGGTTTTGAACCCTCTATTGTAAGGTTTTGAACCCCTTTGAGTTTTCAAAAATCTCGTCAAGGTTTTGGGTTTTAAATAATGTGAACACGTGCAAACTGGAAGGGTGAATGCCTGTATTCTGAGTTTTCTGTCTAGGCAAGCACCTCGTATACATCTCAACCAGACGCGAGACCAGTTGTGCTTACCTGGGAATCCTTGGGATGAGTGTTCACTTATAGGCGAGCATGTCTTCGCGATACATTATTTTTGACCCATTTACTTTGATTAGTCACTGTGTGTCGTTTGTTTACCTTGTGGTAACAAAAAAATGACCACTATCCTTGCTTTCAGCAGATTTGTTCATCTCATTCTTTTCGTCTAGTTCTCTCACTCGTTTCTTTTCATGTTTCCTCTTTTAGAATGCCTCCTCGACGCGAGAACCAGATAGCGACTGCCGAACTGGCAGAAATCATTGCGCAGCAAATGGCTGCTCAATTCCCAAACCTCTTTGCTCAATGGAATCAAGCCAACAACAACAATGTTACATGCAAATACAAGGATTTTAACCAGGCTAAACCACTCAAGTTTAGTGGTTCTGAAGGGGCGACTGGGCTTCTTCAATGGTTCGAGAGCATTGAGAATACTTTCCGCCATGTGCAGTGTCCTGACAATCGCAAGGTCGAGTTTGCTTCGAGTGTGTTCCAGAAGAGAGCCCTTACGTGGTGGAACGGGGTTATGAGGGATCGTGGTGCAGAGGTTGCTCTAGCACAGACATGGGCCGAACTTAGGGCTCTCATGATGAAGGAGTTTTGTCCTCGTCACGAGATCAGGGCTTTGGAAAGGGAATTTGATGATCTTAAGCAAGATAGCGGTGAGCATCGAGCCTACACGGACCGTTATGAGGAGTTAAGTCTGTTATGCCCAAACATGGTCACGCCTTTGGATAAGGCAATCGAAAAGTACATTGATGGCCTTCCCGACTCAATACAAGACATTTTGACTGGTAGCAACCCTACTACTGTTAGGCAGGCCATTGAGCTATCTGCAACCTTGACTGAATCGCAGATCAGAAAACGTAAGCTTTTCCGTAAGGGTGACAAGAAACTGGTCGAGGAATCGAAACCAATCGAGGAATCAAAGACCATGGATGAACAGACTGGATCCTCTAAGAAGTCAAAGAAGTGAAAGGCTTCTCAGAACTTCGCCGTGGTCGCTCACAATGATCAAGCCATCCCCAACCAACCAGCTCAACCCTCTGCTAGGAAACCCTACAACGGAACTGCACCCTTGTGCAACCAATGTGGCCTACATCATCATGCTGGTGTAAAGTGCCGCATATGCCAAGTTTGCGGACTTATAGGTCATGCAGCAAGGGTTTGCCCAACAGCAGCAGCACCAAATCAGATTAACAACAATCCTGCTCAAGCTCGTTTTCCACCGGGGTCTTGCTACAACTGTGGCGAGATGGGCCATTTTAGTAGGAATTGCCCCAAGACTTGCTAATGCAAATCCAGTGCAGGGATGAGCATATGATCAACTAGAAGACAACATCGTTTAGAAATAATCACGTCTTATGTATTATTTTCTTTTGTTGTCACGATCCATGAAACGGCTGTTGTTATCATTGTTTATAAATAAATCTTTTATTTACATCGCAATGTATTTATGTGATTGTAAGTATAAACAACATATCCTCTACAATACCGACAATCAAGGAACCGCATTCCTTGAAGAGCAGACTACCCCCCAAATTTCTTCCCTTGTTTAATCTCTTGCGTTTCCACGAAAATCCTAAGTACCCGTTTCTTCCAAGAGAAACAAGGTACGAGGCGCCAAGTTTATAGCAATCAATAACAAGATGGTAACAATTAAACAATTATGTGGTTATGTGCTTATGTGTTTCCCTTTTTGTGTCATGTGATTCAAATTATGTTATCCAAACCCTCGTAAAATCTTACATATCCTTGTGCAAGAGATTCCTAGTAGGATACCCAAAGGTACTACTTAAAATCCTTAATGGACTTCTACGTAGTAGATAAGTCCCTTGGATTATAAAGTACTGCTTCATAATTAGATCCCTTGAGTGGTCTAGTTAAACTGGATGATACAAGCTGAAAGGACTCCTTGGTGGCCTAATTAAGAAGATCCTCTGTAGATCTAATTAAAAAGGACCCTATGGTAGTCTAGTCACCGTCATCACTAGTTCGACATCCTTCACCACAACATTATAAAACAAACTGTGCGGACTGTGCAAGGAATTACGTAATTATGGATGCATACATAATTATGAAATTTAGTGCACGGAAATCACAGCAAGTTCTATCATGTATCTAGAGTTAACCCTATTCATTTCCAATTCTGATGAAGCATCCGTTGAGGAAAAATGAACTAGCTATTCATTTTTCACTTCTGAAGAATATCCGTTGAGGAAATGAATATCCGTTGTTTATCTTTTCATTTCCATTCTAAAGAATAACCGTTGAGAAAAATGAATTATCCATTCATTTTCATTCTGAAGAATATCCGTTGAGGAAATGAATATCCGTTGTTTATCTTTTCATTTCCATTCTAAAGAATAACCGTTGAGAAAAATGAATTATCCATTCATTTTCATTCTGAAGAATATCCGTTGAGGAAATGAATATCCGTTGTTTATCTTTTCATTTCCATTCTAAAGAATAACCGTTGAGAAAAATGAATTATCCATTCATTTTCATTCTGAAGAATATCCGTTGAGGAAATGAATATCCGTTGTTTATCTTTTCATTTCCATTCTAAAGAATAACCGTTGAGAAAAATGAATTATCCATTCATTTTCATTCTGAAGAATATCCGTTGAGGAAATGAATACCCGTTGTTTATCTTTTCATTTCCATTCTGAAGAATAACCGTTGAGGAAAATGAATTATCCATTCATTTTCGTTCTGAAGAATATCCGTTGAGGAAATGAATATCCGTTGTGTAGTCCTTCATTTCCAACTCTGAGGAAATAACCGTTGAAAATGACTCCGTTAGTTCATTTTCGTTTCTGAAGATTATCCGTTGGGGAAATGAATATCCGTTGTGTAGTCCTTCATTTCCAACTCTGAGGAAATAACCGTTGAAAATGACTCCGTTAGTTCATTTTCGTTTCTGAAGATTATCCGTTGGGGAAATGAATATCCGTTGTGTAGTCCTTCATTTCCGTACCTGAGGAAACAACCGTTGAAAATGACTCCGTTATTTCATTTTCGTTTCTGAAGATTACCCGTTGAGGAAATGAATATCCGTTGATTTTTCTTTCATTTCAAACTCTGAAGAACAAACCGTTGAGGAAAATGACCCCGTTTGTTCATTTTCGTTCTGAAGAATATCCGTTGAGAGAAATGAATATCCGTGGATTATTCCTTCATTCCCAATTCTGACGAAGAATCCGTTGAGAAAGAATGAATCATCCATTCATTCTCACTTCTGAAGAATATCCGTTGAGGGAAATGTATATCCGTTTAATTAACTCCTTTATTTTCCATTTCCGAAGAACCGTTGAAGAAAATGACTCTGTTCGTTCATTTTCGCTTCTGAAAAATATCCGTTGAGGAAAATAATCAGTTTATGCTTTACATATCTTTGATGACTATTTGAAACAAAGTCATAGACAGACTCCTACGAATTAATTTCGGGACGAAATTTCCTAAAGTAGGGGAGACTGTAACACCTGTGTCATTTCAACCATCAAACAAATGCCCAACCAGTGAAATATTGTATTTCATACTTGGGATTTGTAAAAATATGTGTATCGTTTACACATATCAATTCTTGTTCGATTTCAAGCTCTAAATCGCTTTCTGGAAGGTTATACGCGCACTAATGCGTAAATATAACCAGTTTAATGCAACGAACACTCCGGAATAGTGAAATAGGCTTAACATACCTTAAATAACCTATACATAACTTAGATATAAGTTTTGGAAGGTTTGGTGTGGTGAAATCAAAGTTAAATCGCTTACAGGGACTAAAGTTGACAAACTGCGAAAGTATGCCAATTTGAACTGTAACAGACATTCCGGAACATGACCATAAGTTAAACATACCATAAATATCCTTTACATAGCTTAGAAATAGGCTTTGAGGGGTTCGGTGTGCTAAAATAAACTTTTGTGTCATTCAGGGACTAAAAGTGTCAAAAAGTGCACAAGTTTGCATTTTCGCGCATAACTTACGTTCTGAATACATCCGGGCATCCAAAAATTTATGTAAGCATGACTACATTATATTTTAGTGTTCGCCTTAAGAAAAATCCATTCGTTGCGTCATTTGGATCGTTTTTCGCGCTTGTGCGCATTTCGTCGTAATTAAGCGAACATCGCGTTCGTACGGCCAAACGAACCATCATCCGACATATTTTTGAACATGTTTCATGTCCACAATGTTTAGGCAACATTTTAGGGCCTTAAAGTTGGCTTTACGGGCCTTAGAAGTGTCGGAAATGGCCTTAAACACGTGCAGGGACTGAAACTATCATTTTTCAAACATATGTGCAGATCAGAAGGGCCATGCGGCCCGCATTGTCTTTGGCTGATCCTGAAGCGGGCCGCTTCCCACTATCAGACCAAATTAAGTGTATTTAACAGCTGTTTGCAGCTGTTTTGCACTCCCTAACCCCTTGCCAAGTGTTGATTCCTTATGGTGGTGAGCATTTTGAGGCACCATAACATTTGGACAAGTGTACGGCCATGATCGTTTCCCCTTTTCCAAGAAACGATCTCAACGGTGGACCGAATACTATAAATACCCCACCCCCCTTTGTTCAAAATCACTAAAAATTCACTTTGAGAAACTCTAAGTTGAAACATTTGTTTCATACCTGAGATTTTCGAATTGAGTTTAGCATTCGGGGACCCTGGGTTAGTATTCTTTCGTTCTTTTCCTTATTTTTTTACTGCTTTTCGAGTCAGAAAGTCAAACTTTGTTTGACTTTCAGCGTTGACCAGTGATGGTCAATGCGAAGTTCGTAAGAACTTCGCAACGTGATTGTAATCACGATGGTCATAGTCCCTTGGGACTATGCCTACTGATTACCACGTTGTCTAGGGTCGTAGGGTAGGCGATCTAATAAATCGCCTATACCTTCGAACCCGACCCAGTTTGGTCGATCATTAGGATCCGACCAAATACATTAGGTGACCATAGTGTAGGGAATAACCTTCCGAGGTTATACCTTATGGTCACGGCGTTTAAGTAGTTGTATGATAGGTAGTTTATATGCCTTAGGTAAATTACCAGAATACCCTTTTCATACATAATTGGTAATTTAGCTTATGTAACCTAAACTTTTGTCACGTAACTGATTATGTAACATGTTTAGGCATATAATACTTGTCATAGGACTAGTTAGGCGGTCCGAACGCGTTTCACGCGCACGACACGTTAAAGTAGCATAAGCTTCCTAAACGGGTCGTAATGGGTCGTAAACAATTATGTTAAGTTTCATTTAGCATGTAGGCTTTGTTAAACCATATCACGTGAGTTCCGACACTCATTTGGTTTACAAACCCTAATGCTACCCAGTCTTCCGATTTAGGTCCGGTTTATTAACATAGTTACCTATATTAGGTGCCGTTTGATTTCCGTGATCTCTAGCTTCGCTTGGTGATTATCTTTAGACATCTGACCAATCTCAAGTGAGTACATAGACCCCTCTTTTACTGTTTTCCAAACTGTTTTGGGGTGGAACACATGTGCCTACTTGTTACTTTCCTGTTTTCCTGTTTTGACATCATATACTTGCTATGTTCATTAGTACATTATAGTACATGATTTCATTACATTTCCTGCTAGGTGTGCCCATTGTGTGCATTACTTAGTACATAGTTTTACATGACATTTCCTGCTAGGTGTGCCATTGTGTGCATTACTTAGTACATTGTTTTACATTGCATTTTGTTGCATATGCTCATCCAGCATGTGAACACATTATACTACATTTTGAACCGTTGTATCTATGAACCGTTTGTATCTGGGAACCGTTGTACCTGTGAACCGTTTGTATCTGTGAACCGTTGTCTCTGTGAACCGTTGTATCTGTGAACCGTGTGAACCGTATTTGACATAGACATTTCGGCATAGACATTTTAACATGATTGACATTTGATCATGCATTTCCCACAAAATATAACTTTGATTTAAACCAAGTTTTACTTCAATACTTTGTTTTTGTGTATATGGTTTAGTTGAGACATTTCACTTGCCATACATGATATTTTGACATAAACATTTGACATGGATATTTGACATAGACATTTGACATGGACATTTTGACATTGGTTTGGTTTGATTAAGTGATTAAGTAACGATGCGTGTGTAATATGATACAAGCATGGTGGATACGCCGCTGGTACTTCCTATATATAAGTGTTTGTATGGTATTACATATTGTAGCGTTATTTGAATCATTTCAGTTTGATACATATAACATTTTATACAAATAACATACTTTTCACAAGACATTGTTTTACAAACAACTTATCTTATACAAACTCATCATACATGGTTATTTATTTAACCATACATTATTTACTTATTTATACATATCATCTGAATTCATTGTTTTTCAAATGATTTACAAGACAAAGCAAATAACAAGGTTCATGACTAAACATTTTCTCAAACATAAGTCATGAAACCTATTTTCACAAAACCTATGTATCTCACCGGCATTTTTATGCTGACGTACCTATTTTCACATGTGTTTTTCAGGAACTGTTGCATAAGATGATCAAGATACATATAGGCAGACTTGGGCTTTAGTGACAATAAAAGATGCAGACTAGTTAATTATGTTGTATTTCCATGTTTGTTTAGACATTGTAACACTTTTAACCAATAAAACGAAACTTTAATTTCCATGGTTGTGAAACATTAATTCTGTTACAACACTCCCCGATGTTTCCGCCACGTTTTGTATGTTCTACGTGGTCGGGGTGTGACATCGTGTCCTTTTTTTCAAACCCGAACACGAACACGATACGATATACACGAAAATTATCTGTTAATGCATGTTAACACGACTGTTCGACTGTTATACACGAAAATTACCTGTTAATACATGTTAACACGAACAAAAACACGAACACAACATGCTATCTGAGAGTTACAGAGGGAGTCTAGGGGTTTAATTTTTTTGAATTGAATGAGGAATGAAAATAGAAAGGAATTAAGGAACTCACACGCACATAGCTGATGAGTTTTATTTAATTTAATTTATTATCGTGTACTAACGGGTATTAACAGGTAAACAGGTATTTTACCTGTTTATACACGAAAATTAACAGGTAATCTCGTGTCTACCTGTTTGGTACACGATACATGTTAAGGCCATACACGATACCTATTAACTTCGTGTAGGTTCGTGTCGTGTATTCGTGTAAAATTGTTAGCCCTAGCAATGCCCCTCCCCTTTTAGCAACAAAGAAATGGGTTAAAGCCCTCAGCTATAGCCCCTCCTATTTATTCTTTTAGTTTTAAAGGTTCAAAAGTGAAGTGAGGCCCACATTTTAGCCGTTATTGCTTGTTATTAGAAAAAAAAAAAAAAAAGTTAACATAAAGTTATTCAAACCCATGGCCGGCCCTTAGGGTGGGCGAGGAAGAACACCGGTCAGGGCCCGATACTTCGAAGGGCACGTTATTTTAAAAAAAAATCTGATATGTAAATGTAAACATAAGTAAATTAATAGGGTATACTTATACAAACACCAACATTGGCCCACTTACAAAACTATTTTTACGGTTTAGATTAGTTATTAGCTCATTGGCATTTGGTTTAAACCTTTAATGAGCTCAATACCCAATTTCGTTAAAGCCTAAGGGCACGTTTTTTCGAGCTCAAACAGGGTACATGAATTCTCAGGGCCGGCCCTGTTCAAACCTGTTTAAGATTGATAATTTACAAATGAGATTATTTTTTTTAATTATTTTCTTAACAACAAAAAGTTCACAAGTTTGATTAGTGTAACTTTTAGGCATAAATTCTAATCGCACACTTTAAAGTTCGGTTAAACCCTACGATTGGTCCTAGAAAATAAATCAAGGTACGCCACTTCGTATAGTTCGATTATTCGAAACATAGCCCACGATTATTCATTGTAGAAAAAAAATCATGAACGAAGTTATAGGTTAAACTCCCCAACCAGTTTTACCCAACGGAAATCATAAATAAAAACATTTTCCATTCAAACTGTACAAACTATTACAACGTATATATTCAAAACCACAAAATCTACGGCGTGCTCATAAAGTGTATTGAATAAAGAGTAAATTACAAAGTTCGTCCTTTATGTATGTCATTTATTACAAAGTATGTCCTTTATCTTTAATAAGCTCAGAAAACATACTTAATGTTTGCAAACCCTTGCGTGTTATGTCCTTTAGCCCTAACTGAGTTAGTTTTTATAGTTAAATCTGACCAGGTGGATCCTACATGAGGGTATTTTAGACATTTTACTCTAATTACTAAAATAAACAATTATAAAAAAAAACAAAAACTATATTTAGACAGACATAAATATCCTCTCTGTACCTTGTCTCTCTCTCTCTCTATAACTCCTGGTGCCTTCATTCTATCATAGTACCACCACCACCACCACCGCCATAGCACCATTGCCGCCCTAACATCAACACCGTCATAACACCACCGCAGGTATGAAACTGAACTAATATCACCCCACGATTTCTCTCCTCTGTTCGGATTCATTAATGTATTTGAAGGTGAGATTCAGATCTACACGTGATGGGTGGAGATGAGTTGGAGGATGCAATGGTGGTGGCAATGGCGGTTTACATAACACCGATTGTGGCCTTCGTATTCCTTAAACCCTTTGAATTTCACAGCTCTGGGTCTATTGCGGCCCGTTGCATCTGAAACCCGGTGGTTTTCCTCATCCCCGTCGCGAGTCCATTCATACCCGCCCAACTCCTCCGATGAAGCACCACCGCCCAGCTCCTCCTACCTCATTCCAAATGTGTTTAATTTTGTCTCTACAAATCTCCATTATCGCTTACAGAATTCACCAAACCAGTTCCAAGATACACAATCGGTTCAAATGTATTTAGTTCCATATCTATAAATCCTCACTATAATATGCCCACATTATACACAATCTTACCCATTCTTAAAACCACAAAACCACCATAATTTGACAAAAAAAAAAAAAAAAAAAAAAAACAGAGTATTAACACATATGGTCACGCACCACCCAAACGTCACGCGCCGCCTCTCCGGCTGCTGAAACGAAACCCTCTCACCATCGATCTGCCAGATCCCAAGCCGTCGATTTATTCGTTATCTACCCCCAAATCATCATTTTTTCAGCCACATCTTGAAACTCGAACATGTTAGATCTGAACAATCGAACAGAGAGTTGGAGGTGGTGGTTAGGGTTGGGGTTTTAAAGGCATAGGCGGTGGTGCTAGGCGATAGTGGAGGTGGTGGCTGGTGGGATAGGTTGATGGTTCTGGTTAGGTCAGGTCAAGTGGTGGGGTGGAGAGGATGGTGGGGGTGGTGCAGTGGGAGATGTGGGTGGTGGATGGTGGTAGGAAGTGGTGGCAACGGCAGCGGCAGGTGGGTGATGGTAGGGTAGTAGGTAGCTTTCGAGGAAGATAGATGAGATACAGAAAGGATTTAAGTGTCTGCTACATACATATATATATATATATATATATATATATATATATATATATATATATAGTAGAATGACCAAAATACCTTCATATGGGGTCCACTTTATCAGATTTAACCATGAAAACTAACTAAGTTAGGGCTAAAGGACATAACACGCAAGGGTTTGCAAACATTAAATATGTTTTCTGAGCTTATTAAAGATAAATGACATACTTTGTAATAAATGACATACATAAAGGACGAACTTTGTAATTTACTCTTGAATAAATTATATGTTTGGGGATTTGTACGTAACTAGTAGATGCCCTGCCCGTGTTGCGGGGCGATGGCCGAATAATTCTCAACCAATTAGAAAAAGACTACTATAATTTTGCTAGGAAAAAAAAACAAAAACGATGATAAGACCGTAATTTTTGGCTTGGGGCAAAACTGTAATTTTTCAGGACTAATGAGCCAGTGTTAGGCGGCTCATTCACACAAAAAAAATTAAATCGAGTAAACAATTAAAACAAAAAACCTTTATAGTTTTGGTAAAAAAAAACTAAAACGATGGGGAAAACATAATTTTTAACTGGGGGCCAAATCATAATTTTAATTCGGGGATAAATCGTAAACTAAATGGACCAACCGGGGAGTGCCAGGAAGCTGCCGGCACGACTGTAATTTTACACTGGGGGCAAAATTGAAATATTTAGCTGGGAGCGAAAACGTAAATTTATTTTTAAGTGAGGGCAAAAACATAATTTTTAACTGATGGCAAATTCGTAATTTTAAAAGGGGATAAAATCGTAA